>JASVER010000012.1:305829-579047 GCA_030449065.1 Oceanodroma leucorhoa | reverse complement strand
CCGAACGTCCCCCACTTCCTTCTTCTTCCCCCAGCCTTATATGCTGAGCATGACATCATACGGTATGGAATACCCCATTGGTCAGCTGGCCTAGCTGTCCCGGCTATGCTCCCTCCCAGCTTCCCGTGCACCTCACAGAGCATGTGAGCTGAAAAGTCCTTGGGACGTAGACTACCTAGCAACAACTAAAAACATTAGTGTGTTATCAACATTCTTCTTATACTAAATCCGAAACATAGACTATACCAACTACTAGAAAGAAAATTAATTCTATCGCAGCCAAAACCAGGACACCCTTACACCACCCCATGTTACTGACAAATCCCCTAGGCACTTCCAAACACAGAAGCCCTATGGAAATAAGGTTTATTATGCCAGTTTGTGCCTGTGAAGGGTTTACAACAGAGAAAGACAGTTCAAGCATTCTGCTTTGTGTAACCTTTCAACCCCAAGCTTGCTAGCCACCTCCCCTTCACCTGCATGATTCCTAGTATCATGGAAAGTAGAGAGAAACAAGAGATGGCAGACATTGCTATAGCTATTTGTGGGTTCCACTGCGGGAGAAACAAGATCAGTATGTGACCAGGAGACATCCACTGAATAATTTTTGTCTACTTTGTAGGAGAATGAAAGTCCTATCCAAACCGCTTGCATCCAGCAGGACCAAGAACATCAGAAGAGAAAGTACAGTACATCGTGAAACAGTTCTTTTTCCATAGGGAGCAAAGTACATTCCCAAATTATATTGGTAACAATAAACCTCTGAAATAATACAGTACATCTCTCTCCAGTGAACGGTATCATTCTGTATTCTTCAGAGCTGGATGGAATAAAACTGCACAGAACAAAGGTTTCAAGTTTCCCTTTTTGATACTTTCAGACCTGAGCAAAAATAATTAATTTCTCCACCTCCACAAAGGATTTTGGCAGTTTTACCATCAGTGGAACACAATAATTGTCAGTAAAAAGAGCAGATTTCCACAGAGAAACTAATATGCAAGAAACCAAGCAGCATACATGAGAACACCTTCTCTCCTTCATTTCAGATTAGCTTGGGGACAGGAAATTGTTTTGGTTTACTTTTTGAAGTAATGCGGGGCACAAATCTTAACTCTCCTCTTGATCGTTGAAAGGGATGTCTGAGGGTAAGAACATGCTCCTGCTATATGCAGTATGAATTACAGGCCAGCTCTCACTGTTTTACAGCCGGGCTAGAAAGCTTCAGGGCTTCCTAATCTGAATATTGCCTCTTTTTGGCACAGATGTGGTGACGAATGTTCCTCCATGGCTGCGATGGTTTGGGTCTGACAATGTATAGGTAACTCAGGCCCTACACCTATCAGGAGTATATATGGTTAAAGCCTCCCCTCTCCCTCCAATGCTGCTCGTGGTTTGGACAGCTGTGCAACACATCCTGGATGCAGGCTGGTAATGCAGCATTAGAGGTAATGAAGATTTTCCAGCACTTTCCATTCTAAACTCCCCACTTTCAGCGGCTTTTGATGTTACTGAACTGCAATGACCAGGCTACAGCCTTCACAGCCTCTATCAAGAGGTTTCAGCTAAAACATTTTGGACATTTCTCAGCAAAATACAACTGACCATCTAGAAAAAAATTCATAACCGTGTACTTTGGAAATTCTAAGTGTTCTTGTATTGAAACCCAGAACCTGAATATGATGGTGAGGTAGAGGAAGGTAGACCTGCTCTAGCCCCAGTGATGTGCTGTGGGATTGAGTTTGGCTAAGGGTTAACCTCAAGAGAAAAATAAAAATTTCAATACACTAATGCAAAGTGACATGTTCCATGTTACATTGGGCAACTACCACATGTGACCTGAGACTGAGATACCAGAAATGGGAACAGAAGACAAGGGGAATATCTCTATTCTGTTCACCAAACTTCCCTTGGCTGGGGCATCAAAGGCTTGAGGAAAGGGAAACATGCTAAATTCAATGTCAGGGGATGAGGCCTTTCAGGAGACGGAGGGTGGGAATAAGGAAATAGGCAGAAATAGGAACAGCAGGGAGCTGTGAGGCAGCAAGACAGGGGAAGGGAAGAAGAAGAGTGGAGAGATGCTGTTTAGGATAAGCCCAGAAGATGATGGCCACTACGGCACATTTCCTGGCAGAGATCTGGAGATCTCTACTTCTCTTTCTTGTCCACCCAATACCTGTGGCAAAGTGGTGTCTCCAGGCTCTCCTCACAGCAGCTATGCGTAGCTGCTTGTCGCCCTCCACTGAAAGAAGACCACACTGTTGATTTATAACCCAATCCTACAGCTGACCCACTTGTGTATGGGAAGGGCAGAGGGGGGCTGAGGAGGGTAAATATTATGTTGTAAGGTTATTTTGTTTTTCAAATGTTAAGTATTGTTCAGCAATACAGCTAGGAAACCCCAGTAAAATCAGCCAAATCGGAAAGAATTTCACCCCATTCCAAGGACTCTGTCACTTACATGTGCTGAAGGGCACAGCCTGCCTATGGAAAAATTAGTATGCAGTCATGTAATTAAAGATTATATCATTCCACATACAGAGGAGAACCTTATTTAAAATATGTACCACTAGATCTTAATTCTGGCATCCCCTAAGGTTTGTGGGCTGACCTTCAGAGCCTTATCATTTTTCTAACATTTTGGGGATATGGTTTTCTTATAAATATACATGTGAGTGTGTGTATAAATATATTTTTTCTTATAAATATATATATGCATACATTTTTTATATATATACATATATGTGTATATATATCTATATGGGGCCTTCCACAGCCTCAGAAAAATAAGAACTGTAAGAAGCAGTTCTGCTCCTTAGCTTCTGTGACAATTGTGTTTCCATCAGTGGTTAGCCTCTTTGCAAGGGGACTTGCTTATGTCTTGGATTTGCCGTCAGATATTAGGATTCTCTGTGGAACACATCTCATGCTCGCTCAGCAAATCCCTTTATTTTTTCTCTGGGAAGCTTCTCATAGGTACTCCATCACTCTGACATTTTTCAGCCAGGATAATGATGGAGCAAACAAGCACAGTAGCTGACTCAGGAGGAAGGTGTAAGACGGCAAAGTGGCTGAGCACAGAAGCTACTGTTTATTTATTTATTTATTTTAAAAATCCACACAGTAGAACATGTTTTGCATTACAAGCAACCACTTTTTCCAAGGTTAAAAATTACCTCAACACTGACCAAAGGATAGCATCAAATCCAACAAAGGCAGATGACACCAAGCTGGGTGGGAGTGTTGATCTGCCTGAGGGCAGGAAGGCTCTGCAGAAGGATCTGGACAGGCTGGATCAATGGGCCGAGGCCAATTGCATGAGGTTCAACAAGGCCAAGTGTCAGGTCCTGCACTTGGGTCACAACAACCCCAGGCAACGCTACAGGCTTGGGGAAGAGTGGCTGGAAAGCTGCCYGGCRGAAAAGGACCTGGGGGTGCTGGTYGACRGCCRGCTGAACATGAGCCGGCAGTGTGCCCARGTGGCCAAGAAGGCCAACGGCATCCTGGCCTGTRTCAGGAATAGTGTGGCCAGCAGGCGGAGGGAGGTGATCGTGCCCCTGTACTCGGCACTGGTGAGGCCGCACCTCAAATACTGTGTTCAGTTTTGGGCCCCTCACTACAAGAAGGACATTGAGGTGCTGGAGCGTGTCCAGAGAAGGGCGACGAGGCTGGTGAAGGGTCTGGAGAACAGGTCTTATGAGGAGCAGCTGAGGGAGCTGGGGTTGTTTAGCCTGGAGAAAAGGAGGCTGAGGGGAGACCTTATCGCTCTCTACAACTCCCTGAAAGGAGGCTGTAGCGAGGCGGGTGTTGGTCTCTTCTCTCATGCAACTAGCGATAGGACGAGAGGAAATGGCCTCAAGTTGCGCCAGGGGAGGTTTAGATTGGACATTAGGAAAAATTTCTTCACCAAAAGGGTAGTCAGGCATTGGAACAGGCTGCCCAGGGAAGTGGTGGAGTCACCATCACTGGAAGCGTTCAAAAAACGTGTGGATGTGGCGCTTCGGGACATGGTTTAGTGGGCATGGGTACTGGGTTGACGGTTGGACTCAATGATCTTAGAGGTCTTTTCCAACCTTAATGGTTCTATGATTCTATGATTCTATTCTATGCAGCGATCACTGAAATGATGGTAGCAAAGATGGCAGCAAGTATTTTAAAGTTAGATAAGATGGCTAGAGCTAGCCGTAACTGAGGGATCAGACATGCTTGAATGTAATTAGATAAAGAGGAAAGGGTCATGTGAAATTTGAGAAAGGCTTCTCCTCTACATATTTGTCTGTATGTAGAAAAGTTCCTGAGACAGTAAACAATTAAATATCAAAGCAAAAATCCAGAGATGAGTTCCATAAAGGTGAATACATCCTTTTTTAATTATTTTTATACCATAAGTAAATTTGTTAATATATTTCATATTGCAAAATGACACAGCTTTACGTAGTTCATTTTTATCTTCTCACTATGATGCATAATATCTGTCATAACTTGAATACAAGCTTGCTTTCCCATTTTGGGAATGGAAGTAAAGTCATAGTGTTCACCCAGTCAGCATACTTCAAATTTTCCCCGGGGTCATATTCTCTCCTCTCTGTCTCAGAGAGCTTGCCAACTTCAAAAAAAAAACTCATTGCTTCATCACATTGATAGTTTTACTTTCTTTTGAACAAAGAGATTGGTGTGATTTATATTATATGACTGCAAATAGTAAATTAGCATCTTATTAAGATCTAGCATGGTTTATGGCATTTTGGTGTACTTTGTTCACATGTCCCTTAATTTTATTTTCTTGTAGCTATAATACTATTTCTTAGTCACTGTCTAAGAAATCTAAAAAAGTACCTTTGAATAACCTCAATTACACCAGTGCAACTTTAGCAGCTTGGTGTTACAGAGAAAATGAAAGGAAACACAATTCTAGTGCTACTGCTAATGTAACTCTACCAGGCAAAATTTTCAGAAGCGTTTCTACACTGTAATTTAAGTTAATTTTTCTGTAAATAAAGTTTTAAAAGTGGTCCCCAAAGAAAGAAAAAATGAATCATTTGAATCCACAACTTGTCAGATAGTTCACTCACTTTGGATATGGAAGAGCAATCCAAGCCATTTCTCCAGCAAGTCTAATCACAACTTCTATAATGGTCCAAAGAAAACCGTGACTCTAAATGTTCTAAAGCAACAGAAAGTTTTATACTTATAGCTGACTCTCAGCTGGAATCTGACCAGTTCTCTGTGTCAGCAGACATTACAGAGTCACACATAACTCCTCAGAGACACAGAGTTATGGAAGTGGGAAGGGACCCCAGGAGGTACCTGCTCCTACCTCCACCCCCACAAGGCAGGTCCAACGTCAATATCAGATCATGTTACTCAGGATCTGATCCAGCTGAGTGTCAAATCTTATAAATGGTACACTGCAGGTAGTCAGGAGTGTTCAAAATAATACATTACTCCACTGTCCTGAAGTTTACTGCCTCTGGTGCCAGCTTTCCGCATAAGCATTATAGTAGAAAAGTTCCATTTTGGCACAGAAGAAAAAGGCTTGTACTGGACTTGAAATCTGGGCCGCAGTATTGGCCTTCACTTACTAACGTGTCACATCAGAAAAGCTTTTTCCAAGGGCTGTACCAGAGAGGAAACTATGATTTGAGGCAAAAAAAATCTGAGAGATGCCTCAGAGTTCCTCAAATGCTGGTGATTAAAACATATCGGAGAACCTAAGCTCAGCTAAGGTCAAAAAGAAAGCTCCTGTTAACTGCAATTAATCACCAGAAGACCCTTTCATCCCAGTTCTACTCCTACTGACATAAAAGGCAAAATTCTTGCTGTCTTCAGTGACCTAGGATCAGACCTTTCAAAAGCAACCTGGGTGGAGGGGTGGGGGAGTTCTCTTCCTTCAAGTCTGTATATGTATTTCTAATTTCACATTGGAGCAACTTTTTATGGCCAAAACACAAATCCCTGAAAAATACTTTTTTTAGTGGAATTGCTGACAGACTGTTAAGTAGAGTGCCACAAACAGCACTGCTGCAATGATTAGTTGAACAGGCTGATTACACTGGGTTTGTGTGCTCTCAGCAATGGCAAAAACTCATTTGATTTTCAATACAGCAACCCTCTTGAATCAATATTTTGTATTATGTATTCCATTTGAAGTACTTGTATAAAGAGTACAGTATTATTTTACCTTAATATTTTATTTTTAGAGCTCATGTAGCATAATTAGGCACATTTTATGTAGGTTTGGCATACAGTTTAACAACAGCTAGAATTTACCTGTTTGCTTTACAGTTAGATCTGCAGTCATATCTATATATGTGTATGTAGGCATATGTGAAAATGCACATCTCTATAATTGCAATTCCTGATACTTATCTCAGATATATGACCTATGATTTTGTATGCCTTTTCCTTCTGGATGTCTACCGAGAGACACCTTAAAGAGGAATAATTTTCAGGATGCATTGAGTGTTGTCCATAGAGGCATGCAGCTACCGAGATATTCAAGCTCAGTAGTCATTTTTTAAAGGTTAGGTCATATCATAGATCTCTCTCCCTATCTTTCTCTCTCATTGTTCATCTCCCTGTGTACAGTAACTAGTCTGCATGGAAGACAGACATACAAAGCTGAAACATGCCTAATCTCTCAAATTTAAAGAAGCTCCTTTTAATCAGCATCACTATAACCCATGCAGCCCTAGCTGTATAATGTCACACAGGTAGCACAAAAATAACAATCCCCATGGCAGTGGAGGGTCCTGGGGGTTCTCTTAAGCACAAAGTAACTCTGTTTCTTTCTTAAATAACTTATTCCAGTCCAGGTAAACTGGCCCTGAGCCAATATATGAGGTTTTACCCCCAAAAGGAGCCTTGCCAGAAAGGACGGTCCCCACCGCACCCTGTCACCTGAACTTTCCACTGCCAGGGGACAAGTCATGTCCTGTCAGGTGACCTCATGCATGAGTGGCCTTAGGTGACCTGAGGGATCTTCAGCCTGGGGCCAGAAAGCAAGCTGAAAGGTCTGAATAAGCATGGTAAGTCCAGGACTGGAAAAGTCCCTGAGTTAAGTGCAAAGTGTGGCCCATGCAGATGTGACTCCAGTGTCAGTACATAATTAAGGCTACCTGGGACCTGAAAGGCTCCTACAGTTTCACAAGTCTACATCTGTCTGTCTGAGATTTATACAAGTGTAACGTAGCTGAATCCGTCCGATTTGTCCAGGCAGGAAGGCAAGCCCTCTCATTTGTGTTTTTTTGTTTATTTTCCTTTTCAAAACACTGATGGTATTATCGGCACTGTGTAAAGCAGTCAGGGCAGCTGAGTTCATTGCTGTCTTAAGGGTTTTGGTGAGAGCATTAAGCTCCAGGACAGTTTTCAAGAAGCTTTTCAGTTAGAGCCACACAGAGGCTCACTAATATTTAAGAATTTTTATTTTGAGGAAACAGCACTACATTTATGAATATCACCCCAGAGTGCAGTATCTAAATACCTTATTTGCAAGAAACTCTGGCTGAGTAAAATCCTGAATTCAGTGGGAATTTTGCCACTGACTTCAATAGGGGAGGATCTTACTGGTTTTATCTCCTGGGAAGGAGAAAAAAGGAAAATCCAAGAACATAAGCCATCTAAATAGTGATTATCTAAAAACACTAAGTAAAAAAACACTTGGCAAAAATCAAACAAAATTTCTGCATTACCAAAGGGACTGAAAACTATTAAAGCATATTCTCATGCCTGCTCGTTTATACCAGGATCAGCTTACAGTTTTCTCCAGGCAGTGATTAAACAAACTGCAGTTTTCCTCCATTCTCCTTGGCTGTAGATAAACAAATGATAGTATAAGTAAGTATAGAAAAATGCAGAGCAGTGAAAACAATAACAAGGAATACCTCTTATCGGCAAAGGACTAGATTCAGTCACTGAATCACACTGAAGCATATGTATGGAAACATTTTTACTTCTATGGCCTGTCACCATGTGCTTAAAACACATGCTGAAGTGAGATTCCTGGGTAGAAAAGGTTTCCTAAATCAGGACCAAAAGCATTTTGAAAATATCCCTTTCAATAGTAACAATAGTAACAATAGGCTCCAGGCTTCTCACAGCTATATGTCAAAGCAAACTCAGTTTTGGGATTTCATGGAAGTCCTTTCATTGCTTTGAGATATCACTGGAAAGGAAGGTAAGTACATCTGAAACGTTGCTGAGTGACGATCTGAAAGTGCTAAAGGACCACTGAAATCTCTGATCTGCTACAAAATACGAAGTTATAAGTCAAGCTGGAGCTATGTGAATAGGGACAAATGGATTGAGAGTTTTAAATACAATAGCCAGATGTTTTCTAAGTAATGTACTTAGAAACACACTATACTGTTACACAAGTTCCCATTTCTGAGTCATAAAAGGGAGTATGGCAAGAACTTGCGGGATCTCCAAGGAAAAGCCCGGTTTTCCCAGGGTTGTTTCAAGACTGAGTAGGGGAACCTGTAACATGGTTGCTTCACGTGAGCAAGAAGATGTAGGATGACCTCTGACTGCTGACTTCATAGACTGGACTGGAAGAAACCCGCAGGGTACTAGGTCTGAGAGGGGCCTACAGGCTATCCTTGGGAACTAGCTCAGGAATTTACCATGTTGTGATCATAGAAACCAACTTGTTCATTGGCAGCCCTTTCTGGTTTGCCTTTCTCTTAGACAGCCCTTTTGTGTGAGTAGCAAATGTTGTGTCTGTTGGAACTGGCACCCAGGTTTCCCTCAAGGTCCTGGTACATCTGGCAAGTCAATAAGTACTGTAAAGATAAATAATTTTTTTTTATTCTGTAGGCGGTGACCCCATTGGGGATGATTTTTCCAGTCCTACGAGCATTGGCTTGGGACTTTCTCAGGTGTCAGGCAATTTGGAGGTTTGTTTTACTGTTTTCTCTGTCACTATATCAGGAGTCCTCTGCTACCTGACCTTGACAGCACATCTCAGAGCCAGGGTGGCAACTGCAAGTCAATACCTAGAAACTCACTCAGGCAGGTGCAGCTCTCCCACCTCTGGAAAATAAGACCTTCACTTTTTAAAAACAAGATGTCCCAAAAGGAACCAACAGGAGGGTCAACACCCTTGCAGAAGGATAGGTTTTGTCATGGGCCAGCTGCCAGACCTGGGAAGAAAGGAGCAGAGCTTTCTGTGAACCTTCTGGTCACTAGCCTGAGTAAGTCCCATGCTTGGAAGGAAGTTGTTCTAGGTGTAGCTCTGTCTGACATGGATGAAAAACCCACACAACCTCCCTGCATCCTGTTCATGATACATATTTACACTGAAGTTATTCTATTCATTTACAGAGATTGAGTTCCTAGGGAAACCTTCATGTCTCTCTTTTACCGTTTTTTGTGTGGTTATACTCACACTGACCAGTCCTAAGCTACAGTTCCTGGCCCACACATTGAAGATTATTGGTATCTTGACCTAGTGCTTAAACCGAAGAGTAGGGTCATTATTCCATGATTAAGGTCAATAAGAGCTTCTTTATAACTTGGCAGTAATCAGTCAACAGGCTCTCCTCTGGAAAATAAACAAAGAAAAGGAATCCAATCTATCACTTGTGTAATACCAATGTATCTAATGGCATCACCACAGGATACAATCCCCCCAATGACAGGATGAACGAAACAATTTTTGTTGTTGTTGTTTTCCAAGAAAAGGGAAATATATTGATACTGAATGTAATTGAAATTACACACTCATTCCAATGACGCAGTGGTCTGCTGCTGATTTAAACATACCACATCATTTTCAGCATTGATGAGCTAGAAAAACAGAGAGGCAATTTTTTCTTTTCAGGACAATTATTTCAAACCTTTGCAAAGGGAGAAGGGGGATAGAGAAGAGTCTCTGCTCTGTGGTATTAGATTATGTGATTGAAGGCTCCTGTCTGTAAACCAAAAGGAGCACTGAGGAAGGAGGAGAGCTGTATGAACCCAAATAACCTTGCCAGAGCCAACAGAGCCCCCTGACCTAACCTGGCCTGAGCTATCACAGGAGAGCCGTCAGCCCCATGGTCTCAGGGATGACACCCATGAAGATGAGTCTACCTTATAAAAGGGTATGGGACCTATTATGTGATGCAGGGGAAGAGCATCTTGGTATTACACAAGTCTTTGGGGAGTTTAAGGGAAAAACCAAAGGAGGGGAAAGGGAGGAATCAGTGAGGTTTGGGGTGGAACAATCAGGGGAAAACAGAGAGATAAAGTGATAAAATGGTCAACCATGTGTAAACTGGTTGCTGATCAGTATGCTTGCCTGACCATGTCTTGCACCTGATCAGTGCGATCTGTTCTATCTTCTTATTAAACTCCTTTTCTGACTATTTTCCTGGGTGAAGGATTGTCTACTGTATGTGCACGTGCGCATGGGGGTCTAAGTGCCAGCAGGTGGAGTCAGACCACGGTCACAGGGGCCTGTGTGTCTGGAGTGCCCGGAACTGGGGAGACCAGAGTGCATGTATATTGCATGGGGGTGCATGTAGAGGCGTGTAATCAATAGCAAACATCAAGCCAGATGAGTGAGATCAGAGTCCACAGTTCTGTCCACACTACTAGGTTCCTTCCACTGGTGCAATCTCCCCAAAGAAGAGCAACTTCCTGCAGTGCCCAGCTACTGCTACAACTACATGAGCACAGGAAACAGAAAGACTTTGGGACAATGTGGATGTCTTGTCAAGGGACATTTGAGCCCCCAGGCCTCAGGAGCAGAAGAGCTCTGTGGGCTGAACTCTGCTTCCCGTTCTTCACAGGGGACTTGGAAAGTCTCTCAGGAAGTAATCTTGTCTTCTCCTCATCAATGAAACTTGCTTAAAAATCATGAGTTCAAAAAATCATCTTTGTATTCAGTTTTATATTCTGATTGTTGTTGCCTTTGGTAGGTTCAGTGTCAGAGACTCAAATGCACTAATAGTCCTTAATGTCCCTGACCAGCTTCACTTAGGATCCCCACCACCACCCATGGGCTCAGGTTCAGCTCAGTCCAGGGCCATGAGCCCCTGCCTCAGCAGGTCCCCAGCCCTGCCTCTGGCCCTGCCTCCTGGATGGACCTCAGCCCTAACACTATGGTAGTTCATCTTCTGGATGGACCCCTCAGACATACACTGTAGCCTGTCCCCTGTACCTGCCTTTGGCCCTGTCCCCTAGGTGGATGCCTTGGCTCCACRTCATGGCCTTATCTACAGCCCCATCTCCTTTAGCTTTTGGACCCCCTGGATGGTTCCTGGCCCTGGCTCACCCCCTCGCCCTGCTGATGGACCCCATCACCCCCTGGGTCTGCGTGCTATGCTCAGACCCTGCAGGACAAAGCCTGTTGGTGAGGGCATGACCAGTGCCAGGATTATCTTCTATCTTCATGCCCAGCTCCCTGGTTCTTACACCCTCGCTGCTCCCTGACATTCACATCTGTGAGCTTTTCTTCACACTCCTTGTAGCAAGAAACTTTCTTGCTACAGAAAGAAAACTAAGATTCTTATGTGACTTTGAGAAAAAATACCAGTTCTCAAGGCTTTAGATAAAACCTTAAGAGATAGCAGCAACCTCACAAAGAAATCATTTGGTTCTATAGATTATGCAGTGGGTAATTCTCAGAAATGTTAGGACAGTAAATCAATAGTAAACTCAGAGAGATATATTCTCAACTCATTATGCAGTGCTTTAGTTCTTAAATTTGTATTAATTTGAAGGACAGCTACCCAGGTCTAGTCCCATGCAGTGAGTTGAAGATAAGTTGACAAAATGTGCATTTTTCTCCTAGCTACAAATAATCTTTATTATTCAAAAGCCCTTATAGATGTTCTAAATGAATACAGAACAGCAAAATCTTTTGTAACCTCTCCAGTTCTGTTTTCACATTATTGTCAGAGCTGAGATAGGAAAATAAGATGGAATGTCGTAAATTTGTAATGTGGGACTGGTAATTAGAAACCCAACATGCCCTCCTTACCTCACCCCCAGAAATGGGCACAGCAGTGCATAAACAAACTGCCTTGGCTCTGGGAATTGTGAACAAAAAGGTGACCCTAGAGAAACTACACTGCAGGTTGCCCTGTGGTTGCACACCAGGCTCAAAGCCATGCCTCTTTCTGCCTCATTCCCAGAGGTTAAAGACGACAGTCCCAGCTCGGTCTGTGTCCAGCCACTGGGTGGTAAGAGAGTGATGATGGAAAAGGTACATCCCTTCTCCTTGTGTGCACTGGCCCTGCTCTCTCCCTGAAAAGTTTGGGCCAAAAGTGAAAAATAAGAGGTTTGTATGATTTATGTCAGAGAAAGCACTGTTTATAAGTGAAAGAAAAAGGCAAAAAGTCTCCTCCTAAGCACCACCTACCACTCCCGTGAAGAGAAAAAAGTGAATCCAAGAGGAAAGGGAAACCATGACACAGTGCAGCATCTCAGGAATATCCTGAACACTGCCAGAAGCGACATGCAAGTAGCTTAAATGCAAAGTTAAAAATAACAAGTTGCGTGCTGAGACCCGGATTGCATAGGATCAGACTACTCCTTCCATTGTGTTATGCACCAAATTTGTCACGGCTTAGGCAAAGGCTGACTTGTTGGGGGCACATCATCACATAGCCATGCAAAAGGGAGTGAAGAAAGTTATTTAAGCTAGTTCATCGCGTGACATCCAAAGGGTGAGCACACTCACCTCATCCAGCCCTACCTCCTGCTTAGCCGTGGCAGGGAAAGTCTGCCTCACTCACCAGCCCAAACAGTAAAAAGACCCATGTGCCTGTAATTTACCCAGAGTTAATATGCTTCTAAAGTTACCCTGCTCTGGCACAGCTCCTTTGCGTGAAAGGAACATACGAAACCTCACAGTGGAGCACAGCTTCAGCGCGGTGCTGGAGTAGAGGGCATTTGCTCACAAAATCACATTAACATCCATGGAACCGGAGCACTTAATTCCCCATACATCGCTTTGAAAATGCAGCCTTAAAGCAGCCTTTGGTTGAGGATGGGGGTGGGGAAGAAAAGGCTTAGCCCGAGGAACAGCTTAAATTAAACTTCTCCTAAAGCTTCCTAACTTTAACATGAATGCAGGCCTTCCCTATCTCCCACAGCTCACAGCAATTCAAATGATCACACGTACAGTGTCGTTGTCCTTAAAACAGGGAGAAATCCTCCTCTTGCCACACCAGGAGGAAAACAGAGATGGGAGGGATGAGCTGATGTGTGTTTACCCAGAGGGGTTAGCAGGCTTGAGCCTGCAGAAAATTTTGCAGTTTTTCTTTATGCATTTTTAATCAATTCTAAGCTACTTACAAATATGTGCAATTACTTTCTGCACTTCGCTTTGTAATAAGATTTAATGACTGTTCTATAATCCTCTTGGTGAGCACTGATAATCAAACACTATGATTTAAATTTTAGATTTAACATAGCAGTTTTATAGGAAATGAGGAGAAGTATATTTTTAATCTTTTATCTTTTACTGGAAGTTGGGAATTTTTCAGCTTTCTTATACACAGTCATAAAATAAAAGGCAGGATTGGGTTTTTTAATATCTTTTTCTAAGGGATGCCAGAACATCCCAGACCTTGCTTATTTTGTTGGAATTTTCTTTTCTATGAAAATGTTTTATCTTCTACAAATTTATGGTCCTATTTTCAGCATTCTTGGGCACCTCTTAAAGTTGATGAGTTATAAAATTATGTATACTTTCCATACAGAGAGATCCCAGATGTGAAATAACCATTTCTGTATATTGGTGCACCTATGAAAAGATTGGCTTTTTCTCATAAAATTTGTTGGCTCTTTTTAAAGTTAATTTAGTGCCCATGGAAAGCACAGACCAGCGTGGTCGCAGCCACTAAGGCTATGAATCCACCAAGCCAACAGAGCTTTCTCTTCTCATTAGAAAATGCAGGACTCCTAAAAAAAGACAAAAAGCCTGAGGGTCACAGACTGAGCAGTGACCGGGTTGAGGGGTCAAAAGAGACCTAAGGGAAGGAGACACGTTACTGAAAACAACCATCAGAGCCCCAGTGAATGATGGCAGGCAGCCAGGGGTACTGCCTGGAGACCATACAAAAGCTAAAGGCAGCCTTTGGGGTGATTTCGAACCACCAGCTCCTGGCTCTGGCCCCCACGTACTCCTCCCTTTCCACTCCATCAAGCCAATAATGCAGGACCGATAGCAGCAGAGAATTACACCTCGCTTCTTGCCCCAGACAGCTCCAGCCCAGATAGCAGGTGAAGCAGTTCCTCTGCAATACCTACCAAATGATCTTTCGTCCATCAGCCGGCACACTTTCCAAGGCCACCTTCAGTGACAAGAGCAGTGATGGGGCAGCAGGTAGGCATTAGTCATGTCTTGCAGACTC
This sequence comes from Oceanodroma leucorhoa, assembly GCA_030449065.1. NCBI lineage: Eukaryota > Metazoa > Chordata > Aves > Procellariiformes > Oceanodroma > Oceanodroma leucorhoa. The sequence continues at coordinate 564,702 of JASVER010000012.1, read as the reverse complement.
CCAGTAGGATCAGCTTGACTGTGACAGGGCTTTGGAAGGTCAGCTCAGGGCTCTGCCCCCAACCCCTCTGTCCCTTCTGCAGGGCTCAGCTTGACTCATCGCACTGAGGTGAGAAACAGAGCTTTATCTTCAGAAATTTGTTACAAAGTGAGTTATTTGTATTTACCTTTCTTCTGTAAAAAGTGTCCTTTTTTTGGCAGAGAAAGTGTATCCTGAACACGAGAAGACATCACCACCATCTCTCTAAACTACTTTTTCTCCTTCTCTCCATGCAACAAAAGAATGATCTTCATGTGCAACAGAAACATTTTAAGTTCACAACCTTGTGAACCACAACCAAAGCACCAGAGCTGACTCAAATTTTATCCTGCTGCAGCAGCAGACAAATTTCTAGGTTTACATGTAGGAACACCAACTCCCTCTGCTCTAGCACTGACAACCACTTGCCATTACTCCCACCTAAAAAGGCAACTAATTGACTGACTTGTGCTAGCAGGTGATTCCTGATCTGAGCCAGGAAGTGATGGAGGTACCTTCCCGAGCAGTGCAGGGAAGGGATCCAATGGAAGGTCTTCAGTAGAAACTTTATGCACAGTGAAGTTTTAGGAGAAAGCTTAGGTTAATTTGATATTTGACTATTTGAGTGATGGGTGAGGAAAACTTCTTAAAATGTGGTAGGTGTCCACCATTCAGAGACATTTGTGTGTACACCAGTGAGAGTTTTGTGGGAGGTTTTTAAGAGTAAAAGGATCTGAGTAACCTATTTTTCTGTGTGATGTGAGTCTGCCAGAAGAATCGATGCAGAGTTTTGTTAACCCCAACTTTGCAACCAAAAACATGTAGAGAAAGCAAATGTCTCAAGTCTCCCAGTGATAGAGTTTACTGCCATTTCAGTTTTGATACCCCACATCACAGACAGGCCTTACCATGTTCATGAAAAAGCTGACAGAGTCAGCCTAAGTTTTCTGCCAAATCAGGAACAAACACTGTCTTAACCCAAATCTGCTTAGAGTAGGGAAAAAATAGAAAAATGCAACAGATCTCCTGTGTTCAGTCAATGGCTTTTCTTAAGCTTGTGGACCTAAAATCACTCCTGTGCTCCCAGCAGCAGACAAGTTTCCCAGTGGTACAGCCACCTGGCATTGAGGAAGGACTTCACCGTACCCCAGTCTCTCCCATTTCCTCCCACATCCCCATTTCCACACTCCAACCAGCTCCCTAATCTAGAGAACTAGGGGTATGAACCTTAAAAAAACCCAAAACAAAACAAACAAAAAAAAACCCAAAACAAAAAAACCACCCACAAAAACAAACAAACAAACAAAAAATCCCACTGTTATAAAGAGGGCTGAAAGGGAATGAAAAGTTCATCTCATCTGTTTCCTCATGCCAATGCTGGATCAGTCAGTCTGAATAATTCTAATTGGCATCAGTTTGACCTTGTATATCTTGGTGCTCCTTCCCTGCAGAGGTGATGATTTTCCCTTTCCTCGACCTTTCATTACTTAGCGTACAATGTCTCCGAGTCAGAGCTGGTCTCCTACTGGGTGTTCACATAGCGAGCAGTACCCCAGAAGGGTACTGATTTAAACCTCTGGGTGGTACAGTAATAATAACAGGTAATATTTTAACTAGAGCAGTTTGCACTACTTCAATAACTCATGATGGTTATAAAATTAGCATACGTCACTATCAGCAAATGACAAGACTTTTGCTCCTTATTGTGAAAGGTTTTTACATCCCTTCATTGTAGGGTTGAATTTTGATTTCCACGCCCATGGACATGGGGTGGGGGTCCCAGATGAGGCCAGCCAGGGCCATTTAGGCCTTTTAGTGCCTTCAGGAGCCTGATGTCTACCCTTGAAAGAAGCTGCCAATTTATAGAGCAACAGAATTTGGTCCATATTGAACAATTATACCCCACCTTCTCAGATGTGTTCTTGTAACACAAAGGCTTTTAAACCAGTTATACTCACATTTTATCTACATTATTTCTGCCATAAGAAAAAAGAGTATGAAGCAATATAAACTGGGAAAATGTGAATGTGAACATGCATTGTCCTTCAGATGGGGTACGCTCATTATCAAGTGAAACACATTGTAGGGATATCTGATTTCAATTTTTGCAGTGAGTAGAGCTGTTGAGAAAGCTACTTTATCTGTAATTTGAGGAAAAGAACAGACACAACAGGCTTCCAATATTTAAGTTCATTTTTAACTACTTTGTTCAGTGTATCTCTCTTTAATTTAAAGGTAAATGCAAGTGAAGGGAAGATTAAGAAATGGAAAAATAATACTACAAAATTTAGCAGACAGTTTGATTGGTTCTGTTGTTTTAATTTTGCAGACACGCAAGCAGAGGAAACTGTGGCCTTAGACGTTTGCTTGTTTCTTCAGAAAAAGCATAAAAATTGGACATGTTTGTTCCATTTGAATGTGTGGGATGCTTACTAGGACTGTATTTGATTAATACACAAGTTGAAGTTACAAGAATAAGATAACATGGAAATTTTGGTACAATAAGAAATGCTGATAGATATCTGCAAAAAACCTGTATACTCTATAAGAATTGTACACTAGTGTATTAACCAATGTGATTAAAAGTGGCTTAAAATATGGATAGATGAACTGGGTAAAATAAGATATCAACAAGGTTCATTCAAAATGGCTTCTTGAGTCTTTCATCTGCCAGACCAAACTCAAGCCTTCTCTCTAATATATGCAACACTGATATTTGCCATCATGAGAATATGGGACAAACCAACTGATTTTGTCCATTTCACTCACGTTGACAAGATTCCATTTTTGTAATGGTTGCAGAGAAAGATCCAACGGAGTGGAGACATTGAGGGGAAAGAGGGGACTTGGGTGATGGAGGAGAAGCAAGGTGAAAGGGAGGTATTGAGGGGGAGCTATCGAGGTTTGCCTATCATTTTCTCTCTTCCACTTCTCACAAAATTCCTCTGCCTCCCTACAAGCACCTCAGAAGCACTCCAGCCTGGAGGTGCCCAGTTTGCACTACCGCCTCCCTGCCTTGGCTGAGCCCAGGAGAGACATGACCGAGAATGGGAAGGAGAGTCGTCCAGACGCAGGGTCACCTTCACCAGCTGGTCCTAGCAGTGGACACTAGGCAGGGGTAGCAGGGGACCTTGCCTTCTCTTCCCATGCTCTCGGCATTGGCAGGATGAAGCGACGGGAGGACTGGAGAGTAGGGCCAGGCACTCAGTTCTCACAGAAATCACCTACTCTGCTAATTTGTCAGCACCTAGACCCACCTTCTGCCTCCGGCTTCTGCCCAGCTATGGGAAGATAAATAAACAACAGCTTTGGTTTTAGGAATAATATTATCTCTGACCCCCTACTTACATAAAGCTGTTACTTTCTGTAATAATTCTGGTGTGAGAACTTAGAAACAAGCACAGGTGGCAAATGGTGATGGAGCCCTACCTCAGGCCCATATGGTGGCCACTGCCTTTGACCTTGACTTTGTTCCTGTCACTGACGAACATTTAGGTCTGTTTCTGAATGAACAGGACTGAGGTAAAGTTCCTTTCCTCCCTTCTCCGCTCCTCCCTGACATATACGTGTGTGTGTACACAGTCATATATATTATCTTCTTAACAAAAGAAAACACAGCAGTGATTGATAAGGCAGGATAAAGGTTGTAAGAATTTGATTTATTGTTTGCTTTCCAATTTGCTGAATTCCTATATTCCTCCGAAATACATTAAATGCTCTTAGTACCTATTCAGGTAAATGCTTTAAACTCTTTTCACAAAGTGAATGAAAATTATTTTTAAAAATTAAAAGGGTATTAATGAGAACACTGAGATCCTTGCTGTATCTCCTGAGAAAGTTAAGAAAAGAAACAAAACAAAGCCTGAGGTGCATGGATTGGGAAGAGGATGATGGAGTCTTTTTGTGTTTGCAGAAGTAAACAGTAAATGGAATCCGTAGCCACTGGATATGTAATAGGAAAATAGTGGAATTGTGAACTATTAGGGGAACTAGAAATTTCTGATGGGTAGGCACAGCATCTCAAGATGAAGTTCTCTATAAAAACAATTACCAGCTTGAATTTTCAGTGTTCAGTACACAGAGTAGCTGTTTTGCAGTCTACTGTGCAAAAAGTGAAAGCTGATGATCCGTACCATCACTGAATTGCAAATAGGAGGGTTGTTAGAAAGACAGAGAACGCTGTCAGTTAAAATAATATCTACAGTCTAAGTTGCTTGGTTTTTTTTCCCCCCAACAAAATTGTAAGGAATTCAAAACTATCCCCCAGAGGGGCTGGGTAATGGACAGAAATGTTCACCAAAAAAACAGAAAATGCTCTGGGTTTTTTACTATTTCAGACTTTTGTATTCCACAGTAATCCTGAAAATACCAGCCATTTCAATTAACTACAGGGATTATATCATTGAATGAATGCATCCAGTTAAATATGCTTAAACTTGAAAGTAATGGGAGGAGTTCTAGGAATTAAGTATTGAAAACCCAAGTATAAAAAACAAGATATAAACAATGGCAAAAATTAAGGAGCAACACAAATATAATCAAGAGTGAGTTAGAAAGAACTTGTCCCTATATGAAAAAAAGACAGAAAACTCATTCCTTTGCATTTTTAAGGATCCCATGTACTCCTGAGTTGGAAGAGAAGAATATGTTTGGTGTGACAATAAAGCAAAGAAGGCATCATCTTCACTATCATAAAAATGCAGTCACGATGTTAATTAAGGCTCTTGAACACTATTTCACAAAAACCACTATCATCAAGACCTGCTGATTGTAGGAAGAAGAATTAATGCACCAGTTTCTCTATGACACTTAGTGGCAATCTCAGGAAAAGTGTTGATATCTGCATCTAAAGATGAAAAGTATTTTGAAATTTGCAGTTCTTAGACACAACTAAATGACTCCATTAATCTTTTTTTAAGCACTTTCAGATTGGTCTGATTGAAATTTCAGTATAGACGATCTATTGAAACAGCAAAGGGCAGATACAAAAGAATGAGAGGCCTAATAACAGTTAGCAAACTGAGTGTCATGTTACACTTCCAAATCACATTTGGAACAAAATATGCCATTTTATATTTTATGTATAAATGTCCTATAAAGTCAATCATACAGACTCTGTTCTAAGTTTCACTTAAGAAATCTTCACAAGTATCTTCATCTTCATTTTTACAACCTTTGTTTCCTAGAACTAAGATTTTAGGAAATCATGCTGGGCATAAGTTTCTCTAATATGTTATCTGCACAGTCTTCATGGTACCTCCTAAATCAGACAAATCAGTTTTATTGTGGACCAGATCACCTAGCTCTTATTAGTGAAGAAACATTTCAGTTTCATCAGCAGTTACTCCTAAATATAAATCACAGGATCAAGGCCTGATGCAGCAGCAGTTGTGAAAGAGCAAACTCTGCTGCCATAGGACTTTCTTTTATCAGCTTGCATTTCTTCCTACTGCAGCACGAGGCCATTTCTCAAGTGGGGCATGAGGACGGCTTCTCAGGGTGCGGGTATAGGAACTTGAAAGGCACTATATGAGTGCAGTGTTTCCAAATAGACACCTATGTCTGTCTATTCCTGCTTCAGAATAGGCACCAGCAGGGTTTTGGCAGGCTGTTCATCACCGCATGGATTTGCAGCCCTCTTGGATCTCCTGACATTATCAGAAATGGATCATGAGGCAGTGCTGTGAAAAAACAATCCCTGTGTTCAACCATGACATTGCTGCCTGGCATTTTAGGTTTTCTCTATGTATAATAATTGTATACAAAAGGGAGAAACACTATTTTACCCTTACCTATTTTTTTAAAAATATCTTAAGTTCTGTAGCTTCGTACTCTTTATCTTTGGAATTTATTTTTTCATTTCTATTTACTCAGAAGGCTGACCCATAGGAAAAAATACATTTCTGTATTCTGGTGCTGATTTTTTCATGAAAGCTTTGTACGGGTCTTTGTACAGAGACCACTGTGCCGGATTTGTACCTCAGAGTACAGTTTTGTAGAAGCATACAACTTTCACTCCACAAAACAACAAAGCCAGAACTGATTGTTTACATGAGAACTGTGTACCAGGAAATGGAGAGACAGAGAAAGAGCTGGGGATGGAGAGGATTTTGGACAGAAACTGAGACTTTTTAACTGAGAGGAAGACTTCTAGAAGGGTGTGTTTGAGAGACACATTAATCAGTGGAAGGGTAAGAAAGTAGATTTCAAAGAGTAGAGGAAGATAAGGGAGTGGAGGGGATCGCTCACGCAGACTGACTAAAGGAAGAAAAAGAGGGACTAAGTGCAGAGTACAACAGGAAAAGTTACAGTGCCTGCGGTAAGTGAACCCCTTAAATCTTTAATGAAAGCAACCTGACTGATCTGTTTATTCATATAGCTCCCTTTCTAGAATTTCAGTATTCTCACAGGATCAGCAGTAATATGGAAACCAGCAGAAATGACAGACAGCTGACCCAGAAAAAAAAAATATTTTCAGCTTTATTATACAACATGCTGCATCCAAAACAAAGGCTTCATTAAAAAAGCTGCTCATGATTTTTTGTAGAATCACAAAAAGACACACACCCCAAAAATTTTTAAAAGAGCTGCTGTAGACTATGTTCAGCCATCACAAGCTCTTTAGATTTTCTGACTGCAGAGGGCATTTCAGTCCAACATAGGAGGGACTACAGGCACCAAGCACCCCGCTCTCAGACATGCCATGCACCATGCTCTCAGACATTTTACCAATGCTTTAGTGAAGAAATCTGATCAACAGAGTGTATTACCCGCAGAACAACGGAGAAGCCACATTTTAATTTCTCAAGAGCTATTGATAGTACTAACACCTTTGCTGACGCAGACAGAGGACGTAGTTGGTAAGGCCATCTACTCCCTCAGCCTGTACATAGTGTGCAGGGCTAACACATCCCTGAGCGTGGCACCCAGGAGCCCCGCGCTCCCCAAATCAGAGGAGACACGAGCACAGAGTGCCAAACTCTTAGGCACAGAAATACCTTCAATAGTGTGGTCCAAAGGAGCCTGGTTTTCTGAGGGAAGTCCAGCAGATGTGGAACACTCCCTCTTCCCCTTCCCTGCCAAACCCATCCATAGCAGGGCTCTGTGGATAGGGCAGAAATGAAAGGGGCCTGGAGAAACTGGAGGTCACTGTGAACAGAAACCCAGAAACCTGTGTTTCAACAAGGAGAAGCGCAAAGCTCTGCAGTTGGGGATGGAATAACCCTGTGCAACAGTACCAATTGAAAAGCAACTGGCTTAGCAACAGCTGAAAATTATGTGTTATGGTGGACACCAGGCTGAGTATTAGACAGCAGTGTAGTCTCATTCCAAATAAAACAAACCATGTACCTTGTTGCATTGGAGGAATGTGGTTGGTGCATCAAAGGAAGTTATGACTCCTCTTCTGCTCAGCAGTGGTGAGACCACAGCTGAATTACTGTGTCAAGCTTTGGGCACCCCAGTTCAGAAAGGATGTGGAGAAATGACAGAGAGCCCAGTGGAAGATGAAAGGATGGGCTAGGGCCTACAGCAGCTGAGGGAGCTGATCTTGTTTAAACTGATGAAGGGGGAATCTGGGGTGATCCAGTAGTAGTCAATGACTATTTGATGAGCAGTTTGACAAAGATGACATAGCCAAAATCTTCTCACCAGGAGGGTAGTGCAACACTGGGATGGGTCGCCAAGAGAGGGTGTGGATTCTTCATCAGGATTTGGCTGGGCAAAGCCACAGCAGCCCTGACCCAGTGTTGGTGATCATTCTGCTCTGCAGGGGCAGGAGGCTGGACCAGACAACCTCCAGAGGCCCCTTCCAAGCAATACTTCTACAGTTCTGTGATTCAGTTTCATCTTCTAGGAACCAAGAAGACATAAAAATTAAAAATATATGGTGTGGTTATTCTCCAGACAAAGCAAATTACATTTCAGAGACTTTGTGTCTCTGTGTTTTGGTAACACTTGAAGGGAGTGGGACTCCATTAAGGGAAAAAGGCTTTTTGAGAGAGAAACTGGCTGAACAACAAACTAGGAGAGGCTCCTGTCACAGAGCAACTGATCCCTTGAGGATGGACTAGTACTAGAGCATTTGCAACTAGTAAATTGCCTCCCAGCGTACTTGAAAGAATATGCATGCCTACCAACACTCGTCTTTTAGCTACAGATGAGGAGCTGGTTGGGGAAACAGTGACAGCACGCTGAGATCTTCCTTGAGGAAGGCAGAGCTCTGGGAGACTTGTGGAAGACCTGTGAAGAGCAGGGGTCTCAAATTTAAAAGACAGACAAAGACTGAAGAAATTCTTGAATCTGACGAAGCCAAGGAACTTTGCTCATTAGAAAAACAATGGGGAAGAACCAGTTTAGCAGAATAACAGAGTCAATTCCACAAACAGAAAGTTAATAAACACACTTGCTCATAAGGGAACAAGATTTCTGCAAGATTCACAATGGTATGGTTTGTTGGAGATGCATGTAAATGATTGTAAAGAGGTGGGTCTCAGGAAATAAGAGCACATTCAACTCTCATGCAGATGGATTGGAAAGCAAGGTCCTGGGAAAGGGCACAAAAACCTCTGCTTGTCTAGTCCTCTCTCCTCTTAAAGAAGCAAATATTCAAAAAACAGAAAACCTTTCCTTTTTAATTCTGCCCTTTTCTCTGTTCCCATCCTACTAAGGAGATGACAAACACCACTTGAAAGCACCTAACAAAGGTGCAGAAAGATAATGTATATGCATCATGATGTGTATGCACAGACACAACCTTCTCTTCTGAGCCAACCTATTCAAGATCAGCCCATGGGTGTGTAAGTACATTGTAGGAAAAAACATAAAAGGGTAGCAGTGGGTTCCATGTTCACTTGCTCGGTTTTGACTCTAAAACTGCAGAGAAGGACATATCCCACTAAACAGAGTAACAGAGGAAAGAACTGACTGGTTTAGAGTTCGTCATTCTGTCAAGAAGTTCTGGTGATGAACAAGGAGAGTGAAACATATGTTGTTTGAATCACTCAAACCTCAGGGAAAACATATGATACAAGTCTTGTCTTTCAGTGTTCACAAAACATAGCAGCTATTCAGATTGTGCCATGGTGACATGTTTTCCCATTCTTAAATAGGTGGCGTTTCTTTAACACCAGGTCCTTCAGCCTTCTGCTGACCCCTTACCAGGCTAACCTGTTTTGTAGACAACTGTGCTCTTCCATTTCTCCTTTTCTGGTAACATTCCAGCAGCGTCTCTTCATTTGGCTTCTCTGGTTTTCTTCCTAGACAAAGACTTATAGAAATGGGATGTGTGTAGACCCCAGCAGCATGGAAACAAGCACACCTTTCCCTAGTACTGCAATCCAAAGCACACTCTGGCACAAAGTTTATCTTGCAAGGACCTGTATCAGAAACAGTGTGGCCAGCAGGCGGAGGGAGGTGATCGTGCCCCTGTACTCGGCACTGGTGAGGCCGCACCTCRAATACTGTGTTCAGTTTTGGGCCCCTCACTACAAGAAGGACATTGAGGTGCTGGAGCATGTCCAGAGAAGGGCAATGAAGCTGGTGAAGGGTCTGGAGAACAAGTCTTATGAGGAGCGGCTGAGGGAACTGGGGTTGTTTAGCCTAGAGAAAAGGAGGCTGAGGGGAGACCTTATTGCTCTCTACAACTCCCTGAAAGGAGGTTGTAGCGAGGTGGGTGTTGGTCTCTTCTCCCATGTAACTAGTGATAGGATGAGAGGAAATGGCCTCAATTTGTGCCAGGGGAGGTTTAGATTGGACATTAGGAAAAATTTCTTCACCAAAAGGGTTGTCAAGCATTGGAACAGGCTGCCCAGGGAAGTGGTGGAGTCACTGTCCCTGGAGGTATTTAAAAGATGTGTAGATGTGGCACTTCAGGACATGGTTTAGTGGGCATGGTGGTGTTGGGTCGACGGTTGTACTTGATGATCTTAGAGGTCCTTTCCAACCTTAATAATTCTATGATTCTATGATTCTATGACCTTCTCAGAGAAAGCGCATTGCGTATGTACTTGCAGGGATTTCTAGCACAAGTGTCCTTTACTGTAGACATCAAGACAAACCAAACATTGACCCTGATGCTTTTCCTGCCCTCAGTTTCCACATTAATCTTGAGGACAGCTTAGGGTGCGGTTAGTGTCATCTAAGATTGCTCCTCCCTTGCCTGACGTGCCTAGATCAGAGGGTCACTACATCCTGCAGCTGGTTTTCTCTGACCTTGTGCAGCGTTTCTGCTGCGGAAAGTCACCTTTTTGGTCTCCTCTCACTCTTTATGGTTTTAAACATTAGCACCACCCTAGTTTCCCTGTTCTTCTAGCTGATGAAGTCCTCCCAGGACAGAGATGTTTAGAAAAGTGGTTTCACGTTGGGAGGAGCCTTACATGTGAAATGGAACCATTCTTTTTCCCTGAGGTGGGAGAGATGTGACACCAGCCCTCACTTCATAATTCACAGAGAATGAATACATTTTTCTTTCCAGTCACAATTTTTTCAAACTTTCAATATTTGAGTAGCATCAAGGTGAAGGTGGATGTTTGCCCTTATGTGTGGCTTTTCACATTAATTCTTATATTTTAGCCTTTAGAAAGGTACTGGCTTTGACTCATTTTTGAGGAAGAAGAAAAGAGTTGAGAGAATAGAGAATCTGTTTGATCTGACCATTTCATCCAGGACTAATTACAGTCCCTTACAGAAAGCAGTCAGGGGGATGATCTTGCAGTGCTAACCTGCAGAAACTTAACTGACATGACACAGCTTGAAGAAATGTTTTTTCAGCTTATGCTCCTTATTGCAGCACAGTGTTTGGCATAAGTGATGGATGAATGTAATAACTACCACTGTTTCTTTTTACTGCCATCTCATTAATGTGTTGCTTCTTACTGTTAATAAAATATGCACTAAACTTCACAATGTAATACCTCAGCATCATAAAGGCCTTTTCTGTGTGAGTGGGTACTATAGGTACCTATGAGTTTGGATGGAAAAAGAAGTTGCAAGAAAACACCATGCCAAAAAGAAGAATACATGCTGAGAATGTAATGAGTGAAAGTTTCCCTAGAACTGATAAGCCCTGGAGACTAATGGCCCTCTTGAACCTGCAAAAACTGATAAATCCAGGACCAAGAGTTTGCTGCATTTGTTCAAGGTCACATCAGTGTCAAATGGTAGGTTGTGTAAGTCAGACCGCATCCAAGAGTGTGGCAACTGCTATATGCAAAGAATACAAGATTATGTATATGCCTGTTGAAAGAAAGGACCCTCTGAGCGACTTCCCGAAAAAAACTACCCTAGAAGCCACCAGGACATCAGTACGACCCTCCGCTTCTGAGTGAATGGCCTCAAAGTTGCTGCTCCAGCTGGGAGCTGTGTGATAAGTGGTTGTGCAAGTCAACTGTTAGAGTGAATGTGCTATGTGAATAGTTATTTGCCATTACCAATAACAGCTTGTTTTTATCGCTAATAACAGCTTAATGAATAAAAAGTGTTCTAAGCAACATGGGCTGTGATCTCTGTCTCCCCCAGTTCACTTCCCTATCAGGGAAAAGGGAATTTACAGCATGAGAATGGTGGACGTTTCATTTCAGTTGATGAATAATTTCACATAAACAATAATTAGGGAGAAAAAAATAAGGCTTTTTTKTTGTTGTTGTATTGAAATCTGCTGATGGAACCAGGGAGCTTTATACAAGGACAGTATGATAGTTGGAAGCCATTTGAAGAGGAGGGGAGTAGAAAGGGAAGGGGAAGAAGTGGGAAGACTGCACTTCCTAAATAAAGACAGATGGTGCCTGTGGTTTGTATTGTAGGTGTGTTCTTGCTTCCTTGGGTGTATTCACAATTGCACGCAGTTTGGTCACTGCGTCTGACATGTTTATAAAAAACTGCTTATTGGATTGGTGAACCCACTGATTTCTGTTCRTTTTCTTAAAGATTCCAGAGCTGTTGGATAATGGAAAGAAATTGAAAAAACAGAGTCCATGTCAACAGTATGGCTTACTTCTGCAAATGTAACTTCCTGAGACTTAATAAAGAAATACATCTTCTCCATATCCTCACAATCCCACTCTGTTGTCTCTCATACAAGACTGTGTTGTGTTTCCATTTATAGCCCAATATATTCTTTCATCCCACATAGGATGTGGGATGAAAGGAAAGCCCAGAACATGGAAAGGCCACCTGGCATCACAGCTTACCCCATATGTAGCAGCTGGAAAACACRAAGGTCTGGAGAGTGAGCATTAACAAGTAACTAGACAGAATGAGAGACACAACTATGGTTATTTCTTGAAAGACAAGATGCATCAGGATGTTTTTTACAGCAGCAAAATGATCAAAAACACAMCAGCTTCTGCTTACAGGTATTCTGTGTCATGTCACCCTTCTCTTTGTACAAAGTGCCTTCATTCCCCAGAAATAGTTGTGTCTGATAAAGATTAAAAGAGACGATTTAAGGCTCAGAGTGTGTGTGCATACCATCCTGTCCTGTTCCTCTCTGATCATCCAAAGAGAAAACTCCCAGGCGGCAATCTTTGCAACACTTGCTTCATTTTGCATTGCACTCTTCAGCCCTTCGTTTCCTGTGGTTTTAGTCCATCTCTGTAATATGGGAGGACAGTATATTTGTTTCTCCCCTTTAAAGTTCCAGTTATGATTCACAAGTTATTTTATCGGGCTGACAGGAAGGTGATCTCAATTCCTCCAAAATAAACATCTAGCAAATTGAGTTTTCTCTCTTTCTCTACCTATTCCTGCATAACACTGAAAAAACATATGGAAGATAACAAATCCATACATGTTCATAGTCCTGCTCATACCCCAAAGGAATGGCAAAAGTTCCTAAGACCACGGCTAAACAAATCCTTTGTTTTGCAACAKCAATGGATCCAAAAGGTCCATTTTCACTTCTGAGCTACGTGTCTCTGCCTTTCTCACAGCTCCTGCTCTCGGAGCTGCAATGAAAGCCAAGACAGACAGTTCAATATTATGGGACTTACTTGGTCAGCCCACAATGGATGGATGGCTTTGCCCAGAATGGCTTATTCCTAATGCAGCTTCTGCTGGAGAGCTTCAGAGCGAGAGAAGGTCTGGAGGTCATACCCATATTACTTGCATTTTTCCACCAGCTGGGATAGGCCCACTCACCCAGTACCTCAGATAAGGGGGATCTTTACATTTTCATATATGAATGGTCTAGAAAGGCTCGTATTCTCCCAGCTGCTCCTCCACATCCAGATGACTGACCCAGACAACGCATCCACTCACTGCTCCTCATGTAGACTTTCCTGTATTTATGAATTTATCTCCACTCCTGTTCTCGAATATACTTACTTCATTTATAAGATTATAATCAAGGCTGTCCTGTAAATGTGTATGCCCAGCAAACTAAACTAGAAGTCTGAAGAAAGACTGCAAAATACCATCTAAAGAAGAATCAGATAATCTCAGTCGAGGGGTCTTTTTAGGATTAAACATGAAAAGAAATAAAGTAATGCATTATCCAYTGCACTATCTATACTGCATTAAATTCAACTTATTTTATCCTGCTTTATATCGTCAGTGTTCTGCGTGCTGCAGAGTCTTGTTCTGAAAATACAGAACTGCACATTCAGAGTTGAAAGTGAAGTGGGGAAAACCAGAGCTTTTAGCATCAAAGTGCAGTATATTGGAGGCCCTTGGGAAAGTCCAGGGAAATGATTTAGGATTAAGACATAACTGTATTAACTGGAAGTTCTACTAAATTGATTAGCAGTGAAATTAGCTACATTAGCCTTTCCCAACTTTATGTTTCAAATTAACCCAAAAGATTAATTTGGGCAATTCATACATCTCAGGGCTATTGCTACTGCTGCTGTCTGATTGCTGCCTACAGGAACTGTCACCACACYGGTCAGATATCGTTCATGTTTTGTTTTGTTTTTTTTTAAAAGCTCTCCGTACAGCTACAGGGTCTAGAAGTATTGGGCTTGATTCAGCCATGCAGACCTAGACAAAGTAGATGGTAAAAATCRCCTCTTGCTCATCTTGGGGGTGGCTGTTTCTGGCAGCGGGGGGAATATTTCATAACTGCACAGGAGGCAGTCAGTCCCAACAGCTGTGGTTTCCTGCCCTGCCATACATTTCGGCAGTGACTCACTGTGGATTGTGTGCTGCTGAATGCAGCCCCTGAATGATGAAGTAACTCCTTTTCCCTCTCCCAGAAAGGACCATTGTCCAGTATAAAATGTACCCAGCTGCACAGCCAGCGATGGAGYCAGTGCTAATATTTTGAATTGCATGTGCTTTTCCTCGACACAGTGCTGTCCACCCATTTGAAGCTCAGATGCCACAGGCAGTTCACTCCAAGGTTATGACTACTGATTAACAGTAATAAATATTTTCATTTATGATAATAAATACATCTTCACAAAACTGGCGACCGTTAGAGGTTTGCTCACTGAACGTAGCAAGTAAAATGCATGAACTGACATAGATCAATACAAGTTTATCATATCAAGCACTAATGCAAAGACACAAAGCCTTATGCAGGCACATCATACGTAGGAGAGAGTTGCCTTGCTTTCCAGACACCCTTAGTGGTCTGCTAGTGAGAAACTAAATAACTCTTTGGAACTTCCTTGGGCTGACATCTACCAAGAGCCGACAAATTTGGGCAGGAAACTGGAAGTGTAAAGGCACAGTCAGAGCCAGCTCACAGCTCGAGATGGGAACCCARCGTATCTGACTCAGCGTGAAAGCTCCGTCCTCCACTGCTAACATCTACAGACACARTAGTCAGTGCACACCAAGAAATCAGTAGACCTTGTCTCAGAGCTCATGAGATGTCATCATGAATGACCAAGTTGGGAGGTCTCCATGTGAATTCCCTAGTGACCCTCGCTTCTGACCCCAGAACAGCAACAGCCACTAACTTTGAATAATGACTCACTGTACCAGTTCTGAGCAGCACCTTTTGCTGTGGCTGATGAAAGCAAACATGTCTTCTATGTTTTTCTGCATTTAACACGATACATAAATACCCCCAGTATTTATCACAGCTGGTACTTCCCTGCTGTGACTCTGTTCTCCAGTGACAATGTCCGTGCCCTAACCCCCATCAGTCAGAACTGTGAGTTTTTCCTGCCTCTCCAGAACAYAATGCTAATACCATTCATGTCTTATAAAATGTTCACTACAAAATGTTCACCATCCTTTGAAGAACCCTGTTGTCTGTTTTGGAGAAAGAAAACTCAGATAACTCCTCAGCCCTACAGCAGCACTTTGCTCACACTGCTAAATCAGAGAGTATTCTAATGCAAAACAACACTGTGTTGCATATTAGCTTCACAAGAAACATCACATGAGCTTGGAGCTCAGGCCAGTAATCATGAAGTTTGGATATAAAACATATTTTACAATAGTGTTCAAACAAATACCTCAGGCAAGTTTTTCAAATCTGTCAACTGACTAAAAAAATATGTCCCATCAGATGCTGTTGAAAATGTTACCCCTGTCATCATTGCACCTTAGGAACAGTAATTGTTTCTCAAACTCAGAGCCACAGGAAACACAGCAACAAGCCATATCTACATTCATCACTGCCCTCCACATGCAGGGTAACATCATCCATGCCCATCCCACCTTGACAATTTTAATGATGCTCTCCAGGAAGTTCTGGGAGATAGAAAGCAATCCCTATCTCTCACACAGGACACAGTACCAAAAACCTCCAGTAGCAACAGAGCAAGAAGATTAGTAAAGCTCTATTAAAAGGAAAATTGTGACAAAATCTTGGCTGTGCTGCTGCTACTTCTGTTTTATGTAGATATGTGTCCAGTTCAGCTGGAGAAATCTTAAGGAGACATTAGAATACATTAAAGTTGTTGAAAATAATTCATTAAAATTGTAGAAGATCAAAAAGCTGGCAGTGACAGATGAAGTTCAGGTTGAGGTAGGAATGTGTCTCCAACTACTCTACTGTCATGTATCAGCACAGCTCCTCTCGGTGTTGCTCAGCACSTGCAGCAATTTGATTCTTGATGTCAGGCTGAATTGTCTGGATGGCTGTCGCTGGGGATGGTGGTGCTACTTGTTGGCTACTTTTGAAGTGGTGAATGGAGGAAGCCACCAACAACTGCCACATGAATTATCAATCTTGTCCCTAAATTGCCCAGCTTAGCTCTCTTGCAATCACGCTGTCTGCAGTGGTACAGATAGGGGAGAAGACTATAATCTGTTATTATGAATTTTAATGTAATGCTTTATATTTATACCCAAGCTATATTSCATAAAACTGAAATGAAATTCTAATGCTGTAAGTATTATTTGCTATTTTCCATTCTGGTTGCCATTTCATTCAGATTTTCTTTAATAATGTATTTTTATAGGCCTGTACCTCTGCAACTCTCCTCTGCCAGCTCAACTCTTCTGCTAACAGTAGCAAAGCTTCACAAAGCCCTGTCATTTGAAGTGACCTTAGGAATACTCTTTTCCCTGTTCTCCCCCAGCTGGTAAAAATCATAGCATTATGATGAAAGCTGCCCTGAATTTCCTGGCTTTTGTTAGCTTATCTAGGATTCTCCTGACGTGCATTTTTGATGTTTAATTTCTTTTGTATTTGGCCATCTCTTTAAACTGAAAGGGGAGCAAAGCACCCCTTCCAAAACAACAGCCAGGAGCATCAGAACCACCTGCACATGACAGAAACCGTCTCACCACTGAACCTCCCAATCAGCATAACCATCACCTCATCAGCACAGTTGTCACGTACCTCCAATCTCTGCAATGGTGCGTAGATGAGGCTGCTAAAGGTTGTAAAAAGAGGCAAGTTTCTTGAAAGCACCCTGCTGCTGACTCCCTGCCTCATGACTGGCATGCTGATGATACCGCGTGTCAAGTGCGATTTCCTTGCCTCCCTCCCCAGGCAGGTACCCTTCTAGCTCATGGAATAGAGGCTTTCGCAAATTAAGAGCAACAAGCTCTCCATGCCATCATCTCGTCGTCTTCCTGGGACTCGTCACTTCAATTAAGCCCTGGAATTGTTCTTCCTGTTATTGCCTGGCATCCCTCCCTCTGTGGCAGTGCTCTTCCCCCATCCTGCCCCCCATCTCCTCCTTCTTTGTTTTACAGCAGCAGAACTGCATGCTAGCGAGGGAGAAGTACTTCCAGCCCCAGATGCCTCACCCTGCCGACATCGCTGAGTACGAGGCCGTGTTCATCTCGTACACTCGCAAGGAGTGGAAAACACTTTTGGCCAGGTGGGCCTTGCAGCTGCTTTGCCATATCAGCTAATCCTGTTGGACGTGTCTCCTTTGTAGTCCAATGTTGAGTTAACTTTTCCAAGTAGCATATGGACAAATGCTTGTTCAGGTTTGTATCGCATACCCAGGACAACCAACCTCTTTCCTTCAAGAGAAATACACCTATTTTGGCCTGCTATATCAGGGTCTATTMATTTACTAGAGGACTGGAGAAGACGACACCAAAATAAATTACTGAAACATGGTTTGATGTGGTATAAATTAAGGAAGGCCCCTGCCTGTTTAGTGGTGACTCATCAAGCAAACTAACCTTGACCTCACACAATACTGAGTGTATATAAGCAGTTTTAAAGCTAAACAAACACTAAACAAACATACAGACAACTTTCTGAAACATTTCTGAAGCTGGTCTCAGGGCTTTGAAAACATCAGTTTCAAGATGCAATTTACTGTCCACTGCCACAAAAAAAMCGAATACCACAGATTAAAGGAAAATATGTTTGTAAGTCTACAAAATATGGAAATAATGCACATGGAAAATGGAAATCTTCCTAACCATCTGGAACCTAAGTATTTGCCATTAATATTAGATCCAGCATCACTGTAGCTAGTTAGCATTTTGTCACTGATTTCAATGAGACCAGGAATCGTAGACAGCCACAAGTGTTTGGAAATGGAAACAAAGCACTGGATAACTGGAAGAACTCACTTCCACCAATTGCAAAGTTAGGGGTGTGCAGCTGGCTGAGTGATTTTATTACTTTGCACATTAGATGATAGTAGGAGAGGGGAGGGAGAATAAAAAAAAGATTTTTTTTCCCTTGGTATTCCTCTTTAATTACTTTGGATAATTCTAAAACTCCTAACAGAATATTGTAATCATGTGTTATGTAAGATATATGCCTAAGCAAGCCAGATCGGGAGTTGAAAGTTTGGAACTCACTGCTTAAAATATATTATTTTGTACGCTTTCATGTAAAAATCTGCATTTTATGCAAAACACAAAATAAAATCTCTTCATTATGCACCATGCGGGCATCAGGAGTAGGTGCACTGTTGCCTTACACTGATCTGCCAGCAGGAATCGCCTGCATTCAACAAAGATCATGAGTGTTACTGGAGTTTTAGTGTAGGCTCAAGTCTCATCATAGATTGCAAAAGTTTTGCTGGGAGGCAGGTGGCTTTTCTCCAGAGCTCCTCCAAATTCATCCAAAGTTTGTCAAAACATCTCAAAAGTTCCCTCCTTCTCATTCCCTTAGCCACGAGACCAGTAGTTGGTCTTCTAAGGCTACATGGATGGTAACTGCGGGCTCTGATTAGTATGGAGAAATGAAGCAGCTGAAAGATCTAAAATAGCCCATGCCTACACCTTGCAAGCGAATCTCTTACCAGGTGGGAAAGTGACAGCATGGAATCTGGGTATGTTCTCAGTACAACCTATTTTTGACGCTCACTGCAGGATTCAGTGGCAAGAGGGAGTAGAGATCATTTAGTCACTGCTCTCCCCAGCTGYCTCACCAGGAAGCTGCATCCCTCTTCTCGGGCCTGCATCATGTATACCAGCTCTTGGCTGGTGTTTTGGATACCCTAGAGAGTCACAAATGGCATTACCTGCCTATGGTTAGGCGGCATCATCACACCCTCCGATTCACTCTTTCACCAGAGACTGCCACAAAGAGAATGCAGGAAAATCTTTTCTCCAGGCCCTTTTTACAACTTCTCAACCAAAAGGAAATCTACATCACAAAATGGGAGGCACAAAATTTCTTTGAAGAAAACCCACAACACTAAATTAAATACTACCACAGATTAGTTTCCACTCTTAAATCATTTCATGAAAAGCAGCCTAAGTGTTTACAGTGAAGGAATATTATAGTGATATGAAGACAGGTGAGTACTCAAATATAACCATATAGTCTTTTCAATATTTGTGCATCACACAATCTTTTCAATACATATTGCAAGTGGTAGATGTGTGGTAGATGGCACACTGGCTCCAAAAACACATTGCGGTAGAGAGAGGACAGCCCCACAGTGGGTTGCACATGTGCTTCAGGGAACATTTCCATGGTAGAGCTCAATAGCCAGAGAGACTAAAAAGGTATGGGAGAAGAGCCTGTGGGAGGGAGTCAAATACAGAGGGGAGAAACGCGAGGCACRCTGATAGGAGGGATGCGAGCGCGTGCAGTGAGTGTGAAGGTGATAGAGAAAGACACCGTCTCCATGCAACCTCTCTGCAAGCAGCTGCAGGCAGGCAGACCTGGTGCTCCTGCAAAGCGCCGCTGCAGCCCATAAGCTCCGCAAAAATCCTGGGGTCCTCCCACCCGCTGCAAGCAGGCTGCAGCGCTCAGGTGATGACAACACCTTCCTCTGCAAGGGAGGAGTGAGGGAGGGGTTAGGTAATGAAAGGACAGAGACAGGTGGGGTTTCAAATGAGTTTGAAATGGACACGGCAGGTAGAAAAACATTGCTGGCAGGAATCCCAAAGTGGAGAAATGCGGTCTATGTTTGTGGAGGAGAGAGAGACAATTTTGCATTGCATTGCACTGACTCGGAGGGAGGGAAAGAAAGATTGAGGAAGCTATATCTTACAGGGGAGAATCAAAACATAGGGTAAGCAGTGAAGCCATAMAGAAAGAGAGGAAGGGTCAAGTATTAGATATGGGGGTAAGGAGAGAGGAACAGCATGAATTCTTGTAAAGAGTTGTAATAATCAAAACATTGGCAGGGCCTTAACTAGGCAGCCCTGCTGGGTGCCCAGATAATACAGCTGATTTTAATTGCTGATGTGTGCATTTTATGTCATTTGCCTGATTCACAGCCCCTTTATGACCGTTGCATTTGACCACAAATCAACAGTCAGTCATAAAGCATCACGCAAATGACCTCCTCCCCAAACAGGCTGTGTTATTTTTATTGATATTCAATATTTAGATTTTAATGGAGATAGATGGATAGGCATAAGGACAGGAGCAAGCTGGGGCACAGAGAAACTGATTTGAAATAAACAGGTTGACAAAACATAAAGGCAGGAGGCAAGAGACAGATGAATAGTCAGGGAGGTGCCTGCCACCAAGGTAGGCAGATATCATCTGGATATATCAGCTTGGGAAAGGCTGACGAATGACAAAACTGTCAGGCAACAGAGAAATATGAATATGAAATGGGAAAAGAAGGACCAAAGAGACCAAAAAGAAAAATAATTTCAGACACAAATCCCATAATTTCACATTCCCCCTTCCGCTACCCCACCACTCTGCTTCTTCCCACCTCTCCCCGTTTCCAAGTAGCACAATATAAAAGGTTTGATTTCAGTACTAGCGTGCTACATATTTTCAGATGTAGCATTGTTAGCTGGAGGTCTACCAGAAGATGCGTATTGCTTCTCTCCCACCTGCTGTTCATTTCATAAACTGCAATCAGTACACAGTCAATACGTCTCTTGTTTATTATGTGGTACAGCAGGAGATTTCGTTAGACCTTTAAAGCACTGGACCAAATGCCACACATCCCAAGTCATGCCAGTGGGTGAGAAAGGAGTCTGTGCAGCACATGCACCCCGTTTGTCCACAGATCTCACAGACTGGTTTATTTCTCACGTGTATACCTTTGAATTGCATTACTTCGAATTCTTTCATATTACCTTGAATTTCTGTTCCCATACTCGCTGTTGATTCACTTAGTGTTAGTGTATGCTCATCCAAGAAGCTATTATAGAGACCACAACTAGCATCCATTTCTATAGGACAGGAAAAAAATGACTATTGCACTGTCAGATATGTTTCGTATCTATAGTATGACACATGAAGTAGATATTTGCTCTTGTCGAGGAGGAGGAATCTTACACCCAGACTAGACTGCATTGGACACAGGGCCAAAGCTGAGGAGCTGCCTACCACTGATACCAGCTAATGCTTCCAGCCTAGTCTAGAAGCATCCACACCTTCATTTGCATATGCGTGGCTAAGTTCCTTAGAGGTTTACTCTTAAAAGCCTGGCAAACATCAGCTTTGTGGAGCACATGCATTTGCTCCACAGATCTTTCTACATAGTCAGTGCAAAGACAGAGGTCTGACAGGACATGGACTAGTTACCCCTCTGCTAGCCTGGGATATCCTGGATAGACACAGTGTACATGCACGGCTTAGGCTGTGTCATGCACTCAGTCTCTTGGAAAATCTCACAATTCATGCACATGCCTAGAGTGAGAAAAAGACATGACAATGTTCTCCAAAAGTCCMAATGAAGCATATAGGTTACACAGCTGCATCAGGCTTGCAAAGCTGTCTGAAGGTATGGTAGCCTCTGATGAAAGGTTCAACATGCCATGTCAGTGTACAGGACGTGCAGATACAGTGGCCTCTTTTTGAAAAAGAAGATACTACTGACTAGAAATTCCAAGTGAACATGGGAATTCCTTGTTACTTGCCTGTGTATGATTTCCAGTCAAAGGACAACAACTGTGTCTCAAACCTCATTCTTCATGAGAGGAGTAGGCCAATATAATCTTTTGTCCATTTTAGAGATAGGATCTTTTGCCAGTTGTATATTTCACTCCCTGCAGATGTGAAATTGTAACTTCAGCTGTAAGGTGGCAGACTCAGGTCTCCAACAGTGACTCATATTGTCTTTCCACATGAATGTACGAAGTTTATGTGCTTGTCAGTGACATCTCTACCTAAGTGACCACGCTCCCCAAATTCAGAAATAAAATCTAAGAAATATCCTTCAAACATTTGTAGCTAGCAAATAGTATATGACCCACTAGTGACGTCTGTGTTCCAGTCTTTTCTCATGGATAACAGATAGAAGAAAAGGCAGTTCCTGCTCCCTGACATTCATGGGGCTCATGTGGTTGAGACCTGAACTGGAAATCTAAATGAATACTGATACAAAGCACTCAGTAAGGCTTCATGGATTTGATATCAATCTTCCAGGATTTCTTTTAAAGAATTACATTCAAAAAGTCACATTGCTCAAACAAACACTTTAAAAAAAAGAGTCAGAACAAGAGGCCCATGAAACTACAATTCTGTATAGCTCCTTATTCGTGCATAGCTTTTATTATGCAATCACATACTCTGATCTATAAGGTTTCTCTGTACAGGATAAGAAGACTAAGCACACACTACAGTGAAAGCAGGTTGCAAGAACTACATTTAGTCAGATTTTTCCAGCCTTGGTACTCCTTTGATGTAAGATGATGTGTCTGCACTGGACTGTGGGCAGGTTTGGAGTTTGCTGACAAAGACCATGCCTGCCTCTGATACCACAGCATCCTGCATTYGCTTATCTACTGTAAAGTGTGGCAGTGCACTGACCTCCCCTGTTGTGGGGAAAACAAGAATGAGTAAACGTTACGTATCTTTCTTGGTTAGCATGGAATGGCTCATCAGGAGCTCGATCAAACTATCTAGTTAATGCCTTAGCAAAGACAACACAGTATTGCTGACCCAACTTCAGTTTTGCATGACAGGGAGTCAAATATTGTGAAACAGAGATACTACATGTAAGGGTGGGTGAGGACCGATCTAAGCATGGAAAGAGTAGCACAGAGATGAGGAGGAAAATACCACTTGCATTTTTTCACATGAGAAAGTTGTTAGTTCAGGCAGGACAGTGGACGTTATCAGGTTGTTCATCTGAGGTCATGGGTCTCCCTTCCCTTTCCCACTGAGGTGCATAAGTGGGGGGTGGGGAGGAACAGGAAAATCTATGTACCAGATAAAGAGGCACCTAGAGCCGGATCTAAACCAGCACAGCCAGCCATTACTGGTGCAGATCGTGAGTAAACCATAATAGACCATACCCCTTCTTTTGGGAGAAAGAGCTGCTAGAGAATCTCTTTTCTTTTTCTGCCTGAGTAGCCAGGGATCAGGTTAGGAAAGCTAAAGCCCTGACAGAATTAAATCTGGCCAGGGACATCAAGGGCAACAAGAAATGTTTCTATAGGTACGTCGGGGATAAAAGGAAGACTAGAAAAAATGCAGGCCCTCTCCGGAACGAAACGGGAGACTTGGTTACCCAGGATATGGAGACTAGGGAAAATGTGGGCCCTTTCTGCAACAAAATGGGAGACCTGGTTACCCGGGATATAGAGAAGGCTGAGATATTCAATGACTTTTTTGCCTCAGTCTTCGCCGGCAAGTGCTCAAGCCTCACCGCCCAAGTTGCAGAAAGCAAAGGAGGGGACTGGGAGAATGAAGAGCTGCCCACTGTAGGAGAAGATCAGGTTCGAGACCATCTAAGGAACCTGAAGGTGCACAAGTCCATGGGACCCGATGAGATCCATCTGCAGGTCCTGAGGGAACTGGTGGATGAAATTGGTAAGCCACTATCCATCATATTTGAGAAGTCGTGGCAGTTCAGTGAAGTTCCCACTGACTGGATAAGGGGAAACATAACCCCATTTTTAAAAAGGGAAAAAAGGAAGACCTGGGGAACTACAGGCCAGCCAGTCTCACCTCTGTGCCTGGGAAGGTCATGGAACAGATCCTCCTGGAAGCTATGCTAAGGCACATGGAGGACAGGGAGGTGATTTGAGACAGCCAGCATGGCTTCACCAAGGGCAAAACCTGCCTGACCAACCTAGTAGCCTTCTATGATGGACTGACTACATCAGTGGACATGGGAAGAGCTACCAATGTCATCTATCTGGACCTCTGTAAGGCCTTTGACATGGTCCCCCACAACATCCTTCTCTCTAAACTGGAGAGATACGGATTTGATGGGTGGACTGTCTGGTGGGTGAGGAATTGGTTGTCGCATCCAGAGGATAGTAGTCAATGGCTCAATGTCCAGATGAAGATCGGTAACGAGTGGTGTCCCGCAGGGGTCTGTACTGGGACCAGTACCGTTTAATATCTTCATCAATGACATAGTGGGATCAAGTGCACCCTCAGCAAGTTTGCAGATGACACCAAGCTGAGTGGTGCGGTTGACATGCCTGAGGGATAGGATGACATCCAAAGGGACCTGGACAAGCTCGAGAAGTGGGCCCGTGTGAACCTCATGAGGTTCAACAAGGCCAAGTGCAAGGTCCCGCACCTGGGTCCGGGCAACCCCCAGTATCAATACAGGCTGGGGGTTGAAGGGATTGAGAGCAGCCCTGCCGAGAAGGACTTGGGGGTACTGGTGGACAAAAAGCTGGATACGAGCTGACAATGTGCGCTCGCAGCCCAGAAGGCCAACCGTACCCTGGGCTGCATCAAAAGAAGCGTGGCCAGCAGGTCAAGGGAGGTGATTCTGCCCCTCTACTCTGCTCTGGTGAGACCCCACCTGCAGTACTGTGTCCAGCTCTGGAGCCCTCAGCACAAGAAAGACATGGACCTGTTGGAGCAGGTGCAGAGGAGGGCCACAAAAATGATGAGGGGCATGGAACGCCTCTCCTATGAAGAAAGGCTGAGAGAGTTGGGGTTATTCAGCCTGGAGAAGAGAAGGCTTCAGGGAGACCTTATTGTGGTCTATCAGTACTTAAAGGGGGCTTATAAGAAAGATGGCAGCAAACTTTTTAGCAGGGCCTGTTGCAATTGGACAAGGGGAATGGTCTTAAACTAAAAGAGGGTAGATTTAGACTAGATATAAGGAAGAAATTTTTTACAATGAGGGTGGTGAAACACTGGAACAGATTGCCCAGAGAGGTGGTAGATACCCCACCCCTGGAAACATTCACGGTCAGGTTGGACGGGGCTCTGAGCAATCTGATCTAATTGAACATGTCCCTGATCACTGCAGGGGGATTGGACTAGATGACCTTTAAAGGTCCCTTCCAATTGAAACTATTATATGATTCTATGATTCTACAAGATGTTCTCAGCTTCCATCAAGTCTGAGCATCTACAGATCACTGTGACCCTGAAAAAGAAACCCACATTGCTTCTGAAGAGGATCAGATTTGATCTCATTCTCACTTGTGAACAAATAGGACAGTAAGTTGTATGAAATTTGTAAAAGGAGATCCAGAAAGTGAACCTGTTTATGTCAAAATTCATACTTTCACAGACAGCCTCTTATTTAGAGGGACTTCCAGAAGACAGTGAAAAGGTTATTTGGAGGATCTTGCTTTCTGTTGGCAAAGCATTCCAGAGAAACCTCTGAGATGGAGATAACAGCTGAGAAAAACACCTGAAGAGTCTGTCTGAAGTGCTAAAAACTAATTTGTAGTGCCCGGGATTTTGCAACCTGGTCACCCTGTGACAGCTTGCACTCTCCGAGAGCCTGAGCACAAAAATGGCATCCTGGAGCCTACCTGGCACTGAAGGTCACCTCTGTGGAACAGCAAGCTGTTACCCATGAAGATACAGAGCAGGTCTCCTCGGAAAAATAAGCTAGTGAAAAAGGGTCAACCTGCCCTACTCGCGAGGCCAGCCACTCTGCTTCCCAGGTAAGCTTGGAAACCGTGTGCAAGGAACTGACCTGCAAGGCTGAAGCCTGGCCTGCCTCAGATGCCCTGGAAATCCATTTCACAGACAGGGATGCTGAGCCCATGCAGGGAATACCCATGGATGACTGGTAAGGATCTGAGGTGAGAATGTAAAAGCTTCTCCATGACAGTGAGGACAAATCAAACCAAAGTCAAAAAGCTGGTTCCTTAACTCCTTTCATGTAGAGCTTTTCAGAAAAAAAGGAAAAGCCAAACAGAGCCACATCTGCCTGGGTAGAGAGGGTTCTCCCTTTCAGAATGGAAAGGAAAGGCTCCTCAGTTTGAGATTTTCCGCCATTTCATCTCTGTTCCAGGGGGCTGGACCCTGAAAAGCCAGCCTCTTGGCTGCCAAAACTGAAAATAATTTGGGCATGGAGATTTTGTAGAAAGGGTCTCACCAAGACAAAAATCTTTCCCCCCATGTTCATTTATCCTGGCTCAAGAGACAGTTTTCATTTTTAAAACAAAAGTGTTTCCATGAAAATAGTGTCAGTTAGCTTTTAAAGGCCAGTCTTCATCACTGCAGTACCTGTATCACCATGATCACACCTAGTGTGATCAAAACCAAAAGAAGCAGGAGCACTTCACATKAAAGCTCCCCCTCCCAAAGACAAATGGACCAGTCGACTACACAAAGCCTCCCAGAGCCCAGCACAGTGCTCAGCACACATCCCAGTTCTGCAGAGCCGTCCTGGCCTGACAAGTCTGTAACGACGACCGGCTCCAGGGACAACCTCAGATCCACACACATGAGCAGTTACTGAAGCAGCTGCGAGGACCACAGCCGGTCCCCTGCTGTCTCAACCTCTCTGAACCAGCGTTCAAACCCCCTTGCCCGAGAGCACACCTCCAGGAGTGGGTCTGTATGAGCCAGGTAGAGAAGTTACTCACATGAGCTGTGCCCTCGGGATTAGGACCAGATACAAGACGATCTGTGGCAGGACTCAGCCTTCAGAGGGCCAAGAGTGTGAACAATTTCTGAGTCAAACAGGTGAAGATCTAGCAGCAATTGGTCACAGTTGTATCACTGCCACACTTCAAGCTAGATAACAAGGCCCTTTCTTGCTGTGAAATGCTGTACTTACTCTATTCAGGAGTAGGGTCTGACAGTGAAGAGGGAAATGCCATCTACAGCTTCCTGGCTTTTTAATATTATATATGCATGGCTGGAACCAGTATGTCTTGTCTATGGTCAGAACCACTGACACTAGCCCCAGGGTGCAGACAGCTCTGAGAGGGAGACTGAGCACACAAAACAAGGAGGCAGATATATGTTGCCATTACGATTAGGAGTGAGTTACTACTCCTGTTCACTCTGCATAACAAACAAGTGCCAGAAGCCCCAGCCAGCACCTACATCTGACTTTACTGACTAAACTATGCCTCTAATATTGTATGGTATTTATGAAATAAATTAAATACAGTTATAATTACATCCCACAACAGTTCTGAAGTTGTTTTTCTCTAGTAGCAGCATACTCACAAGGGTTGCTATTCAGTTGAGGTCCTCTGCAGCAATCATTTCTGCAAACTCATAATGYCTTCCAGGAAACGTCCCAGAGCAATTTTCTATTTTTGAGAGCTAGAGAAGAAGTCTGCGGAGGGTGAGATGCTGAGAGCTGCTAATCCAGAATCTGGAAGTGCCATCAATAGAAAGAACAGGAAATGGGAATTTGCGAATGACAGATACTTTCATATCATCCTCGACAGACAGCTCTAGATTTCCCTCTGAACACAGAAGAAATGGAGTCTCCAGGTCAGGGCAATAGCCAAAGGTGCTGGAGGTTGGAGGCAGAGTTAGAAAGCTTCCCAGATGGGTTTCTGCTGCAGAGGAGTTGTGGGGCTGGCATGTTTCTCTTTCTTTGAAAATAGTGTGAGGACATAGTGAACCACTGTTCCCCCCAGAAAAAGGAATTGTTTAACTCTGCAGATAACTAGATGAATAAAATGGAGGAAGGGGCTAGATGTTAGGTTTTCCCACTCTCTATACTCCATAAGGAGACTTTTTTGAACTTTCAGAAGGTGAACATATGTTATTATATCAGGGATGTAAAAGGGATCTCAGTTTTCCCCAACTCTTTTTCWGTCCCTGGAAGGTTTTGCATACAGACCTAGCTAATTTGCCAAGTGCTCTGGGAGCACATGGCTCCTGGCTTTGTGAGACATTTCCATATGGAGGAACTTGCTCCTTTCCAAAAGATGCACTTCTTGTTTCCCTCAGATGCACCAGAAAAGGGAACTTCTCCATAGAGATCACTTCCTCTGGCATGTTTCTAAGGTAGTTGACTGATGGGTGCCAAAGTACTTTGTTGTGCGTAAGTGGTGTACAAGTAGAACTCTTCAATTAAGACCTGGTTGCAACACTGCTCATTTCAGTGTCAGGCGTAAGTAACCTACGTAGAAATGTCCAAGAACATGAGTTGGAAGTGATTAAAGTTCAAACGAAAATCTTTCAGAGACTTTACCAAAGCTGGAATAACAGTAAAAAAAATTCATGGCAGACAGTTAATATTCTGCTATGCAGTATGCTAACCACTGGAAAAAAAGTAAATCAGAACTAAACATATATTGGACTTATTCCTTGCAGCATGCTTAGAGAAAGTAGTATTTTAGACTTACAGAGCCTTTACATGTGCAAACAGTTTGGAGAGAACACATATGGATACACATATGGATGTGTGTGTCCTTTGAGTTGGGGAGAAGAACGAGTGATGAAAATTGCATTCTTGATCTTCCCCTCACTTGCAATAGAAAACCCTTATTTTCTGGTCTGTATCTTTCCACCAACAAGAAAACAGAACTATGAACAATCATTCTGAGAGCCACCGCATCCCTTTCTCCAGAGTGTACATATTTCATGAGGGTACCTATGTATCATATTTTTCTCTCGCTCTTTCACTTCYCTCATTGAAGTCAATAGCAAATTTATCATCAGGAATTTGCTTAAGCCTTCATTAGTGTATTGCAAGAAATGCATGTGGATATGAACCTTTCTTTTTTAAAACCAGGCTGCCTACAAAGGCTTCTTGTTCCTAGATAACAGCATCTGTATAGCTTTCTGCTATCAAAAGGCTGAGACAACTATTGTTGATAGCAGTGTCTTACACAAAGTACAGTAACGACGTACTAGAAGTGAGGTTTGCTTCCACAACTGTTGTAACAATAAGGAAAAATAAAACATACATTAGGATGGGAACCTTTCTGCAGTCTTCCACTACAAATTTGCTTTCTCCATCTTATTTCCAATTGTAAACCTGGCTCATATAGAGGAGTCTTGATATTTATGTCTTGATGTATCTACCAACAGTAATGCCGATTACAATATTAATATTTGAATTTATAATAATAGGAATGTGGGCAAGTTCTAAGGGGTTAGTATAACTGCAAGAGGATACCACTTACATTTCCACACTAACAACAAGAGTCAACATAAATATGCTCCCAGGCACCCTACAGCAATGGAAATCTAAATTCAGCCAGGACTACTTGTGCTTTTCTAACATGTAGTTCCTAATGGAAGTTCTAATTCACAGTATGATCAATTCCTATTAAAAATAGGTTAACCAAACACGGGTAAAAATAACTTCATTTTAGGCATTAGGCAAACACAATAATTCTCTATTTCCTCTCATGCCTCTAAACTGTATGTCTCCAAACAATACCTACACTTAGAATTGAAAACATAGCAGAAATATTCTTGAATTGTCAGAATATGTTTCCAAAGAAGTGATTTCCAGATTGGAAATGATGGTACATTCCACTTACAGTTGTGAGACAAGTTAATTAGACAGATACAATAAACTACACAGTAATTTCGAAGTAACTCCACTGGAAATGATGGCAATTACACAGTCATTGAAGTAAAAAGGTCCTAAACAGAAAAACACAGCTCAAGTGTCTATGTACATGTAGATACTTTAACCTCAGCTTTTTTTTCCCCTCTAACAGTTCAAAATACTGAGTACCCATCTACCCTGTCTGCATGTTTCTTGGCAATTCRTGGCTCAGTTTGAAGTATTGTATCATTTTGTGAGACTCTCTGAAAGCAGTCATATGCCTAAGGGCCTTGCTGGACTGGAGATATATTTGCCAGAGTGCATGACTGAGCCCTTGGCCATTTCACCTCCACTGTATGATACCACGCCATTAAACCTAATTTCTGGCTAGATGACAGAAGCGCAGCCAAAAGGAAAAAAAAAAAGAAAAAAAAAATATTGAAGGAACAGAAAGGTGCTTTCTTGCTGAGAATGCCATGCCAAGTTTAGAGTATGCTTTGCTTTGGGTCTTGGGCCAAAAAACTTGGCTTCTGGTCCCTGTCTTCACTTATGCCAATATAATGTCTATTAACTTCACTGAAGTTAACCCCAGTGTAAATTACACGAGACTGAAGCTCTAGAGCTTTATTTGTTTCTGAAGAAGCACGTCTGTATGCTTGAAAATAAATGAAAGTATCCACAGAAATACTGAGAAGCCCTTTTTGAACACTAAAACTAACCCTTGCTGGAGTGGGAAAAGCAGGTCACTGATATCTGGAGCGCAGACACAACACTTCTCCCACTCATGATTGAAAGGGCTTCCCTAAGGCACAGCGACGGGAGAGTGGAGCCAGTGACCGTCACTTATCCCAGTCTATGGCCAACACCATCTTCTGCAGGAAACAACAAGGTGAAGCCAAAATGCCCAGTGGCAAAGACTGGGACTGTCACTTCATGATGGTCTCCATGAGGAGCCATGCAGTGCCTGAAGCAAAACACTTCTTAAATCTGCCTGAGGAAAGTGGGTTGTGAAGAGTAGATGGAGATTGCTGCAGCCTTTGAGGGCAATGGAAAAGCTTCAGGAAGGAGTGGCAAACAGTGTCCCAGATATGCCAAGCAAGGATGGAACAGTTTGACTTCTCACATGCAGTCAGGTACAAGCTGGAGGAAAAAAAAGAAATCCTTCAAATACTCAAACATGTATTCATGTATTACCCCCCCACCCCTAGAGATTTCATTGTGTGACTCATGAAACATGTCATTTTAAAACCTTAGAGGATAAGTTGTCAGAATATATTGTGCTTTAAAACCTTTCTTTGGTCTCTCATTTAAATCTTTGAAAGACTTTGTAAGTTATTTTTTCACATTCACCTTGGTTTTCATATCACAGAGATGAATGTGTCTTCCCTCTTGCGAGTTAAGTGCTTAAAATATTCTAGATAAACAAAATGTGAGGCATGAATTGTGAAAATGACAATTGTTCCTTATGGCCCTCCATATGCAGAGCAGGTCCAAGTCTCACAGACCCTACAGACTTCCATCTCCTTTGGTGGTTACAGCTTAACACCGCACTGATAATAAAAGGTAAATGAGTTCCTGCAGCAGACTAAGTATCAAGTATATGAAGCTTTTGTGAACGTGGATGCTGCTCTTACTATTATGGGCAATTAGAGGGCTTTGAAAGCGTGTTGCCTGACTTTCTGTTGCTTGGTAACTGTGCACCTAATTCTTTCTCTAAGAGGTCACAGAAATGTCAGAAAATCCATTCTGTTGGCAGGGTGGGGGGAGACGAATGCCCCCGTCAGAACAGCAGCATATAGATTCGTTAAAAGAACTTCATGTCTTCCATTAGCAGATAGAAARTAGTATTATTATTTGCCTAGCACTACAAAGCTGTGCAATTTCCAAGTGGTGCCAACTATATAACATGCTTACTGTGCCAAAGAGCTTAGGAACTGCAAACACACTGATGAAATTTGCCATGATACAGGTCAATATAACTCATGGATACACTGACAAATAGCCATTATTGCCCTGATGCAGAGTCTGGTGGAGTCAATGGAAAAACACACTAAAACAGCTATGGTACTGTAAAAGTTTTAAGGAGTTTCTGAGATTGGAAGCTTTGCAAACATTGCCTGGCACAGGAAAAAATATGAACTTAGAAGGAACTAATGAGACAGGAGATAAAATTCTCTTCTCTAAAGAGATCCAAGTTGCAGTTTCTGYATCCCCAGAAATACTAAACGGCTTTCACTGAGGGACAACAAATTAAGTGATGTCTGTGAGGAAAGAGCTTGGCTATTTTTACCTGCATTTTAAGGAACAGGACTTTGGAAGTATATCTCATCTTCAGCAAATTCCCAGATCTTTCTACTTTGAGACAGGTTTAGTAACACGCACTCCATGTTATACACTATTCCCCACAAATAGATGCTGTCAAAAAAAACTACTTCCCTTCAACTTGAGTAGTGTGTCCAACTTTGCAAAATGCAGTTTAGATTAAATGAATGCCCCTGAGATTAAACGAATGTATTTCAACAGGGATGCAATATGCAGGTGTTCACCGCTGACCATCAATCATTTTCTTGCAGAGATGGAGGCTTCCTGCAGTTGTCACTAGAATCATTCTGCAAGAATTTGCAATCATTTTCCAAGAGCATGTTTAGGAGGAAAGAAGGRCAGACAATACATTCTGCGCTTAAGAAACTGGGTCCACATCATCATAAAAATAAAGCACATTTACCCATTGAAGCAGCCTGCCCCGTTTGTGAAATAACACACCTATACAACCTTTAGACCCTTCCATAGGACAATCTCGTGGTTGTGGGCAGCGTGGAAAGCCAAAACTCTGGGTCCCAGCCTAGTTTTGGCCACAAACTCACTGTGCAATATTAAATAAATTGAACTCAGGCCATCATCTAGTGAGGGCAGACATATTGATGGAAAACTAGAACTTTATGTTTAATGTGTTGCCAAAAGAAGACAAACTTGATTTTTCTTTATGATCTTCCACTGGAAGGACTTATTCAAGTTAGAATTATCAAAAGGATATGAGTACCTATATATCCGTTACTGACAGTAAATGATTCTGGAATAAAAATCACTATCACTAAAACAAAAAAAATCACAAATCTCTAAAAGAAGTATGTCTTTAAAGTAAGAAGAAGAAAATGCAGTCAAGCTACAATAATGCCTGTTGTTCTTTAAGTACATATGTATATTTCAGCCACCACTTTTTCTTCAGAGTTTTGAGGTAAATGCATGAAATCGTATCGTTTGGATGCTATCACTTGTTTATATACAGAAAGAGTTATGTGATTCAAGAACAAAGATTTCATGCATACCCAAAATAAAGGAGTAGCACAGGCTACTCTAAGAAACACATCTTGGCAAAATCCAGCAAAACTTTGCGAAGATGCTTGTACCATTATTCTGGTCCACAGACTAACATGGATTCTGAAGCACTTTAATGCATAATTAAATTCTACTGTGCTAAGTATGTTTCTTCCACCATGATTCTCCATGGACACCATAGAAGATGGAAAAATGTACTATACAACCCCTTAAAAAAGTGTAAACCTACAGGAAAAACTCCTGAAATATTTTTGAGGCAATCAAAGTTCCGTGGAATTTAGGTGGGTTGGAGATTTTGGGGAAAAATAGACCCTAGAAAGAAAAAGGAGTCCAGAAACAAATAAGCAGAAAAACAAGAAAACAATAATGTTGCAATAAAAGAATAGTTTTTTCAGTATTGACTGTGGATGCAAATTTAACATTGGTTGAGAATGAGCTACACCAGCCGCACAGAGAACCATGCAGGTAATGAATGTGCTCTCTCTTAAACCTTCCCGCCTCTTCCTGTGGATGGTTTAAAAGACCTGCAAAGTTTATAAATGTAGTGAAATGATACTAAATGGCCACTGGCATTTAGGCAGCACAAAAACCGCAAACACACACATCCACACACCCACACATTTTCTGTAAATAATCTGTCTCTTCAAGTTCAACAACCGCACTTTGCTGCTCCACATACCATCTCGTTGGAACCAGCAAACTGATTCAAGCAAGAATTGCTCCACAGGCATAAGTCCATCTGGCCAGGGCCTCAAGTTCATGTTTTCAAAGGGACTGGTGTTTACTTCAGACGGAGGAAGCAGAACATTCAGCTAACGTGGAGCAGCTTTCCTGATGTGCCCCTCACTAAACCAGTAAGACACATATCTGAACTCCACGTACGCTGKTTTTTTTCCATTTCAGTCCTTTGAAGATTTCTGAGAGGACTGCTCAAGGGCGAGGCGTTGATGGAGGTGGTTGTGCAGGTCCTCTGTGCTGAGGCAAAGACTACGTCCATGCCTGGAGAAGGAGGGAGGGGACAGGAAAAGTCTCTGTGTGCTAGGCAGGCAGTAGCACATTGCCACCGTGAAAGTTGGGGAACAAAAAGTTAAAATGAAGGCTTTACAATCTACAGGTCAAGCAATGCGCACAGGCAAGGCCCATGGGAAGTCCTGACATTGTCTTTGCCATCAGGTTACCCATCACACTTGTTGCAAATGGAGCTTAGTCTCTGTTGTTTGTTCTACTATTTGCTAACAGCACTGTGAGCAGCTGCAGAGCTGGGGGA
This sequence comes from Oceanodroma leucorhoa, assembly GCA_030449065.1. NCBI lineage: Eukaryota > Metazoa > Chordata > Aves > Procellariiformes > Oceanodroma > Oceanodroma leucorhoa. Next base: position 530,652 of record JASVER010000012.1, on the reverse strand, counting down.
TCTCTAAGCAAAGGTGCCAATCCCCGCCCAGGGGTGAGAACGGCAGGCTCAGAGAGGGTGCGTGCACGGGAGGGCTTGCAAAGCGGGCAGGGACGGCTGCAGGTCACACTGAAGTCACGGGGACTCCTTCCAATTGCTTCAGCAAGCTTTGAGGCTGGGCCCAGGTCTCTTCTATCTTGATTTGTTTTTTTCCAGGATTAAAGATGCACTAGGAGAGGGGGTAAAATGGAGTTAGACTCCATTCTAGCATTAAGCTAGAAACGGCCATTACTTGCGACCGTCTTTGAATACCCAACATTGTGCACTCCCTCATCCACATCAGTGTTCCTAGTTTCACATCAAAAGCAGTTCTGAGGATGTTTAGGGTATAACTGTGTTTGTTTATATTTCAAATTAAACAAGTCAATAGTTCTTATTTAATTGTCCCTATGCAGCTAAAAGAACCTGCTGTTTGCGCAAAACACTTGTTAAGAGTATAAGTCTGATAGACCACCTTACTATGTCATAATATTAGGGGCTGAACCTAATACATGTGTCATTTTGAAATCCAGTGTCTCAGTAAATTTCTCTCAATAAATCCTTCCTAGTCCCAAAGTGAATTCTTMGGAAAATCAGAATGCTCTCGAGGTGGCATGCAGTTGTAAATTAATTTTCTTCGGGRAAAAAAAAAAATTCTTTTCTATTTTACAAATCTTTGCAGTTTTGTCCTAAGGAAAATTAGAGGAGATTAAAGTTTCAGTATATTAGCTGTTATGAAAAAAAAAACCAACTTTTGGCATTTTAATAAAGACTAGAAGGATGTACTGGGACAAGTACAGAAGCTAACAGCATAAATGTGAAAATTGTATTAGTTTAGAATGGTTTTGTGTATATACTGGGCACATCTCATTGTGTGTTGCTATTACTACCAGCAGTTTCCCCTCTCAAGTACAAAATGAGTGAAACATTTTTCACTGAAATACAGGAACTGTTTTGTCAATCTCATACAACTTTGCACTCGCATTTTTCAAAGACTTCCAGGGGATGGAAAGTTCTTCCCATTAATGAACAGACATAACTTCCTTATTGAGCACCTGAAGCCACCTGCATACTTTCTCACGTGGCTACCGTAGGAAGGACATACACTAGCAACCTACCCACAGCCAATCCATGTGGGCAGGCATCCTGCCCAGAAAAATCAAGACATACARGTTCCCTAAAGGGGGACTCTTTCAACATGTCTCCACATCTTCTGAAGTGATGTAAAACCACCGCCTCCCTCCTTCCTTCCTCTGAAGGAGCTGAATATCCTGACAGCATTGCTGTCAGAGGTCCCTCCTATGCTTGAGCTGTTGCAGTATTTTGGTGCACACCCGAATACCCAGAAATCACTCCAGAGCACTGCTCTGCTGAGCTAGCACGGGTGATTTGTTAGCAGCCTCTCCAACAGGACATACGTGGGGCAAAGTCCACGAGTCTGCTCCAGCTCTACCCAACACGCATTTTCACACTTTGGTGAAAAGTCACTGGCAGAGAAAGCTCCTGAGGCAACCACCACTGTGACCCTTCCCTCTCCCATTGCCTGCTTCTGCAATATCATCTCTTGCTCCATATAGCACCCARTTTTTCCTTCCAGTCCCTTCTTAAAGCTCAGTGTGTTGAATCAGCTCTTAGGTACACATTTGTGTAAACACAATTGCAAAGGACATTGGCAACATTGCTTTGCAGTAAGACAAAGCATACTGTGCCATCTTTATGACTGTACAACCGCTGGCCTTCTGCCCTTTCCCTAATGCTTGCCTTCACTGCACCGCAGTTGCTACTTCTAGCTCTCCTATTAAATGCACCTGAGTAGTCCCACTGGAAACCCTGTGGGTCATCTTGAGGAAAGGGGAAAACGTACCACGCTCTCCTTGCTGGTCTGACATGTGGCATGCTCCATGGCTCAACCAAAAAGCTTGAGGGAGGATTACGTTATCCATCTCAACAGGCTCTGCCCAGCTCCGCTGATGCTAGCACCCATTCTCTCCAAATGGCTGGTACTCTCTTGGTAAAAATTACTCCATGTAAATACATGTATTATCACAGGTGAAAGGAAGACCACAAGGTACAATATTTTAATTGGGGAAAAACAGGAACGGAGTCCTTCAGAGCATGCCCTGCCACATGGGCCACACGAGGTCTAAGTGAATACACTCCCAGGTCCAAACACAAGGACTATGGTAATTTCAGATAGAAATCAAATGAAGCCTTACCTATTGAGCCAGGAYAGGGGGAGAAGCAGATATACCATGAGCTGCTATGAGATTTCTCTCGTGTGTTATTCTTTTTAAGTGGAAACATGTGGTGGAAGATTAAGCAGCATCCTTTTAATCTCCGATTGTCCAGCTCCCCCTGCTGTAATTACATATTGGACACAAATGGCAACAGATGTTCAGCATCTAAGCTAAGAATTATATACTTACTCAATATCCTAGTGACTCAAAACACTGATTGGGAGGCTAGAATTTAAATTTACATGGAGTGACGAAAGAGTTCCTAGACATGGGTGAGGCACAGAGAATATTAATGCAAACTTGAAGATGCACCCTTAATGGAAGGAGACAAACAGACTCTGGATACTAGTTAGAGTGTTTTTAATTACAGCAATTTCTCCATGAATTATTTTAACCCATCCTCATCCTTATAAAGATGAGCCTCCATTGTTATATTTCACATAATTTAATCAAATCTCTGCAATCCTGTTTATACAGCTAGATAGAARGTTCTACCTAATCATTTCATTATACATCCAGTGGGCAGTCTAATTTCTCCATATTAAAACTAATACGAACAGATCTATCAGCATGTATTTTATCTTGTTTATTTTCCTTGAGATACGCACTTGTCCATAATCCAACTACGTAAAAGATTTTTGCCTGATTTGCTGAGAATTTTAAACAAAGTTACTACTTCCTTTCACTGGACTTCGTTTTCCTTGGATTATCACAGTACTAGAAAAGAAGATGCTTTAAATTGGAGAGATGCTTTACCCAACATAGACATGAATCAATCTTCCCTAAAGTTTAAGGGTATCAAAATCAGAGAGAGAAAGCAGTTCTAGGGGCCCTGGGGCACGTGAACTTCCACAGATTGTATCTCGCTGCGATCAGTCTCTAACTTTCTAAAACAGCAGACTGGTTCCATTTTCTCCCAAACATACTACTTCCACCCATACTTTGGGTACCAGTTCAAACCCCATAATTTGATTCCTCCCACTGTAGTGGCTCAGGCATAAATGCACATTTGAATGTTCTGAACATTCAGAGGGTGCATATGTGCACGAACAACAGTGTGTCTGAGTGTGACATAAATCCCTTTACATTGCAATTGAGAGCAGACACTTGTTTACCAAAACATTTTCCGACAGATAACTGGAAACACTTTTAAGTCTATTAGTTCCACTGAACATTACTGAAAATGTTGTCTTTTAAAAGTGCATTTTATTATATATGATTTAATTTTTCTTGCAAGATCACAGGCTGGGATGCAAACCAATCTACTGTTTGCTGCCAGATGGCATGTTGGAAGGGTATAAACTTATTTCACACAGAGCGCTATGTGGCATGAGAATGCGGTTCTTACACTTCTAAACAGTCGTGCTTCTTTGAATGGTTTAGATTTACATTATTCTTTCAGTAAGCTCATAAGCTCTTCCCATTTTAGCTAAAGCCTTGTGAAGTTACTGGATAAATACCACAAAACCTTGGGTGAAATTGTTACAGATAACTATTCTGTGCACCCCTTAAATTGACTAGCCACAGAGCTCCGAAGGGACAGCAGGGCAGCTGACCCAGGCACTGGGCTGATGTGTACAGAGCCAGAAAAGACCATCATTGCCAGGTATTAAAGCAGCTGAGAAAGTGATCCACAGACCCGAATGCACATATGCTCTAATAAATGAGGTAACCTCTGTGTGCCTTCACCCTGCACTGGGTCCCCAAGAAGACAGGACACAATCTGAAACGTATGCTCTACCAGTCTGTAGCTGTGGCTTGTTGTGGGAAAGAGCTGGTAATGAGCTCAACAGCACCAGGCTCTCCAGAAAGACCATCTATGTATTTTACCTACATCATGAGAACAAAGATGAAATTCTTCAAAATACTTTGGGAAGCACACTGACGGGCACATGCCATGTGTCAATAGGCAGGTTTACATCCATAGCCATCATACAGACAAACAAAATAGGTTCAATTTGAAACAGCAGCCTCTGTGCAGCAATCCTGCATGGCTACCATGTGCATTTCAATTTTCTACATAATTGCTTCGGAAAAGGAGGTGGMAAATCTCTCCCTCTTTCCTTCAGCAAAGCAACGCACAGTCTGCACCCGCTGCTAAAAATTGTATCATCAGTATCAATCTCCTCAGTATCACAAACACACCCACATGCGTCTGAATTCTGAAATGCTTATTTTGCAAAGAGTGTGCCAAAAGATTTACTTACTCCTTAGAACCATTTAATGATGTTGTGGGGATCAAAGGAGCAAGCATTTTCATGACAAAAGGAATTTGTACTCCAGGCTCTATAGCACAGACAGTGATTAGTGAGTCACACGTAAGAAGTGTCTCGCTTCTCTCTTTTAAATAGCTGTTGTAGCATTTACCTAAACATTACAGTGCTGAATCAGTAGTTTCACAAGTCTTCGCAGTGATTGCCTGAACTGCTCACCTTTACCTGGTAATATCCTGGTGATAGCTCCTCTCCTGAAAAATGTGTTCAGAGCAGTTTCTTGGCTGCTAGCAGCCAGGCAGACATTAAGTATGCATCCAGGATTTCCTGGAGGGGTTGGAGAGCAACCACTGTATCTGAAGGAGATTTAAAAACATCAGTTCTGAAAAGTATTTTTATTCACAAACAAAAAAGAATTAGAAAGTGTCTCACTGTGGAGCTCAGCTAACCCAAAACAACATTTGAATTTAATTACTTAATCTCTTAAAACAAAAAAAAAAGAAAAAAAAAAAGAAAGAACTATCCAGAGATGAAACATCTACTCCCATTGCGATACAACCCCCATCCTCCTCTTGACTTCTTCAGGTTTAAGCCCCACTGCTCTCTCCTCCCCCACTACAGCCCCCACTTTGCTGCCTTCCTTCCTTCCTAAACAACTCTATTTCTCTCTCTTCAATAGTGGTCAATGACGATGATGATGAGCCTTCCTCTGTCCTCACTGCTCTCCCTGCCTCTTTCCCTGGAGAGTGTCCCTGCAGTATCATTCCCTCTGCAGCTTTGTTGTATTCATGCTACCCAGCTGGTTCATCCCATGGTGGTACTGGTTTGCTGTTGGAAATTGGGAGAGGGTAAGGGAGGAGAACAGGATTTTCTTTTTCARTTGCCTGTAATAAATGGTGGTTTTGTGGATGTTGTGGATACAATTTGACACCCGCAAACTTTTAAAGGAGTTGGGTTTTTCTTCGGCCCATGTTCTCCCTCCCTCCTTGCTCAACAAGGAAAGCTTTCAGTGTTGAAAACAGAAAGCTTTGCAGAGAAGACTTTCCTTTAATTGAAGTTCTAGAAAAAAGCTACAACTTCTTGAAGGAAATTAAAAACTGCATGAAAACAAGCCATTTTCTCCCAAAAAGCATTTTATGAAGAAAAATATTAAAACCCTCCAAAATTACTACTTAACCTGGGATCACATCTTATTTTTGATCTGCTAAGGCTTCTTTTCCCCTTTTACAGATCTGCCACTAAACATTCATTCTTCCATTAACAATTCTCTTCATTCCCTTCAAGCGGTTCATTAGCAATCTCCCTTAATTTTTGTTGGTTTTCCTCAGTATGTCTCAACTGAGGACACCTTCAAGCATCAGATTTGACACTGTAGTGACAGAGGCCCCAGTGGGTGGCATACCCCACAGCCTCTTCTGCATCATGTGGCTTAATTCCCTCGTGCATGATAACCCCTGACACAACCCTATTCTTGTGAAAAAGCAGCCGAGTAAGAGACTTCTCTGTCTTCTTTGGTGYTTGTCTTTCTTATAACCCCTGCTCTGTGGAGCAGGAAAATATATTTCACCCCAGGGCATGGTCCCAGCCCTGCCACTGTCCCCACCTGCCTGCCCACGGTCCTGCTCCTGAGCCCAGATGGCTTCAGCGCAGGTGCCGCTGCTCACCTGGGCACCAGCTGCAGAGCTGAGAGCTCGGTGCATATTTCTGCTGCCAGATACTCTATTTTAAAGAGCAGACACTCTGTTACCAGGAACTCTGAAAAACACTTAGGGTCCCAGATTGTAGGAAAAAACACTGTTCAAAAGAAAACGTTACTGGAGTGAGAGCATTATGCATGATTCACGGGCAGCACGATACCTGAAATACTTCTGTGATGCATTTTCCTCAAAGAGCAGTGTTAGGATTTCAAGAGAACATGCCAATGTACCCACAGTATTTCTGTGCAGCTCCTTGAATAGATACTGGTAAATGTATCTGAAGGAAAGATTTTAAAGCTGTACTGAACTCCTGTGTCAAATACAGCCAAAAACTTGACATTTTTTCTTGCCTGGTCGTTTAGTGCTAGGAGGGGAGGAAACACTCATTTATTTGTTATTCTGCTGTTAAGAAAAATAATTTAATATCCTGACAAAGTATATCTCAGAGATGTCARCTTGGGATCCCTAGCCAAATAATCATTTCCCAAAAATGAGGAATATTCAGATGAAAACTCCAGGCTTGGGCAGAGTAGAGAGAAAAGTCTGCAGAGAAAAGTCTGCAATACCATCAGTCAGATTAACTTGGAAGACTGGCATAGGAAGCAGATTGCTCTGCTGGAACGGACATTTGGCTTTTTGAGAAAGCAAGTCCTTCTRTCTAATGGGGCTAAAGGTGCACACAGCTAAGGCAAGGATGCCACGTGCCTAGGGAGATGCCTTCCCTTTAGCTGAATAACAGAGGGAGATTCTTCCTGGGTTGGGAGGGAGAGATGGCTTCAAGGTGTGAGACAAAACCAGCTTGCTGTTGATATTCCCTGATTCCAAACCAGAATTTCAGAACCAGTCAATAAAATTCATGTTCCTGGCTTCATATCTAAGCTCCTAAGTAGAAATGCTCTGAGAGGCATGGAGCACCTGCAAATCTTATTTATGCTAACAGCAGCTGCAGGAATTCTGTATCTTTGAAACTTCAGGTCATCTTACATAGCCACCTTTTGACAGAATGAAGCATTTAATATTTTAAATATGATTTTTTTATTATCTTGACTAATATTTGAGAGCTGCAACTTCCTCTCTGCTAATGCAAATTGCGCAGACCTCACATGGTTCATCGCCTCTAACTTGTCAACATTCTTTTGTTAAAGCGTTGACACCCGAACAGATGGTATTCCCAGAGTGATCTCRCTAATAATCAGAAGTACTGCCCCCTGCCTCCTTTTTTCATTGCTATTTAGTTATGCCGCTGCACTGCAGCTCATGCTTGATTGATTACCTGCTATTGCCTCTGCCTCCGTTTCAGATCTACTGCCTCGGGAACGCACTACCCCGTCTTACAAGTGAGACCTCCTTTCTTTGTCCCTGGATGTGTGCCCTGGCATGTCACATTAGTAAAATGCATGTTGTTCAGATGAACCCACCTCCTCAAGAGATCAAGGTGAGTCTGTATCAGTAACCGGTTCTCTTTCCCGTTTATTTATGTCTGTGTCACCACCTGGGATTTATTGTGATTAGCTCTGAAGATACTAAGCAGCACTGAACCAAGAACTGATTCCTGGAGAGACCTTATGTTAACACCCTCATTACCTGCATTACTCCCGTGGTCCATGAGCAAAGCCGATTTTAACCCACTTTACTGCTGCCTTTGTATTGTCTTAATTTTTTCTTTTATCGAAGGGACAGGCAGGAGCCATTCACATACCTCTAAGAAATCAGAGTAAATCACATCAATAACGACTTCTTGCTTTATTAAAAACTATGAAGTTGGAGAATACTTATTCTACCTGGAACTAGTGTTGAATGACACCATTACACATCCATATTTTAATTTTTGCCCCACCCAAGGTAAGGCAAAAGGTTTTCCAGGAGTCTTCTTGGAATCAATGTCAAATGAGCCAGGTTAAAATTTCTAGGGTTAAACCAGTTACAGTTTCTAAAAATTAACATATCATTAGCTTCTTCCAGTAGTGTGCAACTTCCTTGCTAAAAGTCAACAGCGAATGTTCATCAAAAGCCTCAGCCAGATCTTRTTTTGCCATCAAAGCAGAAAACAGTAGCACACATCATATCTACCWGCTGTCTTCCTTCTCTCTTCGTGAATTTGGCCTTTTTTTCCCATAAGCAGGTTATGAAGAGTTGTCCTCCTTAAAGTCCTCCCTAACACCAATCTTTCTTTCCTTCTCTGGCCTCTCCTTCAGTCTGCACTCTTTCCACTCCAAGTTTTATTTACCCAAATGCCTTAGGGTTGTTTGGTTGGTTTTTTCCCCTCTGATAATTGTTTTACAAGAAGGAATTGCCATACTTGATGAGATCCAAAGCCCTCCTGTTTCAGCCTCTTGGGTCTGACACTGGCTAGCATCAGCTGCTTCAAAGGCAGATATTGGCTAGCCTGCTGCCCAAGGAATCTCCTTCTGATTTCTGATGCTTAAGGGTTGTTTTAAACTTCATACTTKCTCTCTTCTTTTCCAGAATCATATTTTTAAAGCATACTTCAATACAGCTAGAGGCAGGATAATGAGGATAAAATCCAATCACCTGTTTTTCACGGGGATCAACCGTGAATCTTCTGAGCYCAGCCTTTGACAGAGAAATAAGGAGTTTCCATAATGGAACTGTGAATCAAAACATATCCCATTGATGGTGGGAGGGATTATTATTGAGCTACTGTCCTATAAACTGTAAATGTATTTTTGAACTATAGCTTTTAGTACCTACTACTTCACATTCGCTATACTTAAGCACATAGCATTGCTTGGTTACAAGAGACGATTCATTATTGCTGTGTGAAATTTCACTGGTTACTGTTACTGCAATACTTAACGTATGCAACTTCAAAACTTTCTAAATATGTTATATTAAATGCATACAGTCAAAACGAATAGGATGTATTATATAGATAATGCAATATGCATAATGAATATCATACATGAATGATACACAGCAATAACATATCATGCTCCTGAAAGCATTCCTATCTATACATGCCAGCATCTCTGGCAGATGGAAGGGCTACACATGCTAAATATTAGACATCATCTAATTAATGCTGACCGAAGATGTGACACCAAGTTAATTGTTCTAAATGCAGTAGAAAAACAATAATAGCATATTGTGTGAATGAACAAAAAATGCAAGCAAAATTTTTAGTCTTTTTCTTCATTCAGGAAGGGAACAAACCACCTCAGACCTCAAGAAATTACAGAGAAGACCCAGGAGAAGAACAGGTCACAGCTGAAACGGTGCCACTGTGTCATAACCAAGGGCTGCCCTCCTTGTTAGAAGGCTTTTGACAATGCCAGAGCTACTGCMTAGAGATGCAACTGACTTTTGGGGCACCCAGCATCAGCAGCAGTTTTCAGCTTACTCTGGTTAGCCTTGGTGTTTTCCATCATGTCTCAAGTCCTGGGGGCAAGCGACCATATCACTACCTTAACTTGCTTGTTTTTTCAAAATGATTTCTAGCCTCAAAGTTTGCAGAGAAGCACCTAACAAATGTGCTGTGARTAAGTCAGAAGCTAGAAGGCAAATGTGAAAGATTTTTAACTTATTTTCCCAAGCCTTAGGCATTACTCTTTGATGCCTATTTTAGCCTGACTCATCTTGACTAAAAGCTTGGCAATAGCAAAGGTTGCCAGTAACTCTAAACAACAGTTGGGTGAGAAACTAGAAGGCTGGCAGAGGTAACAGGGTTTGCTGATAAAAAAATATATCTCCCAGTTTATCTGCAATGTACCTAGTAGCTCACCACTTGAACCCCAGGCACGCTGGATGGCATGGCATGGCATGGAGGAGCACAGAGCAGGGAAGAGAAGCTGCTGGAGCGAGCCCATGCATCAGGCATCGCGCTGCCATGACAGCTCACCCGCCACAGCTCCAGGGAGCACACCGCTGAAACCTGCAGTTCAGCACACAAGAAATGATTTGAGCTATAATTTATTCTTTGCTCTGGTCCCAGTTTAGAAAGCTGCTAAGCGCCTGCTCAATTGWTTGCCGGATCAGAAGCAAAAGTGAAATTAAATTTTTCAGTGGACTATATACTCCATGTTACAGGGAGCAATTTTTAAAGAAAAAAGAAAGACTCAAAATTATATTTTTTTTCTTGGTTATCGAGTCTATTCTAAAGCATTCCTCTTAAGGCACCATTTATATTTGACTAACTAGCCATCTGTGATACGAATGTGTTTTCAGGTTTTGCACCTTATTTTAGGGGCTCTTCATGTACTTGTTACAGCATGAAAATAGCAGAACACTGGCACTGGAAGTCCTCTGACCAAACAAAAGGTGACCTTTTGTTTGCTAGCAGCTGATGAAGTTGCCTACAGGTGGGATAAACAACAGRAGAAACCATTTCTATAATAACATATCTCTTTAAAGAAAAACATAAACATCTGTAATTTCTCAAACAAGAACAAATGCATGTTTAATGTCTCCCTAACATCTTCTCCCAGCTACACCCCCAGAAATCAGCTTATCTTCCATGACATATTTTATCTGAGGTCAGGGCAAGCCTCAGCATTCCCCAGATTCAGGCTCACCCAGTGGCTGTCTCCCAGAGTCAGAGCAACCATGATGCTACAGTGAAAGTAAGCCAGTGCACAGTGATCCCAAAAGGCTGAAAAGCCTTAGAATCAGTGCTAATTCTCACGGCCTTTAAAGACTGCTAGAAACATGTACCCAGTGCCAGGGAGTGGGCCAGGACTGTTAGCAGCCTGGACTTAGGTTGACTTGAGTCACTCAAGAAACCACTCTCAGAAGTATGAGTCATTCCAGAAGATTTTAGGCAATTATTCCTATTTTCACAGAGTCACAGAATCATTTAAATTGGAAGGGACCTCTTGGGATCACCTAGTCCAAGCTCCCAGTGCAAGCAGGGTTAACTAGACCAGACTGCCCAGGWCTGTGTCCCGTCAGTTTTTTAATACCTCCAAGGAGACTCCACAGCCTCTCTGGACAACCTGTGCCAGTGTTTGACTACCCTCACAGGAAAAATGTTTTACTGTGTTCAGATGGAATTTCATGTGTTTTCATTTGTGCCCATTGTCTCTTGTTCTGTCACTGGGCACCACGGAGAAGAGCCTGGCTCCATCTTCTGCATCCCCTCCCCCAGGTATTTATTGATTGATAACGTCCCCCCAAACCTTCTCTTCTTCTGGTTGAACTGTCCAGTCCCAGCTCTCTCAGCCTCTCCTCATACGAAAGATGCTCTAGTCCCTTAGATATTTTCTTCTTATTGTTCATTTCAAATTATTAGGACTTCACAGACAAGAGGYTGTATATTTTCAAAATTACAGGGTTTGGTACATAAAATCCTTTATGCTGAGCAGGTAAGCCCGGAAGGTTTGTGGACTTTCCGCACTAGTGAAAGGTCTGCACTTCGGAAACCTGCCCCACTGCAGCTGATGAGCTGTGATCAGATCTGGCAAATTGAACTTCTCTTATAGCACACACTTAGGTGATTTTGGAGAAAGTCCCCCGTGCCAGGCTGTAAGATGGCTGCTGCTGCAACCACATCAGTGAGGAGGCGATGAAAATTGGCTTGTAACTGTGACCAAAACCATGGAGGCTGTCACAATTAAACTGGCATAGTTTAATTGGCTTCTGGAGGGAAGCAGAGGTCAGGGTGAGGGTACACTGGAGGAAGTGATCTGGGATTCTGTTGACAAAAACTACCTCCATAACAGAAGCACTTTTTTGGTAGGAAATGGCTTTATACCAGCTCCACAAAAATGCTTCTAAGGATACTTTGAGCATCATGCATTTAATAGAGACGTGCAATGCTGGCTCTTCCCATACACTCCCCTGCAGCTCAGCTGGTATTTCACACATTTCCAAAGCAAAGATGAAGTCTCTTCCCTATGTCACACACAGGCCCAGCGGCTGGCCTGGTCTGCGACCCACCACTCAGCTGTGACTTGAGGGAGGGCTCGGGGCACAGGAGTCTACGGCAGGGCTCTACACCTGGGGCAAGACTCTAGCCAAGCCCCTGGAACAGTCCTCCAGCCCCACTCTTGCATGATCCAGTATAAATCCTGAGGACTGTTAAAGAGGGTTTTTTACAGATGGCAAAAGAAGAGATCTGAAAGATTTGCTACTGGTGTTGGCCAGGACTTTTCTACCCAGCATCCCAGCTTTGCCTGGGTTCCCTGGTCACTTCCATTCCCCACTGTGTTCCAACAGGGAGGGCAGTGAAGGGGCAGACATCCAGCTGCTCTAGTAAGGGCAGGAGGTCACACACATGTGCGAGTAGATGTACAGTACCAATGCACCAGAAATTAAACGGTCCAAAGAAATCCACCCCAATGGCAAAAATTTTTATAAAGAAAAATAAAGACTTAAAGTGTGTGGAACAGTGATCAATTAGCATTTTTTTGCCTTGTGGATTTGTTTTAGTTTTGCATTTGTAATTACTTAAATGCAGTGTTCTTCACAGCAGACATAATTCACAGGCCTTTAATGCCGTGCTTTTCAAAACAAACATGAGTCACAGCCCCTAGGTAAACTTCCTGGGCTGGCAGTGAATATCATTATTGTGTGATAGAGTGCAGCAAGCTGTTTGCCAGATTACTCAAGCTCCTAAAACTAGCAAAATGCATTGCCATTTATTTATTATGCTCATGATAATTACAATTATCATCACTGCAGTGCCAATCTGTTTGCTGCAGAATGAAGGCCTCTTCATGATGTCTCCAAGGATTCAATGTTAGGCCTGAGTAGTTAGCCAAATTATGGGGCCTTGCAGGATTTTTTTTTCTGCAAGAATGAGGACTTACTAAGAGGTATCAAGCAACATACCCCTGCTCATTTAACAACAGTGTGCAGGAACACCAGGAAACSCCTGCTACAAACCTCCCCTTCTCTACAAAGTACCGTTTTGGTCTTTGCTTTGGGCATTAAATGTCTTCCAAGGGTCCATAGAAATTACATAATGTCTGAGTATGTGTATAAAGTAAACATGAATCTGCCTCTGCCTTTATTTCTAGCCTGTTCCTCAGTACATCTTGGCACTAAGAAGGAGGAGTCAGAACATACCGAGACATTAGGCCAGGGAGAGTAGCGAAACCCAGATTGTGAGCAGAGGGGGTGGAAACATAGAGCGTAGGCAGGTGAGAAATGTGAGATCATTTATCCAACCCTGCAGCAGTCTAAAAGAATACTTAGCCTCATATGGTGCTTTAAATCTTCAAAATCCTCAACGAACATTAGTCAAACTAATGAAATTAGTCATCTAAGGTCATATTCTTTTTATTTTCATTTTAAAGGAATTTTTCTTAGATGATTTTGATGAGTTGCATTAATTTAAAACACTACAAATGAGTTCTCTTAACTTGTCTTGCATTTCCCTTCACATGTCTTCTGGCAGAGTATCTCCAGGTTATCTGAGCTCCTTGAAGGCTCTTGACATGATCAAACAGTATGCTTCCTGGTAACACATGTTACAATGTTAGGTGACATTTCTCAAACAAGATAGGACTAGATCTTTGGGATTCACATTAGCTAATTGAGTTTAGAGAGTTGTCTTGTCACCGCACCTTCACTTTACTGATGCACAAGTATGTTCAGTACAAATGCATTAATCTCTTTCATTTTCATATACAATGAGATGCTGAATTACAGCACTTAATATAAGTCACTATGCTCACCTCAGTGGGAGTTGCAGATGATCGTCATTAGCGTAAAACCATTGCAGATCGTCTTACCACACTGAATCTTGGCAGTTCAAATATGGATCTAAAACTGAACTACAAACTGAAGTCAGCTCTTGGATTGTGTTAGTGTTGTTATTAGTCATTTGTATTGTCTTAATTATGAACCAGTGGATAGTAAGATATGTGGTATAAATAGCACATTTGATCTCTCTTTGGACACGAGTATTAGCAGGGGAGTATCTCTGCAGAACAGTAGACTAAACCATAGGTTGCCCTACTCCTAAACATGCCAAGGAACTTTTTGATAGGCATTTGTTATTATTCTGCAGTGAGAGGGAGTGTCGGGGGAGAAAAGTGAGTCCTGAATATTTACTTTGTCAAATCTCCTAAAATGATGAATGGTAAAGGTTCTCAGTAACTGACACTTATTGCATGGCAGCAATTTAGGCAAAAATTATCAAGAGCTGAAACTGTTTATCTTTCATTTTGCTACCATGCATAATAGACCAATTAAGATCTATCATGAGCTGCTCACTGATATTAGATATAAAATAGAGGAACACAATAGATGGAAACTAAATCAGATGATTGCCAAGGACAAGTATAAAAGAATAACATAAGCACGTACGGATACAGGAGAAAGCAATGAGCAGGAGACAGAGAGAGTAACAAGAATCATTCCATAAATACATTAATAGTAAGAAAGAGACTGAGAAAAGCTTTRTTCACTATAAACAAGGAAAGTGTTACTCTGCTGTTTAACAGGCAGAGAAAGTGACTGACAGACAATGCTGACAAGACCACGATGGTTAGTGGCCTTTCTGCATCAAATCTTCCCTAGAAAAGTGCACCCTGGAAACTACCCTGTTACTATTAGTAACAAAAGGACATAATARAAGAGAGAACCAAGGATCCTTCCCTTATGAAGGAAAGAAGACAGTAATTGGTTTGGCATGATGGACTTCATCCTAGGATTTCTACAGAACTGTCACAGCAACCTCAAAAGCACTAGCTGTCATCTCTCAGGACAGGAGGAGGACAGGTGAGGAGGCAGTAGAAGACTGCAATGGTGCAAAACAGTGCACATCACTAAAAAGGGAAAAAYAGGAAAAACAGGGAACTGCAGACTGGTCTTTGTAACTGCCATCCCTAGAAACATTCTGGAGCAAATGAACATACTCACAAGCTTCCGAAAGGTTTTTACTCCAGGTAGTTTAATTTCTATCTATAAAAGGATAAGGGGTCTTTTGAATACAGGAGAGGCAGAAGATGCCCTCTGTTAATAAGGTCTTTGATATGGTTTGACATACCATTTACACAAGCAAGCTGTAAAACCCCATCTAGAAGGAACTGTCTACATATGTGTACCCTAGGTTCAGTCCTGTTCAGTGTTTTCATTAATCACTATGACCATGGAAGAAGGCTAGAAGAAACTAGAGGCACATGGGAATAGAATGCAAAATCATGTTTGCAAACTAGCAAAATAGGGAAAAAAAAATAAAGTTCAACAGACACAATTGCAATATCCTACACCCAGCAGACTGTGCAAATACAGGATGGGGAGGAACAGGTTAGGTAACAGCTCTGCAAAGAAGGATGTAGGTGTTACAGTCAATGACAAACTGAGCATGAGTCAGCAGCGTCACATTGTTGTGAAAACAGCAAGTATCATACTGAGATACAGAAACAGAAATAAGGGTTTTGAGACACAAACTGATCCTTCTATTCTGCTCAGCACTGGCAAGAACACATCTGGGCTGGGGCACTGCACTCCAGGAAAGTGTGGACTAGAAGAAAATAGTCCAGAGGGGAGGAAACACTGAAAGAACTGGATTAGTCAGCTGAAAGTAAAGAGTAAAACATACAGGGTAGTCATCTTCAAATAAATAGAAAGCTCTCACAAAGAGGAAGGGAATAATCTGCTCTTCATGGAGATGGTAGCTAGGAGAGAAGGTTTAATTCACAGTAGGAAAGATTAAACATTAGGAAAAACATTTTACTGGAAACCCTAGTGAAGCAGTGAAGTAGATTTCCTGCTGAGGCTGTCTCTCCACCACTACAGGTCTAGTAATATGTTAGAGAAACATCTGTCAGAAATCATATAGGTCTACTTGATCCTCTTTAGGAGAATGGACGATGACGTCTGGAGGTCCYTTCAACTCTATGATTATCCTTCAGTTGACACCTACATCATTTACATCATATAAGCTGACCACAGCAAATGAACCCTAATCTTAATGAGTGAACTTGCTCCAAAGTCATGCTGCCGATTGTACATCACTCCGCACCTCACCATCAATGTGTTTGCTGAACATGAACAAATTCTGCAGCACATGTTACAGCTCCCTCTTCTAAATAAGCAACACTGTTGATTTTTAATTCTGGGACTTTTTTTAATCACTTCTCCTTCCATAGTTGGCAAAATTCTATCTTGTGTTTAAATAGTCTTATTTCAGAAAATGTATACATAGCTCTCTCTTAAACAATAAATAATCCTCTGTTTAAAATGTGTTCCAAACAGACGTAATATTTTACTGGTACTTTCTGTCCTTTTAAGGAACACCACAAAGATTAAAATTTACTACTAAGTAACTTTAATAGCAAAAAAGCCAACCAAGCAAATGCTGTATCATTTCATTCCAAACAAGGATTTATCTGTAAGGAACCTATATCAATCGAACTAGAAAATCAAGTTACTTTACATCACGTGCGAGTTCTCTCACAAYGCTGACTCTCCTGTTCCTGTGGGAAAACTATGAACTAAATTCTGCTCCAGCCAACATTTATAACACAACTGCTATAATCAATACTTGCTTAGTATTGATGCCTTCCATCAGGGACCCTCAAACAACTGATCAAAACTGATTCTATTTTCATTTTACCAATGGGAAAATACCAGCAGCCCTGCCTTCATCAAACATTAAAGTGATTTCTCAAGGTCAAACAGGAAATCAGTGCCAAAGTCAGGAATTTCACCCTTCAGCCCCTAAACTTCTTTATGGGTCTGGCTCTAACACTGTTGGTTTTTCTACATAATGCAGATGCCAAATGCCCAGTTGTAGACCAAGTTGCCTTTTGTGTGTAACTATAGAATCACAATGAGCACTCCCGTAGCTTTTTTTTTTCCAGGATAAACTGTACAGTGTTAACCATTGATGTTTTATTGTCATTGATTTAGTAGCTGTCAGAGAGTTATATTAGGAGATAGATTGCTGTTATTTTAGCCTATAAAAGGTCTTATGCCTCTGTCAGCAAACACTAGTTCTTTAAAATTAATAAGTAATCTGAAAAAGAATACACAAGCTGGAGAAATCTTTTTAAAAAAAAAAAAAGGAAAGAAAAGAAAAGGTTTTTCTAAGTGCTGCATTGTCTATTTCTTTCTGGATAACAGAGCTGTGTAAAGCTTTCTGTGTTTTATAGGCACCTGGAGGATAAGCTAGGACACTCTTCATGCCCCACTGGGAATACTTGTACTGGGCATAGCTGACAGGGTTTGGGTAGCAGAGGACTGCAGGGGTGACCTGTGTGGGAGGAGGCCATGAACTGCCCTGAGCTGATCCCAGCCACATCCAGACAGCTCTGAAACATGAAAACAACCCATACCTCAAAATTTCAAGCAGTCAGAGGAGCACATGGCTCCTTAGCTCAGACATAKTTAAGAAATGGTGGCAAACGCTGGGGGCAGGAGACACAGGAGGGCACACCAAAGAAGATCTGTGAAGAGAAAGTAAAGAGACAAATTTGGAGGAATGGGAGAGAGCACATGGAAGATGCTGCTGGGGACACAGCTGGAGGTGYACTCCTGGAAGGAAGCACTCCCTGCCAGAAGTAGTTTCCCTCTGAGGGACTGCAGCCCATGGGTGACCCACACTGGGGCAGGGACACCCTGGAGAGACTGTGGCTATGGGTGAGCCATGCTGGAACAGTGACACCCCAAAGAGATTGTGGCTGTGGGCGACACACTACAGTGAGGACACCAAAGAGGGCCTGCGGCTGTGGGTGACCCATGCCAGGGTAGGGACAACTCTCAGGGTCTGCAGCCATTGGGCAACACATGCTGTGGCAGGGACAGCCCCAGTGTATGGCAGCTTGCAGATAAGTCATGCCAGAGCAGGGGCAGCCCTGAAGGAATGGTGGCTCATGGAGGATCCCAGGCCAGAGCAGAGAGAAGCAAGGAGCAGCAGAGGAAAAGAGCAAGAAGCAAATATTAGCAGAAAGAAACCACTACACACTGACCCAACCTCCTGTGTTGTCCATGGCCTGCCCAAAGGATAGTCAGTGGGAACTTACTGTAGCACRCAGGTACAAGGGACGTGGAAACTAGGAAGAAGGGAGGAGAGGTGCTGGACTGAAGTTTATCCTGGGGAAGGTGAGGAAAAGTGTTTCCCTAAGTGTTTGTTTAATTGTTTGTCTTCCCATCTTCCTAAATGTATGAATGTATAATTAACGGCTTATATTAAATGGCAATAAATTAAATGAAATTCCTTGAGACATTTTGCCTGTGACAATACTTTGTGCTTTCTTAGTATTCTGAACAACAACTTTCCAGATACAGTCATGTAAGCAAATCCGCCTTCTGTTTCTTACTTCCTAACTCAGGTTTTAAACTCGCCCCGCTATGGCATAGGCCAGGTTTGGCCTGAATCCAAATTGGCCACTGATGTCAGAAGGACACTCGAGAAAAAAWTCACCCATTCAGAGCATCAGCAAGAAATGCTATTGTGTTGCAACTAGTTTTTCCAGCTGTGCTCAAAATCACAACATGCACTTACATTCCTGTTCCTGTACCTTCAACGAATGAGAAAACTCACCAGCACTAGGAATGTCTGCACAGCATAAGCACACGCAGAGTAGGAGGGTGTTGTTATTGGTGCTTTCATGAGGCATCAACTTTGAACAGTTAGCATTTAGCCAAAAGCTAAGGACTTGGCCAACATACTTCAATTATCGAATTTGTAGGACTATGTTTCATATATGTTTTAGATTGATTTAATTAGTGTTAATTAACATATCTTTATGTATTATGAGAGACAGCAGATACCCATAAAGATTTTTATATTGAGCCATATGGCAGCCTGCAATACACTAGCCAAAAAAAGTATAATGAGGCATATAAAAAAGTCTGCTGCACAACACTCCSTGGTAATTTTGAAAAATGAATATCAGAGTTTGCACAATACAAGAGAGACCATCCTGTTCTTGCCTTACCCAGTCTGGCTATGGAAGCTGGATCAAGCTCCGGTTAGGATTATGGAAGATGAAGACCCCGTAGTAGGCTGATCTGAARGGAGTCAGTTCACATCTTTGGATTTTCCTCTTCCCCACAAAGAGAAGTAGATGGAAGTGTTTCCTTTAACGGTAGGTAKGCTCCAGGTGGAAGATACGTCCTGAACTCTTTCTTAGGACCAGGAGATAGGCAATTATCTCTTTTGATCTTTTTTGCAGGGTCTCAAAGGTTTTGTATCATTTRCTGTTAGCCAGTTGTTTAAGATGGTCGCCCTGAGATCCTGCCTGGTGCTTTCCAACCCTACCTCGCTAAAACAGGAACAAATGGAGCTTGGTGCGAAGGAGGTGACCARTCTCCACCTCCATCCATGACCCTGTCACCTGTCACAGGACAGGGAGGAGCCCAAAGCATGAAGGTGCAGGAAAAGCCAAAGAGGCTGGGGAACAGCAGATGCATACTCCCATAGCATGAGAAACAAACAAATGGTAAGGAGAACAATAAAGTTCCCTTATCCCCCACAGTAAATGTCCACTCACCAATCTCAGGCACAGTCACCTCTGGACAGGAACCTTGTCCCATGCAGAAAAAAATAGGCCTGTTATTTTTAGTAGCACCTTCCTTTAATTACATTGCTGTTACCCATGCAGGCAGAATTAGACTCTTCAATGACTCAATTCGCCAAGAATGAGACAAGGTGGCTGAAAAAGAAACAAAGAAACAAACACATAAACAAGTGATTCCACAAGAAGACTTCCTATTCATTTCTCCCAGTGTTCAAAGCAGCACAGTTCCCACATGGAAAGAATGCCTTTCACATAGCCATATCTTCATTTTCAGATTATTTTAAGGCCAATTTCAGACATGAGGCAGGGGGAAGAGATGTTGGAATAATATAGAAAAAAATGGAAAATGTGAGCATTGCAAGGACAGAAGGTTCTAATTAACTGTCATTACCGCTCTAGAAATATAGAGGGTGCTGGAGAGATGAAGAATCAGGGTTTTTTTTCTCACATTTTGGCCGCAGGAATGTATCATGAAAAACAGTAAAACCAGAAAACCCAAGATACTTATAAACAAATACAATCTCCTTCCTGCCACTTGCCCTAATTACTGAACATCTCTACACTCCAGACTCTGCCGTGAGTTCAAAATCAGAGACTCGACCCTGGCATTTTGTCATCCTGGGTGAGCGCCAGCACCATCAGAGTAAAGGCTGTTCCTTATAGACTCCATTATCCTGGACCTGAAGAGATGAATGTGCCTTACAAGACTGCCATGACTAATAAATTCTGGCAGAAAAGCTTTGCGGAGCTGGAATATTTCTTCTTGCACTGGTGCCTCTTTTTATCTATATCATACTGACATCTGGTGGGAATAGGCATGAATTGACCTACGTGAGAGGGCTTGGACTGTTCCTGCTTTAATGTAATGGCAGGCAAGAATGCATCCTGAAATGTGAACAAGTTAAGTGAGCAGAAAGTGAAGATTATTTATAATTAGACTTCTTTTTAACAATTTCAAGACTTTTAAATATAGTTTCTTTAGAGAAATCTATGAAAGTTTTTTTATCAGTTTTCCTTTTTTTTTTTTTTTTTGTGATAAAATAGGCATAACTAAAAATTTAATGCACACAGGATATGTGGCTATTACTCAAACATCATGAT
Source organism: Oceanodroma leucorhoa (assembly GCA_030449065.1). NCBI lineage: Eukaryota > Metazoa > Chordata > Aves > Procellariiformes > Oceanodroma > Oceanodroma leucorhoa. The sequence goes on along the minus strand of JASVER010000012.1, from coordinate 509,953 downwards.
GCTTACTACTTCTTTTTATGATGAATCAATGCTAAAATACAAACACTTTCCCACACAGAAGCTGATGCTCCCATCTTTGCAAAATCAAAAATTGGAAATAAGCTTAATGAAAGGCATTCCGACTTTGTCGGTTTGTTCAAATGTGTAAACAATTAAACTGCTGTACAGATAAATAGTATTTTTCTTTCATATAGTATGCAAAATATAACCACAAAAATTCACAATACTTTAAAGTGTTCTCTTCTGAAAGAGAAAGCGTTCAAGTTACAAGGACAAGATTATACAATTAAGTCTGAGCTCTTTATCAGCTGCAGCGGTTATCTCATTTACATGTCTCAGGACAATGTTGTTCAATTAGAAAGACAATTAGTGGTCAGAAAGACCAGAACTTGGAGAAGTCAGCATTCCCAGGGAGAAGAGAGCTCTGCATTTACAGAGCAAGCTCCTATGTAACTGAATGTAACTGAAGTCAAGATCAGGGATATAATCTTCTCAATACACAACATCACAGTAACTATTCTGGATTAAAAGCTCTTGTAGTTAAGGTGTTTGACAGTACAATGCCCACTTTCAGTATCACAGACACTTCATCATCTTGACCGAATTGCCAACAGCAGACCATAACAAGTATATCAGCTTCCTCCCTTGACCTGGTACCAATCACACCTCCAGTTTTCCCAGACCTCCGAGGACTCACTAGACTCAAAAGAAAAATGAAAGCTCTTCCCGCTTCAAAAGCAAAGAGTGTGTGTATGTGACCAGTTGTTCCATACAGTTGCTACTAGATCTGATGCTGTTGCTGGGCTGGGAGTTTTATGAGTGAAACAATTAACTGTCCAGCCTTCTCCTCTTCTGCTACAATCACATTTTCATGAGGTTCTATATCAACACGTTGACACCTCATTGGGCTTAAACAAAATCTTTCTCCACAAGTCACGGCATATAACACAATGCTAACTGGAAAATATTCCAGATAGTACGGAAATTAAATTTTGCCTCATACACATAACATTACCTTCATCAAAGGAACAGTACTGTTGTAAGTAGTTTCATGACTTGAATGAAAGACTGAGGTGGGTGACTCGATACATCAGCATGCAAGGAGTCTACACCATTTTTCACTGAGAATGCTTTAAAATGCGAAGTCCTTTGTAACCTTCATCATTAGTCATTTCACTGATCACAACAGCTATCTTTCACTTTATTCTCAGATCTGATTCACTCAGTAATACAAATATCTGCAAACTATGCATCATACATGACTGGTAACCCCTTGAAATTTAATCAGCATACTTGGCCCAAGCGTGGAGAAACTGTCAGACTGAGGGACTCTGTCTCATAGATCACAGAGTTACCCCTGCATAAGTTCAAGCCCAGTTCTCAGCAGCTTTCAGCTGCCCTAGCTCTACAATTTATGATTGTCCCCTCAGAATAGACCCTCCTTGCTTTAAATGTGTTGTGGTCTATGTAAGTGGTCAATTATTTATTAATTTCTTTGCATGGTCAAGAACGATGTTGCGTATTTTGCAAAGTTTCTCAATGTTCCAAGCTGTTCTCTAAAAAAATGTTGATAAAATTACTCAAGGCTGAAGCTAGAGATAACACTGCCTCACATTTAAAGTATTTTTTAATGGTAATAGCTCTACAAGGTAATGTTATGTCTTTACATGCAGGCCGCAACCAGGACTCTAAATATTACCCTTTCAGCTTTCAGAGAGACTGGTGACATCTGGCCTGTCACAGCAGAGAATTTATAAAGCCGAGCAAGCACATGATCTGGACAGTCATGAACCACCATCACCCAAATGAATACCCACYGGATGTGGGGTGCTGACCACCCTGTGGTCAGATGGCTGCACTGCCCCAGGGTGATGAGAGGTTACACCAAGGCTCTTCTGTAACCGCTACTGCTGCCCAATCATTGCTTAAGTAACCCACTTGGGCTTTCCACCTAGTAACCTTTTTTACTTACATAAGAACGTAGCCAACCATGTATTTTAATTATGCTAAACATATTTTAGCTTCAATCTAGCCATTGCAGTCTAAGCCCAAAAAGGAACGTTTTTTACTCATTTGCCTATTTTGTACTCAAACAGAAACAAACACTATCAAACTTTTCCCCTTGTGTAGGTAGAAATAACATCCTGCCAAGCTTTTAGATATCCAGAAGTCCTTTCTGCTAAGAGAGCTTACAGTTTAGGCCAGCACATGCAAAATGAAATATTATTTGTAAAGTAATTTTGGTGTGTTACTGTGGAAATCGTTGGGATGTAAAAAGACTAGAGTCTAATATATGCTCTGTCCTCTCTAATCGGACTTACAAGAGCTCAGCAGTTTGCAGACAAGGGATCTAGGATATTTCTATACAGTGTTAGTCTCGAGAAGTTGCTCAGACTAGTTTTAAATTACTTAAACAATTCTGCTACATCCCTAGAAGTCTTGCAATGAAAGGCTTCCCTTTTACCTGTCCTAAACCTTCCTCTTCATTTCGTACTATTATATCTAATTACACAATAATTCTCTTCCTAGCCTGATGTTTATGTTGTTTAAAAACATGTTAAAAGTGTTTTTAGACAAGACATAACATAATACAAAGCAATGTTTCTCTGATAAGAGGAGAAAAAATATAGCATAAAATTTCAGTTTCCATGACTTTAGAGATGAGATAAAGTCCATGAGAGAAAAATCAAGGCTGAATAAAGAAACTGTGCAAGGCTCCTGGCGCAGAGGTGAGACTCCAGCTATTATGCTCTTTGGAATTCTGCCCTGCAGCCCAAATAGGAAACAGATATTAATCTCATGCYTTATGCCCTCTGCTTTTTCCCTGGGGACACCTCTTTCAGCACTTAGAATCATAGAAAGGTTTGGATTAGATGGGACTTCTGGTCCACACTACTCCTCAGGGCATGGCCAACTTCACAGTGAGATCAGGTTGCTCCAGGCCCCATCCAAAAGAGTTTTGAAAATCTCTGTGGATGGAGTTATCACAACCCTCTCCAAGCACCTGTTCCAGTACCGGACCACTCTCCTGCATGGGACATTCCTTCCCAGTTCCAGTATTTCCTTATTTGTCAAAGAATTATGACATGAGTGGTAAGTCTACATGTAATTTATTAATCAAACAACTACACCATGCTCCAAGTATGACATTTGCAGTCCAGACTACCCAGTTTGGCCAGTGGCCAGCTTCAAGTTACTTTCTATTCTTCTCAGTGTCTCCATGGCGGCCTGGGACAACTTGGGAAATTCTACGTAAACAAAACAAACATCAGCACATACTTCTCCCCAGTCTTCTTTTGGAGTCCCTCACAGTCAACAGGTGGCAATTTACTCAAACTCTACCTGATCCCAGGATCATTCACCCAGTCAAACAGTTTCAAGATAGCTTTTGTGAAGAGAGAGTAAGAAACAAGTTTTGTCTCCTATGAAGTCATTTTTAATGCCTTAATTCCCATTCCTAGTTGCCTGCAGTTCCGAGCAGTCCCCTAGATTACAACCCCTAGCTGACATAAATATTTTAAGAAAAACAGAAACTTAGAACACTTTGCCATCCCAAATGTTTGGTGCATATATCACCAGAATATTAAATAGTAAGCAGAGAGACAGCATTGACACTTGGCCTAAGGCTGGCACAGCCAAGTGGTGTTTAAGAATGTCACTTTGAATTCTGAAGCACTCTTATGCTCTTTTCTGTTCGTGTACCCCTGCTTTGAAGTTCATAAACATTCCAGTGAATAGCTTTTTGATTCATGTGAATGCTTGAAAAATACCTCTTCTCTGCAAAATGCCTGCACATAATTGAGTTTTTCAATGCAGCAGCACAAATATTTACTACTCAGTATTCTACTGCCTAAAAATCTGTCCTTCAGTCCAGAAACAACTATGTAGCCACGTAACCAGCCATATATCAGAGGGGGAAAATAGTCAAACTAAATAGTTTGCACATGTAAATTGAAAATTGTTCATCTATATGATCCACTGAACAGATTTGCAGAATCCAGATACAGTTTATAAACAGTTCATGAACAGCAAAAAGTATTTTCACAGTAATCAGTATTTTCACTTTTTGGACCATTATTCCTTATTACCTTTTGCTTAAAGGTATGAAAACTACCAGAYATTTAAGTGCAATTTTTTTCATGTGCATTGATGACAATGAATAATGAGAGTCTGCTGCATTTCTCACCTGCAGATGAGATAGTTTGGTACTGCAAATCATCACAACATTGCCTTGGAGCAAATACCCCAGCACACTAATTGCCTCACATAGGACTTGCTGGGCATTTATTTAGTCAGGTAAGCTTTAATTATTAAAGAGAGGGAAGTGTTTTGCAATCTTCACACACTAGTCTTACATAGACAAAAAGAGAAGACTTGTGACTCAAGGTCCCACCTTTGTGACAACTACTAAGCTTCAGATATTCCCRACGAAAAAATGAAATCCATAGCATACCTGACTGTTAGTATAGTTCTGTGACTGAAAGTACTCCTGGCGAGCTTAATTCTGCATATTAAACTTGTGTCCTGAAACTATAACCCAGCTATATTTTTAGCATGGATACAAACCTTACCTTTTGATGTTGTGGAAGGGCAGAAATAGAACAAGGCAACATGAGGCTTTACACAAGGCTCATTTTCCACCAGGAAAAGCTAACACAATGGCCTTTTGTTGGCATTTCTCCAGATTTCTGCTGAAGGAGGGTCCATTGAGATGATGCTGGCATGTGGGACACAAAAGGGAGCAGCATGGCTTGTAGATCCAGCCTCTTTCTCCTTTACACAGCTATAGGGGGCCCAGGGACCTAGCAGGTAACTAAAGCTTCCCCGAAACCACTCCAACTTGTGCCAGGCATTGGGCGGATGTTTGCCAGGCTCTGAGGTCAGAAGGTGCACGGTCCAGCACTTGCCTGCAGCAGGTTGCTATTACACAAAGCACTTGTGGTTTGACTTGTTTGTTATGAATTCACTGCCTTTCATTCTTGTAAGGAAACTTCTTGTTCTTTGAAGTGGGAAAGAGTTTCGGAAAAAAAAAAGACTTGTTTCATAATCTCTTAATCTGAACTCTTTACCAAGTTATACAAGCACTATGTTTAAGGTTCCCGTTGTGCAGAAGCATGCCTTCGTCCTGCAGTTCTGGTCCACTTCCATCAAATTCTTCTGATCTCTCAGATAATTTGATTATCCCTTGTTTCAAATTATAGAAGACTGGCCTGGTCAACTCTTGTTTGGATCATTACCTATCAGTAGAAGTAAAACAAGGGAGGATGTCAGTCTCACACAGTTCTGTTGCTCTTGCCTTGGTGGGAACAAAAATACCCTAAACATAACAAATATCCTGAGTATGAAGACTAGTCTGTCTCCCTCCGCATTACTTTTGTGCAGCCCCCTCCAAAGCACTCTAAGAACTACATCGCATTGCAGCTTAACAAATTACCATGTACCAGCTRAGCCATGGTCATTATATCAGCATTACTGTGCTTTGAAACTATATAAAACCTCAAGGAAAACACTGATGCACACTCTTTTGCATTAGATGCAGTTGTAGAGCATGATTGTTTCATCAAAATGAAGGCTGCCTGAGATATTTTCAACAGACATTTTCAACAGACATTTTCAGACAGAACACGCTGCACCTCAGCTAAGACACAATTTTGAGTACTACAAACAGGGCCAATCTACTGCAATGCAAAGCTATTATTTTTTAAATTAGCATCGGCAGTTTACACTAACAAGTCTCTGAGAACATCCCAAACARTACATGCACAGACAGTGTGTACGTCAGCGCAAGCACAGAGATGGACAATTCAAAAAAGTGGCAATATATTCAATGCTTACTTTTTTCCTTAGTCTTCAAAGTTAAAGCCTTGTCCAATTCCTTTGTACTTACCACAGAGCTTGGGAAGGAGTACAGCCAACAGTGGGAGAGCAACTGGTTGCAGATTATACAGAGAAGCTAACCCAGACCTGCGGAATTTACCAAAGTGTGCTGAAAGTGCTGGCTGATGGGATAGCAAGGCCTCTGTCTACCATCTAAGCAAAATCATGACAGTTAGGGAAGGTAACCTGCCTACCAGGAAAAGGGGAGTAGTTGACAAGCTGAATGGTAGAGCTTGAATCCAGAGGAACAGGAGGATTGAGCCAACAGAAACCTCATGGCATTCAACAAGGAGAAGCACAAAGTTTTGTAGCTGAGATGAAAYAACTCCACGCATCAGGACAGACTGGGAAGCAACTGAAAAGGACTCAAAAGGACTTGGGGTGATGGTGGACACCAGGCTGAAGAAGAGCCAACACCGTGCTCGCCCTGTGCATACAGCAAACTTTACACCAGGCCACATTTGGAGGGCCATGGACAACATATCCAAGGAAGTYACTCTCCCCCTCTGGTCAGCACTGGTGAGGCCACACCTGGAATAGACTGTGGCCAGCTGTGGGAACCCAGTTCAACAGGGATCTGGAGAAAGAGGAGAGGGACTGGTAGAGGGCTACCAGGTAGGTCAAGGACCATCAACACAGGACCTGTGACAAGAGGCTTTGGTTTTGCAAACACGAGGCTAAGGGGAGATCTCATAGCAGCTTACAACAACTTGAAAGGCAGTTACAARGATGACACAGCCAAACCTTTCTCTGCAGTGCCAGATAATAACACAAGGGGCAACACCCAGGAGTTACATTCTGTGAGGTTCAGGTTGGACATTAGGAAACATTTCCTCCACAGGAGAGTGTGGCACAGCGCTGAAACACACTGCCCAGAGAGAGCATGGATACGCCATCCTCAGAGGTTTACAGGAGGAGTTGGCTGGACAGAGCCACAGTTGACCTAGTGTCAGGAATATTATGACTGCAAGTGGGAGCCTGATCTACGTAATCTCTAGAAGTCCTTTCCAACCAGATTTTTCCATGATTCCATGCTAATGAAGTGATTGTGTCTCTATGTATGCAGAGACATTAATTCAGGTATATTTCAGGGGAGCGAAATGCCAGGGGAGGGGAGGAGAGAAGACAAAAAACTCAGCAGTTTCCAAGTTTAAATGGTAACAAACACAAGGTCCTTAGGATCATAGTTTGGACTGAAATCCCTAAAATGCACTTAAGGATTTCATGGCTTTTGAATATGTCTGTGCAAGAAGACAACGAGGAAAATAAGAATCCACTGCTGACACGACAGAATGCCACATTGTGACTTTTGCCCAGAGAGGCGTGCAGGCACCCCGAAGCAAATACTCCCTCACTATTGCAGGTAGGTGGGAAGCACGTGCAACTCTCTTCCCTCCCACCCATTAATTTCAAATTAGCCCAACTAGACTACCTGCCAATTCCTATAATTTATTGCTAATACAGCCCAGCTGTGAGTCTGCATGAACACTCTTTCAGCGCACRGAAGAAACTATACTTCAGAGAGTTTTTTCTCCTGGAGAACAATTCCTTCCAGAGCTATTTTGRGAGTGCAGACAATACAACACCCTGCAATGCAGGAGACAGAAAAAGGTCCACATGTTGAGTCCATCATGCAGACCAGTTTCATCAGTCTACATCCATTTCATAGTTTGAGATCTGTCTACATCTTTCAGGGGACCACAGGACAGATGTTCCCCAGGCCAACAAATCTGCCTGGTTCAGAATAGCAGCACCCACACATACTGGTTGAGGTCCAAAAGCACTATAGCTGTGTTCTGCAATCTGACATTCGAACTAAAGAATTCCCCTACATGGGCTAAACTACTTCTGCATCTAGGCGGTCTCCTGAGGTGTCGAGGAAGCAGCAGTAAATTGGCTGTCAGAGCCCCTGAACTAGGCCCACTGTTTTAATAACATATTGAAATTGGCCACAGGCTGGTCTCACCTTCCAGGATAATGAGCATCATGACACCCTAGTGAGAAATCTCCTGACCAGCCCTTATTATTTGATTCCCCTATCTGTCCCTTCCTCCCCCCATAAAAAGCCCAAGGCAGCACTATACAATGAAGACCAGGATCCCTCAGGCTTCCCTTATCCGAAGCATGACCTTTCACTTTCTGAGAAGCACTATGATTCTCCCCCGTCTTTCTATACCGGTTCCTATAAGCCAGACAGGAAATCAAATGCTTGTTCTAAATCTCTGCAGCTGTGCATCACTGAATTGCACAGGGAAGCCAGCCATCCCTCCAGGTCTTTAAAGAGTTTGCGTGCTTTATTACAGGTCTCCAAGCTTCACACCTCTGAACCAGAGGCGTAAGCCCACTCCAGACTTAACTACAGCTAAGAGCATTTTAAAAGATCTTTATCCTCTCAGGCATGCCTCCACAWGAAACAGTTTCTCATAACTCTCTCCCAGTTTCCTCAGTTTGTACACGGTGGGGCCTTTCCCCCAGTAATTGTATCATATAAATCCAGCTTTTTCAGTGATTTTCTCATGGAAATACTCCTCTCCCCCCGTCCCTCGTATTACAAAGGCCTACCAAAGGAAGTGATCCTTCCACATCTCCCCACCTCTGGTAGGAATGAGAGGTATTTGCATTCAGTACTGTCAGACTCTGATTGTGATGGCAAATGACAATCACCTGTCCTCCAAATCAAGAAGATGGACTTAAAAATCATAATATTTTTTTTTTAATTTAAAAATTTTCAAAGACTTCATACAACAACCACATTCTGGTTTATGAACCTTTCAGACGTGGTCATATCAAATGTTCTTTCCTCTAGAGATGTAAAAGAGAAAAATGGGGTTTTTTTAGTGAAAAGGGAGACTTGCACCAAAAGTATCTGTCTGCAGGAGCTGAGTGTTACATCAAATACAGAAAGACGCGAGATGAAATCAGGACCCTAAACAATACGGTGAATCCCCAAACCAGAAGTATTTTACTTTGACTTTCACAGTTGGGTTCTGCCTCCAGGCTTCCAGGCACCCATGAAGCATAGTTTTGTAGTCTTTTTCTTTCTCCTTGCGGCACATTCAGCACTTCTGAAATCTGTGACCTACTGTATTTGGCACATGGGGTGAAAATGCATAGGATAAAAAAAGACCAAGAAACTGTCTCCAGCCCAAGGTGTTATATTTAGCTGGGTCTTGAACCCTCTCCAAAGTTTTCCTCTCCCTTCCATGGTTGGATTGCCCAACTCAATATTTTTTCAGGCACTAAAGAAGGTGCTTGTGAGTTCTTATATCTCTGATCCCTTTCAAAAGATGATTTCTTATATTTCTCTCTGGGAAATATAATCCTAAAATTACCCTAGTTCTGAGTAGAAACAGAATAATGATGAATCTGGAAACAAAAGGCCCATACCCCTTGTAACAGTTTCCAATATGACACTTGGAGGAGGATTAGATAAAGAAACAAACAACAACAAAAACATAAAAACATCAGGCAAGCTCAATACTTTCCAAGGTAGTCTAGCCTGCTAAAGAAAACAAGCAATGCTGATCAATGAGAGACAGTATGTTTGGAATTAAGTAGCAAAACACAGAAACTCCTTTTAAGAAGAGATTTAATCTATGGAAACAAACAAGAAGTGAAAGAAGCTAATGAAAAACTTCCAAAGGACAAGATGAGAAAAGCATGATGTAGAAAAAGCAAGGAATGAGAAAAGTGTGCTAAAATGAATAATTTGAATTGGCAGGCAGTGAGGGAGCTGAGAAGAATAAACAGAACAGCCATAATAAGGATAAGGTAAGAATATTAGACTAACAATGGGTAGTCTTCAGAGAAGATGGGGATCATGAGGAACAGAGAAAAGTGAAAAATCAGTCTGATTTGCATGAGCTTTAAAAGACTGCAGAGGGTAGGTAGGGAAATGAAGAAACAGACATAGATAATATGGTTGATGTTGAGGCACAAAGCAAGAGAGACATGGAAGGGCTTATCCATTGAACCAAAATTAAGAATCATGGTGAACTGTGCTCAAAAATATACGTGCTTGTTTTGACAGTGTGGGAGAGAAAGGTCCAGAGCACAGCACCACTGGTTTTTAAAGAGGTATTTTCTTGGCAATAACAACAAAAATGACACAAACATTGCTAGTGAGAAAAGAAAGATGAATAGTGAGAATCAGAGGGGAAGAAAAGAATTTCTGTTTTTGTTATCTTCAAAGCAGTTGTGTCTCTCCAAGAGGGAGATAAGGAAGGTAGAAACAGAATTATTGATGAATATGTGGGCAGACAAGAAAGAAGGAATGTACCTGGGTGCTATGAGCATACCAATATCATTGGCCAGGAGCAAAAGTGCTGCTGATAGGGTAAATATAAAGATAACATAGAGACCAAAAACAATACCCTGGGCACATTGCTAAGAGAAGCTCCTCAAAACTGCTAAAAGCTTGAGAAGAGTCAGTCAGTCAAATTGGAAGAAAGGTGAACTCAAACCCCAGTACTATGATAATGAAGAAGAAGGAAACAAACCGCTGCGTCAAACACAGCGCTGGCGATTTGATTCCTGAGCAGACCAAGGATGTCTGGTAGTAGAATGACACAGAGCAAGAGCATTGAAGGACAAAGTGCTTCTAAGTGGTTCATTCCTTAATGCTTGAGGATTATCATTAAGGTTACCCTTTTTTCCTGAAAAATCTCTTTCTAACTCGGTGTGTTTCTAACTTGGTGAATTCCACTAACTTGTGTCTAGGGCTTCTCTTCCCAGAAGGGGCAAAGCAGTCATACAGCAGGGTGAAGGAATAAAGTCTGAGGTGCAGAGAAGTATAGCACCACCATTTTTCTCTGCTACAATAAGTACACCAACACTGCCCACTCAAGAAAATTGATATTTTGACCTTATAGACTTCAGCTGTAGCACAAACAGCTCTAGGGAAGACTTTGAAAACAAGAGAATGGAAGTGCTGAGTGACTACAGCCAAAGTAAGTTACAGGGCAAGAATGAGAACAAGATGTAAAGAGTCCTCTAGTCTGTTGTCCGTAGAATAGAAAGATGCTTTAGAAAGCAATGTTATTGCGTTTACAAAAAAATGTTGATGCCRGCTCATATGGCAGGAAACCATTTTAAGCTTACGAAGAAGTATATGGAGAAAGAGGAATCAGAGCTAAGGAAGAAAAGGCACTGATAAACTCTCTGTGAGACTGAAGAAAGCATAAGACAAAAACACTGATCAAATGAACTTGAAAGAGTTAAAGTAACATTAGTTATATCCTTGTACATGTCTTAGAGAAATAATACCTGTAGATAATAACGAAAATAATAGGTAAGTGCCTCATAGGTACCTTGATAGTTTCGGTAGCAACATACCTGAATCTGGTTTTGCTGCAGTTTTAGATAAATAAAGCATTCTTTATTTTTGTTTTAAGTTGACCTATAGGGCCTTGAACAATGTTCAGCAGTCACTCAGTACAGCAATACTTGTAAGAGTCAAAACTGTACAGAAGAAACATTCCACTATAATGCCATGTTTTCACTGACTCAGACCTCCCCAGGTGGAAAAAACTGACAGAATCATTTCATGTTCCTAAGTACAAAGGGAGCTTCCCCCCTGCTCCCCCTAAAACTTGAGAATTCTTCTTTGGACTACAGGGGTTTGCAAAGAGGGTGTGTGTACATAGATAAACATGGGCATGTGTATACCAGAACTACTCCAAAAGAACATTAAGGATACATAGTCAAGCACTAAGTTAAAGTCAGAATTAAAGTTGTCAGTATAGCTTTCTTTGAGGCTCCCTCTCTTTTTACTAATTATTATTTAGCATCATTATCACATTAATTTCTTTTCTGCAGGACCTCTTCTTCATTGAGCTCACAAGGTGGGCAGCAATCACTAAATGGACAGTTATTCAAGATTACCTTCTATCCTCACTCACTATTCAGTGGGTGCTCCATTAGTTAATTATCACGAAACCCAAATCCTGCCTTTGAGCTTTTCTATGACGCCCTTATTGTAGCGTACTAGTTCTTCACAAACAGTAGTAAATACATTTTCACCACGCTCCTCACATGACTGACTGGTGTTATACCTTATCACTTGAAGAGCTTAAACAAAAAGTCATTTAATACTCTATACCACTTAATGTATATGCCTACACTGTCCTAGGAAAAGTCATCCTGACGACCAGACTCACTGTCCATCCAGACAGCAAGCGTGGAAGCACAAACCTAGGCATGGCCAGAGGGTACTTCCACATCGCACAGAAAAGCACTCGGGGGTTAGGACCCTTCGAAGCAGACTGTTTTAAATAGGCCCTTATATTTGGAACTGCGAGGGACTACTGAGCAATTTCTCTGGAGTTTTTCACAACAGGGATACCAAAAAGAGATATTATAATATTCCAAGGACAAGAAGTCAATGACATTTTAGGAGAAGCAGTGTGTTAGAGGGGGTATCTCTCTCTAATTAGAAAGACCTGCTCTATGAGATTTCATCTATCTCAAGTTGATGCAAGGGCCCTAGGACTACCTGTGCAACACAACCCTTCTTTCAGACACTTCCCTTCGGTATTCACAGAACCACACAAACCTGGCAACACTGATCTGCAAGGGACAGGTAAGGAGGAAATGATCTCCATCCATTCTTCTTCCTCCCCACTTCTATTCTGTAGAGGAAGCACTGCCTATATTTTACAGCAGAAACTGGGAGTCAGAGGGTGTATGCAGCAGTGTACAAGGACACTGCAATACCACACTAATATGAACAATAACTTGCACACCCTCAGAATCATGATAAGGCTGGCATGTGCACATCACCCCTTACCACAGCAATGATGAGAACATTGATTTCTGTATCACCATGTAATGATGCTGCAAGGTACCAAATTTGRTCTACACTTTTTCTGGCAGTTATTCTGCAATTCTCTTGGAAGAAGAACAATGCGAGGTGAAATGTAACTTTTATATAGTTTTCCTAAAGCCGCTTTACACTTACATGGAGCTTTTAACTGGGAAGAAAAGGGAGTATGGAGGGAGAAGATATGTCAGATTGTGTCCCCCACATCCACATGCATCTACAGCAAAGAATGGAGAGAACGTTCTTCAAAACAGGTAATGGGATTCTTCGGCAAGCAAAGAACAGTACAAGTCTCCCTTCCTGCACATGCTTCACTCTTGGAGAAATTGATGTTGTAAGTTTAAAACTCTCTTTTTGGCTTGCGTGAGCTGCATTTCCTCAGCAGATTATCCCTGATCTCACTGCCCTTGGCAGCATTAGAGGGGTCACATTTTTACACGGCTGAACTACTTGAACAAWTTCTTCAAAGTATGAAATAAAAACATTCTTTCCTTCAAAGCAACCTGCATGCTTTCTTCTTTATTCCGTTTGTTCAGTTTTTCTTTTTAAGTCAATAAACACTTTATACCTTGTATTCATTGCAAGAAAAACAAATTCTACTCTATTACTAGTATCTACATTCTGTTTACAGCATCAGCTGCTGAAAATGAAGTATTTCACATGAGTCTTAAATTCCTTTCCAAGATTTAAGTGCAACCCCTAAATGATTTTCACCCAAGTAAAAGTTCTAATTGTATTTGGCAGGAATGGAGTGGGGAGTGACATCTCTGATTATCTTCTGCCAAGCCTCAAAGAGCTGCTGTGCCCTCTTTCCCAGCTCCCAGGGGAGAACCAGTACAGTAAACACCATCTTCTTAGGTACTACATGTAGCAGCAGCAGACGCATTTGCAAAGGTCACCTAGCAGAAGGCATTCCTGCCAACTTTCCTTCAAATCCAAATGGTTATTATGAACTATGTAAAGCAGAATCTGCTTATACATGGTGGAGTGAACCCAGACTGCATGTTACAGCTCTCTTATGTTATAAATGGATGAGATTTACACAGGTCTTAACAGAGTACAAGAGATGGATAAAGGTATTGTAACATAAGGTAACCAAAAATTTACTCAGTCCTTTTATATGGTCAAAATATGGCACTTCAGCCTATATGAGATCCTAGAAAGATGAAACAGCAATTCTTGAATGCTTTTTCTCTTTGAAACATGTATTCTCATACAAGTCTTATACAGGAGATTACCTCCAACATTGAGTCAACTTCTATTTCTTATTTTTTTGTTTCCTAGACAGACTAATAGGATTATCAGTACTATATCCTGAAATTCATATTCAAAAGCCATAGCAGCCGAACCTTTGCCATGGAGACCAGAGTACCGTGAAGGTTTTTTTGTGTAGTTCTTCAGAATGCAGTCAATAAACTCATCCAGCAGAGAGAGACTATGAAGGAAAAAGCAATGACATGCCTGTAAGAATCCAGAAGGTGTAGTCACTCTCAAAAAAAGACAGAACAGATTCCTTTATGGGAAATCTTAATTAGTTAACAAACTGCTTCATCTAAGGCATATTGGATTCATGAACTCATATCCTCATTTGGTAAGAAGTGTTTTAAAGTTACCATGGGCTCTTCTGCTCTATGCCAATAGCCTGTTCCTGTCATTCCAACATACTTACCCTTTCTTCCCCCCCAAGTCATGCCGCTGTKCAGGTCCATTTCTCTTTGCACTGTCACATCTCTTCTGTCCACAGCCCTGTGCATGCCAGGCCAAGTCCTGCTCCATTTCAGTGTGGAAGCTGTCTTCTCCTCCTGCACTCTCCTGAGACGTCTATTGTCACTTCTGCGATCTCTGTCCCTGTATCCAGCACTGCAGTGCCCAAGAGCAGTAACTAACTCCAAAGAAAGTCTTACGGAGCCCTGCACCAGGACAAAACAGTGCTCTCCAGCCTGAAGGTGAAGACCAACAAAGAGATGGAATGTGTTCAGTGTAAAAGGGGCCCTTGGAAGAAATTAGCTGCTAGATGGGTTGCCACTGAGCACGTGTAAACTGATTTTTTATAGGATAATAACTACAACTATGCTCAGATTTGTTTTTATGAAAACAATAGAAGAAATATACCTCATAGGCAACTTTCCTTTGAGTCTTTTTTTCTAGTACCTGGACATTCCAGATCTGCTTCTCACACAGAAATACCCCCAAATAGACTGATTTTTTTTTTTAACCTGCAGAACAATATGCTTTTCTCCAGTCCGTTTCTCAGAAAGGCCAGGAACAAACTTGCAGAAAATAGGGTGAGTATCTGGCAGACCTGCAGCACAAAAAATTTCAGCCTCTAAGTTTAGCAAAGTTATAAGCTTCTCTAATTTGAGGTTCTGGGCATTATCAACCAGAAGTCATGCAACCAGCTCCAAGTAATATATTTCTGATGCCCAACATAAGAAATAGTATAAACTATTAAGAAGGAAAGAAAGATTGAAGTAAAATGGCTAGATCTTGCCCTTAAAAGCAGCAAATCAATCCAGCTTACTTCAGGTGGCTCTACAATTACAAATGAGGGAAGAATCACCTGAAGTTTTTTAAGCTCTGTTTTCAGACTTCTGCCTCTTTTGGCTGGCTGCCTGTGAGAGTCTGCATCTCTGAAGCAGTGTCCCTGATGCATTGTTTCCTGAAAACAAAGAATACAAAAAGGCAAGCATAATTATTCTCATTGTTGGATACATGAAACAAACGGCAGGAGACATAAATTATGAGAAGACCTATAAGCCTGTATCTGATGAGGAATAATGAACTATTGTAAAGACAGAGAAAAATTGAAGTGCAAAGGCACGTAACATTTTATGCATTAATAATGTAATCAAACTTTCTAAGATCACAGATCTTTCTCWTTTTTTTAGAAAGGGATCAGAGTGTTTTGCTTTAGGACATATTTTATCTGGACCATTTCATCTACTGTCATGACCAGGAGACTGTAGGATAACTGTCCTTTTACTAATAGACTTATTTAACCTTAAAGCACCTAAAAACCATTTTTAGCTCTATCCTGAAGAAAGTCCAACATTCACAGCTGAAAACAGTTCATTATAAGTTTTTTTAAAGTATGTGTGAATTTTAAGAAGCATTCGGGGCTTATCATTAGCACAAACACTCGAAAGGTTAAACATACCCTGGTACATCATGAACTAGCATTACAGTTGCCACTGGAGTTAATTCTGTAAAACACTATTCCATTTCACCTTTCTCTAGCCCCAATAAAGCATTTCAGAGGTCTCCAGAGGCCCAGAGGGATAACAACAAGACCTTATTTTACAAAGCTGATAGCTGCAAACTTCTCTTAGMTGCACTGGGTTTTCCCCATGGCTTAGATGCCAAGAATATTTCAGTGCTTGTGGACTGCTTTGCTAGTAACATATTCATTTTTCATGCAAATGTTTATCTTTATGTGCATGAACAGAAAAACTTCAATCTTTCTAAGAATTTTAGAAAAACAGAACTCATGTTTTGGGTTGTTTTTTTATTAGAAAGAAATGAGGTACAGAATAGGTTATTTAGCTCAAGGTCACTGGGACCAGTGTAATAAATTTGTTTCCAGTGGGATGAAGACTTGACCCACATCCCTGTTACTAGTTTGGACCAAAAAAAGCCAAAATTTATAAACAAAGTATCATTTCAAGACTAAAAAGCCAAAAATAAAAAATAAAGAGCTCATTGTCAGACTGCAAATAATCTTTTATCAGAACAAAAGAAGATTTTTAAAAAGTCTTTAATTAATCTTACTAATTCCATGTACCTAGGTTGTCATTCCAAATTCTCCTTCATCCAAGTGTCACTCAGACACTCGGTCTGAAGTCTGTGGTTCACGCTCAGCCTCCAGCATTTCAGATTTTATTTACTACAGCAGCATATCTAAACTAGAATCCAGAAATGTACTGGTCCAGGAGGAGAGGAAAGGAAGGAAGGAAGCTCTATGTCCAGCTGGAAGTCACTGAGTTGAGGAACTCAAGGAAACTGCAGATCTATGGCAAAACATACCCGCTGCATCCAGTCTTCAGAGGCTCTGCCATGGTCAGCATCAGGGTGATAAAGAAAGGTGGATCAAAACAAAAAAAAAGCAAGCTATAAAGACAGGCTGCAGTAACTAATTTTGCCATGCGTGAGATCCTTCATTTCTTGAACTTTCCAGACTGAAGTGGTTACGCAGACTACCACAAAGAATACAAAGACAGCCAGTAACTTCCCAACTTAAGGTTGGCTGTTCAGACAACATGGTCCATCACAAAATTTCTCAGTCTTTCCAGGAATGGGCATAAATATAGACTCACAGCTCTATTAAATGACAAACTTATTTAAAAAACATTCCCAATTACAGCTTTTAAGTGAGGTGCAGCCAGGAGCACGCCTGTAATCTCCTTGTTGAACATCTGGCACACAGGTAGATTGGAACAAAACCGTACTCCATGCATTTACCTCCCCAAAGCGACTGGTGCCTCGACTTCCATGAGGACTCTCTATCCCATGTCCTCCACTTCCCAGTAAACATTGTGGAAGTCTAAGTACTTCTGAAAAGTCTTGACCAAGCTGACTAGTTTCCTGAACTAACAAGCAATTCCTACTACTCTTACTATTAAAATAAATTAATAGTCTACCAGTGCTGGGCAAGTGGATTGCAGCCCTGCACATTTATGAAAGGATCTGAGTAATCTCAGTGGTATGTGCCAAGTCTCAATGCATTGTTTTTTTAAAGTGATGTTATAGTTCACTGCATGTTTAATTTTTCATAGTTTATAAATTTATAACCATTGCTGTTTGTGGTGTAGGAAGGTCTGGAATCAGAAGGTCGATATTGGATCATTTTAAGGTTTAACCCACAAATTATTTCTTCCATGGTGCCAGCTAGAGAATAGAGTTGAGGAAGCCTGCAGAGCTTTCTGAGGAGAAATAACACTTTTCTGAGAGTGGTCAATGCGTTCATCAAGAATTCTTCAGGCTGCCTCAGATGTGGGGCAGAAGCTCAAATGGCCGCTCTCCCAGATAGCAACGAGCTACACCAGGCTCACCGCCAGCAAGATTCAAACAAAAGGTGGTAAAAAMCAGACAAAACAAACACAATACCAAACGTATTGACAGTACTGTAGCATCAGGATGTCCATGACCCTAACCTTCACCTCTGCTCTGTGCTGCCCTTTGAGCCTACGGGGCCTGAGCGAGCCTTACTTTTAGCCACTTGGACCTGCAGCTGTGTTTCTGCCTCCCCTTCCTTTGCTCCTACTCCTTTCCAYAAAGGAGGGAGGGTGGCTTCTGCACAGCCCCTCTGCTCTAGCRCTGGGACAAGCAGAAAACAAGCTGKTTTTTTGCATCTCTTCCCAGAAAAAGGGATGAGGTGGGAGAGAGGAGATGGTGTTGTGCACGTGGCCTTGAAGACCCACGGGAGAAAGAAAACATTTTGGGGCATGGAGATTTCTATAGGAGAAAGGGTCTCATGCTCCAAATGGAGAGAAGCTTACATCCTGTGAAATCTTGCTGGGGTGGAGGACCTTGCTCCAGGGAAGAAGATGCAAAATAGCGACATCAGCACCCAACTGGGTGACAGCCTCTACCACAAAACAAAGTCTTGGGATGACTTTTGAGATCAGCTCAGCCAGGCTCCGCCAGTGATTACATGCCTTCACCAGCAACTAAGGATGATGTTTTGCTTGTTTTTTAATGGAACTGACAGATGACAGCTGGATCTTCAACATCTTACATGTTCAACAGTAGCCAAAAGGATATATCATTATTCAGAAAACTAATTGCACAGACAGTGATCAAAGAAGACACCCCTACCCACAGATTCTCTACCCACAGTAAAGAGATGAAGGGCGCTAAACATTTGCACCTACATCCCCAACCACCTATTCTCCAGCCACAAGATTCATTTTGGATGAGCTCTATACATGGTGCATATGCTCAGTCCTTAAACAAGTCCCAGAACTGTCCATGCCCTCACTTTGGCACTCGAGCCCTAGCGGTAACACTGGAATAGCTCTCCTGGGTGGCATATCTTTCAGCCCCCAGGGCAGCTGGTTTGGTCATTGCCTTCAAAAACACACTGCCTTGGCAGACACGCAACAGAGCCAAACCTTGTGGTCCCTGCTGCCACTTGATTGTTCACTGTTTTGTCATTTACCAGCAACAATTCACTGGATTAGGCCCAAAACACAAAAAAGCTGATTGCAAGATGACCACAGACAGAGAAGACCATTTCCCAGTCAGGTCCAGGAAGAACAAAATCTCCCCTCTCCTAAGGCTACCGCTTTCTGCAACTTAACCATCTGTACACTGCAGGTCCAGCTGGGTTTCTTTCAGTACCAGTGTGCAATTAGCAGTAAAGAGCCATCAGTCTTCTTAAAACCAAAGTATTGATTATGCTAACAGTAGGAACACAGAAAGTAGACAAAGCAATTTTAGAACAGAAGTCTTTATTTTGTGTCCATCTGCCCTTACAATTGTGTAATGATAGCACAGGTCAGCTTGACTTCTTCAGATGCACAGCAGAGAACCGCTTCGGTCTGAGCAGTCCCCTAATAGCTTCCTCTTTCGGAAGGAGGATCTCTTTTTAGCCATCCAGAGTTCCCCTGCTCGGATCAGCTCTGGCACTTCCTCTGCATCTTCAGCCGCCTTCTCCATTCCTGCTTGTTTTCTCAACAGTCCTGATTTAACATCTCCGTATAGCAACTGTCCTTCTGACTTAGTTAATATACCTTGCCCAAAATACAGAGCAGTTGCATTTTTATGATGTGCTGTATTCTGTAAATACTGGTGGAAGGTTATGTTATAGAGACCTATTTTACTTCACTGTCAAGTGGCTCAAGGTTTAAAGCACCACAATACCATCAAATTAAATTAATGCAGGGTTGGATCAAAGTCAAGATATACCTGCAAATTTATATGTGGACAAATGACTTTTTAAAAAGACCTATTCACAAGGGATGATATTTAAAGATTTTTTTTAATTATTTACCTAAAGAATACATATTTGGAATAACAAAAATACAGAAAACAAGATTCTCCAAATATTCTAGAAAACGAGTCGTACAGACACTTAAACTTCTGTCTATTTCTAGCGTTTCATTTATTTTTGTATGTGATACATAAAGAAATAAATGTGCATATTGGCTGTAGTGGCATTCATTGCATACAGACGATTTCCCCTCCGATGAACATTTTGGATATAGTTACGTTCAGCTCTCTGGGAGGACTTTATAATGTCTCCTTTCAAAAGCAGTTGTTTACACTGCTCTTTGAGGGCCCATTCCTGCCATTGTTCATAAACGCATTGGGACTACTCACCTGCACATGGCACAGCCTAAGCCTTATCAGATACTTAGGTAAATAAAGGAGCAGACGAGGCAAGGCAGAAACCTCACAACACGCTATTGCATGAATGCGAGCCCTGCTGTGATGATGTGGTGGGAGGACAGAAAGGTTACGCATACATCATTTCATATGCAGCAGCTGCCTGATATGCATTTACTATGAGACTTATCTAGGTCTGAGAAAAACAGGACAAAAAGAACTTTAGCAAACAATATGAATAAAGACAAGTTTTCTCTTGAAGGCTATGCTATATCTTCTATACTTCGAAAACTATACACTTCTTCTGACTGGGATTGCTTTACCCAGAAGTATGGTAACGTATCTTAGCAACAGTGGCAAGGGGGAAGACTTACTGTACTGTAAAAGAATTAAAACAAAATGTATATAGCTGCTGACTGTTATAAATACATCCCTACCACTCTGAGGGGGTGTTCAATTATACTCCTGATTACTCTTCACATTTCCTTTTCCAAAGGGGTGGGGGCATTTCTCCAGTTTTCAGCTCACCCATGAAGAGCCGTAAGCATTTTAATTCCCCTTCAGCTTCAGCACCAACTAGACAGGCCTTACAGTATAACCTGTCACTATCCCAGCTACATTAGAAAAAGCCATTACTGTAGCTCCCTGGAGATAACCTCTTTGTGTGAGCCACGCTACCACTCCCTCAGGTGTTCAGCTGCCATCAGCCTAGAGCAGCATTTTCCAGCTCTGTCCAGAGCAGGTGAGACTAGACATACCGGGACTGCGGTATTTCACATTCCTACTTGTCAGRCAAATAGAAAGCTTCCTACAGCAGGGGAAGTTCGCACAATTTCACCTTTTACTAAGACGTGTCGTTTCCCACAAGTAAAATAACCCCCTKAGCGCAAGCTTCATCTATGCCCTCTACCCAAGTCCCCAGCCAGGCCAAGCCCCTTGCAGGCTTCCCACCTCCCCAGCTGTGGCAAAGCAAGGTTAAGAGCACTACAGCACTTTCCTCCTCCTGTGGAGAGCTCTGTGGGCAGCAGGGACAGGGACCACATCCACCTCCTGCTGTGGACGTAGGGGAAAGCACTCAACTGCACCAGAGGCACTGAACTGATCTAAGGGAGGAGTTACAGAGTGTGAGCCAGGGCTCCAAATTTTAAATGACAGAGACCAGGAGAACTGAAAACACCAGTGAATAAAGTGGAAACACCTTTTTTCCTTCAGTAAGGGCAGGTGGGCTCCAATTTTCTTTTTAAGGTTTATCCTCTGCAAGCAACTCCAGCAATGGCTACGAATAACAGCCTCACCTGCATACTCTTCCAGCAAATAGTTTGCTCAGCCTTTCTGGGAATGAATGCTACTACCATCTACCTCCTAGTGAAACTTCATTTAATACCTGTGAAACACTTGGAAATTGTGCAGATTTTTGGACTATTTGCTCCACCCAATGATCTATCTGGCACTGTCATTACTCCAGAGGTGTAGAGACTAATTCCGTCCTAAGTGTTCTCATCTTTCAAAAGGCCACCCTTGACTGCTGTTATTAATTCCACGCATGATGAAGACATTTAAAGCCTCACAGGCTTTCTCACAAGCGGACGTCTTTCATGCCTCGTTCTTATTAGTACAGCAGATGAATTTCCACACACACATACACACGCCCGCTCCTCGCACCAGATGCCGCCGCTGTGAAACGTGGCTGCTGTCACCCACGCCACAGGCACACACTGCCATGGACACCCGTGCGGGTGACGCACCCGCATCCCCGAGCGGCCCTGCACTTCCACCACCACCACCACCTCCTCCTCCTCCTCCTCCTCTTCCTCCTCCACCACCCCCTGCCCGGCCACTGCCTCCGCTCCCGCAGGCTCCTGAGGCGAGCGGTGCCCCGGGGAAGCTGCGGGAGCCCGGCCCCTCCGGCGGTGAGGGTCGAGCCGCCACCACACCGGGAGGGGACTGGAGCCCCGGTCGCCCCTGCCGCCTCCCCCGGCGCGGATCCCCGCTCGCCCGCCCCGTCGCTCTCCCTTTAAGGCTTTCGGAAACTTTTCTCCCCACCGTGCCGTCACGCTCCGTTAGCGGGGCTACGGGCTGGGCTGAGCCGAGCCGAGCCGAGCCGGGAAGTTTCTCCCGCGGGCGTCGGGCCGGAGCAACTTTCCTGCACGGTCCCCGGACAACCGGAGCGGCCGGAGCTCTGGCCGCACCGGCTGCCCGTGGGCCGTACCGGAGAAACGCGAGGAGGAGCTCGGTYCGGGGGAGGGGGAGATGAAGCCGGGGCGTGGGGAAGCCGCTCCCTTCTTCCTCCTCCTCCTCCTCTTCCTCCTCCTTCTCCCCCCCGCCCCCGGCTGCTCCAGTCTGGCAGCCAGGCGGCCGCTGCCTCCGGCCGGAGCCGCTGCAGTTGAGAAGCGCTCCCCGGCCCCCGCGCTGCCGCTGGGATGGGGACGCCGCTGGCGGCTCCCGGCCTCCTGCTCCTCCTGGCCGGCACCGCGGGGTTCTGCCGGGCTTTCTTCTCGCTCCCGCTCCGCGTGTCCCACCCGGCCGCCCCCGGCGGGTCGCCGCCCGCCCCGGTGGTGTTGCGGCCGGGGAGCGGCAGCCGGCAGCAGGATCCCCTCGGTGGCGCCGACGGCTTGGCCTTGGCCTCGGATGCCGGGGGCACCCTCAACTTTTTAGCCATGGTGGAGAATCTGCAGGGGGACTCCGGCCGCGGCTACTACCTGGAGATGCTGATCGGGACCCCGCCGCAGGCGGTAGGAGCGGGCCGGGGGCTGCGGGCTGGGGGGGCAGGTGAGGGGGCAAACTTCTCCTCGGTGGGCGGGAGTCTGCCGCCCCCCCCAGACCAAACGCAACTTTCTCCCGGTGCTCAGTGCTGGCGCCTCCCCCCCATGATGGTGCCAGTGCCCGGCGCGGGGGAGCGGCGGCGGCAGCGAGTTTCCATGGGCCGGTCGGGAGGCGCGTCCCCGCCCGCCCTCCCGGGGCCCCGGTCGGCGGCGCTGGGGAGGCGGCGGTGCGGTGCGGGAGCGGCGGAGGGCAGCGGCTGCCTGCGAGAGGCTGCTCCGCTCTGCTCTGCCCCGGCCCGGTGACTGCTCGGGAAATCCTGCGGAGCTGGTCCCCGTTTTCAGACTGTCTCATGGCGTTTTGATTCGCAGCGAGTTGTTCTGTGAGTGGAAATGACTGTGTTCTAGAGTCAGAGGGTGCTTTTTTATTCTTTTATTTTTTAAGCTGGTTTGCATTGTGATTGGGTGCTTTCATAGRTCCTCCCGGTGCCCCCGGGAGAATCACTCGAAATCTTCCTGCTAAACTAAGTGCTGGCTAGGCAAAACCAGCCCCTTCTTTCGGGAATTCATGTGTTACTCATTAATAACACAAAAAACGTGTGTGTTTTGAATATTGTTTTCAAATAGACCGTGTTTCCTTGAATCTCCCCCATCTGCCTTCAGCAGCATTGCTGAAGTTTTTTTGCAATGTAGTTGCTCTTTCATCTGTGTCATGAGATCCCAGGAGGAGCGGTGCTGGGCTGCTGGTGGGGATGACTAGTCAGCTGAGTGGGGATTAATTTCCTGAAAGCCCTCGGGCCTTTCCCTCAGAACTTCGTGTTTGCTTCGGGAGTTTAGGTCCTTGCGTTCCCAGTGTACACAAAAAAATCCTTATTCTTCTGCTTTAGCTCCGCTCCGTAATAAAAAGCCACTGAACGCCAAAATGCCTAGCCAACAGGGAGTGATCAACCGTTGTCACATTTTGACTTCTGTGAGCTCTTTCTTTTATACACCTTGACTGTAAGAGAATTGGCCACATTGTCACTCTAATTGAAATGTATGACAGTAGGATCAATACATGTATTGAGAAAGGCTGGCGTTGTTTTATGATCAATAAATGGAATTAAAAAAAAAAGGCGCTAACTCGGTCTGATGCATCAAGGTGTGGCCTGATAGCCACAGAGGCCGTGAAATAATTTTTCCTCCGTGTTGTGCACTGCATATTTGACTAGTTCTACTGGTGTGGCATTGTGTGTGCTTCATTACTCCAGGGAACATTCAATATTGGTTTCTGCCAGAATCAAGATACCGGATTTGATTGGACTAATAATCAAATTCAGTAAGTCTTAAATGAAGAAAATAATTTTAGGTAGAAAAAAATGACTATCAAGCATATCATCTCCTTACATGTCTAGGGGRATTCTGAAATTGGAAGAAATGGAGAAGGAAAAATATGACAGGCTTTTGATAATGTGACTGGAGGTCTYAGAGAAATGTACTGCCCTCAGTGCACCTGGAGGCTTCACTTACGCTTAACAGCTATATTACTTGTATTACATGTGAGGTAAGGTTTCAGATAAACTTGCCTCAGTGATTTTTTTCCATCTGAAAAAAAAGCTCTGAATCTGGTTGCAAAGCTTTCACTATTTTGAACTAGTTCTGAGTTCTTGCAAAGTTAATTATTTAAAAGATCGCCACTGGTGTTTAGCACATGTGAAGTTTTATTCACGAGTAAGCCCACCGAGGTTGTAAGTAAGGTTATAAATGCACTTGTGTTTCCAAAATCAGATCTTGGTATGTAGTGACTCAGTAGAGTGCAGCTAAAATTTATTCTCTACTTTTGATGGAGATGAATTTGTTATCTCGTTCCCTGCCTGAAACTCGAAGATTTAAAGATCACAAATGTACTTGTTTCTCTGCTTTGCAATGAATAGTATAAAGCTGCAAAGCCGCTACAGGCTAGTGCTACTTGAATCCTTCACAGTGCTGGTACTAAAAGCAAGTATCTTGATACATGCCAAGCGTTGGGATCATGTTAAACTCCTTTGGCAAGTAGTTGCTAGAGTCACAGTGGGCCATGATCAGGTAGAAAAAGAGAGATGTCTCTTGTTGATTTAAATGCTCCTCCCAACCTGACTTTGCCTCATGTCAGTGTAAAGTGATGCTTGGACATCTTCCTTTACTCTTGCACCCCTCCGGCATGGGACTTTCCCCCAAGCTAACTCCCTTCTTCACTCAGGCCTCTCCCAGGACTGCTGAGCCCTCGCAGGGGGTAGCGCTGCCCTAATGTTTTGCCGAGGAGGAAGAAGGATACTGGCAATAAAGAAGAGCCACAGAGCAGCACGGCTTCGCATCTGCGCTGTCGGAGCAGAAAGGTGGATGGCAGAGCTGCTGCTCCAGACAGTATTGCAGAGAGGGGTTGAATAAATGCAAACAAGACAGTAGTGGACCAAGACCAAATAGCAGGTTGTGAAAAGAGGCACAAGACTTAATGTCACAGTTACGATAGTGTTGGTGCCTGTTAACTTTGGGATTGTGTGCGTTAAGTGTTGAAAGCTACTGTGCCAGTATGGGTGTCATGGTTTAACCCCAGCCGGCAACTAAGCACCACACAGCCGCTCGCTCACTCTCCCCCGGGTGGGACGGGGGAGAGAATCGGAAGGGTAAAAGTGAGAAAACTCGTGGGTTGAGATAAAGACAGTTTAATCGGCAAAGCAAAAGCCGCGCACGCAAGCAAAGCAAAACAAGGAATTCCTTCACTACTTCCCATGGGCAGGCAGGTGTTCAGCCATCTCCAGGAAAGCAGGGCTCCATCACGCGTAACGGTTACTTGGGAAGACAARCGCCATCACCCCGAAMGTCCCCCACTTCCTCCTTCTTCCCCCACCCTTATATGCTGAGCATGACGTCATATGGTATGGAATACCCCATTGGCCAGCTGGCCTAGCTGTCCTGGCTATGCTCCCTCCCAGCTTCTTGTGCACCTCACAGAGCATGTGAGCTGCAAAGTCCTTGAGAAGTAGACTACCTAGCAACAACTAAAAACATTAGTGTGTTATCAACATTCTTCTTACACTAAATCCAAAACATAGCACTATACCAACTACTAGAAAGAAAATTAATTCTATCCCAGCCAAAACCAGGACAATGGGGAATGAGCATTTGTGAAAGACTTCAGCACTACTGAGCTTGCTTTACTGCTCAATTGCATTTTTAGAAATGTTCCTTTTTTAATTTCCGTTCTTGGAAGGAAGCTACTATGAAAGAATTTCGGTTTTCAGGTCATTTAAGGCACACTGTTTGGCTTTCGTTCCAGTTTTGATTTGTCATATAGCAGATAAACACAGCACAGAACTGAGTTTCACAACGGCAGTTCTGAAATACTTGTTCCGATGATATAAAAATAGAGAAGCTATATGAAGTCAAATTTATTTTGTTTTCAAGAGAGGAAACTTCAGTGCAGTCAATCCAGTTTTGCAAAGTGTTTGCAGCCAAAGTGTTTCTGACCATTTCCAGTTTTATAATACAGTATCCTTCCTATTCGTATCAGATCTCCAGACTAGCTACCAGGTTGGTGTCAGCTGTCATTACCCCCATTCATTCTCATTCATTTGCGTGCAAATCTACTTAAGAATTACGTGGAAGGTGAAAAAGAAGGTCTATTGTATTGAAGAGTGTGATATATTTGTCTCTTATTTCATGGATGTATTATTGTGTGTCCTCCTTCTGAAGGATTATGTGCTTTACATCTGTCTATATAGGTATACTTCTTCCAATTCCAGATTTAAATAGAGGTGGCAAGAGCCCAATATGAATTGTGTGCACTGTTCTTACTTCTTATTTCTTTAAATAGTCTGATGGAATTCCTTTGCTCTATCTTTTATTATTTTGCCTGCCCTGAGATTATAAGCACTGTGAGGAATTGAATCAAAGATCATTTAGGGTTTTTTCGATATCTTCACTGCAGTTCTCTTCATATTAATTTTGTTTCTCCTACAAGCTTTTGACCAATAGAATAGTCAAACTCTTAAAGTACTCCATGTTCTTCACAGCTTTCTTGAAGTCCATCTGGACTGCATTAAATGTTTGCAAAGAAAGTACYGTTGCCTCATCTTGCCTCTTGTGCTAGTCTTCATTGTATGAGGTAGTGGTAGTCCTGCCAGTCCCACTGTGTTTCCAAATTGTGTTTTTAGTGAGACCAAGTAAATSCTATTCCTGCAACTTCATTGCAAAGAGAGGCCGGGCATGTGCCTCCTGAGAGCTGAGAGTCAAGTAGCTGTGGTCTGATTAGCAAGTATTGAAACCACGATAGGATCTGACTTGTGCTCTGAATGCCACGGCTCCTTTTTGAAACTTCAGCGTCAATTTTTCATTCTATGCATGAAGAGGTTTTGTCTATTGTTTTTCCTAATGGCAGTTTGTTCTGTGCAGGGGATGAGCAAAAACCTGTCCTGTAAACTTGCTCTGAAGTTTTAAGGTCAACGTGAATGTTGGGTCTAACAGCCTTCACTGCAGAACACAAACTCCAATCTCCGTGTAATTGGTGGGAGGTTATCTTTCCTTGAATTTCTTCCAGCTATTAAAGAAAAGAAGGCTAAAGAAGGATATGTATTAAACACCTCAAGTGTGTCATGGGCTCTTATAATTTATAGCTTGGTATTTTTAAGGTGATGAACACACACATGAGCAAGTTCTGAACATGCAGCTGTTCTTCYTTAATTGTTGATAGCTCTTACTTCCTGAGTGTTGGAAGGAGTGAAGATTGTGAGGAAAGATTCAACTGCTCTTGTAATTTCATCGCTTCACTGGTCTTGCTATATTAGGTCATAAGGACCTAATTTCTGGAGCTGTGCTATTCCCTAAGAAACTAAGCTCTGCTTTCTTAATTTTGCTGAAGGGGGGTTTACTGTCTTTCTAGATAAAAGAAGTTTTGAAAATGTGATCCTTCTAGATTCAAATACCAGAAGGCAAGCTCCAACTCATCTCTCTCTCTTTCTTTTTTTTTTTTTTTTAATAATTACATGGGTCTTTTGTGCTTATTTTTGAGCTCTTTATGAAAGCTGGAAAAAGGAAGAGTCGAGGAGCAAAGATGAGTGCTGTAGCGTATTGGAGTATTTTGAGGTGGCAGTGTCAAAATCCCTCCAGATCCCTCTAATGGACGTACTATTGAAATGCAAAATATTCTGGTTGTTTTGGTTGCTGTTGTTGGATGCCTGCAAAATAAAAAGGACAAGGGCCTGGAAGTCATACGACAGGACTAATATAGTGATGTACTGTGGTGCGGTGGGGTGTAATGTATTTTTGACCAAAGACAAAGCAAACAAGCATACCAGTTTTGGGTTGACAGAAAGGTCCCTGCCTGTACAAATTAGCATTCTGGCACCTCCTTCCATACAAAATTAGCCCTCACAAAAGGGACTGCATGGAGGTAGTGGAGCCTGTACTATAAAAATAACCCAAAACACAAGTATTAATTACAGTGCAGTTTCACTGAGTAGAGTATAGCACAGTTAGTGTTTTGTGGCAAGGCTTTGCCTTGCTGTGTTTGTAAGTGGGCTGCAGTGGCCTGCAATGTCTATGCGAAGAGTGACACTGAATGGAAGAGGCTCATTGTGGTTGTTCCTCAGGATGTGCTCCTCTCCCAGGTTCAGTTGGATTAGAGCCCCACTAACTGCTCCTTTAAAGGTGCTTTCTTTCCTTCAGAGAAATGGTGGAAGCTTTATTATCCAGGGTCACCGATCGTAGGATTCGTACATTCAGATCCTGGTGGGTCGGGGCAGAAGATCTGTTGTGAGGAACAGGGGTGGTGGCAATAGGTGTCAGGTTCACACTTCTTACCGCTCCTTGCATTTCATTCCTTATCAAGGCAAAAGCCTTAGTTAGATTTGGAAGGAGGAAAGTAGAGGGTGAGCAAATAACTATTTTGCCTGTTATTAAGGAGTAAATTAGTTGGGATTTGGAGTAGAAATGAGATGAAAACAAACCAGTGGACAAAAGAAAGCCCATGTGGAATTCTCGAATGTTTGGGATTATTAAGGAAGCAATCTTTCTTTTCTCGGTGTTTTTTTTTCTTTTTTTTCCCCTCCTATATCCAGAGGGCTGTGAGTTTTAGGGATATTGTCTGGCAAGACAGATTTAAAAACTACTACACCCTGCAGGGGTCTTTATTTTCATGAAGGGCACTTACGACTTCGAGTCTGTGAGGACATGTTAGCTATTACATTGCCTCCACATTTTATTATCTTTGAAAATTTCTCACTTATTGTAGGTGAAGTGAGTCTGACCTGAAATGTTATCTGGTCATTGCCAAGTACATTTGAAAAAGGAAGCTGATACAATGGCATACCCTTGCATATGTGCATCTCCAGTATGAATCAGACATACCTCTCTCTCTTTTCTTAATGGTTGTAAAATACAAATTTAATCATAATTTATGTAAATAAGTGAAGGAACTTGTTGCTCCTATTTCTGCCCAGATTAGGACTTGAGATCAGATCTTCAAAGTAAAGGAGGCAGCACTCAGCTGCCTCAGAAAAAGGAAGTATTTTTTCCTGCAATTGATGGGACTGTCGTACATCTTGCTGCTTTTCAGCCTGGTTTTGCTACGTAGATCTGAGCTCATGAAGCAAATGCAGTACGTGTTCTACAGATACCAGACTGCTGTTAAAATCAAAAGTTTTACATTTGAATGTGTATCTGTTATTTCAGTGTCCTTCAAAGCACTTGAAATAGCTCGTGACTAAAAAAGATTTTATTTGCAATTTTTTGCACATGAACTCCCTTAGTTTTAAAATAACAAGTTAGCTTATTATCTGTCTTCTCTCCTCTGCATAGGCCTATGTCGCAGCCACCCGTGCGATTGGATTACGGCATTAAAGAACCAAGCTAGTAGAAACCAGCTAACTCGGGTTGGTAACAGTCTAGTTGTGACAACAGGGACTTCCGCAACAGGGACCTGAGCAATCTACAGTGCTTTTTCGGGTGGCTCTGCAACACCCAGTGAGCTCCGTTACTGCTGGCAGCACCTGAGGTAGCTCGAGCACATCTGCATCAAACGCGTGATTTGGTTTTGCTACGGCAGCAGCTGCATGCTCTGCGCAGCAAAGGCTGCAGCAGCCCAGAACCGCCCGAGAGCCTCGCCGAGGAGCTTGGTAAACTTCTTCCTCTTGGGATGRAAGTTTGGCCGCTGAACCTGCTACTGCCCATGCACCCAGCCCTTTCAGCAGGCTTCCTCCAGGCATGGCTGCCCGATGGGCTTTCRACGGCGCTCGTCCGAGGGCGGTCATATAGCAAAGTCAGCTCTCATGCCTTCAGAAAGCCTTGGTCCAGAGTCAATGTTTGCTCCCTCTTTTGCCAAACGTTGGTAAAMTAATACTCTCTTCCCCCCTTGTCTCTCCTCCAGCAGAGTTGTTCCCTCGTTCTTCCTTTTGCCTGTCTCTCCTTCTTCTGCTCTTGCTGCTTTTTTATTTCTAAGGGTATTTTATGGGGAGGGCGGCAGGGGACAGATGTTCTAGAGCTTGGTTTTGGTTTTGTAAGAGTCCTACTCAAATAGCTGAAACCTGTGGCGTATGGCAGAGAGGGAATTTGAGGAAAATAAGCCAGATAAGAAAAATCTTACACAAGTGAAAGTTGCAATTCATTGAGTGCAAGTAATGTGTCATAATTAAAAGGCTCTTTTAAAAGGAATCTGTTAAGACAGTAATTGCACTCTACAATCCTTTTTTTCCCTCACCACTGCTTACTAATAATTTGAAATTGTGAAAAATAAATTACTTGTAGATTTTGTCCTCTTTGCTCAGCTTGCTAGTACTAAAATTAGTTGATTTTATTTAGCTTTATGGTTGGTTTATTTTTGTACTTACTTACTAGCAAAAACTGCTGTTAAGCTAGACKGCATGTGTTTAGGGAAAATGTTTGTCTCAAAGTCGTTGCTAGTCCGATTTTATTTTAAAAGAGGAAAGGTATTAACACTGCAGTAACACTTGGTAAGCTTCTCCTCTTTAAAGACACAAATGAATCCATTCCTAGGGATCTAAAACTGCTTGATAGCACTACTTTTTCCCATTAGATTTTTTTTTTTTTTTTTTTTAAAGAAAAAAGACAAAAACTCAACAATTGAGAGTCATCTCTCCACGGGAGGGAGGGATTGTAAGCCTTTTGGCATTAAAGGCCAGCTCCTGCCATTTGACAGGGAAAAAGTAATCGGCTCCTTTTGGCAGCCATCTCTCAGATAATTCTTTGATATTTGTTTGTGGATCAGCCTGCGAGAGTGGTCCGTAGATGAGCGCCTCGGAGCCCGCCGCGGTGCTGCAGCTTGTGCTCAGGCTCACATCAAGGCCAGATGTGAGAATTTTCTCACCCTCTTTCTTACTTTGCTGCCATAGGAAGCTTCATACCAGAGAAGATCAGCCATCTGGGGCTTCCACAGAAAGAAAAGGCTTACCTGCTAAGCCATCATATGGAAGGTTGGATCCTGCTGTCCCCACTTGAAAATTTTATTGTGGTATTAGGGAAGAAAAAAATACATCAGGTCAGCAGAAGGTAAATTTTGAAGATTGCCTTTGGCAGCAATAGTTTTGGCATAGAAAGTAATATCCTAGGGTGTCTATTTCAACTGCAGGCTTCAGATCTATTTTCGAACTTGCAACTTTGTGAAATCTTGAGGGAGGTTTTTTTCTCTCATTTTTTTTCCTACCTAATTGGAAACTTTACTTCTGAAATTCCATTATGATACYTGTTGATACAGAAACCTTGACTGCCAGTGTTTGCAGCATAGGAAATTAACAGTTGTAGCATCTTTTCAAGACAGAGCACGCTATGCCAATTTGGAAGGTCGTCAGGGCAATATTACCATGCTGCTTAAGAGTGATATGGAAAGACCTATGCTTTCATTCACTGTGCTGTCTACTAGATGTCTGCTACGGGTAAGAGTGAAATGTGAGGCATGTCAGAAAATGATTCATCAGTCCTACTGATGCTTTTCTGTGACTAAAGAGATTTTTATTTAATTCATTCATTTTTCTTCTTAGTGACTCTCAGGTTGCAAATAAGACACAGTCCAAAGGTGGTCACACTTTCAAAAAGTCTGAGAAGTGCTGTAGCAAGATAACATCTGATGCAGTCACAGTGCTTCAGTTTATCTGTCACAGAATAATCTTCTCATTGCTTCACGGATGCAAAGTCCTTCAGGGAATAACACAAACATTTTGCATGATCCAAAGTGCCAGATTTTTGCATTTGGACTGCTGAGATAAATAATGTATGGGAAGAAGRAAAAAAGTTCAGAAAATTTCTCAGCAGCTGTAGTCATGAATGCTTGTGTGTGTTACATGTTCCAGCTAAAGCTAACTTTCATTTGCACTCGCTGAGCCTTTGGGTTAACCTTTTCTTGGCAAGTGACCAAATACTAGTGATGCTATCTGCGCATTTTTGTTCAGGTYTGGAAACTTTGTCCTCGGCAGGTGTGCATGGCGACGTTTGCTGTTGCTGATGGGTGAACTTCCACAATTCCAGTGGCCTGAGCACCATCAGCTCCAGCGTGTAGGCAGCARCGTGGCTGCACTCGCTGCCTTCCTTGTAGTGCGGAAAATGTTGGAGCCCTGGGAAGTTGTAGGACCTGAGTTACCATCATCACATGATGGGTTGTAAACCCCTGGCCAAAGTAGAAGATAGCTTACTCCTACATACAGGTTGATATTTGGAGGAATGGGTAGTGGAAAGCTGACTTCTGTGTGGTGTTGAAGTGCATAGTAGCAGACTTTGTCAACTTGAGAGCATAAAAAAGTCTTTTAACTTCCTGCCCTACAAACTCAACCTGGTATCTGGAAATAAAGCTGTGTTTCTGCACGCCTCTGTGTTCTCCTGTGTAATAAAGATTTTTATAGTGGAACTTGGTTAACMATTGTAATGATGTATGAGCCACAGGCGAAGCTAGTTCTTTTCCCAGAGCTGCTGCCTCTACAGTATTAGCCAGGGTAAAGAGTAAA
This sequence comes from Oceanodroma leucorhoa, assembly GCA_030449065.1. NCBI lineage: Eukaryota > Metazoa > Chordata > Aves > Procellariiformes > Oceanodroma > Oceanodroma leucorhoa. Next base: position 477,206 of record JASVER010000012.1, on the reverse strand, counting down.
GTGTGCATGTTTGAGAAGGAGGGAGAGAAATAAATGAGTCCAATAGCAGGGGGAGGAACACTGCTGCTTTTAAAAAAAATGAATTTTAAAAAAATCATATCTTATTTCACTTGAGAATCAAATCTGCCTTTTAAATTGCCCTGCCAAATTTTTAAGTAAAAATGTTAGAATAAATATGAATAAAAAAGACTGTTCTTATTTTTAATAAATCAAACACATTATTGTGATATTGCTTAACAGCTTTTTTTTTTTCTGCTTTTTTTTTTCTCAATCAAATAGTCCTTCCTGGTATTATGGAGTGGAAAGCTGCTTTCTGTTTGTGCCTTTGAACTCCCCTGTACAATTCCAAGAAATACCCATGATGACAATCAAACTCTGCTCTTTGGTAATATCCTAAATAGGTCAGGTGGAATGGGGAGCAAAAGCCTTCTGTCTGTTGTATTCTCTTCATTAATTACCAGGGAAATAAAAACACCGGAGTTGCATCACCTTGTTTGTTCTCTGAGACCTGGGGCCGCCTGCGTACATTCCTGTGGCTGCTTAAGACGGCATGGACCAGCGGGCAGCTGCCTGACCCCACGCCTCTCCCCAGAGATGTGGCACAGCTTTTCTAGCAGGGAATGCAATCAGAATAACCGAATTCCAGTCCTTGTGCTGGACATAGCTGGGCTTGCTATTTTTTTTTCCTGGTCTCTTCCCTCCCTCCCTTTGGCTGCAGCAGGGGATCCAGTCATGTCCCTTTGCCGTCCATATAGCAGCAACCCAGTAGGTGTGCGAAAGTATGTGATTGTGGCTGTTTTGGGGCAGAAAGGGAGGATTGGAGGTGGGAGCTGCTATGGCAGGTGGGGAAGAGGTAGTTCAAGGGAATTAAAGGATGGGTAAATGCAGGGACCAGTGTTTTCAGCCCCCCAGGCTGAAACACCACAGTTTGGCAATGTGAAATACTGTAGCAGCTCTCATATGTTAAACAAAATCTGGCAGTGCTGCAAAACCAGTCCTGAAGAACAAGGTGTGGCATTTTTATGGCAGAGGTCATGCCTTGAAGTACAGGGAGTTCATAGTTGGTTTTCCAAGGTGTGTGCTATAATAAAATTTATTTACCTCTCCATGTCCAACAATCTTGGCTAATCCAGGGATCCCCGTGTGTGAATGTGGAATTGTCAGTAGTTTCCTGGCCTCCAGGAGGGAGAGGCTGCTTTCACAGCCATGAACTTGACTTAAGCAGCAAGGTGGGGGTTCGCATGTAATCATGTCCATTGGCTTTCATGTTTTGGTAAGGTCGGTTGTTTCAGCATTGCAGCGTATGGATAGAGAAAACCGAAGAAAAATTATGCTTACCCACTTTGGTTTTGTTACGGTGTTTTAGGGGAACAGCTGGAAAAGATCATATAAGCATTCAGTGTCCTTCCTGAAGAAAAGCACTAAAAAAACATAAGCAAGCCCTTCCTGAAAGCAGCCAGTAAGTGCGGCTAGAAGGACGTTACAATGAGCAGCCCCACTGTGTGGGTACGGTAGCGCTGCTGGGAACAGCCTGTTCTGGGGAGAACGGATAGACCTGATGTGTCAGGAGCATCCTGCCTTCTTCACCTCTACTTCTCACAGCTCTCCAGGCTTTGAAAAACCTTTGCTAACACGCACCTGTCTCCAAAACTAGCATCTTGGCAGAGGAGGGGAAAAACACCTGAAAAGAATCGTGTCGCTATGAGAGTGAGTTGATGGCGGGGGGAGAGGAAAGAGATCAGACCCGGTGTGCAGCCTTCTCAAAACACTGATTTTTCTCACTGCTGTCCTGCAAACTTCTTTTTCTTCCTACCTGTCTTCAAAATGTCGCCTTTTTCAAAGTTAATCGCTGCCTTCAAAAGCTTCCTAAATATTGCAGGAGCAGCTTTGGCACTTGGTTTCATATCTCCAATGCCATTTGAAATCCAGGTGTTGACTTAAATTTGAGATTGAAGTTCAGATCTTTGGTGTGTGGGAGAGGTCTTTTAATGGAGGTAGAAATACAGGAGCGAGACCGAATCTCTCCTGAGAGGCTTCTGCCTGCTACTGAAGGTCAAGGGTACTGTGGTGTCTTTGGCAAATGGGAGATTTAAAAAAAACCAAAAACTACAGCACTACTGAGGTTAGAGATACCTCCTAGCCTACACTCAAGAGCATTCGGAATGGGCTTCGTAGGCTATATTGAAGTTTGAAACGTGGCCCTCGATTAGTTCTGTTATTTCCAAATGGCACAGTAAACATGGGCAGTGACTCATGGTGTAGAAGCTTGTACAGCAAGCGCAAGGTTTAAAGATTAGTCAGTTCAAGCCTTCTTGAGTTTACTTAGTATAGCTTGGCTCTGTGCAAATGTGTAAAACTGTCTTAGTCTTACAGATACTGCAGTTGAAGGGTTGTTGCTCTAGTTTCAAAACAAACTTTTTTTTATAGTATAGAACTACTGAAGCTAGGTAGAAAAGAACTAAAAATGCCTTTTTTTTTTTTTTTCCCAGACAGCAGTTTCTCTGAGTCTAATAACAACAGAGGTAAAGAAAAAGGTGACCTGACAAAGTAAATTGGAAGCTAATTTTGGAGAGCAAAAGCCTCAGAAAATTGAAATTCTGAACTGTATGCAGCTTCTAACTGTAATCATTCACTGGGTATAATACATTAATGTAGGCTTACTGATTTCATTTCCTTTAAAAAAAAAAAAAGAAAAAAAAACAAAGCAAAAAGCTCTCCATGGATATCATATGCTGGAAGGTAGTGTATTAGCATGCTGAGTCCCTTTCTCATGTTTTTTTCTTTCCCCCCTAAAAAAAACCCTCTAAAATTGTTTGACATAAGACTATGGTTTTTTAGAAGTATTATGCCCTAAGTAGTACTGGTAAACAGAACAGATGTAGCAGACATTTAACCTAAGACACTTGAGGTGGATGGTTTGTTGTTTTTCAGTGAGGTGGTTGTCTTCTTTTACAGAGAAAGTTTAACTTCAGGTCAACTGAAGAAAATTGACAGTGGTTTTCTTCAGGAAAGAAGCAAGACAGGCTGTGGTTAAGCGCAAGGGTACAAGTGCATAGAGGCTTGCTGAGGGAGCTGTCTAGGCACAGCAAAAGCCTTTTTCGCTGGCCGGTGGTATGTATGCCCCTGCACTGTGAAATACAGCAGTGTGGCCCTTCGCCCACCTCTGCTGCCCTTCCGTCACTATGCAGCTAGAAGCTGTCCCTCTCCTCAGGTCCTCCTACAGCACCCATAGCTCCGTGGACTGGCAGCCATCTGATGTGGCTGGCCATTGCTCCAAAGAGTTAAAAATCCTGCCAAGCGGTGCCCAGCAGTGCTTGCTTGGTGGTTTCAAAGCGAGAAAGAGGTTTCGGTTGAGAAGGTGACTATGAAATCTGTAATGGCATTCACGGGCGTATCTCCGAGAGTCAGGCTGGTGGTCAAGACAGACTTCAGGTGTTTCTTCAGTTTCTTTTTAGCTGTTGGATTACTGAATTAATAGCTGCCTCTCCAACACCTTTGGCCACCATGTTCTTTGGGGATGGAGGAGTGAGCTCTGGATGAGATGCTTACTAATTTAGATGCGGCACAGAGTGTAGATGTAGCCCGTCTCTAAACCAAGGTTGTGTGGGCATGGAGATTCCTTGTGAGTCTTGCAGTTAGACGTGAGAGTTGGTCCCAGTGGCATTTGGCTTACAGTCTCCCTTGTCTCATCAGTGCTGTACTGCAATTAGCAGAAAATTGATGGATTTAATTCCTATACACCTACTAAGAGGTGGAAATATACTCTCGGATTTAATGAGAGCTTCATCCGTACTTAAGTGCAAATAGCTGATGTCTCCTGCATTCATTCTTGAATTTCAGGGTGTGTTTGTGGGCTTTTTTTAATCTTCCATTTATCTAGACACTCATTAATCTTTCAATTCAAGAACGTGTTTAGTATAAATATAGAAAATATATAGATTTTCCTCACTCAAGTTTTGAGCACTTGGGTGCCGGACTGCTTTAGTAAGAACGAACAGTACCTGACATTAACGTGTGTTACTGGCTACACTGGGAAAGGCTGATAAAGGTACAATCCCTTTTTTCTGGGCTCACAGAGAGTCTCTGGGGCAACCATACGTCTGTCAGAAAACTATCACAGTTTTCCTCAGTCTTCTCAAACCAGTCAAAGCCTTCCAATGGTTATTGACAGATGAGATTTTTCTAGACCTCTAGATTATTGTTGTTACGGAACTTTCTCTAACTAGTCCAGGTTTTGCTTAAAACCCAGTGCCTAGAACAGGACGTGACTTCAGCTGTAGGTGGTTTAGGTGAATGGGAGGGCTGCTTCACACATCTATGTTCTTTGTCAGCTGTAGGGTGTGATATGGGAAAGGGATTTGTATCTGGCAAAAAAAAAGAGGAAAAAAAGGTTAATCTTTTCTGAAAAGGCAATGAGACAAAATTGCTACGATTCACACAGCTCTAAGATAAGCAAGTAATAGCTTATGTCCAACAGCAAAGCATGTTCATATAGCATGAATAGGATGGATGTGTTGTATGATAAATCTAGACACAGCAAATAAATTGCAGCCTGAAAAATAAGATACCACATGAGACGGCATGTGCAGAAAGAATGCTAATGTTTAGGGAACCGAAGGCATTGGCAGAAAGGAGAGTGCAGAAATGAAGAATAGATATTTTGTTTTGTTACCAGGATTGATTGGCTGACTATTTTTTTTTTTGTCTTTAAACCATAATAGCCTTCCCTTATTGTCAAAATGATAATATATATAAAGCACTTCCTGTAATATTTCTTTTCAAAATGACTATTCATCAGTCCCAGAGTCAGATGCTCATATTTCAACTCACAATTTAGTTTAGCAAGTTTATACTTCAGAGCAATCAGTCATTTTAGCATTTGTGTTTTTAATACAAATCTCAACTACAGAAGCATGCAGTGCTCTTAAGCATGGTTAGATTGGCTAATCCAGATAGTACTTTGTAATCTTCTAGCAAAGGAAGAGATTATTGCTTTTCAGAGAGAAAAAAATATAATAAAGTATTCCTCCCAGTCCAGCAGTGCAGATCATGAAAAGATTGAGGGCAAAAGATTCTTGGTCTTCTGCTGGGCCCAGTGCAGGTGTGAGTGTCCAGGGATAGCTGAGTGTTTTAGGTGGCTGGGGGAGAAAGTGAATGTAAAGGTAGTATAGGATGGGATCAAATCCCAGGTCCTGACACCAGCTGGGAGGGTGGTGAGAGGATTGACAGCAAATGGCAAACATGCTCTGGTGGGCTTGATCTGCTGCAGCCCTGAAGAGCTGCCATTTGTTCTCCTGCTTACTCCACAACCTACAAACACACCACAGTTTCTGTGAGAAACTTCTGCCATTGCGAAAGCAAGAATTGTCTTTAGCGATATACTTGACTTCCTGGTTTGGCCAAGTTTCCGTGCTGCGATAAATCGCCTTCCTCTGTGTCTCCAGTGTGACGTTGCAGTGAAGGTGGGCACCACCTGCTGAACAAACGGCATTAGAAAATCATTAATCTCCGTTCCATTTTTCTTTCTCACACCACCTCTCTTATCTTGGCTGCATGGTTAAACCCTTCTTACGACTATGGAAGGATTTTTTTTGGAGGTAGTAGCGGATAGGTCTGTTTTCTCTGGTGAGGTGACCTCCCTCAGGGCACTACAGGAAATACTTTTCCTGTCGGACTCAGCGTAACATGTGGGCCTGCCCCCTTCCTTCTCCTCCTTGAAGGTGAAGTTTGGTACAGTCCAAGCTGCAGAGGGTTGTTTGGCTCTGGGTGGCATGTTTCTCCATTGTCACCAGTGGCCATACAACTGTCAGCCAAAAAGCTGAGTTGTTTTCTGGATTCCTCTATTCGGCACTGGTGAGGCTGCACCTGGAGTGCTGTGTCCAGCTCTGGCCTCCCCAGTACCAGAGAGACATGGACATACTGGAGAGAGTCCAGCAAAGGGCCATGAAGACGTTCAAGGGATTGGAGCGTCTCTCACATGAGGAAAGGCTGAGAGAGGTGGGACAGCTCAGACTGGAGAAGAGAAGGCTCGGGGGGGATCTGATCAATGTATATAAATACCTGAAGGGAGAGTGCAAAGGGGACAGAGCCAGGCTCTTGTCAGAGGTGCCCAGTGACAAGATCAGAGGCAGTGGGCACAAACTGAAACACAAGACGTTCCCTCTAAATGTAAGGAAAACCACTTTTTTACTGTGAGGGTGACCAAGCACAGGCACAGGTTGCCCAGGGAGGTTGTGGAGTCTCCATCCTTGGAGATATTCAAAAGCTGTCTGGGTATGGTCCTGGGCAGCTGGCTCTAGGTGGCTCTGTTTGAGCAGCAGGTTGGACCAGATGACTTCCAGAGGTCCCTTCCAACCTCAACCATCCTGTAAAGTTCTGCAGAGCAATGAGGACTGGGCTGCTCCAGCCCAGGGACTGCTTACAAGCAATGAAAAATGGGAGAGTCCCATCCCTGCCCCAGTGTTCAGGGGCAGTGTGCTGGTCTGTCGTACAGATCGACATAGCATACTCCTTTTTGGTTTCAGTCTTACCTGTTCAGCAAAATACGTATTATTTTGCAAGCAGAAGTTTGTTGTTGTGGAGGCTTTTTCAGTTTATGCCTAACTTTGCAGGCCTCTACATCTAGACATGCTTCCAAAGATTCCTCCAACTCATCTTTTAATTAGGTTTTATTTCTGTATCTTAAGAGGAACAAGCCTAGTCTTCTGAATTTGTTTATTAGAAAGTAGGCCATAAATGCTAATTCCAAGTAACACAGAAAAAAAGGCGTACAGTAATTCTGTGCTTAAAAAGCCACTGTATATTGTAACATTATTAATTTGTAGAAACAAATTGCTGAAATAACCTGACTGACAGTCTGTGCCAATAACAACACGTAATAACTGTGGGCAAACACAGCGTATAGTTGCTAGTGTGTTTTCTTTTTTGTGTGATGGTTGTAAGCAATTCTTGCCAGATGGGCTGATAATGTAATTAGGAATCATTGTGTTAAATGAGGCAGTATTTAAATTGGCAACTAATTTTCCTATCTGTTAACCAGCTTGAAAAAGAAGCGCTGTTACCCAAATGATTTCTAGCTGCTAATCCCTAACAAGAAACGTAGCATTTCTTTACACCTTTTTCTAAGCACTGTCTAGCAAATTATTTTCTATGGAGTTTGTTATGTGTGGGGCAAAATAAGAAAAAGAGGGAGTTAAGAGACGTTACAAGTTCAGGGGTTGTGGGGTGGACTTCTACTAAGCCAGTGCATCGTGATGTGTGGTAACAGCTCATGAGCCAGTAATGGGATACTTCGTATTTATAGTCTCTACATGTGGACAAAAAAACATTTTTACTTTGTGATAGTTCACTGTGTGCAATAGTCCATCAAGCAGAGTGGGACTATAAGCCCTATTTTAAGTGTGTGCGTGGGAGAAATCATGAAAGCACAGCAGGACAAGATTTTGGACTGCATATGAATGTTAGTAGTGTGGAATAGTCGCTTTCTTTTGTTGGGGACAGGAGAGAAGGGAAAAGAAAGGGGCGCCCTTGGGTCAAGCTAAAATCCCAGGGAAGGCATGATCGCTTGTAGTTTTCATCGTGAACTCTTACGGAGCCAGCTTCTTTGGTCTGCTGGCTTGTGCAGTGAAAACTATCAATTGCCTATCATTAAGACTTTGACTGAACCCCAGAGTAAATGTAAGGCTGAATGAGATTGATTATTACATTTATGGCTCTAGCTGTGCAAATCTTATTCCTTTTGGTTTTTTTTCCCCCCTATGCTTCAGCTGAAGCAGGGATGAAGAGCCAAATACATTTTTGCAGTCCGTTTCTTCTGTCCAGTGGAGAAACTTTATTGCTTGACCTAAAAGGATCAGACCCATTAACTTGAAAAAAAACTACAGTGGATTTTTCCATGGGCCAGTCTTTTAATGGGGATGAAGATTATCGCTAGCTCAGTGTGGGTTACCCAGGGAATCACATTAAAAGCAAGAGCGCGACAGGATTGCATGCAAGCCCTAGGATTCCACACCTGGAAAAGGCTGTGTATGCTAAATCATGCAGAAGAGAGCTGCTTCAAAGGAATGCATTATGCACTTGTAGCCCATGGGATTTTTTTTGTGTACTTTTCTGAAAGTTACCAAAAACTCCCCACCTCAAACTAAGGAAAGAGAAACTTATACAAAGTCTGAGTAGGGTGTAGATCAGAACAGAGGCAAGGTTTGTCCCTGCTAGAGGATGCTAGCAACCTCTGTGCAACAAAAATTGAATGATTGCTCCATTTTATCACTTTTCCTTGAAAATGTGAAGGAAGTCACTTTCTGAATGCATGGTGGGGTAACTGCAAACTGCTGTTCACCAGGCAGTTAAATGAGGCGTAGATAATGCCTAGTGTTGATGACGTCATATTGACGCCACTTGCTGTAACAGATAGGGCAGGTGCCTGAACCACAGACAGATGGAACTTTGCTGAATGAAAAAAAGGTGACAGATCAATAGGTAATTTCTTTTTCTGATATCAAAATACAACAATATTCAGCAAGTGAAAGCTTAAAAATATTAAAGACATAGTGGTAAGTTAAATTATTGAAGCAGGATAGCATACAGCGCTATTTGATGTTGGCGCTAAATCAAGCACTGGAAGGTTTGAGGGATCCTTGAAGTATTGACAATGTGTTTGACTTCCAGTTGAAATAAATCATTACGACTGGGTTTTTTTCAGTGTGTCTACCCCTTCAGAGCAGAAAATATATAAAATGCATGGCCTAAGGAGGCTTCTGCTTTCAATGTTCCTGACTTTCAGTAAACAGTTTTGGATTTGTTTCTTTTTATAAGCACAACTTAATGGCATATAGATAGGGTGTCAGATTTCCTCTGTAAGTTTGTCATGGCAGAGGTGGATGTTACTATCTTGCTTACTCTATAGCTAGGGATCTTTATGAACCTCTTATTAATATTCACACTATTTCCGAATAGGAAATGCATCCAGCAAAATAATCTCCAGGTATGGTACTAGGTGCAGATTTTATGTCCCACGGCTGTGGTAAAGGTGACCTTCAGGGGGAAAAAAATGGCCTTTTGAATTTGCTGTCTGCTTTCTGCTATATAGGTCTGAAATTGAACTTGGAAGACACAATAAAAAAACCCCCAAGGCTTTCCTTCTGTGCCTCCAAAAGTGAACGGAAAGTAGTCCTTCATTGTTTTTAATGCTGGGCGCGTGATCTGTCAGCAGTCTCTGGGCAGTTTTTCCTTCATAGCCTCATTCAGCTGTGTCTCTCCGATCTTGGCCTTCACAAAATCTGACTTCATCTGACACTTTCTGACAACACAGGGTGATCACTAAATAATCAGCTCTCAGTGACAGGAAGTGATTCACTCGAGGTGGCCGTAATAAACCCAAGGAACCTTCTCTGCCTGCCCATGAGAGCTCTGATTCACCATCTCTGGGACTTCAGAAGGAGGCAGCTGGAGAGGATGCTACCACCACTGTTGGCTCTGCCTCGGTGTCAGGGTCTTCTGTCCCTGTGTGCAGAAAGGTAATGGCACAGAGAGGTATAACCGCCCTCCAGCTGTCACAGCACATAGCTTAGTGAATCAAGTTGAGGTGCTGTTGATTTTGGTTTTCATTAGTAAGCCGGGTGGCACAATGCTGTGGCAGGAGCGTGAGCAGAGTGAAGAAGTTTGGCTTTTTGGGAGAGGGCAGGGCTGACCTCTGGAGATGGGGCAGGGAGGGCAGCCCCAGACCATAGCTCCTTTGGTTGCCACCCTTTGACTCACCAGATCTTGCCTGAAGCTCCCCCAGCAGCACCATTAAACCAGCAGCAGGCAGTAAGGAATAAAGTAGGCTCCAGTGGTGACAACATGAAAGTGGTTCTTAATGAGATGTGAAGGCACTAAAGAAAATTCAGACCCAAAGGGTAGCCAGGAGAGAAAGAGAACTCAGTAAGTTATACCCACCTCAAAATGAGCTGCTAATCACTGGTGCTATTGTGAGGACTACAATAAATCAGTGTCTGCCCTGGCCGCCTGAGTCTCATTATGCACAAACATGCGGATAGAGAATGTCAGCCTCAATAGCGATCTATCATGTGAATGCTGCTGTGTCCGAGTGGGCTGGCACTTGCATGGTTAGCCAGCTTTGTATTTTCTTTTTTTTTCGTGCGGGATATCTGTTTTCTTTTGGAAATGTTGATTTGCTTCGTACTGTGGGTAGTAAATTTGCCCTTTTCTTCAGTGATTTGTGAATTCTCTGATGATAACATTGTATTTAAGGTGTGGGAGTAAAATATCTTTCATATATGTCATATTTAGTGATTGGGTTTTTGTTTGGGTTTTTTTTTTTTGTTTTTTTTTCCAAGTCCTTCTCCGTGCATGGTGTCATGCATATTACTGAAGCGAGGGCAACACCTACATGTATTTATGCAGCTGATGTATAGTGCCCATTACTCAAGCATCACAGACTGCCTCAGAAAGGCTGATTAATTTAAGCCCTGCAGCACCCCTTTGAGGCAACTTTTGTTGGTCCTGATAGATGCAGACATTGTAGCTGCTCTTTGTTATTTATTTTTAATATTATTTCTATCCCAGAGAGGGGAAAAAAATTAACAGTTCTTATTTTCTTAGTTGGTTGACAAAATGTTAGGCTTTTGATATCGTTGAAACAAAGTATGTAGCAAACTTTGGATTTTATTGCAAGCCATGCCTCATAGGTTCTTATTTTCTTTTAAAGCCTCAGCTCCTGGAGCCAGGTGAACTTGTAGATGTCCTTTTGTTTTTAAACATCTGTTTCTAGCTCATGTGGTTGCAAAATAAATTTTAATGTACTGTCTCCACTTAATCTAAAATCTGGGATGCAGTGAGGCACTTGACTAAGGTTGTGGGTTTGTTTGTTTTTAGTCTTAAAATTTTTGCATGATTAGGACCGGGAATACCAATGACATGGTGTGCATGCAGTTCAGAAGAGAGTCCCATGAATTACTAGTTGGTTTTGTGTTCATGTTTTAATTTCAGAGCTCCTCAGTCCCATGCTATATTAATTAGGTAAAACAAGGGTAACCATCTCCTCCCTCACCCTCCACGTGCAAACCAAAGATGTTTTTGAACATCGACTCACTTTTTTTTTGTCTATGCTCAGTCTTAAACTTATCAAAGAAGGATTTGGCATATCTTCTCCAAATGCTTTACCCTCGTTTGTCTTTACACTCCTTTCTGAGCTCAGCCCTGTTTCTCCACTTCCTTTGTCAATACTAAACTCGTTTCCCCTATTGTTCTCTTACCCTTCCCACATCCACTTTCAGTGCTAGATCCCTACCTACCCCATGTCTTAAGGAGTGACGAGGACTACCAAAGTGGCTGCTTTGAGCTGCCTTTAAACCACAGGCAACCCAGTCCTCATGTCTCACTCTCTCCTACAGGACAATTCTTAATTCCTTAATATTTTTCTGGGGAGCAGGTATCCCCTACTGCCTAGGGCATAATTTCACAATCATTTTAAGCTAATGTCACTGTCACCAAAAGAGATAATAGCCCTTTTCTAGTATCTGCTCCTACCATCTCTTTTCAAGTAGCTGTCTGATGTGGCAGATTGCTAATTTTTTTTTGGTAACTGTAGGTGAGGAACCTGATCTGATTTGCATCACAGCCCATGGGTACGAGTGCTTATGCCAAGAAGCCCTGGGAAGCATCCAGCCAAGAGCAGGGAAAAAGTGTGACCACTGCTTTTGGTAGCAGTACAGTCTCTGACTGACTTAAATTATCATTTAATGCCACCTGTAGTTTCAAGGTCTTGCTGAAAGAGGTGATCCTGCATCCGGCTGCTCATTCCCATGCTGTTACCTTCTGATTTGTGCTCGCACAAGCCGTCATGCAGCTGTGGTGAACCAGCCTGCTAACCTGAGCCAAATGGGGAAAGGGGGTGTCTCGTTTTGTCCATGTCGTTTTGTTAGGCAATTTTTGGCTTAAATCGTCCTCCCAAATAACCGAACAAGTGGCCCACTCTTAGGCCACCTTTTAGTCCATGCTTTTCAGTGTTCATAAATCTGCCATCCTCCTATTTAAAGGTGGTGAAAGCTGTGGTAGGTTGCTGCTGCCCGGGATGAACTGGGCAATGTTCCCGTACTCTCCAAGCCACGAGGCAGCTTCGTGCTTCTGCTTATTTCTGCTAAGGCTTGCACTGAGCCCCTACCTAGAAACCTCATAAGCTCTAAGGCAAACAGTGCTTTAAACAGTATGTAATTCAGCGTGTGAACCAGATGAGCCAGGTTGCCGACACATGTGGGTTGGGCCAAAAAGAAAAAGAAATTTGAGATGGTCGTGAATTGCTCTGCTGTGCGAATATGAGCTTGTCGGGTTTTTCCCCTTCCAGGAACATGACTATTTTAAAGCATTTCAGGGGCTGCAGCAGCATATCTTCCCAAAAGTGTGTTTATTTTGGGAAATAAAATTATGTATTTATTTTGGAAAATAAAATGTATTTATTTTTTAGGGCAACTTTCATTATAATTTTAAAACTGAAAGTAGTTTAGACAAAAACTTTAATGATTTATTTTGTTTGTTTAGTTGGATATGAAAAACACCTCTCCTTTCTTCTGTTTCGGCAGTTAAATATTCTGGTTGACACTGGGAGCAGTAATTTTGCTGTAGCAGGTGTGCCTGATCCTGATGTCACCTCCTACTTCAATACCGAGCTGTAAGTACCTGTTCTGCACGCCATAATGGGTTAGGGTGTCTTTTCGATTCTGACCCCTCCACGCGAAAGAGGGTGGTAAGGCAGTTCATGAGGCTCCTGTGACATCCCATGAGAGCGGGATGTTTGTTGCCTGAATGGGAAGATTGGCCTTGCCTGATGCAAAACCCTGCCTGACACCTTGAACAGTCTCACTGAGCTCTGAGCGCAGCACTGATTAGAGCTGGAGAAAAAAGAAGATGATTACAGGGTAAAAATCGTTTGCAAAATCACACCAATTTCAGCCAATTTCTTATTCAAATAGTCTTGGAAGGAATTGAAAGTTTAAATGTACTTTCCCTTTGTTTAAAAACAAAAAATTAAAACCCAGTAATTGTATCTGTTACTTGCCATTTTATCCAAAACCAAAATTAGTTTATCAAAAACTAATTTGTTGTTTAGTTTGGCCAAAGGCCTCGATCAGTTAGTGATCTGGACAGACCCTGCTGAATCTGGTTGTTTATAAGATACGACTTGGTGGTTTTAGTGCTTGTTATGCACTAAATTTGCTGTGTTTAGCATGAGCTGACAGTCAGAGCCAAGCACAGCTTTGTCTGTCTGAATCACTCTCCCTCCTTTCTTCCTTCCTTTCTGCCCTTCTCTAGTTTCAATTATTTCAGGTAAACTTCTCCAAAACACAGTGTCTATCTTTAGCTGAAGCATATGGATAAAAACACTTAGAGGACGGGGAGGCTGGAGAGTATCACCATTCTTATTACCTCTTTATGTATTTTAACATGGGGCTTTGCACTTTTTTTCCCATAAGATGCAGTGGTAATGGAGGGAAAGCCGGTATTTCCATGCTGCTTACTAGAATAGCCTTACCTCCTGTCACATATTCAGATGTTAGTGGAGATATTTCACATCTCACTCTGATATGACACAGGTCTGGAAAGTCCAGAATTTGCACTTGAAAGCCGTTTCTGCACTACTGCAGAGTTTTACATGCCAGCTATCCCCTTCTATAGGTAGTGGCTAGAGGAAACTTAATTGAAAGGAAGTAAAAGCACAAGCATTCCTTCTTCCTTTTCTCTTAAGTGATGTTATTTTGTCTGAAAGGGCAAGGCCTCTCTCTAAGAACCATAAACCATTAGAAACAGTAACAACAGCGGGGGTRTTGAGAAGGCTGTGAAATCACTTGAAGGTTACAGTCTCTTATCAGTGTTCTCAGTGTACACTGTGTTTTGAGAACTTTGATGTAAAGTTAATAATGAAACCTTGAAATTTAGGCCCTGAAGAGTTAAGAGTGCTTTGTAAAATGATTCAAACTTAAGTCATTATAGTCCAGAGCAATTACAATAACAATTTCTGGATTGGGTTGGATTGATGGAGTACTGCAATATGCTCAGAATAAAGCGCAACTATTAGCATGCTTGAACCTGGCTATGCCATGCTTCTTCCTTTTTAAATACTTTGAATACATTTAAATAAATGTCATCTGGGAGGGATCCTGGCCCCACTGAAATCAGTTAGATGTTTCAAAAATGTTGTTTGCCAGAAACCTCTGTAGGTTACCTAGTACATACCCCAAATGAGGCAGGGCTGTCACCAGATCAGATCAGCCATGGCTGAGTCCAGGCAAGTCCTGGAAACCTTTAAGGATGGAGTATCCATGCTCTCTCTGGGCAGTGTGTTTCAGCGCTGTGCCACACTCTCCTGTGGAGGAAATGTTTCCTAATGTCCAACCTGAACCTCACAGAATGTAACTCCTGGGTGTTGCCCCTTGTGTTATTATCTGGCACTGCAGAGAAAGGTTTGGCTGTGTCATCTTTGTAACTGCCTTTCAAGTTGTTGTAAGCTGCTATGAGATCTCCCCTTAGCCTCGTGTTTGCAAAACCAAAGCCTCTTGTCACAGGTCCTGTGTTGATGGTCCTTGACCTACCTGGTAGCCCTCTACCAGTCCCTCTCCTCTTTCTCCAGATCCCTGTTGAACTGGGTTCCCACAGCTGGCCACAGTCTATTCCAGGTGTGGCCTCACCAGTGCTGACCAGAGGGGGAGAGTRACTTCCTTGGATATGTTGTCCATGGCCCTCCAAATGTGGCCTGGTGTAAAGTTTGCTGTATGCACAGGGCGAGCACGGTGTTGGCTCTTCTTCAGCCTGGTGTCCACCATCACCCCAAGTCCTTTTGAGTCCTTTTCAGTTGCTTCCCAGTCTGTCCTGATGCGTGGAGTTRTTTCATCTCAGCTACAAAACTTTGTGCTTCTCCTTGTTGAATGCCATGAGGTTTCTGTTGGCTCAATCCTCCTGTTCTACAAGATTCCTCTGGATTCAAGCTCTGCCATTCAGCACGTCAACTACTCCCTTTAATGTAGTGTCCTGTGCAAATCTGCTGAGAGTGGAGTCTGTCCGTCATGTAGGTTCTGGATGAAGATGTTGCACAACGTTTCTTCTGCTCACAGCCCCTGGGGCACTGTTGCGGTTTAACCTGGCAGGCAGCTGAACACCACACAGCCGCTTGCTCACTCCCCCCACAGTGGGATGGGGAGAGAATCGGAAGAGTAAAAATGAGAACACTTATGGGTTGAGATAAGAACAGTTTAATAATTGACATAAAATATAATAATAATAATAAGTAATGAAAAGGAAGATAACAAAAAGAGAGAGAAATAAAACTCAAGAAAAACAAGTGATGCAAATGAAAAACAATTGTTCACCACCAACCAACCGATGCCCAGCCAGTCCCCCAGCAGCGGCCCCCCCAGCCAGCTTTCCCCTAGTTTATATACTGAGCATGATGCCATATGGTGTGGAATATCCCATTGGCCAGTTTGGGTCAGCTGTCCTGGCTGTGCCCCCTCCCAGCTTCTCGTGTATCTCCAGCCTTCTCAGTTAGTAGAGCATGAGAAGCTGAAAAGGCCTTGGCTCAGTGTAAGCACTTCTCAGCCATAACGAAAACGTCCCTGTATTACCAACACTGTTTCCAGCAGAAATCCAAAACGCAGCCCCATACTAGCTACTATGAACAAAATTAACTCTATCCCAGCCAAAACCAGCACAGGCACTATGCTCGTCACGAGCCTGATGTTGAGCCAATGGTCGCTGCCCTTTGGGCCCAGTAGCCAAGCCCATCTTCAGCCCACACAGTGGTCTGTTTGTCCAGCCCCACATCCTCAGCTTCTGAATGGGAATGCCATGGGAGATGATGTCAAAAGCCTGACTGAAGTCAAGATGTGCTACAGCCACTACGCTCTCCTCATCCGCATAGCCAGTCATCTTGTTATAGCAGGCAGTGAGTTTGGTCAGGTATGACATGCCTGTGAAATTCCTCATTGAGTGTCCATGATTACCTTCATGTCCTTCATGTGCTTGGGAACAGGTTCCAGGAGGTTGTTCTCCAAGACTTTTCCTGACCTGAGGTGAAGCCCAGTGGCCTATAGTTCCTTGGGCCCTGCTGCTCATCTCTTTCTGAGTCTGGCCTTATGCTAGCCTTTTCCCAGTAGTCAGGTTACCTTGCCTGGTTGTCATGATTTTGCACAGATGGTGGACAGGGGCCTTGATATCACATCAGCCGGATCTGTAAAATTACCTGAGTGACCTTTACCCATGTATAAAAGACAAATGATCTATGTGCACTTTTCTTCCACACTATATGGAACACTTCAACATTAGATAAAGAGGTTTCCTCTCATCTGGTAATCATTCCTGCAGTTTTTCCTTATATTGTCATGAAGTGCTTCCATATCAAAGTCATAAACTGCAAATTGAAGACGAGGGGAAAGAAGGATTAGTAATTTGTTAAGTTAATGGGACTGAGTTATAGATGTGTGCTTATTAGAATATTAATATTGTGTTGGAGAAAGAGAGTGATGGGTCTGAATTTCCTGATTGCCATGCTCTTAGTTTAATTTTATTCAAATGATCAAAATCTGAAATTAAATGCATGATTGTTTTTTGACTGAAATTGAGGAGGGTGCATAGGAAAGGTATTATCTTTGTTTCAACGGACCTGGAGTGTGTGTTGTTCGGGAAGAGGCCTCCTTGAGCAATTTTAGAACTAGCTTGTTAAATGATGTTGTGTGTTGTATAATTCATGTTATATAATTCTATTGTTTAATTATCTGGGTCTTTCTGTACAAAACTAATAAAGCTGTTATCATGAACTCTTTCACAACTTGGGCTTTTGAGTGGCTCTGAGAAAACTTTGCTGTGAAAAGTTCTGAGTCTGCTGTGATGATCATGCTATATAAGTCACCATGGTGTATAAGGTTTTGGGAAATGGCCTCATTTGTCCCAAACTGAAAAGAAATCACAGCATTTGTTTCTCATGCTGTTCAAAATAACAAGTAGTTTTTGTTGAGTATGCTACTTATGATAAAAGAGCTACTTAAACAGATGTATAAAGGGATTTTTATGCTTGAAACTAAATTATCGGTGATGGCTCTGTAGCGGTATGTGAGAGAGTGACATACTCAGGGTTGTCAGTATTCAGCAACAGTATTCAGTTTTATTTCAGTGAGAGTACTACTGCCTCACCATCTAAAGTTTCAAGAGCAAACTGCCCAAGAGTTGATCATTCCAAGAGATAGGGAGGTAAGAAAATTATGGGCAATAAATTGAGATAATACAGTAAGGTATATACCAGCAAGCAAAAGTAAGCTGCTGCTTTGCAGTATGATCCTGCGAGTTTGGTTGTGTACACTGTACAGTTTATGGTTTGAGACTTGTTCCAGACTTGTTCCAGAACCCCTGCAAATTAGATGGGACTTCTTGGTTAAAAATCAGTAATTTATGTTGTGGAATAGTTTGCTTTTTCTTAAAGTTGTTGGCCCTGAATAACTTATCTTGTGCCATCCATCTATCACTAAAGAGGAGATCAAAACTTCTGTTCAGATTTTTTTGCCCATTGCTGTTTTCTGTCCCTTCTTTGCCATTGCTGTGTGTGGAGAATTGACTCGGTGCTTAGGAAAAAGTGAATGGATAAGCAGGAAGTCCTGGTTTGTTGCAGAGTGGCAAGAGAGCATGGAATTAAGAAGGAATTGCATGTATTTGGTGAGGTCGGTGTTAAGCAGGGCTTTCTGCGTAGTGGATTTGCTGTTGCCATGATGAGCTTCCTTCAAATGAAGCATGACATAAGAAATAGTATTTTGGCTATGTTTTGTTCAGTGCTGTATGCTGATAATGAGGAGTAACTCTAGTTTTCTCAGCTGAGGCTTGAGATCCATTCGAGGTTTGAGGACCATGTTTCTGTTGGCTGCTTTGGAGAGAAGGTAGTAACCAGTGTCCTCGTTCCGGCTGGGACAGAGTTAACTTTCTTCCCAGTAGCTGTAGGGGCTGCTGTGTTTTGGATTTGGTAATGAAAGGAACATTGATGGCCCATTGATTTGGTTGTTGCTGGGTGGTGCTTGCACCGAGGACTTTTCAGCCTCCCATGCTCTGCCAGGTGCAGGGGGAGCTGGGGCGGAGCATAGCCGGGATGGTTAACCCAGCTGGCCAATGGGGTATTCTATACCATGTGACATCATGCCCAGCATAAAAAAAATGGGGGACTCTGGGGATTGGGCGCCCCCCCAAGTTTCTCTTATGTCACTAATTATTCAGACTCTATTTTGATTTATAAAATGTACTGCCAGTATCACAGTGGTACTCTGAAGACCCTGCCTGAGCAGAGATGTCCCTTTGTCTAAGTGTCATATGAATGCAGAATTACGCAGAAAGGTAAAACAGCAGTAGAGTGACCAGATATAGATAGTAACAGTATCTCTGGAATCTGTGCATTTTGAAATATAATCTGTGGGGCCTACGATCTTATGTATTTCTGCTGTCTTGGATGTTGCAAGTTACTGACCCCTGAAGACCCTTGAAGGGTTAGGTGCTGGGAGTATCAAGAACTGCTTAGGGTTAGAGCTTGGCTTCTAGCTAGTCTCTCCCTCCCTTAGCTAGGAAAAGGATCAGTTGCATGGTCCATATGGCCAAATTGTCCCTCAAGATAAAGTGTCTGCTCAAAGGGATGGGAGTTGTCTGCGTTGTCATCTGAAGGTTATCCCCCATAATTGGCAAAGTCACACCGACTTCATTCTGGCGAGCTCAGGTACAGGGGGCTGTGAAGCCACTTCATGTGGCTGTTTCTGTCAGAGCAGCTGTTAGATTAAAGCTGGGTTGATAAAATTGTCCACACTTGATAAATCACCTGCACTTTCTATTGTTTTACACACATGAAAAGGTGGTGTTATGAAATTATTTTAAACTTACTTTTTTTTTTTAATTTACTTTTAAAAACGTGGTCAAGCTAAAAGTCTATTCAGATGAACCGAGCATGGTCATCTGTCTCTTCAGAAGGGGAAGCGTGTACCGAGGAATGGGACCAAAATAAATTGTAAGAGATCTAGAAGTTTTGTAGATCTTCAGTAGTGATGCGGGTGGAAGATGATTACTATATTTGTACTACAGGATTTTAAAATGAAAAATATATTGATGTTTTTTCTAATGTTTTTGTTAAGCCTTCTAAACAGGATTCTTTTCCTTTCTTTGCTTGCCATACTTAAGTGCTCCTTTGCCTTTGCTGCCCTGGTCTAGAAGGAACTCCTTCCTTTCCTCCTCCAAGTCAGTGAATCATTTGTTAATAATATCCAAGTCTACTTACTTCCTGATAGATAGACCAAACTGCAGATTTAGAAAACCTGTGTCTTGCTGCTGATACTCACAATAATATTCCAATTTACCCAAAATGGATTTTTTAATAATATTAATGAGGTATTAGTCTACAGCTATTCAGTTAGCGTGGCATTTCAATTTTAGATTTGAATTCAGAAGCTTTTCATTTCCTAGCGCCGCTTAATATGTTCCGTCTCCAGTTAAAGAGTATTGCTCCTCTTGTGATGGACCAGCCTGAGTCAGGGACACATTGCACTAGATGGCATCGTACCTTAGATTAAAAACAAACAAACAAACAAACAAACAAACAAACCCCCACACATTGTGAAAATTTGAGTCATTCATGGCTTCAGGATAAAAACAGGGCCTCAAGATTTTTTTTTCTTACTGCTTTTTACTACTTTTACAATCCATCCCCCTTCTTCTGTGAGTTTATATGCTTGACTTTGCAGACTTCATTTTTTTTCCTCTCTGGGAAAAATTGAGGTTGAATATATTCTGTTGCCTTGCATTGTAAATGAACAGTTCATGCATAAGTGTATCTTTTCCTTTTAAAGGTCGAGTACATACAAATCTCAAGGGATTGATGTCACAGTTAAGTACAGTCAAGGAAGCTGGACTGGAGTGCTGGGTACAGATGTCATTAGTATCCCAAAAGGAATCTATGGCAGCTACACCATCAACATTGCTACCATTCTTGAATCGGAGAATTTCTTCTTACCAGGGGTTAAATGGCACGGGATTCTTGGTCTTGCCTACGATGCCTTAGCCAAGGTAAATCATCCTCTCCCCAGCTATTGTCTTTCACAATGACAATAAATAGAAATCTATTAAAATAAAGTGAGCAGATGATATGTCAGCATTAGACTTCTCCCTCCCAACCACTCTTTCCTATGGATCCTTTGTGCTTGTTCCAGAAAGAATAAATTGGATTGTGGTGGTACCACAGTCCCATGTGAGGATTTTGGCTTTTCCAGTGATGAAGGCTTCAATTTAGCTTCTCTGGAATGAATAAGCTTTTACAGAGCTTGTAGTACCAGAGTGTGGGAGTAAAGGCTTCTAGTATGTGTGTGGAGGGCGTTTATTAGGGCTCTGATGATCTCCCTCAAGACTTGTCAATGGACTGATGAACTTACTTGGCAAAGCCCTTGGCAGTTCATCCTAAGACATTCTCCATTCATCAAGTGAAAGTTGAGATGTAGGGCATATATGGATAATTTCAGAACAAATATTAGCTACAGTGTCTTCATGAACATAGAACCAAGCACATCCTGTTCTTGTGGAGGTAGGAAATCCAGGTAGAAGTTTAAATTAAAACCTAAAATTTATAGTCTAAAATTTATAACCTTATAATCTAAAATGGAAAATGTGATTGCAATACTACATAGTCATAGTTTTCAACCTACACATAACTGTCTGAGAAATTCACAAACCGAGTTATATCCCGTTAGAACAAATGATTCAATACTGCCTGCCAACTCTGGAATTAAAATGCTTTATTCAAGAGTTGTGTGATCATTGTATTGACTTCTGCCGTATTTGCTGTCATACACTGTCGACAGACAGACAGAGCTGTTTCTCAAACTCTGGTTTGGGCAAATAGTGTATTCAGGGCATTTATTTTTCACTTCTTCCAAAGACTTAAGTGTTGTTGGCTTCTAAGGCTGGTCTGTGCTTTGTGTAGTAAGAGCACTTGGCACCTCGCAAGCTCACCAGGGTCTCTGTCTGTAATGAGACATACCTGCACAGAAATCTGAATTACAATGAAATTGCAGTACTCTCATAACTGCAAAGACAAGCATGACATGCAGTGTAGGAAAGAACCTGTTGGCCAGCAATCAGCTGAAGTGAGTGTGCTTGGATATGAAGTTCTTTAAAAGAAAAAAGAGGAAATTAGGGCCATTGAATTCAAAATTCATTAGAATTAAACTGTGTTTAAAAACTGAAAATCCTCACTTTAAAATTCTGCCTTTTAACTGTAGAAAAGTGGGAAGAGCAAGCTACCTTTGACTGTTCTAATAACCCAAAGCCTTTTCCAAACAGAAAGCATCGGTGAGAGTTTCTGMCTGAAACTGAAACTAGTATTTGAGTTTGAAAACTGCAGGTGAAAAATACTCTCGTGCTTTAGGGATTTCTATGACAGTGGTCAAGAGTAAAAATGTTTTTAAAAACAACAGAGACGGAGAAATGACAGATGTTGTTTTTTTAATGACTTATTATATCTAGAATTTTCATCACCTGGTTGTCAGAAATTCAATTTACTTGTGAAAAGTGGTCTTGTTTGAGTGATTTGCTCATTTCTGCAAAGAAACTTTTTAATGAATACTTCTGCAATTCTTTTGCTTTTGTGTTTTGTTTTTCAACACCTTCAAGCCTTCAAGTTCGGTGGAGACGTTCTTTGATTCTCTTGTGAGGCAGGCAAAGATCCCCAACATTTTCTCCTTGCAGATGTGTGGTGCTGGACTGCCTGTTTCTGGAAGTGGTACCAACGGAGGTAGTCTTGTGGGTATCTGTCAATCTGAGAGGGAAGATGTATCTTTGTTAATCTCTCTCCCTCTTTTCTATGACTATCCTGATTCTTCCAAATTTAGTGTTTAAATATATGAAACGTTTTATAATTTTTTAAGGAAAAGTTAAGCATTTAGGCAAAAACTCAAGTGTCTATTTTTATTCTCCATTCTTTTTTTCTCTCTCAATTTTAAGTGAACTTCTGCATTTCAAGTTTAATAAAGAAAAACAGAAATGTTGTGGTGTTTCCTCACGGCAGATTCTGCTACCTTTCTTAAACTGAGTAGTCCCTTACTCAGCTGCTAAGCTTGTTCAAACTCATCAAAATGCTACAGTAGGGTTTTTTACATGGTGTGAAAAGGGGGAGAGGAATCGAGGCTCTTTTCCTTTTTTTTGTAGACAACATACCAAAGGAAATAATCTGAAGACCAAATCTTTCCCTTGTTGTTACTCTGGGAAGTCCTTCCATCAGTTTTAGTGGGAACCAAGATTGGCCTTTATTTGGATCATGAGTTGGAATCACTGTTCCTGAATTATGCTGAAATAAGCACATCAGCACAGGAGTTGATCACAAATAGTTATTTTGCAGTAAATTCACAAATTGTAAATGTTAACAGACTTGAGATAGATGAAGCCCAAGAGAGAATTCGCTTATGTTAGTGCAGTTCAAAATCTGGTGGTCTAGGATGCTCCCAGTAAGCTTCAAYGTAAGTCTTGATGGAAGCTAATAGTGATACCAATGATGGGATAGTCATATTCCATTTTGGATGTGTGTAAGAAAAATTAAATGTTCTTAAGCAGTATTAAGGGTTTTCTGATCTGATAAAGTGCTTTTATGATGTGCAAATTTAATATTCTGTCCCATTTTCATACATTGCCTAGATTAAACCACTGAAGATACTGTTTTGATTTTAAACAGTGGAGCTTTCATAAGATAGTCAGTGTGAGCTTGTAGATGAAGATGCTGGTAATTTGGCCCAATATGGGAATTCTGTTTGACTATTTAATGTCTAGATGTTTCATACTGCTTTATTATTGACAAAGAACTTGTCAGTAAAATCCTTACAAATGGTGCTAAATTAAAATTTTGATGCTTTGTGTATCACAATTAAATATTCCCCTTTTTTCCTGTACTTGCCCCAGAACTAAACACCTAGGATTTTAAAGCGTGTGAATTCCTTTCTCCTTTTCCTTAGGTTCTGGGTGGAATTGAACCGAGTCTGTACAAGGGTGATATTTGGTACACACCCATCAAAGAGGAGTGGTATTACCAGGTTGAAATTCTCAAACTGGAGGTCGGAGGACAGAACCTTGAATTGGACTGCAGAGAGGTATTTGCGATAAATGCGTTTCTGTCTATATAAAACACAAGTTTGGTTAAGAAAAACACTTAATTGATTAGTTTTGTCTTTGCAAGCTGTGTATTGCAGTGTCCTCTGAGAATTAAGGCTGCATGGTAAGTTTGAAAAGAAATGAATGAGCCATGTGACATGCAGTGTGTACATCAAGCATACAAAAATTGCTTCAAAGAGGACTTTAAAGTCATTGAGAGTGTTTTCAGTAAATTAGGGACTAAACTACAATTGTCAAGTGAACAGTCCACTGAAAATAAGGCTGCAGTGGTTTGCAAAGGCTCAGCCTCTTGACTAGTTTCAGTTTTAATGAAGGTGTCTAAACACTGAAGATGGTGCATTCATTCGAGGAGTCTTTAAACAACTAGAGTTTATGGTTTTCTGTCACACAGTAAAATCAAACCAAAGGGTTTTAAAGCAATTCTGGTCAAACAAAGAAAATGGAAGATTTTGGATTGACCCCTGTGGTGATGTTTAAGCATGTAATTCACTGTGGCAGTGGGCAGGTGTCATCCTGGGACGCTTCCCAAAGTATCTCATCCTATGCCTCCTTTTTTTTTTTTTATTTTTGTAATCCACTTTTGCTCACTTCAGCCTTGCCAGTTATTGTTCCTGATGCATATGTTTTCTGGTTTTATTAGGAATAATGTTCTGCTATCTCTGGGTCAGTCTAATGAGACTGTGTTGTTGCAGTTTTTATTCCAAAGCTGTTTCATTTTTTTCTGGAGGATATGTGTGTTATGTGTGTATTTCATTTGTTTCTTATTGTTGCTTGTTGCTATTCATGTTTTGATTTTAGTTCTATAATTGTCATTCCGTTTTCATTAGACATCTTAATTTTATCTTATGCTTGTTCTCTTACTTGGAAATCATTGGGACATGATAATTCTAAAGTTTTTATAGTTCATACAAATTAAGTGAAATTCATTATAAAAATCTTACATGTGCATAAATATTATATTTCCATACAAAATATGGAAATCATATTGCCATATAAAATATTTTAAATGAGTCATATCTTCTTTCAACTTAATAAGCAAAACAAGGTCTATTTAAATGCCTCTCTCTATTATACTGTTAGGAACGCAAAACTGCTGGTCCTCTAATATAAATGTTTGTGTTTGCTTTTCTTTCTTGCCTTAAAAAACAATCAACATGTTTTTGAAGAGGAGGCCTTGTACTAATGGTTTAATACATGCTGTTTCCAGAAAACAACTCACTTAGAAACCTAGCGGTGTTACGAAAGTTTCCTGTTATTGTCGCTCTTTTCTGAGCCAGGRGGGTTTGCTTTCACATTGTATGTATTAGCACAGTATGCTAGTCACTGTTACAGAACGCATCATTCATTTCTTGATCAAAGGAGATCTTCCCGCAAAAATTTAGAGGAAGAACAGTAAATTAGAGCTAGTATGATTAAAGTTTGGCTGGTTAGGGGCTTGCAGAGGATGCATAATTCACTGTCTAGGATGGTGAACTATGTGCCCTCTCTCCTCTTAGTTGTTTTCTAGGAAATGGAACATTTTTTGTAACCGTAACCAGAGACTACTCCTTTCCTTGCAAGGGAAAAGTAGTCCCCTCGCTTCAATGCCGGGAATCTGTCCAGTGTTACACTGCAGGCCCTGAGCCTGGCAGACCAGGGCTGAGAGAAGTACTGAGCTGCCAGCAGTGCACGATGCATAGGGTGCACTGTTAAATATTAACCGGGAAGACTAAAAAGGCAAGAAGTTACTGCCTGCTGCAAGTACACTGTACACAGCGTGAAAATCCAGGTGCTTAGTCCCTGGCCGAGTGATCCTGCTACTCCAGGCATTTTGCATGGTTTTATGTTAGTGATTGGCCCTCTTGGCTGTGCCTCCTACCTACTTTTTTTCCAAGGGTGGCTCTCCAGGATGCTGGCGATTGTGTATTTGTGGTACAAATCTGTTAAAATGGACTCCACAATGCCTTGATGTTTCTCTCCACTCTTTAGAAGTATTTCTGAGTGTATAATAAATGGTTTCCTGTCTGCTTTTCCTTCAACTCTGCTTGGCAGCCTATAGCATCTCTTCTTTCAAAAAGAAAATAACTAAGAGTTACTTTTTTACTTTTTGGTGGGTTTTATTTTTGTCGCTGCACTAAAGATATTCCATGTGACTTGATAACATCTAAACCAATGTATTTTAAATTTGCTTGCTGTTTGACCTCTTCCTAAAAATCTTATGCTGTATATTACCTCCTGTCTTATGATTATGCCATAAACATGTCACTGTTCAGTTATACTGATCCTGCTGCCTAAGCTGGTTAACAAAAGTAGTTAATGCAAGCAGCTGCACTGCTACTTGCCTTCCCCTCCCCCCCAATTAATCATAGTTTTTAAGGAGTTCATGAAAAAAGATGTACCTTTTAAAATGCTTATTCTTTGTTTACTGTATCTGAAGTTTGCTGAAATCTCTTAATCTGAGGGTTGGTGTTTTAATAACAAAGAGAAATGTTTGCTTAGTTTTTTTAGTTTAGATTTTGAGGCAGCAAGATTGACATTTCAAGTTTCTTTGTCCTTGTTTTTGTCTGTGTTTTAGTGATTTTCAGCAGTCGAGAGAGAAAGGTGTGGCATTTGGCATTTGTACTGTTGAGCCAGTACCGAACATTACATGTAATGAGGCCTAATGTTCCCTGACTATTCTTAAATTAGATATGCCAGTCATTAAAAGTAGGCTGCTGTATTGTGTTTTAAACTAGAGTGAGTTGTTTTCATAATAGCAGAGACCTTGATCCAGAGCTTGGACATATATGTAAGCTACATCAGCGTGCTTAGCATCTGTCTGCATTGACCATGAGAGTGCTTTTGCCCAAAGCATATGGAAGGTAAAGTGGATTAGCTCACACCTGTGAGAGGTGCCAGGCTTTACTTCTTTTTACAGTGATTTTGCCATTTGCAACAGCTGTGGTGACATGCAGTAATTTCTTGAGTGGTCCAGATAAATTCGCTCTTGTGTCTAGGCTGACCATATCTTGCTTTTGCTCTCAGGCTTCATTTGAATTCAAGCTATCAACTAGAGTGAGCTGCTGACAGGTATGACATGCAGGTTTAGGAAGACAGATACCAAAAAGGAACAGCTTTGTTATTGTTATGAAACAGTGGAATCTGCATTACATTAACTACAGTGTGTGACTTCTCTCCTTTTTCCCCCTCTCCCTAGTATAATGCCGATAAAGCGATAGTAGACAGTGGGACCACGCTCCTCCGTCTGCCCCAGAAAGTCTTCAGTGCTGTTGTGCAAGCAATAGCTCGCACATCCCTGGTAAGCTAATGTCATTAAATTTGCTCGAAATGTTAAATTCCTATTAAATGATCACATGATCGTTGAAAGGAGTGTCATCTTTGCTATCTACCTTGTAAGTTGTAGGGTTTTAACCTGAGAGGAGCAGAATCTTTCCTGGTCTACTCCTTAGTAGTAGTTAATAAGCGAGAAATGACTGATCGTCTTTGATGGAAACGGAAAAGGGAAAGGAAGAGGTGAAAAGGGAAACAGAGGAGGGAAAGGGAGGTCCAAGTATAGACAAGAAGTGTGTGTATGGAAATGCATCAGAAATAGTGCAGAGACGGAATATTTTGTTCTAAGCATTGCAGAAACATGGACATAATCCCTCTTGCTCTGATTCAAAGTATTAAGAGTGCAACAATCAGTCCTTTCATTCAAAATGGAGTGTTTATAAAGTAGAAAAACCTGCTACTGCAAGCAGTTCCTTTCCAAGTATAATGCTTATTGTTGTATAGAGTGGATGCCACTCATTAGGATTATTCATATCAATAAAGGTGGTTTTGACCTTCATTATTGAATTATGTATGTTTAAAAGCATCTTTCTTTGGAAATAGAGTGGGCTTTAGAAATAGGGCATGGGGATGGTGGATTTCTCTGAGTGTAGAGTAACTGAAGCAGCATTTTCTGGTTAATGAATACGATTCATAAATTTTGGTTGAATACAATGAACAGCACAAAGAAGGTTAAAGATGAAGAATAAATACCAGATATCTCAATGTGAACAATTTTAATATTTTTGTCATGGATTCACAATCAGACAGCAGTAGTCAGGAAATATAGTAATCGGACTGTTGGCCAGCTGCCCAAAAGACAGAGTATTTTCCTGTATGCTGATAAGTCAAGACTGAGATCCTTTTCCTACCTGATTGAGAGCAGAGATTTGGCATGAAGCGTTCTTCACTGCCTGC
Organism: Oceanodroma leucorhoa; assembly: GCA_030449065.1. Classification (NCBI taxonomy): domain Eukaryota; kingdom Metazoa; phylum Chordata; class Aves; order Procellariiformes; genus Oceanodroma; species Oceanodroma leucorhoa. Next base: position 449,843 of record JASVER010000012.1, on the reverse strand, counting down.
AGGTGTCCAGTATCTGAAATAAATGTACCAGTTATCTTATGTAGCTCAGCTTCCCTGGTTGAAAAGTTCTTCTCTTTGCAAAGCACTTAAGCATTGACTGGAACAATTTCAGTCGATGGTGGGGGAATTGAAAGAAGCCTACCCAAGAGCTCTTGTAATGGCACCTTGTGGACAGGGCATCCTCCTGTGAAGTGGGTCACAGCAGTCCACACTCCTCTCTGATGTTGGTCAGGACATTTGAACTAGGGCCTTCAACATGACAAGTAAATAGTCAACTGATCGATAAGGTATTAGAGGGGAACCACTCACTCTGCTTAATGGTTTTTGTTCTTCCTATTAAAAATGCATAAACTAACTCTTCTCTTTTAGGGTTTCTTTTTAATCTCAAGGATCTTGCTGCTGTACCCCTTTCCCTCCACACACACCGAAAATCACTTTCACAGCTCTAAACAAAGGAGAGAGGCTATTAAATAAGAAAGTAGTTGCAAGATGTAAGGATCAGATTCTACCTGTGTAGGAGCAATGTCAGGAAAATGGGTATTTTCAGCAATTGTACAATGGCATCACAACCGTACTCTTAGCACTCTGTGCTTCTGGCAGGCTATGTACCACTGAAACATAAAATCATCTGCTGTAGTCAGATATACTCCTCTGACCACAGGTGAACCAGGTTAACAAGTTTCTGCCCCCAGCAGCTTGTTATGAGCTTCCCAGAAAGATGTTATTGCCCCCTCAGGTGTGCTGGGATAACCGCATGCGAAGCGTTCCATTATTCAGCTCCATTAAAAACCAAGGCTGTGAGCTTTATGCTCTTTAGTGGTGCAGATTGTTTTTTAAACCTTACTTATTTGGACTGAAGTCTTTTAGGGAGCAGCTGTAGATGCAGTTTGATGTTGGCAGGTCTGAAGGGTGGTGGTTTTGGCAGGTGGACAGAGGTGAGCCACAGAGGGGTGGCAGCTACTACATCTCACTGAGCTGAAGCCAGAACAGCATGTCTACTTGTCTAATGCTAAGTTAATAAGTTGAAGAAAGGAAGGCTCAAATAAACCTAAAATCTTCATTTTAATAACCTTCTAGGTATTATACAGCCAAATCCCCCTCAATGCCTTTCTTCAGTTTACAGAAATAAGGCAAAGAATTGCAATGTAATAAGCGGTCTTTCTGGGAAATGAAAGTAGGCACTTAAAATAGAGCACTTTATAGACTTGGTCTGTCCAGTCTGGGTGCTATGTTGCAGTTTTTTTCAGATCACAAGCTCTGCTTTCCAAGAGAAAATGGAAGGAGAGGAGAACTATATTGTTCAGCAGGTCTGGCCTGGGACTTAGCTGTGAGGGGCAGAGCGTTCTGTCCCGTGCCAAGAGATGTACTTAAGTGTGCATTGAGAGTTAAGGGTAAAAGCAGTCTGTTTGTGACAGTAAGTCTCATTGTGTGTTTACATGAGAGTACGTACACTTGTTGGCCCAAGAACAGACATGAGGACCTGGAATTATTAAGTCTTCAATACTGTGCAGCCCTAACAAATATTTCATTGGCAGGTATGTGGGGTGAATACTTGTCACCTGTAAAATGCCATATAACCAATGTATGAGCTGATGTTTACAAAATAATCGATATCACAGATAAATACAAATGAGGGGAGTGGAGAAGCTGGATTCCATCTTTCTTCTTCAACCCAAACAGGAGGCTTTGGCTGTGCAGAACAAAGACGCTGCCTTGGATGTTGCTTCATGTGGGAATAAGAACCAGCGCAAAGTAATGCACTCAAATAAGGAAGGTTCTTTCTCTGATCTGGCAGCAAATCAGCTTCAGGGAGCATGAAMGTTAGATAAGATGTTTGTCTTAGGCAAACAAGCTCTGTAGGGGTTTGCTTTTTCCTTTGTTAGTACCATGGATATATTAAGAAGTGCTGTTAATCAACCTTATTTCAAAAGCGTGTGAAGTTGTATTGGTAGTGAGTGGCAGGGCACCAAAAGAAACAGAGGGATGTGTTTCTTTCCATTGACTATGGCACACCTTGATTCCCTTAGAAATGCCAGGAAATTTTGGCTTAGCCCTTGGCTTCAAAACCCTGAAGTCGAGTAAGAAGCTGTAGGTATGTGAGGAAGGGAGATGACTCCATTACACACTAATGTGGTTTGTATTTTGGTTTGTGTTTTTTTAAAAATGTCTGCTGCTTCAAAATATTGGCATTTGATCAGAGCTGTTTCAGAGAAGAGGTAGATAGGTAGTAAAAGCCCGTTGATGCTTTGCCTCTTTGCGGTACTGATTGCTCAGGGAGGTCATACACGTTCATTGCAGAAGTGAAAGTAATGAGACACAAATGGGGAGGGAAGGGAGAGCTAAACTTGCTTTTGCCTCTTCACCCTTCTTCCAAGTCATAATGGGTTATGACGCACCTCGATGTGTGTGTTGGGTTTTTGCTTTGATCCTTAAAGAAAAAGCTCTTTGTCAGACTTGTGAATTTCTCCATGGGAATGGAAGAAGTATCGAATAGTGGTAGTGATCATTTATAAAAATCTATCAAAATGTATGTAATCTCTATGTTGGTTTTTTTTTTTCAATAGATACAAGAATTCTCTTCTGGTTTCTGGACTGGTTCACAGCTTGCATGCTGGGATAAAACTGAAAGACCCTGGTCCTTATTTCCCAAACTCTCCATTTACCTGAGGGATGAAAACTCCAGTAGGTCGTTTCGGATCTCTATCCTACCACAGGTCTCGACCTTCTTTGTTTATTCAGTTACGCATTTATTTTCACTATCATGAAGCACATGCTCTTAAAAAATAGGAGCTATTTTTGGCAGTAATAGAGAACTGGCTTATTGCATGCAAGATAAATCTTTTTAAATGAAATTTTAAAAATAAAATTTTAAATAGGGAAAATAGCAAACTTGTCAAACCTAAAACCAAAAAAGAAAAACATAGTTTCCCTCTGAGTGCAGTGCATGTAATTGGGAATGATTTTTTTAAATTGTCAGGGAAAATAGGCAAGATTTTGTTTTGTTTTCATGAGCTTTAGCCACATTAGATGTCAATACAGAATGTCTCTGCTCATCTTGATCTTCTTATTTTGGGAAGCAAATTGATTTGTTTTTCATGGCATTCTGAGTTGGAGCACTTCTTCTGAATATGACAGTCTTGGCAATGAGCCTATGTGACCTCTTCACCACTTTCTGTAACTTGGTTGGTTTATCTTTTATTAATATTCCATCCCAGCTCTTAGAATATAATGTGCCATTTTTATTTTTCCTCTTTGGCTTCCCCTCCCAGTATAGGTTGCAATACAGGCTAGTATCCTCTAACATTACTAATAGTCTTTTACCTCAGGGGGTGGTCAGGAGCAAAGAGACGAATGAACCTATTAAGTACATTTTAACTGGAAATATAGTAAAGCCTTATGATAAGCTTTTTCTGTACTGATCATGTAGCTTAGCAATCTTTCATCTTCCTTGAGGAGACAAGGGGTAAAATGTGACTTGAATTTATGAATCTAGAGCCTTGAAGCTGACCCTGAATGCTCTCTGAATCAATTCCATCGTGATAATTTTTTAAATAATAAAATTATTCTCTAATTTGAGTTCATATCCCAAGTTCTTTCTCAGCTATCTTTCCCTTATGGAAAATACAATAAAAAGTGGCTGTCATGAATTTGCTGTTGACCTTCACATAGTGACCGACTGTGTTCAAATTTAAKCTTAGAATCCAAGAGCTTTACCTCTTACCTGCATGTAAGCTTTGACCAGTTTTAAATCACATATAGAAATCTGTTTGCCCCTGTTCATTCTCTATTGCCAGTGGAGTTTGAGTGCTTGAATATAAAAATCAAAAGTTCTGAACTTCTAAGTACTGTGTGGTGTTGCTTCTTAAACTCTGGCTGTTTTTTTTTTTAATAGCTTTATATTCAACCCATCCTTGGAATAGGAGAGAATTTACAGTGCTACCGATTCGGCATCTCTTCCTCCACAAATGCTCTAGTTATTGGTGCGACAGTCATGGAAGGATTCTATGTAATATTTGACAGAGCCCAGAGGAGAGTGGGCTTTGCAGTGAGTCCGTGTGCAGGTAAGAGAAATATTGTTCAGGACTTGGTGAGTGAGGAAACACCTGGTCTCTCAGAGAAGCATCTTTTCCGCTTACCTGATGGGGAAAAGCATGGTTACTCATGAAGTGTGAAGGGTATATTTTTGAGCAGCCCAAGCTCAGATTTCAAGGGGAGAAAAGAAAAAGCTGTATTGCATGCAACAGTCTTTTGGTATGAAGTAAATCAGCCTCAGCTCTGAGTATCTTAGCTGCGTTCCTCCCTCTGAGAGATCTTCTTTCTGAGACATCTGTCTGTGCAGTTTCCCCAGCAGTTACACGAGACGAGTCCCTGTTTTTAATGCAGCTTCATTTTTGTGTAGTTCCTGTTCTAATTTGCGGATTAATGTATTCTTCAAATAACTTTTGCAATGTGCAGTGAAGTACCTTACTCGCACTTATTTTAATGTAAATTGTGCCTTTTCAGCCTCTCAGAAATACTCAAAGAGAGAACCAAGATGAAAATGGGACTCAAATTAAGAATTGTGGTGTTTGTGTTGGTTCTAAACAAATATTTTTCTCAGTGTAAGTAGAAAGCCATTAATTTTTTAATTAGCTGCTGAGGAAATATGAAAAAGCTCATAATTTTTGGCTAATTTTACAGTGCTGGTTTCTTGCTTTTTCGTGATTTCTCTTATCTCACCAAGGGTAGCTAAAAACAAAAGTTTTGGGGTTTCCTTCCCTTGTTGTTGAGATATTGCCTTGGTACCTCGAGAACATACAAGTGGGAGAGGAGGGAAAGGACGTGCACCCATATGCATCTCTGTCCCAAACAGAAGTGGTCTGTGCCCTGAAAAACATTGTGTCATCTGAGATTTGCATGAGAAAAGGCCTACGACTGACAGTGCTTCTTTAATCCCCAGTATTTGTTAGGGTAAGGGCAGTAAGTACTTGAGTGCTTAATGCAACTAGGTAATTGAGGGGAAAAAAGAGAGATACTAGCTAGCTGAGTTGTAGCTTCAGGACATTTTAAAAGCTTTTTTTTTTAATCTCTCCATTGTTAATGGGTTCAAAATTGTCGTCTTTGAGCTTGCTACGAAAGAAAATCTGGATATTGATGTGGGTTGCTTAATGAAGACCTCTATGAGGTACCATGCAGTGATGAAAGACGCATTTTGAATGTATCTGGAAGGAGAGTGTAACTAGACAAATACTGCAGACCAGGTTTTCCTGCCTTTCATTCTTCCTTGTGCTTCTTGACTGCGATTTTAGCAAGCGTAGAGCTGCCTCCTGTCCCTGCCACGCTGCAGCCATTAACGGAGAGGGGAGGGGGCATTTTGACAGATCACACTGACCGACATGTGGCCAGCAGGGGACACAAACCAGCTGCTCGTAAGAACTGCTTTGACAGCACATCTTTGTTGAGAAAAAGAATCAGGGAAACATAATAACACCTTAATGTTAATACTGCTACATAGAAGCATAGAGTTTGGCCACTTCATGTAGTTCTGCCAACCTCGTCTAGAGAGGAAGAACTGGGCTTGCTGAATAGGAATGAAATCTGAATTTACATGAGGTTGGACATGTGATGATACCCAGCTGGTGCTAGAAGGCATTTCCTCCTTGTTTCTTTGTCCATGTTTCGTGCATATGTCTAACCTAGCATCATGGGAACTTAGCTTCTTGAGAAATCAGATGACACAAGCTGCTGACTGAGACAAGATATACCGATTTGTCAGACTCCACGCACACGGGGCAGATGACATTTTGCTGGATGTGCCAATTATTATGAATTTACTTCTTCACAGCTTGTGGTTTCCATATTTAACACTACTTTCATGAGAAAACCACAACTGTGAGTGGTTAGCAGTCAGTGTAGTGTGAGGGATTAAGCTGCCTAACTGGCTTCCTGTGGAGGCCAGCCATGTCCTCCATAGCAACTATATTAATATAATTTATTTGGAGCTTTTTAGTCTGTTTGTGGGCATGAATTAAATTGAATTACTGGTGGCATAAATCTTCAGAAATAGAGAAATATAGGAACGTTTGGTGTGGCTTTGCAATGACCTATGCTTTCTTGTTTACAATAGAGTGTTAACACTAAATTTAAGCCCGTGTTTTTATAAGGTGTTAAATGGGTGTGTGCTGAATACAAAAATGAGGGGAACAGGACTAAAAGCCTTAACTTCACTGAACTCCCAAGTTACTATTGAGACTTGGCTAGAGATGAGAACTGGCTTATCCCACACGCCTTGCACCATTTTCATTCTCCAGGATATACCAAGAGTGAGGAGAGTTAGATAGATGGCTGCAGGAAGCTATTCCATTGTAGCAGGAAAAGAAATTTGCTTTTTCCTCAATATGTGAAACGCTTTAAGACTTATTCTGCCTGTTACTAATTCCAAATTGTTTCAAGTTGGCTGTTGATAATTTCAGGGATAACCTACTGTTTACAGGATGACTAGGAAAGGTTTTGGATCAGGTCCCTTCTTGAGGCAAGATGTTCAGATCAACTAGTTAGTATTAGTGAAGCAACCTAATGGTACCTCGGCATCGAGCAGAATTAGACTCCTAGTATTTTTGTAGTAAGTGAGAAGATCATAGGAGCAAGACTTGGGTATTTTGTAGGGAAGAAATGCACCAAGCACTGTAATCATAAATGACTTCTACACTAAACTGTGATGAAACGGAATGCACCCAAATTTGTGGGCACTAAACTTGAGAGAATGGATGGCATGATGAATAGCAGAGCTTCAGTCCAGAAGGACTTTGGTGACCTGGAGGACTGGGCAGCAGAAACCTCAAGAGTTTCAGCGAACAAAAGTGCAAAGTTCTGCAGCTCAGGCAGAAAACCACCATGCATGGGTACAGTCTGAGAAGGGACCGGCTGAACAGCAGCCCTGTGGAAAAAGAACTGGAGATTATGGTGGGCCCTGAGTTGAGTGCAAGCCAAGGGTGAGTGCAGGTGAAACTATGTAACAAAGGGCAACATCCACCAGTTACATTGAGGAAGGTTCAAGTTGGACATGAGGAATTTCTTCTTCACCAGGAGGGTGGTACAGCACTGAAACAGGCTGGCCAGAGGGATCATGGGTCTCCATCCTCAGGGTTTTACAAAACCTGGCTGGATAAAGCTGCAGCTGATCTATTGATGGTGACAGTCCTGCTCTGAGTAGGAGGCTGGACAAGGTGACTTTCAGGGGCCCCTTCCAAGCAGCACTTTACAATTTTATGATAAATTTGATCTAACTTCAGATTTGCTTCCTTTCCAAACCATCCAAGATGGTGAGTGAGTGAGAGTGAGGGTGACTGAGTTCTACACAAATGTTATAAAATAGCATTTTTTTAGAGGTGCCATTTTTGTCCTGTAATCATCAATAATGAAGAAAAATCTCATTTATTCAAGGTCAAGAGTTTATTGTAGGTAGCTACCACCAGATGTTCTAAAAAAAAATATACCAAAATGTCCTAATTCAGCTAATGTGTAATATGCTAAGCGTGTATAACTGTTATTTTATGTTAAGGGCTTGTTTGAACATTTTAGGCAAATTTCCTCTCTGTTGATTTCCTCTCAGTTTCTCTGGGGGTGAAAGAGGGTGAGGGAAAACTTTTCTTTTTGGAGGGAAGAAAGCAGAGGCTGTGCTGCTATCAAGCATTCTCAAAATGTAATTTAAAATGTCAGCCACTATGGCAACAGTTTTGTATTGCCTTTTTTAATAGGAGTAATTATTGTACTCAAGCCAAATAATGAGTAATTAGGGACTGTTTATTTTCAACGCTATCTCCAAGGTGGAAAATTGTGCTGCTGCTTTTTTTTTTCCCACTTCTTCAAAATACTAAATTCCTAAGTAGTAGTACTTATGCCGTGCATTTCACATTAGTATTAAATGTGGTTTAGTTTGGTTGTGCTGCAGGACGTCGTAGAGACAGATGAAATGGTGTGAGGGGTTGAGATGTCCAGAAGAAACAATTGCATGGCAGACAAAGGGCAATACTGGGACTCTGAACAAAATGGATTTCTGCCCCAGACCTTCTAGGCAGTCTTCTACAAGTCTGTCCACTACTGTGCAGCTCTCTTACCATATCTATGTAACAGCAGTGTCTTGGCAAAGATATGCTGACGATATAGGGTGCACGGACCAGTTTACTACCATCTGATGAGTTGAGAGAGTACGTGTTTGGTATTCACCAGTGTTAGGGTGCGTGTGGGTGCAGCCTCAGGTTTCGCCCAGTCCACTCTAGCAGCATATTGCTGCTAAAGGAGTCTTCCCACACTTGTAGCTGGAGGAGGGGTTGGTTCAGTTCAGTGATCCTACAGAAAATTCCTCATTTGGGCATTTTGTTTGTTATGACAGGTTGGTTTTCCATCAGATCAGTGAGTTACCCTGACTCTCCTTGCAGCCTAACAGTCACTAGCACAAATACAAAAGAGGCAGTGAGGGAGAGCAGGACTGTCTCTTTCAGCAGCAGCCCGTGATTAAGTTGAATTAAGTCTAATGAGACTTAAACCTTTAAATAATATGAGGTGTTGGGAGGCCACCTTCCTGCCTTTCTAAAACCCAGGTTTTCCAAAGGGTATTTTATGCTAATCTCTTTAAACATGCTTTCGGGAGTCGTGTCTAAGATATGTGTAAGTAAGAGATACTGTTTTCAGTAGGCAGGATCACTTACAATTTGGCAAGAGTGTGTCTTAAGCAGGAAGGTGAAAACTGAGGCCTTTGTAAGAAATACACAAACGTGTCTTGAAGTATCTGACTAGAGAAGTGAATTACAACTGTTTGGAAGACTTGTTAAAATGCACAGACAGTACTAACTGCAGTCTCCTAGTTGCCCCAAGCAAGCTAAAAGGTATCCATCCTTCCTGGGCCGCACACCTGCAGATACGAAATGCTCTGAATATTTTGTTGCCCTAGGCAACTCACTTGCTCTGCCTTTACAATATGCGTAGCCCTGTCCACAACTCAGGGGAACTTAGCTGCGCTTGCCATGGTTACTGTGACAACCATGGGCAGCATAACCCTTTTTAGCAAATACTGGTTTAACAAGTTGGGGTTTGTGATGGTAATGAAACAAGTCACACAGTCTGTGATGTTACGGACATGGATGGCTGTTCGAAACCAGAGCTGCCAAGGCACCCCTTCATGCTTCTTGCCGTAGCTTTGTCATCTCCATTTTTTGAGCTGCTTGGTTAACTTCTCCCTCCCTGCGCAACTGCACTGCTCCTTCATGTCCCAGCTCCTCAGTCCTGACATAGACCTTCCTCTCCACCGTTCCCTTTTTCTGCACAGCTGTCACCCAGCTTTCCTGCCTCACCTCCTCTTCCTTCTGAATTTTCACGTCCACTCACAAGAGTATCTGTGCTGCTTTCCACCCTGCACCTTGTGTTTAGGATACAGTTCTTTAAGGTATCTATGAAGCTAATGATCCTGCATGCTGCTCCCTAAGACCCTGGAAGACAGCAAACACAGAAGATGTAAGAATCATCTGAGGTACTCTTCCAGTTGTTGCGAATGCCAGAAACAAACAAAAACTGCCCAGGCCCTGACCTACTCCAATGTAGGTTTTGTAGGGTTTTTAAGCTTTGTTAAATTGATATTTCTGAAAGGTTAGTCCAGAGAGAAAAGGTGATCCAGTGGCTTGGGCTTTAATTTAGGCTGTGGGAAACCTGATTTAAATGTCTGCTCTCTTGTTGACAGCCTGTGGAGGTGTGGGAGTATCATGGTCTCCTCGTGCTTCAGATTCCCATTTTATAAATATAGAATACTAGTATTTTTATTGCAATGAGAAACACAATAAAACATGAGTATGCTGAGATGTATGATGATGGAGGAAAAGGGATATATAGGTATTTAAGCTACATCTTTTGTTATTTGCTTTTAAATGCTGTCTATAGAGTTAATGTTTCTCTTTTTGTAATTTCTCAGAAGTTGATGGCTCTCCAGTATCTGAGATTGAAGGCCCTTTCACAACAGCAGATGTTGCAAGCAACTGTGTTTCTAGTGTTTCTTTCCATGAACCGGTGTTGTGGATTGCCTCCTATGCTCTCATGAGCCTGTGTGGAATTATCCTCCTTGTACTGATCATCCTGCTGCTTATTCCACCACGGTGTCAGCATCGCTACACCGACAATGATGTGGTCAATGACGAATCCTCCTTAGTGCGTCATCGATGGAAATGAGAAACTTGATCGTGAAACCTGGGACTTAAACAGAATGAAGAACAAAGTACTTTGCCAAGGGGAAGAAGCCGATGCCTCAGTCCTTTCTACGTTCATTACAAATTGCTGTTGAATTCCTGCCAAATACCCTGCGTCATAACTTTTTAAGCTTTATTTTCTAACACTGATTCTGAACCAAAGCACTGTTAACCACCTCTTAAGTGCTACGGTACTGGACTTGCTACTGCAGTACAATGAGCCTTTATGCTCTCAACAGTATCTTCTTTTTTTAAAAAAAAAGGAAAAAAAAGAAAGAGAAAAAAACACACCATGATGTTCTTCCACTGTCTGAACAAAGTTGTCCATCCCTCTTTCACAAAAAAAGAAGCTGTCAGTATTTTCTAACTAATCAAGCCCTGACTGTAGAAAAAGAGAAAAACTTAATAATCTTTCTTATTAATTGCATTAAATGAATACTGCTTTCTGTTTACATCAATTCATTTTGAAACTGTGCTTATGGTGTGGGGGAGGGAGAAAGGTCAGACTTAAGCAGCAGAGAAAAGCAAGTGAGGTCAAGAAGAAATGTTGGTTTGTATTTTTTTTCTCAAGATCACTGCTGCCACTTGAGAGTGTCACCCTTCCTGAGTGTCATTACAAAATAGTTTGAGGAGGTGAAAACTGGGAAACAAACTTGTTCAGCCTTAGTGTAAAACAAGACTACCTCTCTTAATTTACAAGGATGCTACCACTGGTAAGCGTGTGGCTTAGAACTGGTCTTGAAGCACAAGACGCTCCATACAACCAAATGCAACTCTTTGGCTTCGAAGTAGTGGATTTTATAAAAATTAATACTAAATGACTTTCCACTTTGGTGCACAAAAAAAGCCTTTCGGTTTTCCCCCTAATGTGGTGTTTTGTGGAGTTTGTTGGGTTTTTTGAGTTGAGGACAACTGATATTTAGAAAAGGCTGGTCTGCATAGGTATGGACAGATGATAAAGCTAAGGTCCATGTTCTGCCATCTCTTTTGGTAGTCCTAGTGAGCATGTAACAAAAAGGAAACAAAAAAATGAGAAAGACAACCCTTTTTTTTTTGGCTAAGCTCAGCAACCTAGAAGTTCAAGGGGAAAGTATCTGTCTTCATGGACAGACTGTGAAGTGAAAGTCTTACTGCTGGCTTGTTTTTCAACTTGAACAGCAGTTGGAGGTGTTTGGTTTAGCTTCACCGGTGTGTCAATCAAATGAAAAGTGGGTGTACTGACCGGCTGAAAACAAATATGTGGTAAAACTGAAAACAATAGTGGGAGAGAACAGGGAAGAACATATTTGACCAGACTGCCATTGTGCAAATGTAGATTTTAATGCTGAGATCAGAACATGGTATTTTCTTTGCAGGTGGGACAATTTTTCTAGTATCTAGTCAGTGAGCATTGCAGGACCTCCATTGCTTTTCTGTAACACTGGCATAGTGGATTTGAAAAATAAACAATGCAAGGTTGAGGAGTCAGTGATAACTATTAGTTGTCTGTTTGTTTAAAAAAAAAAAAAGGAAAAAAAATTCCTTGCATTTCGATAGCAGAGCAGTTTGCATATCTGTGTGGGAAACAAGGAGGGAAAAAAAAAAGGAAGCTTAGCTCTGAATCTCCCAATCCCTTGCCTAGAAAATTTGCGGCCTATAATCCCTTCATATAGCTTTCTGATTCCTCTTCATCTGACTCTGCATGGAGTAAGCAAAGATTTCTTTTTTTCAGGAATGGTGCTTTTACAGAGGTGCATATAATGTGTGTGAAAATAAAGCACTGTTAGTTTTTTTTAAACTAACTCATGTATTTCACTTCATAACTGGAAGTGCCTGTGGTTTTCTTTCCTTTTTAATTCTTGCACTTTCAGATTGCTTGGCTGAATAGAGTGAAATAATTGGTATTGTGATCCAGCACCTGAAAATTATTTCTGTTGGAAATCGGATGAAATTTTGAGTTTGCTTCCTTCTTTCTCTGCCTCTTAGTTTTTAAGGGGAGAAAAATGGTGAATTATAAGGAATGTAAGAAACTATAGAGCTTAGGTGTTTTCTCCCTATTCTATTTTCCATACATCTCTCTCAATGTCTTATAATTAGAATTTTTAATACATGTTACAACAAGAAGTAGTTCCCTTGAGTTCTGCTTAAAGCAATAGACTTTGCTCTGAAAAGAAAGGGAGTGATGTTTCCAATTCTGTGATTTGCTTCCATATCATCCTCCTGGGTTTGGTTTGACACATAACAAATAATTTCAAAGTTGTATTCCTTCTTCTACAGTATAGTAATAGAGGTAGTGTTTCTGTCACCTGTTTCAAACAGAAACGCAGTGTGAATGTTTGGATTGATACAGTGGTAAACAATGAGCCCTTTTTTCAATTCAGAAAGCAGTAACACTTGTATGCTCTTAAAATGTTTCTTAACTGCTTCCCTCTCCCCACTCCCTCCTATCTCCTTACCACAAAGAGTTTTAGGAAGGAATTTATTGGGAAAGGTTCCTAGTATGTTTTCTAATGACAAGCGAGATTTCTTCTGAGTTGCTTAATGAAGTCTTTTTAGTGTGCTAGATTTCATATAAAAGCCATTCAGTTTTACCCTTTTACTTTGAATGTCATTGGTCAAGACATTTTAATAGAAACACTTGACTTATATGAGCAATAATCAAGTAGCACAAATGCAATAGTAATATATTCTTGAGTTTTCATGGCATCTCTTGCCACTAAAATTTGGCTTCTATAAAAATGCTGTTAGTGACATCTGCTAGCAGCACAAACTTCATCTCAGCTTGTAAATTGATACTTACACTGGCAGATATTCAGGTGAGTATTGCTTTGTTGCTCTGGCAACAAGAAGAGCAATAGAAACCCTTGAGGGTTCATTTTTAGCTTACAGCACATTAAGAAAAATAATGCTCTTGAGCATTTTTCTATGAAAGATGAAATACAGTGATAGACTACACAGTGAGCTCTTTCCCCAGTATATTTTATTTTAAAGGAGAGTGCTGTGAGGTATTTTATACTCCTGTTAACTAACTTCAGAGATAAGATTAAACTATACCTTAAAAAAAAAAACACAACAGGGGGCACAAAAAACAGATCTTTGAGTAAAGATGGTGCTGGAAAATATTCTCTGTTTATTATGGAAGACAGGATGCTCCACATCACTCCAAATCATTCCTTGTACACGTATCAATATTTCTTGCAGAACCAGTGTTTTCCTAATGTGAATGGAATATCATGTACCATGAAAATGTCAGAAAGACGTGTTTTATTGGATACAGCCTTTTAGATAATTGATGCTATCAGTTCAATCATTAGGGATTTGAAGATGTGTGACTTGAGTTCAAGTAGTTAAACCTGAGTTCAGGCATGGGAATATGTTAGTTCTATCCCACTGCCTTCACAAGTTTTAGAAATATTATCATGGGCTTTTTGGCTCAATTTAAATGCTGAAGAAAATAGATGAAGAATTTTAGTAAGCCTTTTTTTCAGGTTCTGTAAAAAAAGTTAGATAGAGGGGATTGTTCTGTTTTTAAGGTGAAAGAGCTTGTATTTAGGATTTGTATGTTGAATCAACCTAAACGCAATATATCAAGGCAGTGTACCATGCCAGTTCTCAGCTTTCATGCTGCACAGGTTAACTAGCGGTAATCACAGAGCTGTCAGTTTTGGTATCTCTTGTTAACATATCAGTTGCTTAACAACAGTTAACTCTTTATCAGCTAAAGCCAACCTATGGGTATTCTACCCAGTTTCTTGCTGTGTATTGACTGGCTACGTTTCATGAAGGATGACCCATTTGTATACTAACCTTTTCCTTTTAAGTATGAAAAGGCTTATGAGAGTTGCTTAACACAGCACGTTTTCAGAGAAAGAGTGGTCCTTAAATTTTCTGATAACCCAGCATGATTGTGCTGCTGAAAGCTTCTTTGATTTCTGTAGAGGTTTCCAACAACTAGGTTGGTTGGTTGTCATACCCTGATCTCAGACATGAGCCTCATATATATAAGTAGTAATATAAGCTGCATAATGAAGGGGGCTGGTACAATGACCTATGGAGGTGAAAGTAAAGGAAATTATGGAAAGAGAAGTAAGCAAGCTACCCTTCACTTCATTAAAAACTGTAAGAGCATAACAGATTGATCCTTTTAAGAAAGGTCTGTACAATTTACCAAGACATTAGTTCCTGTCAAACTTGACTCCCCGATTGATAAATTGTTCATTTCTGGCTGCTGAAGTTCTTGCTGCTGTTCAGAGAAGTGAAGACAGATTGGTAATGGGATACGAGCAATCTTCTGAGCCAGTCAGATTTTCTGGCTTCTGGGGCCTAATTAGACGTTAGGCCAGACTTGTGAGTAATCCAGAGTCCTGGTAATGGCTCCTTGGGAACATTATCTGAAATATAATTGTTGGCTTCAGCTGAACCCCTGGGTGAGATGGATCCGTACTGCAAAAGCCACTCCTACAACTTGCGCTAACTGACAGAGGGGCTATGGTGAGCTGAAGCTGGCTGGTGGTGTGAAATGTGGAGGTGCTAAATAACTGAGTCTTCTGCCAGACTTCCAGATCAAGGCTGAGGCACCTTGGTAGAGCAGAATGGGAGAGCGACTGCGGTTGCTGACAAGCTGCTGTAAGGCTAACGTCAGTCAGTCACCTGGCTTCTTTGGTAAGGGTTCATTTGTCTGAGTATTTCAAAAGCCAGTGTATTCTAAGGTGCCTATTGCTGCTACTGGGAATTATCTGCTCACAGGTGAATGAGGGGCACGACCATCTTTAAGTAGAATCATTGGCCAGTTACTGAATATTCCCCTCTCCAAATAACAAAGCGCATAGTGATATGCCTCACCCTTAGCAATAGTCTGTTTGTAAGCAACAAAACGTTCTTTTAAAACATGTTGACATCGGTGACTGTACAGTAGTAATATAAGAATGTTTTGTGTTTGCCTTTTTTTTTTTTTCTTTTCACTGTATCCAGGCTTTGGCTGGATCTTTGTGGTCGGGTAGTTTTTGAAATACTGGGAATTTTAGATTAGACTACAAAGGCACATGCAGAATTTCTTTTAAGTTAGCCAAAAAGTAAAACACAGAAGGTAATTTTCAGCACTTAAAAGGAAGTAGCCCTCAGTAAGTGTTCTCTCCTTTTTTTTTAACTGATGATAATCACTTAAAATCAATGTATTTTAGTATAGCTGCTGTCCTACTAATTCACTGGCTGTAAATCTTCTGATTTTTCTAATTGTCTTCTGGCCCCCTCATTCCCCCACAAAAAAAAAAAAGTTCCTAAAAGCTGAAGACCTCTATATCCAAAATTCAGCCTTCTAACAAAAGATACGTTTTTCTTGGTGACCATTCACAGACCTGTTTTAAAGTAGTTTGTAAGGCTTTAGAAATTAACTTTAGGTTGAAAATACTTGCATTAGTATTAGGAGGAGAATTAGAGCCAAAACTTTAATTCTGACTTTAATCTGTGTCAGTGGTCCCTGAATTTGTCTGTGTGCAAAGAACTCCTTTGTGCATTTGACTACATTTCCTAGTCCTCTTTCACTTCCCACTTGGAAATACTTAACCGCTTGGCCTTCGTCGGTGGTCCTGTACATTTTCCTTTTTCTCTGTCTTTACGAAATATAGGGGAGGAGGGGAGGACCAGAAGGAGCTGTGAGAGTTAGTGCCATTCCTTAGGCAGGTGATGGCCCCTTCCTTTGAAGGCCTTGCCAGTTTTTGTCCTACCGCCAACTGTAGTGGGCCCTTGCTGTCTGTTGGCTCTTCTTGCTGACTGAGACACTTCTGCTTTTTCCAGTTGAGCAACTCAGCCTGCTCTGATTTTACAGCGATGTGTACTTAGGCAAAATACTTGAATAAACTACATTGTTTGTCACCATCCTCTCATCACATCCCTCTTTGAAGAGGGAAATTTTCACAGAGCCGTGTCAAACCTGCTAAGGGTATGTTTACTCCTGTGTTGTTAGAGAGGAGTTACATAGTTCAATGTTTAAATGGCCATATTTGCAACATAGCTGTCCTTTGGAAAATTCTGGGGAAAAAAAATGGACTTGAGCAAGTCATGTTGAAGTGGTACTGGAAAGACAACCAACAATTTCTTGATAGCACCAAGGCATGATTACTGCAATATGTCCTGGAAAAAAYTGCTTTGCTAGCCAATACTCTGTGTGTTCATAAACTATACAAGGCTGAGTGTTTAAATTAGATTTATCTGGAACAGGCAGTTCACATTTTTTATTGAAAATTTTATATGGAGATGCAGAAATCTTTTAAGACTTTAATACTACATCAACTGTTATTTGATAATTCTTTAGGAAGCGTGGAAAGGATTTCACCTTTAAGGAAATTATTCCATCTTGTAGAGGCATTTGTTCACCTGATTTATTTTTTTTTAATAGATGAGACATAACATTGACTGAAAGGAAAATGGGAGCAGAACTTTGAAAAAATGGGTGCAGTCTTTTTAATTCAGTCTTCAGGTGATGTTAGGATGCCTATCCCACTTACTGTCAAGCCTCATTACTGAATTTTCCAAAAACTGATATTTTGTACTTTCAGGTCTTGCCATTTTCAGATAAATACTATGTAAAAATCAAATTTTCTGCTGCTTAAAATAAATGATTAATTCTTTCACCTATTTAGTGTGTCTTCTGAAATCCTGTTAAGACGAACTTCCAAGCCAATAAATTATATCCATCCAAATTCTTCCTAGTACTTTGGGACTTTCAATTCTAACTTCTGGCTCTAGCTCTGAAAAGAAAGCAGAACTGCTCTAGATCTCATTTGAACGTTGAGGGAAAGGGAGGAGGCAGGCAAGTTTAGCTCCCAGGTGATTTTTCCTGCTTACAGACAAATAACTGAGACGTTCTTGCTTCAACTTTTAATCAGTTCATTGGACAGAAATCGGGCACAGAAAACATTAACTTGAGAAGATGAAGCTTCTGATCATCTGGAATGGATTCAAGTAGTATTTTGAACTGTTGCTGTCTACTGCCCTAAACTACAAGAAGGCGGCATACAAGTTGAATGTCCCTGTCCCTAAGACAGCCAGCCACCCTGAGAGGGTTGGTTCCTTACCTTGGGAGAGCCGGGAGRAGGGTGGTTACCGTGCTCTGTGTTTTGTACCCCGGGAGGTGGCGCACGTGGTTTGTTTTTCAAATATGAGAGTTTTCAGCCCTTTCACAGCAAATTCTGTTGTCTTGCTTGAATTCTATTAAAAGTGCTTTCAATTTTTCTCTTTTTTAAATATCCTACCTAAAAAGGACCTTGGTGTCTCCTGATCATTTGGTAATATCCCTCTTCCCTCCCACTAAAAGCCTCTTTTAAAAAGTCTGTTATTTTTAAGCCCAGAGCTTTTATCTTAAAGGTAGCATGATGTATGCATGTTGATAAACTTAGGGGATTGGTCAAGCAAGACAGATTAGCACCAACTGTTTACTATGGTAGCTTTATTTCACACTTTGGAAAGCTGGCTGGTTTTGCTTATTACTGTCCTGATATTCAGTAAAGCCTCCCTATTATTACACAGCTCTGCTGACAGAGGTACTGGACAAGTTTTCAGATTTTTTCTTGTGCTTAAACTTCTCCTATGCTTCTGAAATTGCCATCATCTTCAGAGCACCCTCTGTGCTTGAGGCTTATTGGATCCAAAACTGTAAAACCGTCTGTTCATTCACACTTCTCTTGCTCATCTTTCCCCATTAAAGCTCGCCCATCTAGACAAAACATCTTTTCAGTTTGTGTATGAAATACGAAAGTAAGAATTTATTGCAAGAATATGGCTTTTTTAGTAACCACAAATACATGAAGGTTTACAATTCAAGTGCTCGATGTAATTTTTCAGGACAATGTGTAATTCTGATGGCCACTTAAAATGTAAACATTAACTATTCTTCCCTTTCTGCACCAAAACAAATAAACCATTTAAAAATAAATGGTTTGGGGTTTTTTTTTCCGTCTAGAGGCTTACAAGTAACATCTGCCTATACCTTGACTCATCATTTGTTTTTCTAGGAAATTCAATAGCATTTCCTAAGAAATGCAGGTTATTGTAAAGACTACATGAATCTATGCTGCCAGTGTATACATAAATATTAGCATATTGGATTTTTATAGTTGTTAGCTAGATAAAACTACATTTTTTTGAATAAACAAGGTATTGTGTTATTCAGCTTATTTATTTTCATGCATCCAGCACTGTTCTGAAGTATTATGCGTGAGAATACTAGTTACTTTTCCTTTGGTTGAGTTTTTTTTAATTATAAGCTTAACATTAACTTCAGCTTTCCATATTCTGACTGTGTGAGATTTTTTTATTGTTGTACGTCTTGGACATTCTTTAAGCTGGTGTCTTATACTGATTTTTAACTGCTGATGTATTTTTACAGTTTTCTAGTTTGCTCATATATTCCCTTTCAGTGACTAACTTGTACCACCTTTTCCCCACACCATCTTGCAATATCGATCCACTGTGACTGCCCATGTCTGTTGCCATCCTGGCCCACAGGTAAGGTGATACCTTTTATCTCTCTTCCCCCTCCCTAGAAGCCAGGTCTGAAAGAAATCCAGCTCTCTTACTGTGTGTGTGGACTGGGCTTCAAAAGTGGATTTACTGTGGATTTTTGCTCTTTTAGAACGCCAGCATCACCTTTGGGTGATCTGAGCCCATCGCAGCGGTGTCAGCCTGGGTCCCTGTTGAGAAACCTGGTGTTGGCAGAATGGATCAGGGAAGAGCTCCAGGACATACCACAGGATGTTGTCTCATCAAGCTACAAGTGCTTTGGGATTGCTGATAACAGGGACCGTGCCAATCCAGCTCCCTCTGGTAAATCTCTATTTGATTGAGTAGGCTTACAGAATTGTTTACATCCAGACTTGGCTGTAGACCATGTGGTATTGCACAGGGTCTGTGCTAGTAGGGACCTGTAGGCCTAATGACCGTTGCTGACAGCAGCATTGCTAGAAAACAGACAACAGAGATCCTGTAGGATTGTGCAAAGCCATATCAAAGTATCCAGCATTTAACAGAAGGATTTTCCTCTCCCTGTCACTTTGCCCTTCTCCCTACCCTTACCTTCCTCTTCTGAAATGTTTGGGCTGCTATGTATTAAAGATATCTAGATTTGGGCCCATAATGTATTAAGCTATTGCTGCTAATACTGAGGGAACTTTGTCAGTCAACATCTTCTACCTGGATGAGGTGCAACTGAATATATTTTCCTTGTGTATCTCTGGATTAGCAAAGCATAAGAAAAACACACAAATATGCCCCACCTTTGTGTTGTTTAACAGGCCAGCAAGGTCCTAGGAGCTAGACTCACTTAACAGGTTTTCTAGCTTATCAACTGAAAGTAATCATTGCTTGCTTTTTGCCTTTTGTTTTATGATCCATTTTTGCATATCTGGGGGAAGGTGTTAAGATTTTAATATAGTCACAAAATAAGTATCTAAAAGCTGTCATCTTGTTCTAAGTATTTGCTCCTGGGTTTCATAAAGCCGTTCAAGGTATACCAGGAAAAAAAAAGTCATTGTATAAAATATACATTTAAATCGCTATTTCTCGGCACTACTTTTCATGCTACCACAATTCAGGATGCTGAGGTTCTACCTGAATTATGGGCGTAGGCACACGGTGAAGCATGGCTGAGTTACCACAGCTTAAAGAACTGCTCTTCTACATTGCCACCCCTATTGTCTGTGTCTATGTTCTTATCTGTCCCAAGTCTTAGGTAAAATTAGTTAACTTAAACATCTGTTGCATATTTTATGTAGGTGGTCTAGTTTTTCTAGTAGCCCTTGAAGTCCTTGTGACCTCTACAAGCAAAGATTTGGTACAATATTCTTTCTCTGCCTTACAAACTCTGCCTCCATTTTAAATCATTAAATTCTTTTAACTCATCCTAGCAGGATTAAAAATACACTGTTGGCCATTTGTGGATGAGCAGAAAACATGTAAATTAAATAGCTACGAGGACTGGAATGACACTTTTGCTAATTTGTTAGCCAAGTGGGGTGGATGCAGAAAATACCTCTGGAGGTACAGCAGCTCAAAGGGCAAGCAGGAACTTGCTCTGTTGTAATTTTACAGTGTTTGCCCATAAACTTTCTCTAAGGACTGTGGCTTTTGTGCTGATAAGGCAAGATTAACATATAAGCACTGTGTACGTACATCACCTGTTCCATTTAGTGTCTGCAAGAGTCATTTGTTTCCCAAGTAGATTTCCTGTGCTGCTTATCACCAAAGGGTCTTACAGCCTCACAAGCGCTGAGAGTGAAGATTAATGTTTTGAAAGTTTTTCTCTAAGCTTTCAAATTACAGACTGAATGGTTACAGAATAAGAACAGAAATGATACCTCAGAAGTGTTCTGCAGCCCACATCTTTGATTAATTACTAAAGAAAGAACAGTATCATGTTTCTTTTGCAGACACAAAAGTGAGATACCTGAAGTAAAACTTTTTAAAGTTTCCTAGTCCTTTGGTATTTAAAATCCCCTCAGCTAGAGACCACTGGATCGATCCCTGGGCGTTGGCAGGCAAGCAACCAATTACTGTGTGGCCTGGCTTTGTAGCAAATGTCTGGGTGTAGTTGGATGTAGTTTAGGCAGTAATGAAAATTAAGTAACCTGCTACATTTTTCTTGTGGGTAAAAGCAGGTAAATTGGCAGTTATCCAATAGACACTGGTGGCTAATGACGTTTTTTTTTCACGGTAAGGTGTTGAGGTGGTGACAAAGCTCCTAGGAGCTTAGAATTTTTATCTATGGAGTCTGTGACCCACCAATGTTCGTACAATAAATTTATTGCAAAATTAAATTATCCTGAGTCCTAGTTAATTTTCCTGGCTTTAATAGAAGTAGCAGAATTTTTCATTTGGCTACCATGAACTGTAGCATTTTGGGTTTAAAGACACATTATTTTTACTTTAAAGGCTAGAAATGCACTCTTCAATAGTTTCAATCATTTATTATTAGAGACATCATTTTCTAATGTGTCATCCTGCAGGATAACAGTTCCTGCAGAAATAATTGTGTATTTGGAAAAGTAACCCAGAACAGTGCTGTCCTTAAATTTCTCTTGCCCACTCATAACTCCTTTTCCTTTTTGTCCTATGCTTTTCATTTCTTGTTTATTTGTCCCATGCTGCCACTTTAATTATTCGCACATCTAGGTTTTATTGGATGTTGCTTTTCATTTGCAAGCTCCAGTAAGTTTGAAAATAACCAGCAGCAATTACTCCCTCAGGTTTTACCTGCCATTTACAGCATACTATAATATCCCACTCACAGACCAGGACAAGAAACGCCTCTTCTCAAGGGACTGGAAACATTTATGGCTTTCATGGGTGTCCTGGGAAGAAAGCAAAAGCCCAGTCTGCCTGCAGTCCTGTATGTGCCCTCCTGCAGGATTTTATTCATCTGTTTGCTGACGTAAACATAACTTCTGTGCATCATTAGAGGCAGAGGGAACGAAGAAGCTTAAGGGAAACTAAATCAGAGAGTTTTAAGGGCAAATACTAATTCACAATTTTTGAATTAGTTTGAGCAATTTTCAAAATTAAATCACTAGCTTCCTTGTTTGGGTTTTGCCCAACTTGGAGGTCTTCAGCTCAGTTTCCTGAACGTGTTTGAATGGCTACTTCAGTCCTTAGAAGTTGTCTTTGTAAGCTGTGATTTCCTCAGTCCGGGTCTGACTGGTGCTGGTGGGGCTCAGTGCCCATGCAGGCCTATAAACACTGATCAACCACGGCATGTTGGAAACTGGAACTTTTAAAAAGAGAAAAGCAAGCCCATGATGTGGGGCTCCAATGCTTTTATCTCACCCCATCTGCTACAGACTAGAAAGCGTGCATTGCCAGCACTGTGCTGTAGTTTTGCACTCTTTACATCTGGCCTGGGAGGCTGGGGAGCAGGAGAGAAGCAGGTGTGCTGCTCCACATCGCAGGCACAATCAATGCCAGGTTTTTTGGCGAGGAGATGGGACCTGGGGACTGACCAAGCTACCCCACCAGGAAGAAAGCATCCATGCGAGGGTGCGTGATGCCCTGCTCGCAGCACCGTCAGGGCCCACCGCAAGAAAAGATGAACCAAGGGCTCGGCCTGGTGGGCTGGTGCCCGTGGTAGGGCTTGTGTCATCCTGGTGCCGTGGCGGTGGGTGGAAGAAAGAGCAGGGGGCTGCCCTGTGCCTCAACAGCTAAAACACGAGGCAGACCCTGGTCGTGGCCAGGAAAAAGCCTGCCCTTGCTTTCTGTTTGCTTTCTGGGTTGGCTTCATCAGACTTAAAAAGAACTGGTTCATTTTGAGATTCGGGGGGAAAGAGCTTTTCAAACACGGTGTGTGAGCCTTCCTTTTGATCCTGCCAGCCAGCTGGTTTCTGTCTGCGGAAAATAACTTTTAGCACTACCTCTTATGTTTGAGTTTTTAGGTGGCGTCTACAGTTGTGTTTCCTTGTCTCAAAAGGGGGTTGGTTTGGCGGACGAATCCTCCTTCTGCTAACCCCGCGTGCCCTCTCCCCCTCCGGCGCCGCGAGCGCCAGGCCCTTCACCGCCTTTGCTAAGCAGGTAACGCGAGGCCTCGATGCCGCCCAGTCCTCCTCGACACCACCAAAGGACGAACGGGCCGGGAAGGCCAGGGGGGCGTCCCGCCTCCCCGGCCGCACCCCGCGCCGTGGCTGTGGCCGTCCCTCGACCCCCTGCCCCGCTCCCTGAGGTGCCCCGCCGTTCCCCCGCCTCGCCCGCCGCGGTGGCGGCAGCAGCCGACGCCTCCCCCGGCGGCCCTCCGTGGCTTCCCCGTCAGAGGAAATCGCCCAGGGCAGTGGGGTGCGGGACTCGGCCGGCGGTGCCTGCCGTGCCGTGCCGTGCCGTGCCGTGCCGTGCCGTGCCGTGCCGTGCCGTGCCGTGCCGCCGGCGGCGGCGCCGGGGCGGGGCGGTGGTGACAGGTGGCCGCTCCCCTTCCCGCGCCGTCCCGGTGGCTGCAGGACGAGGCGGGGGGTCGGCCCTGCCCGTCCCGAGAGGACGACGGGGAGCAGGAGAAGGAGGAGGAGGAGGAGGAAGAGGAGGGGGGGGGCTGCCTCTTCCCCCTTCCGCCCCCCCCGCCCCGTCCTGAATAATGTGGCTGAACCGGCAATGTGAGTAGCAGCCCCGCGGCGGCGGGCGCTCGCCTCAYCGAGTGAGGAAGGAGGCGCGGAGGGCGCGGGTGCCGCCGGCCGGTGCTCCCGGCGAGGCRGCGGGCGCCTCGCTCCCGCCTTGCGCCCTCCTCAGGTGGGTGGCCCGGCGCCGCTCCCCGGCCGGCCGGGCGAGCCGAGGCCCCTCTCGGCGCGGGGAAGGGACGGGAGAGCTGTTCCCGACGGCGTCCCCTGAGGCGAGTGGGGACCGAGCCCCCGGGCCGAGGCGGAGGAGCCGGTGCCTGGCGTCGCGGCTGGGCCCCTAGCCAACGTCTGAAAACGGATGGACACCCAGCTTTTTAGGTTGGAATAGTTTAAGGTCGAGTCTGAAATCGATTCTTTTTTTTTTTTCCCCTGTTAAAGTTCTGCTGCCTACGGGTGGGTGTGCATTAGCGAGGTGTGGCAGCGTGGGGATTTGAAGTCAGCACAAAAAAAAAAAAAAAATATTGTGCTTACATTCAGTGCTTTAGTTGCTGCCAAGGGGCAAGCGAGCACCTGAGGGAGAAAGGAAATTGGGAGTTGCTGTAAGGTGGGATTGCTAATCGTTTTATTTTCCTTCTGCTTTGCTGTCTTCCGGGCCCTGCCACASCGCCATCCGGACTGTCCATCCGGACTGTCCGCACGGTTTCTTCCTCTCTGCTCCTCTCTGCCCTCTTACTTGTCTGGCACCGTGAGTATTGCTGAGTATCTCTGGCTGAATACCTCTCCGTGGCAGAAGCGGCATGAAGGAGGTTTGTGGCACCTGTCTGAGCACAGCAAGCCCCTCTGCAACATGCCATCCCCATACTGCTCCTCAGTGCTGCGCTGAGTAGTGGACTGGGGAGCCACAGCCTCTAAAATCAGCAAAAGCACAGTCTGGCTTTCCTGAATGTAGACCAGGTTTTGCATTTTTTAACTCCTAACTGCTGTGGATGGCAAATCTTAAGCTCTCTTAACTATCTTAAGTTTGTCCGAGCTTATGGCTTAGCTGCTATTGTGTAGGGTTTTATGCACGTCTATGCAGGTACTGAAGACTATACGTGTGCAGCATATGTAACCTCAGTAAATCTAAGAGATCCGGCTGGACCCAGCAAATAGCTTCAGTGCGGTCCCCCAGTGCCTTCTGAATCCAAGAAAGTAGAACCAGAAGTTGGTTGACAGTGAAAACGTTTTCTGACAATTTTGAGAACTAAGTACAAACTATGCAGGAGAGTTGGTAAATGTATTCCTTAAACCTTAAAAGGCGTATTTTAGAACCGTTTAATAAGCTTGCAGTTTAAGTAAAATGCAKGATATAATAAAGAAGTTAGACTTTCTGTACTTTCTCTTCTACTTAGGTAAAATGCTGTGCTGTTGAGCCTATTTTGCAAGTCGCTCCATAGTTTTGATGAAAAACAGTGCAAAATCATTGTAAAGATAAACCTGCTAGGCCAACAACAGAAAAAGCAAAACGAGACCTGACTGATGGTGTCATAGATCTTTACAATGCACCCCACCCCACCCCAAAAAAATAATCACTGAAATCTTTAAATAAACTTCTTGTCATTTTCACTTAATTCTTCCTGGGTTTTGTCTTTGAAACTTGTGACTTGGTCTCCTTTACAAATTAAATATATTTTGTGTATAAATCTGATATTTTTTTAATATTCAAAAAGAGGAAAAGTGAGTAAGTTTAATATTACATGGTTCCTGCAGCTTCCTTCTTTGTGTGCGTGAACTTTGTCAGTGTTCACATTCACTGTATGAATTAAATGTTGGAGTAATTTTCAGTATTATTTTAGTGCAGGTTTGCACCACTACTAGTGGTAGAGTGAGACAGATTTCTCTTAGACTGAGGTAATAATTGGGAAATTTGTTATATCTCTGAAGATTCATTATATTACTTTCTCAATTTTAATCCTTTGACGAAAATACAGTAAAAGTTTCTCACAGTATCTCCCTTATGGTCACAAATGCACACACTTATGACTTCTAAATACAACGACACAGAACATTTTAAGAGCTCAGATCAGTATCTTAAAAGGGTTTACTGTCCTCTCTTTTTTCTTTCTTTTTTTTTTCCTTTTTTTCTGATGCAGGAAATGAAAAACCGGGGTTATTTACAGAAGACCCTTCGATGTTCATAATGATCTGCATTCTTCCTCACTAAGGTTCAAGGGCTGGAGTACAGCTGTGCTTCAGCTGTTAAGGATGACTGGGTCAGAGAGGGCCACTTGCTGCTTCTGTTGCTATTATAAAGAAGGGGGAGTTCAAGTGAAGATACTGTTCAGTGTTAGCTTTACCAATCTGCATTTTCTGCAGTGTTTTGTTAGGCTTTTTGTTTTTAAAGCTAGGTAGAATGCAGGAATAACCACATGCACAAATCAGGATAGGGAGTAGCTAAAGAGGTAAAATCTTTACAGGAAAAAAGATCTGGTCTTTATAGTGGAGTATAAACGGAACCCGAGTCAATAAAGTCTACTCTTAAGAAAAAAAGTCAAACTTCCTTCTGACATGAATAACCGGAATGAGAGTCTCCAGAATGTGTGTGTTGGACTAGTGTGTCCGTTCTGTAGTAAAAGACGCAGACCAGTTGGGCAGACTTCTCGGGAGAGTGGTAGGACCTGCAAAACGGGACTTGAGGAGAACAAGTGAACAATTCGGCCTTATTCTAGGTAAGGGGTAGGGCAGAAGTCTTAACATTTGTAAAAGGTAGTTCCAAAAAGGAGAGGAGTATCTTCCTGAATGTAAACTGTTATAAGGAAAATTTAGGCTAGATAATACACAGTATTTTCTAACAGGTTGGCAAAGTGAACATATTGGATATTTTTGGACATTGGTTCTGTTGAACTTGATTTTCAGGACTATGAAACAAATTTTTTTCACTTTAACAGGCTGTTATGTTCAAGGACATGTTTCTTTATAGATCAGGAAGTATCTTGTGACATCAAAACATCAGTGTTTCACAATTGCAGTGTGATATTTCCTTGTTCAGCATCATAAATTAGGTGGTGCATTTCTTCTAGATAGGGAATGCACATTGGCATTTCTGATGAGGAGGAAGAGGAGATATCYAATATGGAATTGATTTACATTTCTTTGTAGTCAGGAAAATTGTGAATCTTGTTGTTTCCGTAGTGTGTAGATGCGCTGATAATACAGTCCATGGAAACTGTGATATAACTGAGAGAAGGTGAAACAGTCACTCTTGTCATGTTTGAATGTACTCCGAGCTCATTGTGTTAATGAGATTGTTTGGGCCTTCTTCAGTTATTTTTACCCAGTGTGTCAAAAGGGTGGATGGAGGGAGTTCCCTGTATGGTCAGCATTTTAAACCATTCCTGTAATGTCTGCCTATCACAGAAAATCAATAGTAACTGCATACTAGCTGTATAGTCATGTGTAGTATCTGGTACTTACTTTTCAGAATCAAAATCCTACTAGAATTAAGTTGAACTTCATGTTTCTTTGCAGTATTATGGGTGTGGATTGAGCAGAGTCTTGGGGGGAGTTTTCTGCTTGAAGATCAACTTTTAGAAACAAAAGGGGTTGTCAGAGACAGGAATGCAACAAATACTCTATTGCCGCATCTCTGAAGGCTGTGGTTAATACAGTATATCAGAAATAAAATAGCCAGTTTGTGTAGCAATGCCAGAGAAAACACAAGATTTTGTGTGTTGCCATGAAAACATCTTTATGTCTCTGTGGTTTTCTTTCTTTTTTTTTTTTTCCTTGGCAGATCTTGTGAAATTAGCAGGGTTCCTATTGACATCATTGGCTGCTTGGTACTTGGGATGCTTATTTGCTATTCTTACACCCAAAAAGGCAATAACAACACCTATTGCTAATCTTCAAGACATTGGAAAGAAACCAGTGTTGAGGGGTGTGTAGTTGTATTTCTTTTTTTTTCCTTATACTATATATAATGTTGTGTATTTACATGGTAAATGACAAACGGCTTGTTAGCTAATAAATTATTTGGTATGTGCTATTGTAAGAATGAAGTTGGCTGTGTAAATTTAATTAATTAGTCCAAGTCTGAACTATTTCTTAGACACTATCTCTGAAGAAACACAATGTCAGCCTATGTTTGCCAGTATGCAAATATAATTAATTGAATAGTAATGTAACAACACCTTATTTGTTTGCTGGCATATAAGCATGCAGCTGCAGCTTTGGTTCTATCACATGTATTTTACAGTTATGGTAAACTGTTGAATCACTAACCAAACTTTGTGATTAAATTGTCATTATTTCTTTCCTCTAATCTGACTGGGTGGCTTAATGTGTACATTTTCTCATTCTATGACTATGTTATCATGTGAAAAAGGCTTACAATGACAATGATAACCATTAACTTCAAGCTATTGGTAGGAATCCTTCATCCCTCTAGCCATTGTTTCCTGTTATATGAAATAGCACAAAATAATTCCTCTATATTCAAATCAGATCATACTACATGGGGCATTTTTCCCTAGATAAGCTTGCTCTTGGTCCCAGCAGCTGTTTGAAAGTCGATGATAACTTAGAGCCCAGGCAAATCTGTGATAATTTTGCCATGATACTGGAAAACTGGCAGGATTGGCTTCTGTGTATATATGTTTGAGCTTAGCACGTTGACGTTAAGTGATTCTTTCCATGTAGAAATTGTTTATGCAGCATCCAAGAAAACATTTTCTCATCTTGTTGTTGTAGCCCCAGTCCCAAAAAGGCAGAAGTGTGATCACTGGTCTCCCTGTTCACCTGGGAACTATGCCTATCGGATTCTTAGCGGTGGTGGCAGAGGAAGGCTGGCTAAAATTTGTTTTGAGGATGAACTGTGAGTACCAGTCTAACTTTAAATCTAAGCAAGTGCTTTGTAGTGTGAAAAAGGGTGTTTCATTTTGGTTCACTAGCAGCAAGTAAGCTCCTACCAGGGGGCTCCTATTCTGGTGATAAACTTCAGAATATAACTGACAGTATTTAACTCTTTTTTTTTCCCCTCTTTTTTTTTTTTTAATACCTAATCTCAGGTTATTTTCTTCATTTCTCTACATAAGCTGCATTCAACTGTTAGTTTCAAGTATTATTTTTAATTTTCATGGTGCGGGATAGCCAGTTTACAGTATGTTGAATGGTCAACACCTTCTGAAAGTTCTTTCATGGCTTTTCAAACTGGACAGGTAGAGTGACTTCAAAACCTTGCAATGATCTTTTGTGTAGATATAGTCCACACAGAATACTGCCACAAAACCACATTTTATCTTGGTTTTTTTCTACTTTATCTTTCTGGCTACATTTGTACGAAGTACTTTCGTGATCTGGCTCATTTTGAAAGACTAGTTGGGCATCATTGAAGGAAACTGACTGATATAACGTGCAACATTTTTAAGCCATAGCTCTTGTTTACTMCAAAGTCTTGAATTAAATAACATGAACATCAGAAAGTGACTTAACGTTGGTAAATACAACTTTGGATCAGAGCTTCTGGATGGATGCATTCTACTGACACTGTATTTATTTCAATTCCAGGCTTGTAAGCAAAGAGAAGGGTAATGTTGGAAGAGGTATAAACATTGCCATTGTGAATTGTAAGTAAGAGAAAAAATGTTAGAGACACACCTTCRTACTTCAATAATTTACAAAGGTTCTTGGGGGGGGGCTGGGGGTTTTGTTGTTTTGGTTTGGGKTTTTTTTACTAGCTTGTATGGAAGGAAAGGGAAAGGCAAAAATTGCAAACTTGATTCATGTTAAATGTAAGAAAAACAAATCTGTGTTTGAAAGAAATAGTCTTCTGGATAAACAAAAGAAACGTGTTCATAATCAGTATAAGAAAATAGAAAATGTGTACATAGCAGCAGTATATGTGTATTTTATTAGATAAAATAACTGCTTCTTATGTAACATAGCAAAAATACCTGTGATCTCCAGCAGTAAGAATCAACTTTCAGGTTCAGTCCTTGATAAAAGGGATCTACTGCTCCACGGGTAAGGGGCAAGCAGTAACTGAGAATTGCAGTTCTTCCCCAAGGTACAACCAAGGTACAAATTTCTTTTCTAGACTTGGTCAGTGGACAGAAAGACAAGCTCAAAGGTTGATTAATATTAAACTGTCATTATATGTCTTCGCTTACAGTAGGAGCTATTGGAAAGCAGAAGGTGCAGTTTATTCCAGATCTGGAGGCACCGTTTTAATTTAGATGAATGGGAATGGTGATGAAGTGCAGTGTATTCAGTAATGGGTCCTGTGAAAAATGAATGCCTAAATGTTGTGGGGAAGGGGAAGAAAGGGAGTTCAGATGCACAGTCAAGTTGGCTTTGATCACAAAACGCTTATGTTCCAGTTTTTTTGTCTCAGTATTGCTAAGCAAGATCTTGACCTTGTCTAAATTTGCATGAGTTTATTGAAGTCACTGGATTAAATTACCATGGACAAGAATCTATTCCAAATTTTTTTTCCCCAGTTAACTACTGTGGTTTTTTTTCCAATAAGGAATCATAAAAACTTTACTGGTTATAGTAGGTAAACAGTTAAAAATGAGTTTTCAGCATACAGCTGTAGAGTAAAAGGTCAAATACTCATCTTGAATGCATAAGCAAGTTTATAGCAAATAGGAGTAGGGAACTAGCATTGTCTTTGCATCTGACATTAGTGAGGAGGAAGAAGTGATATATCAAATTTTACACATTTTTAAATAGCCATTTCCTTCATCACACATATAATCATTTTAGCTACACTTTCATCTCCACCTACAGGTAAATCTGTCCATTATCTCAAACCACTTTGTAGTGAGACATATTTTCTACATGTCCTTTAACTAGATCAGTCAAGCTAATGACTTGCTCAATAAGTTTCCTATGGCGTCACACTTTATTTTATTCCATAATGATAACTATTTCTTCTCTGAATGAATATGGTCTTTTGCAAGGAGGAAGACAGAACTATTAAGCCCAAGCTAACAACACAGAGGGAGAGAGAAAGAATTTTGTGGATTTCTGCTGTCCTCACTACAGCCTTTTCCATTTTTTTGTGTCCGCTGCTCAGAAGCAGCTCAGTTCTAGAATGCTGTTTTACCACTGACAGATTTTCGCCACCTTTTCCACTCATCAGCGTGATAAACCTGCCATTTAGAGGCCTGTGTTCAGAAGAATTTTCCTTCATGATTTTACCGTATATGGATCAAAGATAAGCCAGAAGGGAATCAGGAACTGCTGAATCTTCTCACTAGAAATGAGCTGATGCACTCTAATTGGAAAAGACCCTCTCATGTAGCAGGGATCCAAGCAGGGTCTTGGATAACAAAAATCAATTAACTCAGTTGGCATGGATCTAGAAATTTGAAAAGTATTTCCAATTGTATGTCTTGTTTAAACAAAGATAGCCATCTAAACAGCAGCATAATTCATGATGAATATTGACCAAAATGTTTTGGAATTACTAATTGTTTGCATGCCCAGTTTCTGATACRGTAATGATGACTGTTGAGTTTCTGTCCACTGAGATTCAAATGGTATGAAAGCTTGCACATCTGAAACACTGCACAGAATAGTATTAAGCTCATTCAAATAGTTTTAGGCTTAACCAATTTTCCTATTTATGGTTGTGACCTAGTATAGTAGATATAGATATAAAAACATGGAAGGACACTGACTTCCTTCTTTAAAATAAAAAATAATAAAAATGTTTTAKTCACATTTGGTGATTCAGAGACTACATGAAACAAAATATTCTACCCAAATCTTAAACTTATGTTATTCCATATTCCTTCCAATTTAAAATGTAAACAAAAGAAGCCAAATAATACACAAAATTAGAGATGCCTAGCTTTAGCTGAAAATGCTGTATATGCTGATTTGAATTTAATCATTTTTGCTCATATTTACACAACTTTTTKTTTAATTACAGATAAAACAGGAAAAGTCACATCGACAAAATTTTTTGACATGTGGGAAGGAGGTAGGGAAAAGAGTGCAACAGAGCTTTTGTTAGTGTTTCAGTGTTAAGAAAGGACTATATTTATATCATTATCCTGCTCTTTCAAATGACTATGATTGTATTATCAACAGGGATCAGCTAGAAAYGAACAGCTGTTGTCTTCATAAAATATGCTCTGGCCAGATGTGATTTCGAATTTTGCCTGAAAAGCTGAATTTCTCCTGTTGGTTGAGATAGTTAATTGTGTTTTTTTTAATTGTCCTGCTTTTTTTTTTTTTTTTTTAATTGTCAAATAGCCATTTTTTAATTGTCTTTTGTTTTTCTCCTCCATTATTTCAATCTGGTAGAAATAGCACATAACTAGGTACCACATCCAGATACTTCACTCAGCAAAATTCCTTTTCCTGACATGTTTTGTTCTATTTTAGTTGTAAAATCATAGGAAATAAGTTAGTCTGTCTCTTAACATCCTTCCATGTAGCTAGAAAGATAACCTACTTTAAGAATAGCTTTTAACACGTTTTCCAAACTTTGAACGAAAACAGTTTCCTTACCTATTAGTAAGGAGAAACAGAATGCTATGAGGCACTGGAAGCTGATTCTCTGACCACTTAGGAATGCTTGTGACCTTATGTGCATGAATAGAAATCACATTGGGACTAATCATGGGGCTACAGTTTTATATACAGTATGTAGAATGTAATGTCTCCAGGGTGCCTGTTACATTTTTTTGTATGGAAAACAAGTGTCTTGCGTATGTTTAGCAACTGCAAAACCAATAAATAGCTTAGTGCTGCAAATAGGC
The DNA here is from genome assembly GCA_030449065.1 of Oceanodroma leucorhoa. Lineage (NCBI taxonomy): Eukaryota > Metazoa > Chordata > Aves > Procellariiformes > Oceanodroma > Oceanodroma leucorhoa. The sequence goes on along the minus strand of JASVER010000012.1, from coordinate 417,821 downwards.
TGCCACTTAATGAAAGTGGGTGTACAATGGGGTGTGTAACTCAGCTCTGCAGTTAGCATGGTGGTAGGAAGCTCACAGAATAGCAATGACTTCTCCTGGGCTATTCCGTGCTTTGCTTGCATGTATAATATTATGTGAGGTAAACATAAGAAACCATCTATATACTTACCCTGGGCGTAAAAGGCTTTTGTAGAAGTTCAGAAGTATCTTTGCTTACTACTGGGAAATGTAGATCAATCCATGCTCTCCTAGCCTTCAGTGAGAACTAGCAGCTTTCTGCACCTTTCAACTAGGCCCTTTGCTTGTAAACAGAAAAATTGCCTAATTAGGTCTCATTTTGAATAGACAAGGCCAAAAAGTGAAAACAAGTCAAAAGTGGGTGGAATGCAATATGTGTGTAATGAATAATCAGTTGTGTAATTGATTCAACAGACCACTCGGGAGAGATGGTGACTTTTATTAAAAGTGCACCAGAAGGGTCCCTCCTTTTGATGGTGACTCATGATGATGGAAGCACCCGGTAAGCAAGTTATTCATGACAGGCTGAGGAACAGAGCAATTAATAGCTTGAAAATCACTATTGCATAATGGTGTAAAGGAATGGTGAATTTCACTCTATAGTCAGGGTTGTTCTCTCATTTCCTGCCTAAAAGGTTTTGATTCCATGTCCATTCAGTGTTTGCCCGTATCATGTATGTTGATGCTTCCAAAGATGGATAGGTAGTGTTATATTTGTTTAAAAGCACCAGTTGTCTTCATAAAGGACATTGCTGTTACCTCTGGGTCACAACCTTCTATTAAGAAGGTAGCCACACCTCCAATTATAATGTATCTAGTTTGCATTCCTTCCTACATCTTAACCTGATTCTTCAAGTGCTTTCAAATCTTCCGTTTTTTTTAGTTGAATTCATGATATGGTAATTATACAGGGAGAGACTTAATCATTCGGTTGATAAGCATTTGATGCCCTTGTCCTTATTTAAGAAGGGTTGAAACAGCAAATAGTATTTGAGATACATTTTTCTTTCTGTTATGCTATTACAAACAGGTTGTATTAACATCAGGAATGTAGACAGGAGGAAGAAAAATAATTTTGCTCTGAGTTTAATGGCATGCTACTAAGACAGCTCAGGATTTTTTAAACTTCTCATTGTTGTTTCTGCTGACCTACTAATGTAAAGCATGAATCAGCTGTGTTCTTTTTCAGCATTTTTCACATCCTGAATTTTTAACACTTTTTTCCCACTAAATTTTCGTAGGTTGAAAAATGATGCCAAAAAATTAGTAGAAGAGCTGGGAAGTGAAGAAATATGGAATATGAAGTTCAGGTCAAGCTGGGCTTTTATAGCTGCCAAAGGCTTCAAGCTGCCAGATGATATCCAAAAAGAAAAGGTCAGGTTCATTTTATTTTCACTTTGTATTTGTCTGTATATCAGGTATAACCTTCAGGTGCAGATTTCTTGGATTAGCTATAATAACTGTAGTCTGTTCAGTAAGCCTCAGTCATACAAAGCAAGTTCTCTAAGGTGTCATCATTCTTTGCTTTGGATCTGGGCCASGTACAGTGCTGACTTCTACCAAACCAGCACTAAATCATCTGTAGACAAATTTCAGAAGCAACCAGCGATTCTAGAGAGTCTCAGTTTTGAAATGTCCAACCAATGCTGTACAGAGACTTACATTTTCTTCTGGAAGGACAAATTCCAAGGACTTCCTAAAAATAAAGACTGTTTTTATATGAAAATTGGGCTGTCTCAAATTGGCTGKGCAAATACAGCAATGCTTGCATCACAAAACTTTCCTGAATAACTTGCCCTCAGGCTTCAAGAGGACTAAAGAGACCATTTTTATATCAGATTTCTGTTCGCATCTATGATGACCCTCTTGTATTCACTTTCTATAAGCCCAGTAGTGCTCATCTGTRTGACAGAGAGGCAGACAGAAATGAGAAAACCCAATACAGAGGTCAGTTCCCTTGATGATACTGACTCCCTCCAAGGGCMTGTGAAGCTTCCATAGTGGGGTATTTTTCCCAGAATATTGTTGCAATCTTCTTCACATTACAGAGCTTCTGCAGGAAAAACGTGTTCAATTATTTAGTGTATATTATGACAGCCATCTGGGAAATAAATAAAGCATTCTGTGTAAGAGAGAAACTGGTGGAATCTTCACCCATTATGTCAAGCAAGATGTGCAATGTGCTACTTAGCTTCCCAGTCCTACCCTATTACCCCCTTCTGTTGTATGAGGTTTGACAAACTAGTTTATAAATTGAGAACCAAATACTGATTTTTTTTTTTTTTTTTTAAACAGATAAACCACTCTGACAAGAAGAACAGATACGGTGGCTGGCCAGCTGAAATCCAAATAGAAGGCTGTATCCCAAGAAACCTGATMTGAACAAATGCATACCTCATTAGTAAAGATGATTCTATATTTTTATTTCTGTGACTCTAGTAAATTGCCTCCAGAACCCAATAAGCATCTGAACACCAATTGTAAAATAAGTCAAATGCACAGTTTTTAACCTTTCTTTCCTCTGTGATGTTTTACTCTATCTGAAAACAAATAGGGATTTTGATGACAAGTGGAAATAAAATACTCTGTTTTGGAATTACAATGTTCAGGAAGTCAGTCAAAAATACTAGGATTTTTGAAAGTGAGTATACATTGTCATTAGTAATTTTACGGGTTTGGTTTTGTTTGTTTATTTGTTTTTAATACGTGTTTTCTTTTGGTTCCCTTTAAAGACTAATATGCAAATAGAACTTAGACTAAATTGTAATATAAAGTCATTAGCAATAAAGCAAATTATTTTGATGTTAGTTTATTAGTAACGTCGCTTCTCTTCAGAAAAATGGAAATAGTTACTTTTCTTGAGCTGGTTTTAGTGATGTTGACAACATGGAATAGCAATGTTAACATGTAAAGATCAAGTTACTTGGATTATTTTACCAAATTTAAGCTGGAAATCTACATGGTTTGTTTTAATTATTTTTTCTTCCTGTAAGTTTAACTTAAAAAAATGTAGTGACTTCATGCAAGCTTAAGTGTTATTCATGCTAACTGTAGAATCAAACACATGATTGTAAGGAAACTGTAGAAGCCATTTATTCAATTTCCCTTTTTCTGAAGCACATCAAGTATGTCTGGACCTTTCTTAACTGGTGTTTGTCCCCCTGTTGTTCAGAAGCCTCCCATATGGCAGATTCCACAGCTTAAGTTGCTTCCTATAGCATTTCACTGTTATTCTAGTTATTCCCCAGACATACTGAATTARCCTAAAAGGACCAAGTCAATTACACGGAGAATAACTCATCACCATTCTTTTTATGCCAGTCTATTATGTATCTGAAGACTGCCCTCATCAACCCTCTCATCCCTAGACTGAACCTCCCTGGTATATTTTAATCTTTCTTTACATTTTTCTCAACATTAAAACATTCACTTAGCAGCAACTTTCTTAATGTGCTGTGCTTCAAATGGATCACAGCACTCTATGCAGCTACTTACGAGCATCCCGCGCTTTAGACTTTTGGGCAGGAGAAAATCAGAAGTGGTGACCTGAGAGGGTGGCTGCCAACAGCCAGATTTAGTCTACTCTTGCTCTCCGTGTTGCCTGGTCGAAGCCCTCTCAGTGCTGCTCCAAATCTCTACCCGTGTCGCAGCTGCCATTACCTACTTGTAGTCACTGCGGTGTTCCCAGCAGCTTTCTGGTATCACATCCCCCACCAGTCCCTAAAGCTACATTTCCTGCTGCCAGTTTGCAAACTGCTCCATAGCCCACGGACGCTGCCAAAGAAAGCAGTGAAATTAGTTTGACTCCATTTGACTTTGGCAGACTCAGAATGGTTGCTCCTTATCACCTTGCTGCTGATGAGGTRGTTACAAATTGAGTACTTAAATTGCTGTTTCAGTATTTTTCCACATCCAAGTCATTTTTCTTTTGTTCTTTTTGCTTGTTCATCCTGCAAGTTGTGTAGGTCAGGGACTTCGTTTTGGTATTTTACACATCTAATAGTAAACGCATGTGAACTGTTGTAACACGGGCTGAACTTGGCCTCATTCTTGAAACCTAGGGATTTGGATGGAAGACCCAAGGTTTGCTAGCAGTTGCAGGCTACTTTGCAGTTAAGAAGACTTCTCTGCATCTGCTGCTGTTCCTTACACACGTGTTTTAGCAAGAGAGGAGAGCTATCATAGGCATCTAGCTTCCATGTGAGCCTGTGGTGGGACAGCTTCTGTGAAGATACTTCAGTGCTTATTCCTTGGGAGGTTTGAAGCAGTGGATTCCRGGTGCCTTGTATGTGCTTCCTAGGGGTGTTATAGTATTGCAGTGAAATCAAACCTCTCCTCTGCTTCGGATAAAGTGACCTAATCAACTGTACATTAGTGTTCCTGTCATCCAGATCAATGCCAAGACGTATGGCTTTTGTATGTTTATTTTCATAAGTGTACAGCTTCATGTCACCAATAATTTATTCAAGCAGTGTTCTTGTTTCTGGCAGAACATTTGTCCCTTTACATTATAATCACCCTTTGTTACATGCCTTAATTATAAAAATAACATAATTACAGTATTAAAGGTTGGCAATCCTCAGAGTGCCAAGCTCAGAGACAGTCTTCGAACTCTGTGCAGTCTGACAGTCATTGCCTTCTACTCCAGGCCACAATTCATCTTACATGAATTACAATTAAATTTTACATCAATTTCTGTTTAGCAGTTACCATGAAGTGTGCAAGTACTCCAAGTACCCATTTTCTGCAAGTACTCCATTCTTTACATTCTTCACATTTCCTCTGTTCTTCACGCTCTCTGGAAGTACTCCGTTCTTTACAAATGGTCCACAGTAAAAGGTGCATACCCATAATCTGAATCACAGATCAAACCACTGAGAACCTTTCACAGCACAAGCCCCCTGCAAATTGTTCTTTTAACTCCATCGTGTTTTCACTTTTTTAGAGGTGCAGTTGAGTCATTTAGACAGGAGTGTTAATAAACTGCAGTGTTGAGTAGCTATCATCAGCTTTGTTTTTCTTTGCTGGTGCCACAGTGTTTAAATATGGTAGGCAGAGGAGCCTCAAGTACTTTGATAGCTCTCTGATCTCAAAAAATCATGGAAAAGTGGTGACTTGAGCAAAAAAGGTGCCACTTTTTCAATCACTTTTCAGAATAGAAGCAATCTTACAGAGAGTTGGTTTAAAAGTGGGATTTTGACTTTGCACACACAACTTGAGCACATTTGAGCGAACTGCCTTCTAAGGAAGAGTGAAAAGCTTTTTCATGGACCTGTAATTTTGAAAAATTAATCTGGGGAAATATTAAATAGCTTTGGATTTAAAAATAATCTCAAAAGACCAGCAAGTTAAACATTTAATTTTATTTGGGGATGAGGCCATAGGGCGTAGGATCCCTAATGCAGGTCTCCTCCCTTACCTTCTCTGTTATGTGCTCTACACCACAGGCAAACTCGAGCGGTGCAGGTCAATGCTGTCGATGCCAGGTGCCACTGTCAACCACAAGCAGTGGGTAGGAGGTGATTGGCTGTGCTCTCCTGGGCCGGTTAGGCTCTRTGGTCTTCACCATGCCTTGTGAAATACTTCTGGGTGGTTAGTACAGCATGCGGGATCACCACCACGAAATGAGGTGAACACTTGCAGAGCAATTCATCTTTTTCTAAACCCCAGTAAGTAAATCCAATGGGAAAACATGAGCTTTACGCAGTAGCATTACTCATGGGTTGGGTTTGTGTATTTAAAAGCAAAATGGCACAGCAGGTGGCAGCAGTGTCTTTCCAGACCTTCTGCATCTGTTTGTAGAAGTACCCGATCTCTCTGCGGTTACCTGTCGTGGACAGACACTGGAAGCCACAGACGGTGGAGGTCACTCTGTCTTTCACTTGCGGCTGGGAGGGAAGCCAGCAGCTTTGCCTCTAACGTGTCAGACTTTCCTTTCCTGTGCTTTGCCAGTGGCAGGCTCCCATTTCACATACCSCACCAGCACCAGCCTGCTGGTCGGCATTCCTCACAAGAAGTGCTCAAGTAGCTCCCTTGTATCCCCTGACCATTTAGGTAAACGTTTTAGGCAGCAGCAGTTAGAAAAAGTAGCTATCATTCCCACTTTTCCCTCCAGTGTGAATGTGACACGACCAGTCCCRTAAAGGATGAAGTACCTGGACAGAAGCCTTTTTATATCTCTCAATTTAAGAGAATGAAAAGCATTTCAGGGTCTTGACATGTCTCTTAAAAATCCCTGGATCCCTGGCAGTCCAATTTGATGGCAGCGGTAGGAAATATTGATCAAATAATAGGTTACATTTTCAGTTTCTCAGTGGTAACTGTTTCTTTAGGTTCTTTGTGTAATGTTATCTACCTCAAATTAGGAAGTTTCCACTATATTTAAAAGAAAAATACAAGAAAGGRGAAGTTCTTCAGTGAAAGATGCCCTTTTGCAGGCAGGCTGTGCTTAAAGCAAAACTCCCACTGACTGCAATCCACTCAGAAGAGCAAAGGGAAGCTAATGCTTTTACTTACACATAATGCCTGGTGGCAAGTAATATAGTAGTGTCATATCTCTGATCTCTTCTTAGCTGCAAGTGAAATGCTGAGCGATGACTAGAATTCAGGGGATTAAGATGGGTGGTTTTAATAATGTTTAAGCCATAGCAAYTCCTCATTTCCTGGGACTCTGAAGTTTTGATTTCACTTCTCTGCTGKTTTTTTTGTGGGTTTTTTTTTCTTTCCAGGGGCAATTTTCAGCAGCATAGAAAATGCAGATTCCCCCCTTCAAATACAAACTTTACACCAGCAGCTCTAACATGACTTTTTCCCTCTCACAAAGACAAGAGCATAGAGATAGATGCTTTAGGCTGGCCCAGTCTCCATTGCAGGTCTCATTAAAAATAAAAAAATACTTTTTTAAATAGTTATATTTCAGCCAAAAGCAATGCGCATTTCAGCCTTGTACTTCTGATATAAATCTTGTGTGGTTATGCTTTATATAGCTTCTTTCTGTCTCGTGGGCATTTCCTACCACAGTTCTCAGGAATGAGACTGAATTTCTACCTTCTCGCCCAGACCAGGAGGTCTATGACAACCTGGACTTGGAAAAGAGGAATGATATCTTGAAGTATGACTTTCCAAAGGGTTATTAGTGCTTTGAGGTCACATCTGACTRTAAATTCCAGTTTTGCTCCCATCCTGATTCACTGAATGGCATTGTGCTACCTGATCAGATTTTATTGCCTGCAAGAACTATAAGTAGAAGAATTAGACCTTGCGTATCTCTGGATTTTGCAGCCAGAACAGAATATACCACGTACAGCTAGTTTCTGATTTTCCTTCTGATAACTTACAGGATAGAACTGGAGCCCAGGAGCAAAGCTCTGCTTTCTGTGAGACTTGTGTCTATCGCAGTGATCCACATCTCTGGATGTTTAGTTAATTGCTGAAGTCTCTACTTGCCACGCTGCCACTCACCGGGTAAGCATTCATTCTGTGCAGCAGATGAACAGGAGCTCAACAGTCCTAAATCAGCAGTCAAAAGACTGCTGATTGTTGAAAACCCCATTGTAACAAGAATGGAAGAGACCACTCCTCCTCCACATTCATGAGGGAGATTTCTGTGCAATATGTGAGGTATTCTTGCCCACTGCAGGCACAAGGTGGCTTAAACGGATTTGGTCCTTCCACAAGAAACCTCAGCCCTAAGGGTAAGTCACTTCTGAAGTAAATTATTGCCTGCTCTGCTGGGGTCTCAGTAATTTCTTTGAGAAGGAAATCTAGAAACACAATCAATAATTTTCAAGTAAAAGGAAAGGGACATAYAAGAAAAGGGATTCTACAATTCACAAATTAATTTCCACTTAGAAACTTTTCAAGCCATTGGGTGGAAATATAAAAGCATAGTTAACAAAGATAAACTACTGCTATCCATTTAGTTTCAGCTCTAAGCTAGCCAATTTGGATAGGTCGCAGAAACTAGCCGTAGCAATGTGGAGCTCGACAGACTAACATAGGCAATGCTGAGCCTCATGCTGCTCCAGCTCGACTGCTGTGTGAAAGTTGGTTTCAAGCCAGCCCCTGAGCTTTCTCATCTGCTAGTGGCTTTCTGGCGTTGTAGCAGCAAAGCCCCCAGCAATAGCACTTAACACAGCACCATGCAATTAGTTCCGCAGTTTACTGAAGAACTTGAGCCTTGATCAGTCCTGGAGAAGCATGGTTCTTAAGAACACAAGAAATAACAGGCTTCTGCCTCATTTATTTTACTAGTTCTTGGTAAGCAGTGTCCTAGCAGTAAATAATCTCTTCTAGTTTGAATTGTTCATTGATCAGAATTTTAGTCCTTTCCTCTTGTTTTCTTTTTATGCCTATAATTATGCTTTGTCATTTTAAAAAAAGGAAAAATTGGAAATACACCAGCCCTAATATTACTCCATCTCAAAAAGCATCTAAGCATAGAGAAGCGCTGCTGCCCCAGCTGGTACAGTCCTGATTATCATCTGCTCCAGGAAATGGTATAGTGATATAAAAGGTAAGATTTCTCTAGATCCTCTGAGATCTGAATTGTGCTATTTACTAAAGGCTATGGCATTTTATTTTATGTATTCAGCTTTCCTGATTTTTCCTACAGCTCTTCACATGTTTCACTGTGCTCTGATTAACACAGTAATTAATTTTTTCCAGGTTACTTGCAAATAGTCGAGGTTTTAACAAAAAGTGCTGAGAATCCCACCATTTATAACTACTACCACCACCAGCTGTACCCTCTGCGGAGCGTGCCTGGCTCCGTAGCAGGGGTGGCAAACAGGAACATGTTCCCCAACCAACTCACTAATGGTCAGTTAAAAAAAAACCAAACCAAAAAACCCCAACCTGCAGAGACCTGGAGCTGGACATAACTGGTTTTAGAGGGAGCAAAGAGAGCAAGAAAATAGTATCTAATGTGTAAATGACACTGTATATAGTAAATTCAGATGTAACCTGGAACTGCAGACCAATGGAGAAAGAAAGGTGTAAACGTGTAAGCAACCATATATATGTGACCCCAGGCGGAAGGAGGAAGAGAGGGGAAAAAAAAAAAAGAAAAGAAAGAAAAGAAAGAAGAGAGGAAGAAAAAACCATTGACGTGAACATCATATTCCTCCTTGTGAAGGATTCCAGGTGCTGACAGCTTGCTGTAATATCCCACCACCACCACCACCAGCATGAAGCCACTGACCTTAGGACCCAGAGAAGCAGTGGAGGAGTGAGCTAAGAAGTGTGTGTTACAATTTTAATTGTATGATTGCTATTATTGTGACTTTTTCTGTATATAAGCACACTACCTGCATTATTGTTCTTTGTTTCTCTGTAATAATTAGATCATGTACTAACGATTCTTGAGTTAGTCTGTTAAGATTTTCATTATACTAACAATCAATTGATGGCTTTATTTTATATATATATATATATATAAAAGATGTGCTTCCTTTTTGCCCATAAACAAGAGTTTGAATGTAAGAGTGCTCCAGCTCCTTCTTGCAGTGCACTTTCTCCCTGGTGACCCAGCAGGAGTAGAAATTTGTGCATCTTCTACTACCACGTAAGAACTGCAAGAGACAACTCCTCAGACCTTTTTATTGTGTCTCCCTTTCCACTTCCCAGCTGAGGTGTTCCTCCCCATGCTCTTTGAGTGAACTAAGCCTCTTGCCTATGACAAAATCTTGCCTGTTCTCCAGATAAACTATAGGAGMAGAACAAGAGGATGTACAAAATGGCCCTACACGTATTCGCCCTCCTTCAAAGCTGGAGCCATATAAACGGATTTCTTTACARACTTGGAAGCACTCTATTTTATACAGGGTGTCTCTGTCTGTATAAAGTTATTACTGTCAGGATCGTGGGTGTATATGCATGCCCTGAGTTTGCATCTTCTCCATGTTCAGATGGGGACGTTACCCACTGATTTATTTAGGGGAGATATGACTTGGCAAGTGCCATTGAGAGGCTGTTTGGGAATCCCTTCAATCCTCATCCCCCTCATAACCCTCTCCTTTCCTGGAGAAAATAATGACAAGGAGGCTATGAGAGTAATTTTGGCAGCCCAGATGCCATCCTTTACAGTTTCCTATCTGTAGCAGTCTAGACCCTTCCTCACTCCTCCTCCAAATACATAATATGGAGGGATGGTCTGTAACCCTCTTTGTCCAAGTTCTTTTGTTCTGCAAGGATAGCCAGCAACGCCAGGGGATTTCCAACATTTTCCAACGTGTGAATCATTTCGGAATAGCAAATGGGCTTACAGGGTCTCACATACAACTAAACCTCACTGATCTACCCCATATTTGCATGGAAGAATGAGATAATTGCCCTAGGGTTTTTCCAAGCAGCAATGTAGAAGCGATGTTGAGGAAAATGAACTCCATTGAGTAGGAGACAGAGAAGTGGTAGGAGGACAAGACAGCAGACTGCTGCTGAACTTCGGGACATGGTTTAGTGGGCATGGGTGCTGGGTTGATGGTTGGACTCAATGATCTTAAAGGTCTTTTCCAACCTTAATGATTCTATGATTCTATGAAATGAGCAGGCCTTGTGGCTTGGCCCATGTTTGCTCAGAGCTCAGCTTCAGTGTAAACTGCCACTCTGTCAGGGGAGCCAGGCTCCCCGCTCGCTCTCTTGCACACATAAACACGAATTCRGGACCCTCTCAGTGATCAGAGGCTTTCACCTGATGATGGCAGCACCCCTGGGATACTATAAGCAAGAAAGCAATCTCTCCCGCTCCTTCTTTCCACAGTAAGGGAGGGAAAGGGAATGAGAAAAGTTTGAGAGGTTAAATGGAACCGAGAAAGAAAAAGTACAGAGCGAGCCCTAAAGTAAGAGCCTCGTGGGGCTACAAACCCCAAGCCTGTGTTCAGAAGAAAATCCTTTCACACAATCCTAAGTCTCCTTGTTCCCAGAATAACAGCCCTGTCTACAGAAYTAAGTTGTTTCCCTCCACTCGGAGATGATGGCACACAGCGGTCTTTCTCCATGCTAACCTCACAGCCCTCATTTGCTCGCTCTCCACTGTTCTCTGGGGAACAAATTGCGGCTTTGCAGGGACCRCCCCCCGTGCACAGAAAATCTCTTCGAAGACCAGGACACTTAAACTTTTACTCTTATAAATATGCCAGCTTCCCAGCCAGGGCCCTTTTTGGCTCTATGTAGGTTCAGCATCTTGTGGCTGGGCTCCCACAGCTGATCTCATGGTCCCTGGCATCTGGGAGGCAGGGGACCTGATTTCAGTGGCTATTCATGCTTGGCTAAATACACTTTCCACTAGCGGCCATTAAATGCTGGTCTAGGGACAGAAGACCCAATACTCAGTGTATCTACAGGGGTATTTATTCAGATGAGCTAAAAAAAAAATCTGAACGGAAAATGACCTCTCTCTCACTTTGCCGCTGTAGTTGATGTGTTCAAAGCAAAAGAAAAGCAACGCCCTTCCGCAGCAAGAATGAAAAACAAATGTTCACCTCCCCTTCGGAGGCCAGTGCTGTGTGACTGCTCACGAGTCTGTCTTTTATAACCGAAGACACCACCCATAATTGCCCGGCAGTTGCCCAGTATTAAAGATCGAGGAATCTAACATTTATTGTGGTAAGTGCTTTCTCCTGACATGGAGGATTTTCTGCACAGGCTTTTAATCTCCTTCACTTAAAATGCACAGTGCTCTTTACCATCGTATATGTGTATGTGCAAGTACATTATAGTTAGACCTGTTTTACAAACTGGTAGCTCAGTTTGACAGACAGGGTTGGGGGGCAAAGCTACCCACAGGCTGGCACAGCTGAGAACCCCACCCGGGTTCACCTGTCCCTGGGATCTCAGGTACTGCCCCGGTTCCCCTCCAGCTCGCTCAGGCCGTGTCTGGCTCCCTCAGCATGGACCAGCAGAGCTGCGGCAAAATACTCCCTGCCAAGACCTCACTGTACACAGCTCCTGGGGGAGGAGGAGGTTGCTTCAGATGAAATTTTGTTTGCTCTCAGGGACTGTACACCTGGGAGTGACTGAGGTGCACTCCTGGCACATATCTGCTGGCTTACTCTCATCCAAAAGCAATCCAGTTTGGATGCACTGTCTCCCCTGTGATGTGGGGCAAAAATGCCATAGCCAGGGACAATCCTGAAATTTGCTTCTAAAGCAAGTCAAAAGCCATGGAGCTGAAGTGAAATACACCGTTGGACAAAAGAGTGCTGCCTCTGCGTGCCTCAGTACTGCAGGAGACTTGGGGTGGAAAGCTGATAAAGTGAAGCCTTCCTGCAGTCTCCAGGAAAAGCAGTACAGACAGGGCTTTTAGGACTGAGCTTTCGCCCAAGAACCATCTCCGGTCCGTGCAATTGCTGGCAAAGCCGGGCCCTTTTCTGCTCTGAGGGCTCTCAGGCTGTTGATGAGTTCAATGCAGGGCCAGGTCTTTTCCTCTCATTCACCGCCCAAGGTAATTTCTGCTTTCTGATATTACAAAGGAAAAATAATCCCCTATTGGTAAAAACAGGAGCTTAACTGCTGCTTTCGGTAGCTCGTCTCCCTACGTGCAGGACTACCACCACAGTACGCAGTGTTTGCTGAGGAGGAGTTGTTTGGCAAACAGCTATTACAGCCCGATACAACATTTGTAATTCTGTACCAGTAGAGCATCGCTTGCGTTGGCACTTGCTCTCAGGGACACTCCAGTATATCATATAGGAGAAGATCGGGATAGTCAATGCGCAGTGCAAAGAGGTGATGGCTCAGACGTGTGGAAGCAGCAGATGCCTCCAGCTGGGGCAGAAAAGGGTTAGACTGCAAGGCTTTCTCTGAGGGCCATTTCTCTGGGCACTGCACATGTTTGATCTAAAATTAGAGGTAATCTATTGATCTTTCGAGCGTGTTAAAAGGCTCACTAGCGCAGGAGAAGAAAGGACCTCTTGCAGGGGTCATACCTATGCTGAATGAGGAGTTCCTCCTGAGTGGTTGTTGTTAGTTGCTCTTTGAGGTAGCTTTTTATGTCAAGTACACAAGCTATACTGTTCTAGTCGTCACAAGAGGGTTGCAAAGGCTCAGTCAGACATGCTGGTTTTCATTGGCTGAAAAGTCCTGTAGACTCAAAGCTTCTTCCGCACAAATAAACAAGTGATGATTTTGAGAGACACGTAAAGTGTCTGGACCTCAAAATTTACCAGGACTCCACACATCCCTGTTCATTTCATCGACTACAGCACTGGCCTGAGGGCACCTCTGCACGTACCCAGCAACTGTTTTAGAGTGATCTCTTCTGCTTTATTGACAGTCCCACCTCTGACGGCTCATATGAACAAACTGTGAGGCCTTTTTCATCCCTCTTCTCTGGGGTCCTGGGGTCCTGTTTCATGCCATTTCAGAGAAATGGGCCAGAAGCGCAGAAAGTTCAGGTCCCGATGGGCTTCCCCGTCGCAAAACCCACGTCCATGTACAGCTCCAACTGATGCTGCTGAGAACCCCTTCCAGAGGAGGGGCTGAGGGCTGGTGAGGCTTTGATGCAGAATAACCTTGTTCTGGGAGACTGCACTTCCCCAAACACCTGGGGTACTTCAACAAGGATGTGAAAGAGAATTTCCCTGCTGCTGCCCACAGCTCTCTCCTCCTGGATCAAAGCCTAACATTCCCCTGAGATGGGAGCCCAACCACACTGTGCACCGCGCCCCTCCCCTCCCTTGGCTAACAACCCCATGGACAAAAAAGGGAGGGTTTTTTTGGTTGTTCTTCTCTTAACACTTTTATAGCACTGTACTAAAAACAAGAGCTGAAGGGTTTTCTATGATATAATTTCCCACAGTTTTTCTCGCAGGACACCTTGGCACGGATGCAATACATCCCTTAGCTGTCAGGGCTGGCTCTAGCTCCATTAGGGATGCAGTAAAACTAAGGAAAGGGAGGCTTCCTCACCCAGCTCAGCAGACTGTAAGAGACTCCTTGTTTATGTGTATATCACTACAACAGTCATTTTCTAATGCTGCTGAAACTAATGTGTAATATCCCAGGGATTTCCCACAAGGAATCTGCATTTAGAAATTTATAAGGTAAGGTATTGTTTCACATTCATAGCGAAGAGACAGCATTGATTTAGTTCATAACCTGTTCTGCTAGTATACCATGGAAGGGGAAATTCAAATTGTAACTGCTCAGCAACGGTCATTCGTGACCAAAGAATGATCTGGCATGGAGGGCAAGAAGGGGTTACCCTGGCTGGAAGCAGGGATGCCAGAGACAGAACTGCTGCCTGTAAGGGAGTGAAGTTTCCCTAGGTGAGATAAGAAATGCCGCAGCATTGTCTTGTAGCAATGGTGCACTGGGAGAGCTCAGGGGACACCTTTGGGCAGCAGAGCTGGTGCTGGGGGATGGACTATGGGGCTGAGGTGCCCAGTGCTGATGCTCACATGATGAGTACAGGTGCAAGTGTGTATAAGGAGTCAGCCCGTCCCACATCTTTGCATAGTCCTTGTAGAACCGCTTATCGCGGTAGGACTCTGCCCTATATATTGTTCATTAAATCTTTTTGTATTTAAGCACAAACGTGTGTTTAATTTGTGTCAAGGGGTACAATAAAAATTCTCCAACACTATTCTGCCAGATTTAGTTTCCTGTTGAAAGTACTAATTTACATGAATTGAGGAGCTCATCTCAGTAATTTTTAATGTAATAAGATTAAAGGAACAGAAGAGGAGTAAGCACGTGCAAAGCTAGTTCCACCTAAACAGTTCATGGGCATAAAATACTATATGCAGTATTTTACGCTTCAGACGTGTCGTTCCCCCCCCCCCCAGTTGTAACACTAAAGCGCTAAAAAGCTGTGAGGAACTGACTTTATTTGCCTTATCTGTAACAGATAATGCTCTTCTATTCCTTTCCCATTGTCAGAAGCTAGGAAAGTAGAAAAAAGGTTAGGGAAAAATACCACCACTTGTAAATATCCAGATGTCAGGATCCATTCCCTCCTCGAAACTGTTTAGATACAATCATAATGAACATTAATTGAGGAAATGGTCCCCCTCTTTGAAGGAATTTACATAACCTAAAATAAGTTTCCATATACTTGATATTAATTCCAAAGATTTTGAATGTACCTCACCCAGTCATTGCTCACATCACCCAGTGGGGAATGATGGAGTTTGCTACTCTAGGCTGACACTGCTCAGACTAGGGGTGCATTGGACACTAAACCCCAAAAACAGATCCTTCTCCCTTGATGACACACGTCTGTGCTGTGCTAAGGTGACCCTTGCTGCGGCTGCACAGCCAACTCATCTGCAATTACCAGAACTAGGCTCTTGCAGCAGCAGAACTACAGCAGCTATGCAGTTTTAAAGGAGMTATTGAGCGGGCTTGTGGGATGAAAGTGTTCACTTTCCTACTAGCTGTGCCCTACACTGAAACGAAACGACGCCCCAGTCAACTTCTCTTTTTCATATAAAAACGCCATTACTACTTGCTCCACCTGGTTTCTGCATGGTTGTCAGAGCTTTCAAGAGACAGCTGAAGATGAGACTCCTGAGATGAGTGCCCTTCCCTTGCCAATTTATGTTCATATTCCTGAGTCAAGCAATTTTTAAGCAGTTTAGGGGTTTGGTTTTCCTTTTCGTTTTACAAGAGTTTGGATATTTTTTGTAATTTTTTCCTCTTTCCCCTTATGTTTCAGTAGCTTCTATTTGTTGGGGTTATTTCATTTATTTTGGCAGGATGTTTTGTTGTGTGTCAGTCTGGGGGGGGTTGTTCTTTTTCCTACTAGTTGTTTGTGAGATTTGTTTCATTACTGCTGGCTTTGTTTTTGTTCTGACTTGGTTGTGGGACTTTTATTTATTTATTTATTTAGGCAGGAGTTGCTTTTGTAGGGATTTTTGGATTGTTTTTTTGGCAGTGTTTTTCTTAACAGTTGTCTGAGGATGTTAAATTATTTGGGGTTTTTTTGAAGGTCCTTGTCCACTCAGCAAGAACAGATGCAAAATCCTGTTCCTGGGACAGAATAAACCCCTGCAGTGCCATGAACTGGGGACTGGCCGGCTGGGGAGCACCTCTGCTGGAAAGGACCCCGGAGGTCGTGGTGGGCATTAGGCTGAACGTGAGCCAGTGACATGTCCTGGCAGCAATGAACGTTGCTGGCAGCACCCTGCGCAGTGTGGGCAGGAGCAGGCGGGAGACRGAACGATGTGATTGTCCCCCTCTGCTCTGCACTTGTTAGACCTCATCTGGATACAGCCTCCTGTTTAGGGGCCCCAGTATGGGAAAGACATAGACAGAATGGCAAGCTTGAAGGAGGTCAAGGCAGGAGCAGTGGCCCTGGGGCTAGCTCAGCCCAGGGAGGGGTGGCTGTGGGGGTGGGCGTGTAGCAGCCCCCCAGCACTTACGTCTGAGAGGACAGAGGTGGGGTCTTTGCAGAGATGCACAGTGGGGGAATAAGAGAAAGAGGGCCTAAACTGAAACAGGGGGGATATATCCAGCTGGATATGAAGAAGAAAAAAGAATCACTCTAAGGCTATTTAATCATTGGAAGGAATTTTGCAGTGAGGCTGTGGAATCTCCATCTTTGGGAGCTTTCAAGACTCAATGGGATAAAGCCCGAGAAAACATGGTCTGAATCACTTGGAGTTAAAAGATTTGATTAGGCAATATTCTGGTCCTACCAGAATAATTTAATGATTAAGGACTTTGCATAATGGCTTATGACACACAATAATCCTGCCAACTAGTGCATTTACATTAAATTTTTAAATTCCATTTTTAAAGTATAATCAGAATTTGCTTTGACAAATGCTTGGTCTTCCATCTTTTGCATTGTGTCCATTTTTCTGTTCATTAAAATTATTTCAAAACATACTCTGCTGAGTTTTGAATGAAATTTTGCTTAATCTATTTTTAAGCTGTATCTTAACCTGTAGAACCGTATTGCCAGTGAAACTTGCTGTTATAAATCATTACATAAACATGAAACTTGTTTTCAATGCATTACATTAAAACATTTCCCAGTAACAGGGTAAAGATTTTATTTTGCTGATTCAGGAGAACATAGGAGAACTGAAATCTTGACATCTGGAGAAAGGAGAACCCCGATTTCTCCCTTCACATCAAGGTGATACTGCCCAGAGATCCTCTTTTTCTTTGAAACATATCCTGTGATTAAGCAAAACCCCATAACCAAATCAACCACATAACAAAGACACCGCCGAAAATTAGTAAGCTAATCAGTGGTGTGACTTAGAAGCCCATTCCCGTGCAGATAGGTCTCCTACACGCCTGAGTGCAAGAGGGATGGTGGAGGACCCCCCAGGGGTGGGGTCCCCTGCCGCGGCGGGTGCTGAGCCGTGGTGCTGCCCGGGCAGCCCCAGCTCTGTGGGGCTCCCTGCCCTGTGCTTGCAGCCAGAGCTCAGACACCAGCCCTCTCAGTCCCTGCTAGATGAGGAAGCAGGACGAAGGGCTGGCTTTAATGAACACTGTGACTGCTCTTCAGTCGGTCCCACGGAGCAGAGTAAGGCAGTTTGAAACCCACCAAAACCGTGAGGAACTGCGAGCAGCTGATGGAGGCAGCAGTCAAAACCAGAGGGAGTGAGAAATAAAGGCTGATCCTGCACCAGACTTGCAAAGCCCCTGACTGGACAAAGCAAGCTGATTTTCCTTAACAGCTTAGAGCCCGTAAAAACACAAAAAATCAGGGCAGGAGAGCAAAGACAGCAGAAGAGAGAGCATCCTGACCCAGTAACATTGAGAAAACAGYGCAAAGACCTGAGAAACAGCTCGAGACCTCGACTGCCCTGAAGCAGTGCATAACACGGATAAATCACAGTGTGTGTCACCTTGCTTTCCTGTCGCCTGCGTTCAGCAACCTCAGCCGTACCCTGCAGCCTCCCGACAGCGAAGGCGCAGCCGGGGTGAGCGGTGGCACGGCTTGCCACCCTGGCTGGGCTGGAAAGTCTCCCTGTGAGGTGGAAAAAATACCTCGTCTCCTGTAGAGGGGGCCCTCAACCCACTTGCTTTTTACATGAAGGGATGAGGAGGCTGAAAGCGACCCCGGATGACACGGGGCCAGCACCCCCGGCGGGCAGCCCCGGCGGGAGCGAGGCACAGCGGCTTGGCCGGTCTCCGCTCGACCCGGCTGGTTTCGCCCCACGTGCGAGTGAGCTGACTCAGTGAGCTGACTTTTGGGGGGAGAGAAAAGGGGGTTGTTGCTCATGGGCAATATTTCCCAGTACCTCTGCCATTTGCCCCTGTCGCCCCACCACACAGTACAGCCAAGCAAGGGGGTGGCCAGCTGTGCTCCTGAGGAGTTTCGTTTCTGCTCTCAGGTAAACAACAGGAGGGAAGCTGCCTGACGTATGAGGAAGAAACCAACACATTGCTTTACTATTTCCAGAGTTATCACGAAGCAAGCTCCTTTTCATATCAGCATTGCTTTCATTTCGCCCGATTCTTGTCACAGTGTGTAGGTGGAGCCTGTAAATAAAAAAGCACCAGAAGCTGAAAAAAAGTTACTGCTTCTCCTTGCTACAGGACACTACACAGGTAGAAGTTTCTCTTTTCCTTCTTCTAAAAATTATCATGCAATTTTTGACTGTTAACTTCATTCCTTTTAATAGGTGCATGTGAGAAGGCTGCATAAGAGTCTAAGGTAAGTGTGGTTAAACAAGGTTGCCAGGAGTAGGATTTGATGTTTTCTGGGGTGGGGAAAAAGAAAAGACATTAGTATTATTTCCTCTTTAAAGGGAGATGGCTGAGAGACAGCATTTAAATCGGAACATTTTTTTTAAAGTATGTACTGTGTGGGGGCAGTGTTCAGCAACACAGTCTAGCTGGCAGTATGTATAGCACACAGATGTGTAGCATCATAAGCTTTGCATTGCTTTGTTTTTTTCTGAGAAGACAGCTAGAACTAATAAATGTACAACCCAGAGACTGTGTAGTTTACCCAAATATCCTGAAGTCACAGGATATGTCAGGCAGAAGTCTGTGCGTTCTTCTGGCTGGACACAGAGTGAACAGTGTGCTGGTCCACAGCCAGCTGAACATGAGCCAGCAGTGTGCCCAGGTGGCCAAGAAGGCCAACGGCATCCTGGCCTGTGTCAGGAATAGTGTGGCCAGCAGGAGTAGGGAGGTGATCATGCCCCTGTACTCGGCACTGGTGAGGCCGCACCTCGAATACTGTGTTCAGTTTTGGGCCCCTCACTACAAGAAGGACATTGAGGTGCTGGAGTGTGTCCAGAGAAGGGCAACAAAGCTGGTGAAGGGTCTGGAGCACAAGTCTTATGAGGAGCGGCTGAGGGAGCTGGGGTTGTTTAGCCTGGAGAAGAGGAGGCTGAGGGGAGACCTTATCGCTCTCTACAACTACCTGAAAGGAGGCTGTAGAGAGGTGGGTGTTGGTCTCTTCTCCTAAGTAACAAGCGATAGGACAAGAGGAAATGGCCTCAAGTTGCGCCAGGGGAGGTTTAGATTGGATATTAGGAAAAATGTTTTCACTGAAAGGGTTGTCAAGCATTGGAACCAGCGGCCCAGGGAAGTGGTGGAGTCACCATCATTGGAGGTGTTCAAAAACAGTGTAGACATGGCATTTCGGGACATGGTTTAGTGGGCATGGTGGTGTCGGGTTGACGGTTGGACTTGATCTTAGAGGTCTTTTCCAACTTAAATGATTCTATGATTCTATGATTCTATGAAATTCAAGAGCTGTGTGGGTTCAGCGCCACAGCTTTGCACGTTGGGTTTGATAGTGGATTTTATTATTTCCCCTTTTATTATTTTGCTCGATGCAAAGCCAGGATCGTTAGAGAAAAAACAGGCAACTCCTCTTCAGGACCATCAGTAGGTTGGTGCTTCATGCAGATGTGGTTGTGTAGCACAGTGCTTCGTGTTGTGCTGGGGGAGGTTTCCAACACACAGGCAGACAAATGTCTAAAGGTCAGGTTCAAGGAAACCAATATAGTCCCGATGGCGGAGGCAGGGACAGCTCTGGTGAGGGGGTGTTATCAGACTTTCGGTATCAGCACGTCATCCAGGTGTTATGTTTCTCATGGGGATTCTGGCCAGTTTCAGAAAGGCACTTAAAAATTGCAGCTTTTTTCCTCCTCTCCTTCTTTCTTTCTTTCAACTGATGTTGTCAAGGCTCAGTACACAAGTACTGAGTACAAAGTACAAAGAAACCACTATGCCTGCATGGCAAAGTGAAGGATTGTGCCGACCTATCTAACCTTTTCAGGTCCAGGTGGAGAACAGCCAGGTAGCCCTAGAAAWCCATGCATGCTGATTTACTCCGCTGCTTACTGCAGGTATCTTTGTTAGCCTGTGTATCTGTGTCTGCATGCTGTGGTCTGCACTGCAGACTTAGCTAAAAAACCTTCTAGGTACGTGGTAAGATACAGCCCTTGCACTAAAATATTTCAAAGTTGTCACTTTTTTTGTCAGACTCCTTAAGTCTCAGTTTCCCAGATGTCACAAGTTTATCTTGCAAGATCTTTCTTTTTCTTTTTGTTCTGTTTTTCCTGGTGGCCTTACTACACTACTTTTGCATTTCATCCTATTCATTCTAAGAATGGCTAAAGCTTGCCGTATAACCTCTTTCTGAGGGAAACACATCCATGTGTAGGAGGCCATATGCTAAAACCAGTACATGAATAACTCTGAACACAGCCCCATGAATATAAATAATAATGTAAAAGGGATGAAAAATTGTTCTTGGGTAATATTTACGTTAAATTAAAAATTTATAGGAAGTGTTCATTCTACTAAATTGAAAGGGAGGTAGAGAATGGGAAAGGCAATAAAAGGGATTACTGTTAGAAATATTACCAATAAATTATTTCCTGTAGCAATAGAAAATCACAAAAGAATCTGGTGGCCATTGAATGGGGAATGTATGTTTGTTGCAGATAAAGCACTGAGTCCTCATTCAAGGAAGAAAAATTTTATGATTCATTAATAGAMAGAGAAAAAAGTTCATAGAGAACTATTAAAGAAAGCAGATGTGTGGAGAAAGGTGAAGGAACTGTAATGAATACCTATAAAGAAATGAAAGTAGTTCAGTCATCTTTTGTTGCTGGTCAAAATTGAGAAGTTTCTCCATAGTAATTTATTTTTCATTTTAATAAAAGGAGACAGAAATATCTATTTTTAAAATTGTATTGCTTTATTTAAAAGAAAGACTGAATAGCAAGTGTGGAATTAATCTGTTTTTTTCTAGACTTGTTTAACACATTCAAAATATAACTTATGTTGTGTCTGATCATCTTGTTTTGACATCTGCTCAAGTTAGAAAACCTGTAAACTTAATTCAACCAGAAAATTAAAAGAACAGGAAATTATTTCAAGCAAAAATGTGTTGCTCCTAATTCATTTTCCCAAGTGTTTGAGTTAAACAGATCTTGGTTTTGGCAGGGTGTCCTTGTTTTGGCTGGGATAGAGTTAATCTTCTTCCTAGTAGCTGGTGTAGTGCTGTGTTTTGGATTTAGGATAAGAATAATGTTGATAGCACACTGATGTTTTAGTTGTTGCTGAGCAGTTGTAGTGCTTACGCTAAGTCAAGGACTTTTCAGCTTCCCATGCTCTGCCAGGTGCACACGAAGCTGGGAGGGAGCACAGCCGGGACAGCTGACCCAAACTGGCCAAAGGGATATTCCATACCATATGACATTATGCTCATTATATAAGCTGCGGGGATTTGGCTGGGGAGCACGATCGCTGCTCGGGGACGGGCTGGGCATTGGTCAGCAGGTGGTGAGCAGTTGCATCACTTTTTTTTTTCCCCTGGGTTTTGTTCCTCTCTCTCTCTCTCTCTCGTTATTTTACTTTTTGTTACAATTTTTTTTTTCCAAGTATTAAACTGTTCTTATCTCAACGCACAAATTTTCTCATTTTTGCTTTTCTCTCCCCCATCCCACCAAGGGGAGGAGAGTGAGCGAGTGGCTCTGTGGTGCTTAGTTGCCAACTGGGGTTAAACCACGACACAGGGGGAGGTTAAAAAAATCTAGCTTTGAAAAAATACTTTTGGGTTTTTTTTCTTTAAATCATTCTCTCTGGAAATCACTTTCCCTGGAAAACGTCACATCAAAAGCCTCCAGTTTCTTTAGTCACCCATAGAAAATATCTCAACAAAACTTTTACATAAAGAAAAGCTGAACAAGAAAATAAAAAGTTTCCTAGTTTTCCCTTCTCTAACATCATGTTAAGCAAAGTCTGCTTTTTGGAGAGGGTTTTAAGCTATAGACGGGGGGACTGAGATACTGAATTTCTAAAATAGGTGTAAGACTTGCCTTTGACAAGTGTTTCTACTGCAAGAGAGGCGTGTTGGCCGCATAGCAGACTATGGCTTGGTGTGTTCTACTCTCACTGCCCATGTAGTCCTCCTTGTGCAGCCACACCGCCCTGTACTCCTGACCCCCAGGTGACCAAAGTTAAGCATTTGTACACTCTCTCCAACCATGCCCAGCAGCTGCCATACTGACTGAGCTTCCCAAAATTCCATTGAGGAAAACTGCCTTTTTTGCAAAAACTGGTGTAATTCTTTTTCCCCCCAAAAAATATTCTTGTTTACTCTGTGGCAACTTCTTGTTTTGAAAACACAAAGAAAGTATAAGAGAGGTAGGGAGAAGTGTTTCAAGTCTATCCTCTGGAGAGCAATTTTAGTGTTTTGAAAAGAGCTGTGGCCCTTGATATCTACTGAGGGTTTGAAACAGTAAATAAAAGTAGTGTTTGATTTTCTCTGCTATGATCACTGTTGCAAGCTGGAGTCACTCAGTGCCCCATGTTTGATTTCAGAAGCTGTACGACAGAGTGGTTGGACCAAACAGTAATAACTATTTAGTGAAGCACTTATGGACAACTACACTTTTGGTAGATAATACGACCCAGAATGGTCAGACCAGGAGATCATAGAGGTTCAAAATTCCCTCGGGCTAAATTAAGGTGAAACATCACCAAATGGTTGAACGTTTTATTTAAGGCAGAAGCAACCTGAACTTGGAAAGCATAACAACAAACAACCTGAACTTGGAATGTGTAGCAACAGGCAACGTGGGTTCTATTGAAACATTTAGAAGAAGAAGAGGAAAGAGAGGAAAAGGGAACAGAGAGAGAGAGAAAAAAAAGAGACAGATATCACCACCCTTGGATCCCGCGATGACAATGATGATGAACATGGCAATTCTCCGCTGGCGGGCGCGCGCGCCAGCTCCTTRAGTTGGTGTCTTTTTATAGTCTCGTCCCTACCTCTCGGTTGCGTCAGCCACATAGTTTCCAGAACTTTTCGCACAGGTGCTGTTGTGGAGGGGGTGGTCGTGAGGGGTCTTTCTGGTGGTCTTTGGGTGGTCGCAGGCCCCTTCCTCAGATAAACTCTGTATGACCTTTTGCCATATATGGTGAGTTTTCTGTCTTGGGCAGAATGCGGAGCTGTGCACCCTCCAGCACGCCCTCCGCGTCCTGTGTTATCCAGCTTCTCATTTGCGGCTTATCACTGCTATGYAGAACCCATTTGCCACAATGTTTGAGACATCAACTTCACATTAACTTTTTCAGTCTCTCACAGTAGGCCAAAAAATCAGCAGGCCATGAATAATAAGAGTGCAGCATTCAAAGAACCTTCTGAAAGAACCAAACTTGCCCAAAAGAAAGGTGATTTTGCATCGCCATCCTTCCAACCATCTTTAGAAGCTTTTGCAGTACCTCTCCCAGATGACTTAGAAGATGAAGATGATCTGATGTCAGAGAACACGATCGAGAGAAAGCCTACCTATGAGCAGAATGAGTTGAAGAAACAGCATTACCAAGAACAGGACAAGGTAAGACAGATACCAGAAGAGGGCATGGATCCTCCCCACTCTTACTCCTGTGTTTCACTTTGTGCCCCAAAATGAATTCCGTTGTCTCTTTGGGCAATCTGCACTTGTTAGGTCTAAGCAGAGGAGTACTTTTGGGATCAGGGCCAAGCAGTCATTTGTGTAACTGGGCAGATAAGTACCTGCAATTAATCTGCAGGCATAAAAAATGCAGGTGTAAAAAACAGGATGGCAGCAGTCTAGCAGCCAATTTAATGTGCAACATGTATCCGTTTCATTGGTAACAATTAGCAAATGTTGAACAGAAATCCTAAAATCTGAGATTTTTTTTACTTGAAGCTCTGCTACCTTCAACAGAAATACAAAGAAATGTTAATAATAACCTGTGTTGAATATTTGACACTGGAAACAGATTGTTTTTAAGTCTGTGTCATAGTTAGTRAAGTTCCTTGAGATGGTTAAGATTTACTAGCTAGTAAACATCGCAATGAAGATAGTGGGGAGGGGTTACGAATAAGGTTTTAAAATACGTCCTCCAGTAATGTGTGCTGTCTTTCTCATCTTGAAAGAAAAATCTGCTCTGTTTGGTTACATCTGATTGATAGACATATTTTGAGAGGTGGTTTTCTTAGACAAAGGTGATGGTGGGAAACTTCAGGTTTTCTTCTCAAAAACTCAGGTATGAATGTGCCTGGCCCGTTAGGGTCTGTAAAATATTGGTATTCTCAAAATTGCATTTCTAAATGCAGCAGTCAGACTGGAACAGAGAGAAGAGACCAAGCTGATCTTTATACACTTTAGCTGGGCATATTTAACAGCAGGTGGACCAGTTTTGTAAAGGGCTGGAAATTATTTGGTTTGTTTTCATGAAAATGAAGAGCCTGTGTTAATATTTTGCACGTGTATCAAAATAAAAAAATGACAATAATCAGTCATTTAAAACAAATCACTCATATTCATCCCTTACCCTAGCCTAAAATGAGCCAAAGAAAGAAGAACCATGATGATCTGAAAGATTTTAACCACCTGTTAAGGACGCTACAGCAGAAYGCTTTTGGTTTCTGTGCACAAACTAAATATTCAAACTTCAAAACAAAGATTTAATAAGCTATTCTGTACTAAATTCTCTTATTACTGTGACTAGTCTTCATTTGCATAGGCATATTTCAGTACCTCTGTAGATGAGTAGAAGAAAATGGCAGTTATTAAAAAAAATAAATTAATAAAGCATGCTTAGTAATGAGGTCTCCTTTTACTCTTTACCTTCTCAGGAT
Source organism: Oceanodroma leucorhoa (assembly GCA_030449065.1). NCBI lineage: Eukaryota > Metazoa > Chordata > Aves > Procellariiformes > Oceanodroma > Oceanodroma leucorhoa. The sequence continues at coordinate 392,758 of JASVER010000012.1, read as the reverse complement.
AGCTTACCAAGTTTGGTATTTTTACTAAGGATGGTCAYTGAGCCAACCTCAACTGATTTTGTTGTATTTACAGACACCTCTTTATAATATGGAGGTGCAAGAATGCACAGTGATATGAGGTACAGCTTGATGCCAGTACATAAGGTCTACTAGAGAATGATGAGTTGGAAAAGATKCCTAAAAGGGTTTTTTTGTGGAAACAACTTATTTTAAAATTACAGAAAACTCATTGTAGGTTTAACTCTAGCAGGCAGCAGAACATACCTTGTACAACCAATATGAGGAAAAGATCCGACCCTGCATTGATCTCATCGACAGCCTAAGAGCTCTCGGAGTAGAAAAAGACCTGGCTTTGCCTGCGATCGCAGTGATCGGAGACCAGAGCTCCGGTAAAAGCTCTGTCCTAGAAGCCCTGTCTGGTGTTCCTCTTCCTAGGGGCAATGGTAAGAATTCACCTTCTCAGCTTTTTGCCTGAATTTCACTTTGATGAGGTGGAAGGAATTTTTAGTTTTTTTGGGGCTAGGATTGGATAACTTCATGACTGAGACTATATCTAAATTGTGAGACTCCAGGGGCCTTCTCAGCTCTAGTTTCCAGTAGAAGAAATGGATGTGCAGGTGGGGCACTGCATGGTAACTCCAACAAGGCACATGTTCTGGGTGGTCAAGTGACCAGGAATAAGAGTATAGTGTAGCGTACTTGCCCCAAGCTGYGGACAGACTGAAAGGTAGCATCAGCTGACTGTGCATTTCCCAGCAAAGAGTAGTGCAGCAGAGTATTGGTTTCACATGGAAGACTAGCTTTGAGATTTGCTTTTGGGGTTGGTTTGGGTTTTTTTTAGCAAGATTTTCTTACAGTTACCTTTTTTTGGCAAAAAATGTACAAAGATCCTTACTTGCAAACATGTGCCTTGGACGTTATTTAAGTCAGGGAAGATTATTGGAAGACTTTGCAGCTTAAGAAGATTCACTTTCCAACTCTGTATACACACACATATAAGTTCTGCAAGTTTGATATGAGTTGACAATACCATCTAGTCTTTCAGGCTGGACTTGAGGAAAAGGTTTTCATAGGATGTAGGTGCAGCACTCAAACAGGTCACCCAGAGGGGTGCAAATCTCCATCCTTGGAGGTTTACAAGACAAGATGTGGCTGGACAGAGCCATGGCTGACCTCATCTAGTGCTGGTGACAGTCCTACTCTGAGCGGGAAGTCAGACGAGRGCCCTTTGGCAACGTCTCTTGGAACATTTCTGTGTCTCTGTGTGAAGTATTAGGCAACCCTGTGTACGCCATGCAGTCCATGGCTGTGTATCATGCATAACAACTGCTGAGAGAGTTACCTTTGTCTTTGAACTGCTGCAGGTATTGTTACTCGATGTCCCTTGGAACTTAAACTGAAAAGAATACCTGCCTCCCAGGCATGGAAAGGGAAAATTTGTTACCGCAACATCAGCATAGAGATCCAGAATGCCTCTGAGGTGGAGAAAGCAATAAGAGAAGGTGAGTTGTAATGTATTCCCCCATGATTTGGCTTGCTCAATCTCCTCTGAATCCTTTCTCCCCTTTTCTTAGGCTGAGCAGCAGTCCCCAGACTAACACAGTGATTGTAGCCACAAGTAACACCAAAAGCTGAATTCAGAGCAGAAGAAGGTGGGGTAGCATAGTATGACTCTCTCAAGAGATTTGTACTACTTACTACTTCAGTGGTGAAGACGATCCATGATGTCCAATAAAAGCTCAGGCTGTGTCCTCAGCTGGATGCTGTCTGCCTGGTCTGGGGAGGTTGTCTGTCAAGTTATAAACATGCAAAACCCTAAATGGTTCCTGTCATCAGTTCAAAAGCTCGGAGAATGCTTGAAGTGTCTATGGCTGGAAAACTTATGATTTTGGAGAAAATTGCAAGAAGGCAGAGTGGAGGGCATATAGAGCTTCTGCCAGAAATCATTGCCCTTCCCATGTTACAGCTTTACTTCTATGGTATTTCAGGCTTACCCAAAGCACAGTAAGCACTTGCCCTAACTGTGGTTGGATTGTCCTCATTTCCTTGACTAGTACAGCTCCGCAACATTGTTACTTGTCCTAATGTTTTTTCATTAGCTTTTTCAATATATTATTTGGATATTTTCAATATATCCTTCCGAAACTGGCAAGGCAAGTGGTATGAATAGATTAAGCTAATTACAGAGCTGAAAATCTCTCATGAGAATGACTACGGGGTTCCTTGCTTCTCTGTGCTGTTCACAGTTCAAGCATTATTGGCTTATAAGATCTGGGACAAATTACTTGACCTCTCAACCTGTCTATCAAAATGTGAAGAATATAGAATAACACCTATTTATCTTTCAAGGCAGCCAAGGATTAATTAATGCCTACAAAGTGTCTTGATGTTGAGGAAGCATTTTTACAACTGACCAATATTTTATCCGATCACTTTCATTGTGGTTTATTTACATATATTTTGTCTGCATATGTGAGAGTTTGTAAGTATATGCTCTGTAAAATATTACAGTTCACATTCCAAAAGGACTCCATGTACCCACATATTGCATAATAATTTCCTTAGATTTTTGCATAAATGGATTTACATGCATGGCTGGATCTGAAAAAAGCCAAGCCTAAAAGAACCTTAGGTGCTAGTAGCTACTTTTCAAAGTCGTTGTGTTCAGCTTCACTTTGATGCATTGTTTGAAGCTTGTATTCATTGCCTTGCTCTTTTCTTCTTGCAGCCCAGGATGTTGTGGCTGGTACCAGAGGTGCCATTAGTGGAGAACTAATTTCCCTAGAAATTTGGTCCCCAGATATCCCAGATCTGACACTAATTGATCTTCCTGGAATTGCCAGAGTGGCCGTAGGGGATCAGCCAAAAGACATTGGGGAACAGGTAAAACTCAGTCTCATATGCCTAAGTGTGCACAGGGTCACTTCTATAACCTACCTCATATGTAAGCCTTTGCTGTAGGATGCTGGAGCTATTATGCTGGGCTTCTGAGCCAGCAATAGAGCTACGCTAACAAACAGGCCTATTTTTCAGGCAAGGAATTGCCAATAGGAACAGTGAGGTCTAGGATCTCCTGTCTGCCCTGTCATGCAGGAGGGAGCTGCCCACGCTAGTCATGAAGGAGCCACCTCAGGTGCCTTGACACAGCCTACCCATGGCAGCATGCAATAACCCAGCCGTATGGACCCTGAACACAGTGCTGCCCCCGTGTCCCTTGGCTAGACCTCAGTCTGGAAGATAGGTACATCCCAAAATGAGTTGTCTCTTACCAGCTCTGTGGATGTATTTGGCAAAGGTGAATAGATCTGAGTTCTTGTAAGCTCTTCTGGAGCAAGGTGAAAAATTGGCCCTCTTACAGGTTCATTGCTCTGTCATCCCTTACTTACAGAGCACATCAGAATCAGACCTGTTCTGGTTTTTCTCATCCCTTAAGGGATCCCAGCAGACCTTTTTTGAAGTAAACAGAATATGCGTTAAAGTGGAGTGGATCTCTACTCTTCCTCTGGCTGCTTTTAGGAGAAATGCTGGGGAATGCAAATAAWACTCTAGTTGGACAAGGCCAGCCGTGAGGGTGATGTGCAGGAGCYGGGTGTGTTGTTTCTCCTAAAATATCTTTAAATAGGAACTTGGAATAAGAGTACCCAAACTAAGCTAGGCATATCAACAAAAATGAGACAAGATTGGATTGTCTGGGCTTTACTCTCTGGGAGAAGAATAATTTCATTTCACAATTAGATAGTAATCTTTCTATTGTATTCAGAAGAAAGCAGCAGGTGTGACATGATCCACATATTTCTATCGTCCCCACTGCCTACATGCTTCAGAGATGGAGGCTATAGCATTGTAGCATGTTAGAAATTGGGATGGATGGGAAGTAGAAGAGAGGCATCTTTACCAAAACTCAGAAAAAAAAGAGTTTACTTACTTCGGTATAAGAACAATAGAGCTGTGTGAACCTTTTGCAATACAACACAAACTATGAGAAACTCTTTTAGCTTGGCATTGAAACACAGAAACAATGCCAACTAGATGTCATGTGCGTCTTGGCTTTTTTCACAAATAGTCCACTAAAATATAAGCCAAATATATTTGCTCTCCTTTCAGAGATACCAATTTGACATTTATCAGCATGATCTAGCTTGCTTTCTTTCCATAAGTGTGTACCTAGACATCAGCACTTGTTTTTCTTACATRTGATTATTAATGAAATATCTTTAATATTTCCATGAGGAAAGATTATATGACTTTACATAGCTTTCAGGACAGGCATAATAACAGTCTGGTCTCATGCTAGATGTTTGGATTAATCTTGACATAGGAAAAGAGGCTACATTCTTCTGCTGACCCATTGCCATGCCATCCTTTAGCATGTAATACTATCCTCAGTATATGTGACATTTAATGTCATCAGTCAGTGGCTCATATTGCTAGAAATGGTCACATCCTACATGCAAGCATCTGATTTCACTGAACTTCATTTCTGCTGCATTGCATTGCAGATCAAAATGCTACTTAGAAGAATTATTGGCTGCAAAGAAACACTCAATTTGGTAGTGGTGCCATGTAATGTGGATATTGCAACAACAGAAGCACTGAAAATGGCTCAAGAGGTGGACCCCAGTGGAGAAAGGACACTAGGTAAGGCAATTTTTAAGCTACAAGTTGAAGAGAAGTGCAAATCTTTTTTTCCATGAAGGTCTGATGTTCTGTATTCCACACCAGATCTGTGAAATTAGCTACTAGAACAGCGAAGAAAAAGAAAACAGCCTAAATAAGCTATTGACAAAGCTTGAGGTGATCCGGTAGCTCTAAGAATCTCTCGATTTTGAGTCTTGCTGACATTCATGTTATGAATAATTGCAAATTGAAAATCTCAGAGTTAATGGCGGGAAAGTTCTGCTGCTGCCTGTTAAAAAAGATTTGCAAGGCAAAAGGTGTGGTGGGAGGCCAACTGTAGAGCAAGTTTTACAGTGCAAAGCCCAGGAGCTGAGAGCTTTCTAGGAGAGAGAAAACAAAATGAAGAGAAGTTGCTTTATAAAACATGGTACAGAGCGTTCCCACTCTGGTGGTGGGGTGTCCTACTGCACCTCTGCTACCTGTAGCTTCTGTGCTCGACTAAGTTTCTCTTTGGGTAACTTCACAGGGATCCTCACGATACCTGACCTGGTGGACAGAGGAACCGAAGAGTCTATCATGAACATAATACGAAACCTGGTCATCCCCCTCAAAAAAGGTTACATGATCGTGAAGTGTCGTGGGCAGCAGGACATCCACAACAAACTGGCCTTGGCCGCTGCAATCCAGCAGGAGAGAAAATTCTTCGAGACTCACAAACATTTCAGGTACTTCTCGCAGAAAGGACCTAATTGAAAACATATTAAAGTCACTTCAAAGCTTCCTGTTGACTTGCTGGGATTTAAATTAGGGTTACAAACAGGTATTAATTATACTGACTATTTCTCATTGCCCATGTAGTGTTGCATTCCAGTAAGCCAGAAGAATTTTACATGTCAAATAAACTTTTAAAGTTTATTTTGGATGCAAGTTTGATATATATCTCTCCTTAATCCTGGGAGAAGTGCAATGAACTTCAGAAGTTCAGAATAGTCCCAAAGAATACAAGTTAAGCATCTGAGCAAGTCAAGCACTGAAGTATTTCTATTCACTGGAAAACACGGTGAAACTCAGCATGAGAAAGGATACTGCATGTGCTGAGGGCACAGATTTCCCCCGAAGATGACTCAGCAGCAAATCAATCATAACATAGAGAATGGCAGGTGAAAAGGGTTTTGAATCAGTGTACTTCACACATGCAGAAATAACACAGCAGCACATCAATATGCTGTTAGAATTTGCTATTTTCAGATTCTTCTCTGTTTCCCTTTGCTTAGCCAGTAGCAGTAGCTGTCAAACAACTCTTGCATAAAAGCCATGCTGACCAGAGAGTCCTGGGCTGCTGTCACATCTGTACTAAGACTCCCCAGAGGGCCCTTTCTTTACTCAATTTGTGTAGTAGAACTAGTGAAATCAAAGCAGAGCATCAGTGCTGTTTCCTACCCCTGCACACGTGGTCTATCCAAAACCACCTTTTCCTCTTTTTTGCAGCATTCTTTTGGATGAAGGAAAGACTACTATCCCTTGTCTGGCAGAGAATCTCACAAATGAACTTGTGAGACATATTATTGTAAGTAACAGAGGTGCCATACTAAGCTGTCTGTATCAGTTACTATCTAAAAATAAGTTCAGCCCTTCAATCTTGGATTGCAATTGATTGCAATTGGATTGTGTCTTTATATGCGTAGATAGTACTTAATTATCCTTCGATCTGGCAATCTGAGAACAAATTGAACCGAAAGATAGAGGTAAAGAAACCCATGCTCTGTCCTCAGATTTGCCTTTAAGCTCAAGATTGACAACAGGCAAATCATTTCATCTRCTTGGACTCATAACTCCTGCCTTTTCAATGGCAGCCATGATATTTCATTTTTTTTGTGAAGGGTGTTCATAAGCTGGGTGACAAGTTACTCCTATGAGCTTACTAAAACACAATAATTTCTATTTAACTGAAAATGTCTTCAAAATCTCAAGTAAGACCTAATTGTTTTATTACATTACTATACTAATATAAGTATATTGGGTTTTTAATTTTATATACATATATCTGTAAGTAATGTATCTTACTCCATTAAGGGAAAATGTTAAAATACAGGGAACCTCTAAATTCAGTCCTGAAGGAGAAAAAAATATGTATTTATGTAACCTTGCATAAAATAAGCAACTAAACATCCATGTTCAATCAGGTATTTATCAGGAGTGGAGGGGGGTCAGTACATTCCCCGCATCACCACCTCCCTGGCGCACCCTGTGAGGACATAGTTTTTGGCTCACTGTAGGTGAAATGTTGCCTTAGACTGCAGCTACTCTGCCCGCCTCACAGTGAGGTCCAGCCTGATTTCTCAGGGATATCCTAGCCCCCTGCTTTCTCTCAATGAAAGCCATATTTACACTTCCATGCTATCCCACTATCACGCAAGGGATGAAAGGACAGCAAGTTCTTGGACTCCTAAAAGCAGCAAAAATCATGTGCAGGTGTAGGTCACTCTTAGAGGGATTTTGTTTTCCTTCCAAAACCAGACATGTTCAACCTACCTAAATGTTCTTTTTTACTGTCTACTCCCTAGAAAAGTCTGCCAACGCTAGAGAACCAAATACATGAGGTGCTCCAAAAAACGTTACAGGAGCTACAAAAGTATACAAGAGGCACACCCAGAACAGAGTCTGACAAGCTGTTTTTCCTCACAGATGTAAGTATCAATATTGGTTTGGTCACAGAGTAGAGCAAGGAGGTGAATGTGGGAGAAAAAGAAACCGCTTGAAGTTAGCAAACCATCGGCATGGACCACCAGGAAGTTTGTGGTATCTGTCACTGAAGTGTTGTGAGGGTAACATAGACAAACCTCTGGCAGGAATACATCATACCTGCAAAAAAAAAATGGACCACAGGAGCTCGTGGCCCCTTCTAGCAATTTTCTTCCTGTGATTATATAACAAGAGAACTGAACAACAACTCGGTCGATTGGTCAAAATCGAGCATCTCAGAGACGGAGAACTTACACTCCTGCCTGCCCGATATTTTGAAGGGTTTCCATTGTTTACAGCACTCATAAGATCAAATGCATTCCTGATATCAAAATATGGTTTGCAAGTTCATCTAAGTGTCTCGTCCTGGGGACATGATCCCTCATTGTAAGCTTTTGGCAGGCCAGCAGAGGTGCTTATGAAGGCTCATCAGCCTTCAAAGACTTCATACAAGTCTGGTAAATTAGAATTTAGTAAATGGTTCCAAGATTCCACAGGAAAACAAAACAAAACMAAACMAAACCAAACCAAACCAAAAAAAAAATAGTATTAAGTTTGTTCTCCTCTAGCTGTGCTGGTTTTGAAAATAAAAAAAACACCCAGGACCTAAGAGCATAAAAGATGTAAGGAAGGGATGTTTTCAATGAACCATGTCCCTCCTTTAACATCAAATGCCTGCAGATTTACTTAGTATATGCAAGTTAGTCTGAAGAAATGAAACTTTACTATATTGCTTACTTGTTCTTTAATTCGTTACAGTTGATCAAACTCTTTAATCAAGACATCTCTCAGGCAATGAATGGAGAGGAACAGGTGTTTGGAAATGAAATCAGACTGTTTACAAAAATCCGCAGAGAGTTTCGAACATGGGAAAGGATTCTCCTAGAGTGTGGTAAGAAGGGTAAGCATAGAAAACCATGACTTGCAGCTGACCTGAGATTCCATTCCCGTGCTTTTAAATCAAGACACAGCATCATCAATGGGTTGTTTTCAAGAATGGGAAAACCAAGAAGCTAGGAGCATTCATCTGTTGTAGTGTTAGGCAAGTTATGCTTTGGTCCTTGGGGACAAAGACTCAACTTGCGTTAAATGCTGTCATCAAATGCAGATCGGTGGATGTCTCTCTTCTGCCAGCAAAGCAATAAAATCAAGACTGTGAACCCTGGCACAGAACTGGTTGGTGATTCTCTGAATCATTCTTCTAAATAACGGCAACAAAACCAACACCAACATTAAATAATAATAATAATAATAATAATAATAATAATAATAATAATAATAATAATAATAATAATAATAATAACTATGAAATATTTTAATAATTCTGTTACTATTGTTATTATTATTAGGAATGTTTTGGAATTTTGGTCTTTTTTGTTCTACTTTAGCTCTCGTTTAAGGTGTGGAGAAAGCAATTCTGAGTCTGAAATAACTACAGCCTTGTAAAGAGTACTCCTTTCTGTGCATCACCCACTTTGTTAACTGCTTAACTGAACTCAGTTCTAAACTGAGGCGTAGGGTGATACACGCAGACTGAACTCCGCTGTACACTCAAAATCTTTTGCAGCATCTTTTTCACATCTTTCAGAGACCCTGTCATTTGCTCTTAGAGATGAAATAGCATCAGCTGCCAGTCAAACAGTAGCTCCTGAAACAAGTTCTTTTAGTCTTTGATGCACATCTATGTCAACATCACTAGTGACTCTAAAATAATAGGTACAAAAAGGCTGCAAAGGTGCCAGAGACAAATAGATGTATATGTATGCATATATGTGAAGAGAGACAGACAGACAGATACTGGTGTATGTCAATGTCTCTTATGTCACATCCATGAAGTACCAATCAACATGATTTTATGGAGGGGAATAAAAGAGTAAGACAATGAAGGCATGAAGAAATAGATGTAAAAATGGCAGAAAGCACTAGCAGAAGGATGCAGCTTCTTCAGAGGACAAAGAGCAACTGAGTTGCAGAAGATACACAAGGTATCACATGGCAGCTTGAACCACAGTGGGGAATCCTCTGGGCACTTTCAGGTTATCCTCGTTGATTTAAACTAATACRTCCGACTTCACAGTAGGATTGGCGTAGCAGCACCCAGCAGCTCTTAAAACAGCACAGCTCTTGCTGACAATATGCTACCCCAAAATCATCTGTGTGCATGCTCAGGTGAAGTATTTACATGTGCAGAAGAGTAAGTTCACTTACATAGCTTGAAAACTAGAGGTAGCGTTAGCGAGCCCTTCCTCAACAAAAAGCATTGTTATCACCCACCGCTAGGATTTCTGAAGATACATCATTGCTTATCAGATGATTCTGTTTCACTTCAGCTTTTTTATGATGAATGAAAGTATTAAAAATAGCAGAAACTTTGGATACTTGAAGCCTTGAACTCTCTGTTGTGAAGCTGGTAGATGTTCTTGTGGATATGTTACAGCTTTGTACTACCTTAACTGTACAGGTACATTTTCAGACTCTGAACCAGATGATACTCCACATCTACTTCTGTCTCGTTCTTTTTCTTTTTCTTTTTCTTTTTTTTTTTTTTTTGTTGTTGTTGTTATTTGGTTTTTTGTTTTTGTTATTATCCAACTGTGGACTCATATATCTGAATGTTAGAATTGAATGCATTCATGGCTTAACTTCTACTTCCACATGTGCACTTGATCCACGATTCACAAATTTGACCCCAAAACAGGGCAGTATCAAAGCCTTTCAAAACACTTAGAAACACATCTTTGCCTGAATATGTAAACCAATTCAAAGGGATATACCTCATTTAAGATGGCAAATTTGTATAGTGTCAACAAAGAAATATTGACTGTGATATCTTAAATAAAAATAGCTAGTCAACAGTAGATTCCCTGGAATAAGACTGTTTAGTGAGTTTGGGTTTTTATTTTATTCTGTGGTTTTTAAAACTCAGAAGTGACTGGTAATGGTCACTTCTGTGAGGGTAGCAATTCCAGGAATAACCAGTATTTTTGAGCCCCATCATAATTTCTGGATTGCTTTCTGTCAGTTAGATGCTTGATCCAGTGTGTGAGATGGCTCATTCACTGAGCAATAATGTGTGTTAGCTTAGTTCTGTAGTAACGGTATTGCTTGAAAGGTCGTTTTAGTAGCTGTTCTTCTCAAGAGCATTTCAAAGAGGAGAAATAGACTTCTTTTTTAAATCTGAAATTTATAAATTGAGTGTTTTAGTAGTAAAGCAATGTTATTTTAATATTACAGTTAAAAAAAATGTACCCAATAAAGTGTGGAAACATGAAGACCAGTATCGTGGAAAGGAGTTCCCAGGCTTTGCCAATTACAGGACATTTGAGGACATTATAAAAGAACAAATCATACAACTGGAGGAGCCGGCCATTGAGATACTGAACAACGTGATCGGTACGTCTCGCAGGCCACATAGGCTGTCATATGGGAGACACTGGTGTGCCTGACAATTTTTTTTCCAGGATAAACCCATGTCCTCACTGTTGGAGCAAGAGCTCCAGCCAGGATACTTCAGAGTGGGGAAGTAAATCTGATTCAACCTGGGGGCTTGCTTCTTCTCTAGAGCCTCCAATCTCTACAGGCGGTCTCCAGCTTTTGGTAATACTTTTCCCAGTGGCTGGTGGAAGGGACTTAGAAAGTAACTATAATAAATAACACAGTAAAGAAACACTATAGCAGAAGTACCTGGTACCAGCCAAGCTGCTTGGTATTCCCAAGCCTGGTGAGCAGCATTCACAAATGTGAACTGGGAACCCAGCTTCTTTGCCAATTCTTTGCATGCCGTTGTATGTATTATACAGTGACTGCTGGGGCTGGGGGAAAGGGTACGTAGTTCATCCAGTAAAAAGCACCCAAGGAAAAAGTATGACATGATCCTCTCTCTCCTATGTTTGCCTTAGAAGGCAGTCTGTGCCGGACTCAGTGCTCTGTATTGTATGCACTAGCCCCTCTTCCTGGGGAGGCCACTCGGGGAGTGAGATGCAGATGTGCTTACATGGCCAAGTGATGGCACATCTGGTCAGACACAGCTGTAAGCCCAGAAATTGCTTTCTCAAAGAAATCTCAGTGATATTCAATCTCTCGGGTGTTAAGTGGTTACAGGAGGTCTTTAATGGCTCACGCTCTTGGACCTAGAAATGTAAATTCCTACTTGTTTGTGTTGGTCATAAAGGCATATTGCATCAGCACAGCTGCTCAGCTATTTCTGGATGAATACAGAAAATGAGTAGTTTTCTCAAGTGTCATATTAACAATAGTTTAAAAAACTCACTTGCTTACCTGACTTTATTTTGTCTGCCTGTTCTTCCCTTAGGACTGGTTGAAGAAAAATTTATGGAACTCACTAAAAGGAATTTTGCTAATTTTCACAATCTAAACAGAGCTGTTAAGGTGAGACACTACCTATAACCTGAGTTAAGACAAGAGCAAGACTGAATGGCATTTGTAAATACAGCCATGCTTACAGTACCTATCCCATTGTATTACCCTTATGCAAGTGTGGAATTCCTTGCAGGCCTATGATTTTTAGAAAATAAGGAAGAGTTTGAAAATGATAGTACATTTATAATGGCACTAATGAAAGTGCATTTTGCCTTTCGGTACAACTTTGACAAGATCTAAAACATACATTCCTCATTCATTCTGATCACATTCTTGATGCATACAACACAATGCAAAGAAAACCTGGTATGGCTGCCTTGAAGCGTTTATAATTAATTTCAAATTTAAGTCCTGCAATGATTTGTAAGCATGTGGGTAGCCTCAGAGCACTAAACAATGCTCTTCCCTCTCTGAAAGGCAAGCCAGGGTGTTAGCCAGTGCAAGAATCTCATCTTTGATAAAAGGGAGCAGCAGCAAACAAGCCAAAAATCATTCAACTATGAGAGAGTTAGAAGATGACTGTTCACAATTTGGGGGATTGCATGTTTTGGGGTGGAGATAAATGATATGGATGTCATTGAAGGCCTTTTCTCAGAAAGAGCTTTGAGGAAGAGATGAGAAGCAATGCTGGACAGCCAGGAAGCAGAGTCCACCCACAGGGTACTGCTTAAAAAGGAAACTCAAAGGCAAGTGTGAGTGAAATAGATGGTTTGCTATTTGACTTGCATGGCCAAACCCTACTGAGCTCCCAGCCCAACAGACAGCAAGCAAATTAGCTATTTCAGCCAAACACAGAGGTGTTTAGGGGGGATCTTTAGGCATAACAAGGGGAGAGGAATGAAGAAGGAGGAAGTTCTGGTAGACACTGAAAATGACAAAAAGGATGGGATGCTTTCTTAGGGATGCTAGGAAAGCATTTTAAGGGAATTTGAGGATGACTGAGGGAACTTTGCTGCCCCCACAGACTTTTAGGTGGAAGTATCAAAAAGGCCAGAAAGCATCAGATTTCTGCAATGAAAGCGCCAGACAGTGAGGGGTTAGACAGGGTTGGTTTGCTGACAACAGATAGGATTTGCAGGTTTTGAGATRGGCAGGAGGGGCAATGGAGTTCACATCAGTGCCTGCCGTCACTGCTTACTGCAAGAGGGAGACGCAAATAAAATGCATGCAAAAACCAAGGACAGGTTGCAGGCTGAACTCATGGCTGGCCATTGCTGCTTGTTCCTGTCAACCTTGTATTTTCCTTCGAGGTCCAAGCACCACATTTTGACTGATCCCACTGGTGTTTAAGGAGGGGACAACACCGCCACGTTTTCCTGCTCTTCCACAACATAGGAACCAGAATCTAAAGTATTACTCCATGTTCCCAAGAGCTGGTCTGGGATTAGACAGTGCTGCAGCAAGGACTGTTGAACACTGTGCCCACCTTGCCGTTGCCTGGGGACACTGCTAAGCACCAGCACCTTTGCAAAGGAAGCAAATGTCTGAGAACTTCTTGTTCTTTTCTTTCCTAGGCCAGAATTGAAGACATAAGAGAGAAACAAGCGGCGGAGGCTGAAAGACATATCCGGATCCAGTTTAAAATGGAGAGAATTGTATACTGCCAGGATGACCTTTACATTAACAATTTAAACTCTGCTAAGGCAGAAAACACTACCAAAGCTGGCCATGGGAAAGAGTTGCAGGTTGGATCTATTTTGAATCAAGAGCCCTCCTTTGTCCAGGACATGGTTTCTCACACGAAGGCCTATTTCCAGGTGAGTTTACAGATTACAATACAGCAGTTCTTCTGCACCCTGAATGCTATAGCATATACCCCTCATCCAGATCTCTCTGTAGTCAATATGAGTCTTTCGTGCAATACTACTACTACGCAGGGAATAGTAGCCAGAGTGTGTAAGTGTCTCGTCCAGGTACATGCACAGCTTCTGTACGAGTTAATCGGAGCTTCTGACCAATGATGAAAATGCCAGGACAAAGCTGGTCTGATGGGCTGTGTCAGCACAGTCGCTCGGGAGAAGTAGTTGCACACTGTGGGATATGGTGATTAGAAAAGCCTGCAGGTTGTTAAAATGACAGCTGGCTCCTAAACCACTTGTTAGCTACCCCCCAGCCTGGCATGGCTCCCTGCTGCGGCTGCCCCTCGCTCGGGGAATACACCATCGGCAAGTGAGTCCTCTTCTCACCCTCCTCCAGCCTTTCACGGAGAAGGGGGTGACTCCCTGCTGCCTACACAGCCCCACGCCAGTACAATGCTCTCTTGCTGGTTTTCCTATAGGGACGTGGTTTTCCCATGTCGCGGGGAGGAAAGGACAGTCACTTACCAGCATGGAGGAGAGGATAGSATGGGGAAGAGCCCTTGGCCCTGTAATTAGGAGTTATTGATATTCAGTTGATGGCAACCCCTTCTCCCCAGCAAAGGAAGCAACAGTCCTAGGATTGCTTCCCTCACTGCAAGGTCGTCTCACAGTTTTCAAATAACACTGGTTTCCACAAGCTTAACAACATTATGTACAGCACTTCAGCATTTGGCACAGCATCTGAGACCTCAGATCAGCTCAGGGCAGCTCAGGTCAGCCTCAAGCCCCTCTGCATATTCCCACTGCCAGCAGAAAGTGGTGTCAGTGGCTTGCAGTCAGATCCTAAACTAATGCGGCAAGAGGAGTGATAATAAAACTTTAAGTTAAAATGGATTTGGGTATCTGTAGAGATCAGAGTGCATATGCTGTATTGAAGATAGGTCCATAGAAGTTAAGTCTCTGAAGGCAAATGGGATGTTTTAACAAAGGATCATGTTAAAGAAAGACAGCAAAGAGAACAGGCAGTATCAGGATTTGCTTTTGATCTTTGTTTCTTAAAACTCCCTCAGAAAGCAACAAGTTCAATATTAATAATGCAGTAAGGTAGGTAGCAGCTCACTTTGAATTTCAATAGCAAGGTTTTGACAAATACCTGCAACTAAATGTTCAGGCTGCTCAGGCTGGTGGAGAGAAAACCATCGGCTTTCAGAGAACAAGAGACAAAGGCAGAACTGCATAAGCTCTTCCCTCCTGCCTCATTATACTCTCTGCTATAACACAAATGTCTTAGATGCTAGTTATACATTTTTGTAAATGCCCTAAGCGCCTTTTTAACAGTAACAAATGCCAGGGCATCATATCTCCATGGGACTTATGCAAGGCCAAATACACTTTGAATGAGATGGAAGCTCTTAAGTGTCCATGGCCTTTGAAAATGGCATGCGTGAATCTGTGTCACCTATGGCAGGACTGTCAAGATTCCGGGTAGAGTTTGGCTCCAGAAAAACACCCATATTTAAAGCACCTAGGCTCCCTCCCGCCATGGTTGGTAGTGCCAAGAGAATCCGTAGGCTCAAGAAGTGCTTTTGTTGACTCAGCCAAATTGCTTGCTATTGACTAGATCTCTGCAAACTAGAAAGAAAAACTAAACATCTAGTCTGAGGTATTYTTCAGCTTGAGCTCAACCCCATCCTTGTACACGAAAGATTTGCAGTCACTGAGCTCCAAAGGTACGTAAAGCCAGACACCTTAGACTTCTGTGGAAACGGGCTGCCTAACCCCTATGGGACCTAAAAACCAAATGTGCCTCTACCTGGTCTTCCCACTGCCATTTTCAAGTCAGGTGCCACAAAAAGAAAGGAAGACGGCACCTCTCTCAGTTGCAGCCAGTCACTCAGGTGTAAGTGCTCACCTGGCACCAGGAGCTGCAGAGGTTTTGAAACTCCTGTCACCTAAGAGCACCAGCAAAGCCCCAAAGTCCTGCGGATGTCTCTGGGGAAAAAGACCCACAAGCTCTTCTAGGTCAATCTGTTTTAATTTGCATAAATAACCAGACCAGACAGTTTGTCAGGCTAAGCAGAAGATTATCTCGTTGAGATATGAATAGATGTAATGTAGGCACAGTGTAGTCTCAGTATTGCTGAGGACATTTTCCCTTAAGGCTAAAGCTTACTCCAAAGCTGTCTTACACTTAAAAGGACAACCACGTCAGAAATACCATCTAAATACAGGAATTTACCACCTTGGATTTCCTGTACCATAGCGGATTGGTAGTGTTCAGAGAAGACAGAAATTGTTCACAAGTACTATTCGTCAGGTATGTCCTCGTATAACTCTTACAAATGATAGCTGGCAGAGCTAAGCAGGCAACAGCCTGCCCTGGTTTAGTTTGCTGAGGGAAAAAAGCAACAGCTGACATTTCCGTAACTCTTAATTTTTAGATCTTTAGGCACAAAAGAGACTAATGGCAAACATTTTTTTAGTTCCTAGAAGCATTCACTTCTTGAAGAGTAACTCAATACAACATTTTAAAAACGTGCTATCACTTCTTACCAGATTACCTATAGCCCCTTCCTTTTTCAGTCCTTTTTGGGAAATAAGTCTTCTACCTTTTTTTCCCCTTCTTGCAGGAGGCAAGTAAACGCCTCTCCAATCAGATACCTCTGATCATCCTGTCTTTTGCCCTTCATGACTTCGGGGATAGATTACAGACAACAATGTTGCATCTTTTGCAAGAAAAGGACAAATTAAGCCATCTCCTTCAGGAGGACAGTGAAGCTGCTAAACGTAGGAGCTATCTCAGTCAACGAGCTAATCGTCTCACCAAAGCCTGTCAGTACCTGAGAGACTTCACCTTGCAGTAGATTTCTTAATTTTTTCCTACTCTTGTTTTCTAGCATTATTGAAGAACTTCACAAAAGCCCCTAAAAATGTAATGTCAGCACAGACCTTTAACACTCATTTCTAGTGTTCAGTTCTGCTTTATTTTCCATAGCCAGTTATATGCAAACACCTACGCTTACATAAAATACTCCACTGGGGGAGTTGTGATTAAATAAATGTTATCCCATTTTTAAACATTTGCTTTATGAACTCTGTACAATCGTTGAAGTAATTATTAAAAAGCTAGAGCTCTGAAGGTTGTGCTTTGTTGTGTTTTTTTTTAAATGAGGATGAGAGCTTTCAGCTGTATAATTCACAAACTGTAGAAATCAAATTATCTAACTAACTTTCCTAGATGAAGCTTACTGCACAACGCTAGCGATCCCCTGCTTCCCTTTGTGTTTTTGCCTCRCTGTGGTGGTTGTCTTTCCTGCCATTGCCTGAAAGATGACTCTGCAAGGTGTCACCACTGTTAAGTCCCAGCCCCGTAGGTAGAGAGGGTGCGCACGGTGKGCATGAAACAGTTCCAGCCTAGAGAGAAAAGAAATTTAACTTCATCTGATCCATACATCCACAGGATGCCGTTGGCTCTGCTTCTCCTTTTTCAGTTCTCTGACTTGTAGCGAAAGGCTAAGAGGTTCTTTCTTTTGGATGCCTGGAGCATCACCTGAAATTTTGGGACTGATGGGCACAATTCAATAGATGGCAGGATTTGGATGTCTAAAAGGGATTAAACCACCCAGGATTTTAAATATTAGAAGGGTGTCTCAGCATGTGGCTTGCTGCCTTTCTCCTTCCCATTCCCAGGGCAAGGAGAACCTTTCCAAAAGCTCTTTCATTTCACGGAAGCCAGTGCAAAATATAATACTGCACACTGTATTCATGACATTTTTCACATGGAGGATTTATTTTAATGGGCAAAGTTGTGCTTTGTGTAGCAAGAGTAATGCCTGCATTCAGCTAAAAAAAAAATGTGCTTGTTTGAGTATGCCATGTAGTAATTTCCAAGATGCTTACAAGAGAAGCTTTCTCTGCAAGCTAGAAATGGTAGAAGGTGTTTGACCCTCTGACATGAAACTGCAACAGCAGATGGCTGATGTCTGTGGCACAGCGTTCACCCCAGTAGCATACAGCTTGCTTAACCCTGTTTAGCACTACAGCCAGTTTTCCAGATTTCAGTATACTGGTTTGCTACTATTAACTTGCAGTGCTGCAGGTCAGAAGCCATAAAAAAGCCTGATACCATAACAACTTAATTTATTTAATTTCTATTTTCGAAGTACTTTAAACTTGTTGACTACTTCATGGTATCCCCCAAGGCACACTTGATGGTCATGTGCTATTGAAAACACCTTGTCTCACACCTAGAGAAGAGAGGCAGGTACACATTGCTTCAGGCAGCATGAGATGTAATAACAAAATAGGGTGCGACTCCCTTAACCCACTGTCTTTATTTAATTCAGTTTCACAAGTCAGAGTGATTTCATCAGACCCAGCCACTAAAGACATGCAACATTCCTGGACATCCAGCTCTCTTTCCCGGGTTTGTTCAAGGACCTGAAATATCGGCATTAAAACAATCTCTTGGATCACCCTCTTGTGTTGTTTTTCTTTTGCTTTGGTTTTTTTTTTTTTTAAATCAGATTCTCAAAGCACTTCAGACACTGAATCCAGCAACTGCTCCCAAAACAATTCAAGCAAACAGATATAAACCACTACTAAGGAAAACTAATTGTAAAAAAAAAAATAAAATATTTATTTGGTGCAGTGTTTACATGCAAGATAATTGCATTTCAGTACCAAAAGAGAAAACAAGACTAGTAGAGTCATTCCATTCAAAAGATTTATCCTTCTTAACAAAAGTGACTTGGTATGGCTTTTTGATCCTCTGTACTATGATTATAAATTATTTTCAAAATCCTGGCGCTCTGATATTAATTATATTTTGCAAAAACCATACATGCAGATACATCAAGGAGAGCTCTAAGGAATTAAAAGCCAAATTTAATAAATGAGGTAGTTCATCTGGTTACGCAGAAACGCAGATTTGTGTTTCTTTGTATAAAACATCCAGCCTCTGTACGTGTGTCTGCAATCAGAGGTCTATCACTTGCAACGCAGCCTTACTGAAAAACTTTGCCCTTTGCCTTTCACAGCAGGGAGAGTTCAGGAGTCGATGTGCGCAGCCAGGGACACTTAACTCACCGCTTCCTGCTACAGCTCTGGAGCATCCCTCTCCGTAGCCTACATCAAGAGTGATGGCAGGTCTTGCCCTTTTTGGGTTCAGAGCAGCTTAAGGCAGAACTGCACTTTTAATTACTGAGACAGTCAGACTGGTCTCACTTTGAACAATCTGACTTGGATGACTGCTGTGTCAAGATCCTGAGGATTTTTAACTACCTGAATATACAGTATTTTTTTTCTGTGCCTCTACTGTAGTGCATGAAAACTTCCCTTCATATAAACCAAAAAACATTCACTTCTTTTTAAATTGCCAACCAGCAGCTCAGAGATTCAACGTTCACATTACTTAACATTTAATTTAAAATACTACTAAACCAACTGTCTCAGCATCCTGCTACGAAAATCTTAAATTAAATTCTGATTAAAATTGCCATTATAAGCCTGTACCTCATCATCAAGTGGAAGTTACTCAACTAAAGAGAGACATTTCAGCAAGCAGTTGACAGAACGACTATCTGCCAGGCACCACAAGAAGAAAGGTGCTCATTGTGATAATCCTTCACTGATTAAGATCAGTCACTGTAGCCAGCACAGAACCGAGTGTGCAATCCTTCACATTATTTTTAAAAAGAAAATTCAAAGAGAAAAAAAAAATCATTTGTAAAGTGAATAAATATCCCAGGCACCCATGGCTTCATTTATTCTTGTTCTCAGAAACATTGATCAGCAAGAAGGACAGACAGCGTTGTCATCTGTTTGCCTGTTGAAAAAACAAAGCAAAACAAAAAACAAAGGTTCAAGTTCTGCTGACAGGCTGACAAACTATCTTGTCAATTACTTGGATGCTTCTCAACAGAACAGCTTCATTAGCAGACAAGTCACATTTATTTATTTTTATATATAAAATCAAGTTTCAGGATTTGGGACATTTAAAATTATTAAAAACACCCCAATACTTTACCTGCATATTTTTATAAATCCAATCTGTAAACACAGTCATATTCCCATACACTCCAGGTCTATTGGGACTCGCACAGCCAGTTCCCCAGCTGGTATCTCCAACCAGCCACCACACAGAGTTTTGGTTAGTTACTAGCGGACCTCCACTGTCACCCTGCACAGAATACAAGCATATTATTAGTGAACTGGCCACCAGGAAAGACACAATCCATTTCACTTCATGAATACAGGGTAAGTTTCAAAAAACGCTAACCACCATTTTAAGGCAGTCACTAAAACAAAATGCAATAGGAATTACAGTATTAAATGATGACAGCTTGCAATAGGGATGAAAATTGTTTGCCCAAAGCACTAAATGAGATAGGCATTATTGACTTTCTTGTTCACATGCATAATGCTATGGTATCGCCATGATTATGAAGAGCATTCATTCACTTTCAAGTACCAGATAACAAAACATCCTTGAAGCATTAAAAAGGACTGCCTCACCCTCTTTGGGTATTTAGGAAGAACTCGGCACTGGCAGCCATTCACAAAATGAAACAAAAGCTCTCCCTTTTAAAGGGATGCACCACAAAAGGAACTAGAAGCCCAACTGTCCTGGTTTTGGCTGGGATAGAGTTAAATTTCTTTCTAGTGCTATGTTTTGGATTTAGTATAAGAAGAATGTTGATAACACACTAATGTTTTTAGTTGTTGCTAGGTAATCTACTTCTCAAGGACTTTTCAGCTTCCCATGCTCTGCCAGGCGCACAAGAGGCTGGGAGGGAGCATAGCCAGGACAGCCAGCCCAGCTGGCCAACGGGGTATTCCATACCATGTGACGTCATGCCCAGTATATGAATGGGTGGGGGTCCAGGAAGCGGCGATCACTTTGGCCATTTTCTCGGTGGGTGGTGAGCAATTGCATTGTGCATCACTCACTTTGTATATTGTATTGTTATTATGTTATCACTGTTATTATTATTATTATTCCTTCCTTTTCTGTTTTATTAAACTGTCTTTATCTCAATCCGTGGATTTTTTTTCACAGAATCATAGAATCATTAAGGTTGGAAAAGACCTTTAAGATCATCGAGTCCAACCATCAGCCCAGCACCCATGCCCACTAAACCATATCCCAAAGTGCCACATCCACACGTTTTTTGAACACCTCCAGGGATGGTGACTCCACCACTTCCCTGGGCAGCCTGTTCCAATGCCTGACTACCCTTTCGGTGAAGAAATTTTTCCTAATATCCAATCTAAACCTCCCCTGGCACAACTTGAGGCCGTTTCCTCTCATCCTATCACTTGTTACTTGGGAGAAGAGACCARCACCCRYCTCTCTACAGCCTCCTTTCAGATAGTTGTAGAGAGCAATAAGGTCTCCCCTCAGTCTCTTCTTCTCCAGGCTAAACAACCCCAGCTCCCTCAGCCGCTCCTCATAAGAATTGTGCTCCAGACCCTTCACCAGCTTTGTTGCCCTTCTCTGGACACGCTCCAGCACCTCAATGTCCTTCTTGTAGTGAGGGGCCCAAAACTGAACACAGTATTCGAGGTGCGGCCTCACCAGTGCCGAGTACAGGGGCACGATCACCTCCCTACTCCTGCTGGCCACACTATTTCTGATACAGGCCAGGATGCCGTTGGCCTTCTTGGCCACCTGGGCACACTGCCGGCTCATGTTCAGCCGGCTGTCGACCAGCACCCCCAGGTCCTTTTCCACCGGGCAGCTTTCCAGCCACTCTTCCCCAAGCCTGTAGCGTTGCCTGGGGTTGTTGTGACTCAAGAGCAGGACCTGGCACTTGGCCTTGTTGAACCTCATGCAATTGGCCTCGGCCCATCGATCCAGCCTGTCCAGATCCCTCTGCAGAGCCTTCCTACCCTCAAGCAGATCAACACTGACACCCAACTTGGTGTCGTCTGCGAACTTACTGAGGGTGCACTCGATCCCCTCGTCCAGGTCATTGATAAAGAGATCGGCCCCAAAACTGAGCCCTGGGGAACACCGCTTGTGACCGGCCGCCAACTGGATTTGACTCCATTCACCACAATTCTCTGGGCTCGGCCGTCCAGCCAGTTTTTTACCCAGCGAAGAGTACACCCGTCCAAGCCATGAGCCGCCAGCTTCTCTAGGAGAATGCTGTGGGAGACAGTATCAAAGGCTTTGCTAAAGTCCAGGCAGACCACATCCACAGCCTTCCCCTCATCCACTAGGCAGGTCACCCGGTTGTAGAAGGAGATCAGGTTGGTCAAGCAGGACCTGCCCTTCATGAACCCATGCTGGCTGGGTCCGATCCCCGGGTTGTCCCRCACCTGCCTCATGAGCACCCTCAAGATGAACCGCTCCATGATCTTCCCTGGCACCGAGGTCAGGCTGACTGTAGTTCCCCAGATCCTCCCTCTGGCCCTTCTTGTAGACGGGCGTCACGTTAGCAAGCCTCCAGTTATCCGGGACCTCCCCCGTTAACCAGGACCAGTGATAAATGATGGAGAGCGGCTTGGCAAGCTCCTCTGCCAGCTCCCTCAGTACTCTCGGGTGGATCCCATCCAGCCCCATAGTCTTGTGTATGTCCAGCTGGCGTAGCGGGTCATTAACCTCTTCCTCTTCGATTATGGGGGGTTTATTCTGCTCCCTGTCCCCATCTTCCAGCTCAGGGGGGTGAATACCCAGAGGATAACCAGTCTGAATATTAAAGACTGAGGCAAAGAAGGCATTAAGTACCTCACCCTTCTCCTCATCCTCAGTGGCAATGTTCCCCCCGGCATCCAATAAGGGAGGTTGATTCTCCTTGGCCCTCTTTTTGTTGTTAACATGTAAAAATGTTGTTAAAATGTAAAAACATTTTTTGTTGTCCCTGATGACAGTGGCCAGATTGACTTCCAGCTGGGCTTTTGCCTTTCTAATTTCCTCTCTGCAGGACCTGATGAGATCCCTGTACTCTTCCTGAGTCGCCCACCCTTCCTTCCAACAGCGATAGACTCTCCTTTTTTCCCTGAGCCTCAGCAAAAGCTCCTTGTTCAGCCAGGCCGGTCGTCTTACCCGCCAGCTCCTCTTACGCCACAGGGGGACAGCCCGCTCCTGCGCCTTTAAGACTTCCTCCTTGAAGAACTTCCAGCCTTCCTGGGCCCCTTTGCCTTTCAGGACCGCCTCCCAAGGGACTCTCTCAACCAGCGTCCTGAACAGGCCAGTCTGCCCTCTGGAAGTCCATGGTAGCGGTCTTGCTGACCCCTCTCCTTACTTCCCCAAGAATCGAGAATTCTATCATGTCATGGTTGCTGAGCCCCAGACGGCCTCCAACCACCACATCTCCCACCAGTCCTTCTCTGTTGGTAAACAGCAGGTCAAGCGAGGCACCTCCCCTGGTAGGCTCCCTCACCAGCTGCGTCAGGAAGTTGTCTTCCACACACTCCAGGAACCTCCTCGACTGTTTCCTCTCTGCTGTGTTGTATTTCCAGCAGACGTCGGGCAAGTTGAAGTCCCCCACGAGGACAAGGGCTAGCGATCGCGAGACTTCTGCCAGCCGCTTGTAGAATGCTTCATCTGCCTCTTCATCCTGGTTGGGTGGTCTATAACAGACTCCCAGCAGGATATCCACCTCGCCGGCCTTCCCCCTCATCCTAACCCATAAGCACTCAACCCGATCACCACTAACGTTGAGCTCCATGCAATCGAAACACTCCCTAACATACAAAGCCACCTCACCGCCTCTCCCTCCTCGCCTGTCCCTTCTGAAGAGCTTGTAGCCATCCATCGCAGTACTCCAGTCATGAGAGTCGTTCCACCACGTTTCCATGATGGCGACCAAGTCATAGCTGTCCTGCTGCACAACGGCTTCCAGCTCCTCCTGCTTGCCGCCCATGCTGCGTGCATTGGTGTAGATGCACTTGAGCTGGGCTATTGACCTCACCCCCGAGGCTAGCACGCCACCCCTAGGCTCATTTTTATCAAGTGTGGCTCTATCGATAAAAGTGGCTCTACCGACTCAAAAATTTTTTCTGATTCTCTCCCCGTCCTGCTGGGGGGAGGGAGTGAGCGAGCGGCTGTGTGGCGTTCGGCTGCCTGCCAGTTTAAACCACTACACCAACCAAAATGTTACTCAATATTTTTTTTTGGCATAGGATCTGTTTGTAATTAACAGATGATTAAAAAAGCCTACTAGTAAGACCACAAAAATAATCAGATCATTATTAGGTGTTAATTAGGAATAATTACCTGACAGGAATCAACTCCTCCTTCTAGACGTCCAGCACAGATCATTGTAGGCAAAATCATGCCATTATAGATATAGACAGAATTACACCTAGAACGTTCTATTAAGAGCACCGAAGCATAATTCAAGTTATTTGATGTTTTACCTAAAATTGAAACATGCACAAAAACACACATACAAAGACAAAATTAGAACAAGCATCATATTACGTTACTATTACAAATCCCAGCAGCTAGTACTCTTCAAGATGAAATAAACTTACTAGAAACATCGGGATGGACACTTAAGGTGTATGGTCCATCGCACAGAGACAACTGTGACATTAAAACTCCCTTCCACGAAGCCAGTGAGTTACCCTGCTTTGTTGTCAGTGTACTGTAAAGCAAGAGAACATGGCCCTACCTGCCTACTCCAGCCCCAAATCAACTGTGTTATATCTACAAGGCTATTAAAAGCACATGAAGTCTGCAAGAGGTGAAGAGGACCTCCCCACAGTTTCATGGTCCAGCACGTGCTGCCCGCAATTCCCATATTCAGGGACCAGCTTCCCCAACATCCCCCTCCCTCTTTCTCATATTGAAAGAAACCTTTCCTCCCTTTCCTTTTGACTTCTTACAAATTTACTTGCATCATGCTATTTTAGCTCAAGGTGGTGGAAAGGACAGGCTCCTGCCCTTTCCCATGTCCACAGAAGACTGGCTTGGCATACAGCTACCCTTGTTACAGGAGAGGTAGCCCTGCTAGCAGGGGCACAGAATTGTTTCCTGTGTGAATATTTGTGGCCCCTGGTACTGATTTGAGGCTCCTTCGCAGTCTGCTGAATGCAACACGTCACAACTTGCTTTGAGACAGAATGCCCTGTGTAAATATTAGAGGCTGTAAAATGGGTGAAAAAATAGCGTATCAACAGATCTGGCTCAAACTGCCCAATCAGCCCATGCAACAGTCATTCATAGACTGAAGAGGACTGGTTATGTAGAAGACCAAAATATTCCAAGCCACTCTTTACCTCCTTGGTACTCTGCTCCCCACCCAGATATCCAACACTGCTGATTAGGCTGGAACATTATTCCTGGATTAGGCAGGCAAACTGGCCGTACAGTATCTACAAAACAAACACAGTAACATCTGTAATCCCAGATGTCCAGACATAATTCAAAACAAATGCATATGAAATATCTCAGCATGACCATCACTTAAATACATACACACTCTGCATTTTCTCTGTACTTTACCTTCCTTGCAGATAAGCAATACTGTGCAATGCAGACAGCAGCAGAAAGCTTATCAGCTGCCCTTTCCCAGATGCTTACCTAATCTTCACCTCAAAGTGAGGAACAAGCCCAGTTAATGGTTCTAGCTCAATTCATCAGGCTAACTAGAACGATTAACACCAGCTCTTCTGATCAGCAGAGGACAAAGAAGAAGAAAAATTTCTGACAACTACTTCTCTGCATTCTCTTTGCAAAACCCTGCTGAAAATAATCACAACGCAAGCAGGATTCAATGCTGATATACAAGAAGTGTGAAACACAAAAACCTGGTAAACAGCAACCTCCCTGCTGTCAGCAGCAGAAGACCCCCTCCAGATTACTTCTAGTAGCTTTAAACTGATGCACTGAAATCTAAAGGACCTGCACACAAAAAGAACTTCAAGAATAAATAATGGTTTGTCCTCTATTTTTTACTGCTTGCTTACAAACAACCTATATCTACTTTTAAGAAARGAACTTCTTGTAATGTTTGGGTTTGGGGTTGGGTGTGGTTTTTTTTCCCCAATTGTTATTTGACGTAACTTGGTTTAGGGTATAGTCAGCAGCTCCACCACTACATCCTGAGTCTGCACATATAGGAGTGGCAATACTTAAGCACCATACAGCATTCTGGGGTAAAAGTACATTATTGAGATGAGCCCAAACTCCCTTACCATGTACTAGATTTAAATAAATCCTACTTAGAAAATCAGAGGGTGTGCCCTCTGTCTCTACTTCTACCCTGTCTCTGTCTCAAGGTGTCTCTACCCACATTTTGTGTTCTTCCCGTAAGTATCTAAAATGATTTCTTGATGAACTTCAGAAGTTTTAAAATATGTGCTCATTGCCATTGGATTTGTGCCTTAAGAAGAGCAGAATACATACCAGTAAAACTCAGTGGTGTCTCTAACTTCATAAGGGCAACATCATTGTCTTTAGAATCTGTATCATAATCTGGATGGGAAATTATCTGTTGCACTCTGTATCCATTTCTTAAGAGCATCTCATTCTGATTCAGAATCCCAGCATAAACCCTCCAACTGTATGGGTCAGAAAACCGTCTACAGAAAAAAAGAAAGGTTAGAAGGTTTGCTTCTCTGGTAATGAGTCACAGATTATGATCTTCAAAAAATTGTCTTCAGAAATGGTAGTCAAATGCATGTGCGACCAAGAATGCACACGCATTTGACTACCATTTCTCAAGAACAAGGTAAACAAATTGCAAGACGTCTAACTTTGTGAAAGCTTGACTCTAATTTCATAAATATATCCAAAAAAATCTTGAAATGGGTTAAGTATCATTGTCTATCCCCTTAGTCACTCAGCACAGCAAATTATAGTCTGAGACTGCAACACTGAAGTCTATTGATTTCCATGGCTAAGGGATCAAGCAGTTATTTCTGAGGTCTCACATGTCAGTGGTATCACTCGCATGTACTATCCAAAGCATGCAAGGGCAGCAGAAGCCAGAATTAGTAAAAACAAGATCTAGTGAAGGAATTTCACTATCTTGAAAATACCAGAGTTTTTTTTGTTTGATTTTGGGGTTTGGTGGGGTTTTTTAAATGTTAAGCATGCTTGCTAGTTGTAATTTAAGTGGTCTCTTGGGCCCCAGCACATTTTACAAATGCTCAATAGAAAACTTTCCACAAGTGTTAAAACTCCCTCCATGAGAACTGCCACGGCAGTAGTGCTTGCAAGTCATCCCCCCTCCAAAAAAAAAAAAAAAAAAAAAATTTTTTTTTTTTTTTTTAAATCAAGACTGAAAACCAGTTTTGTGCCAGCTACAGCTTGGTTGACATTCCTCAAGCTTTTGCATACTAGAGAGCTCAAATCAGAAAACAAAGGAGGTATAAGATCATGACAAAAATAAACACTTGCATTCCTTTCTCAAGATTAAGGACAAAGTCATTTCCCCTTGGCTTAGCCGCAAACTATGATCCAGCCAGCCAACCATTAAAATGTTTTTGCTTAGTGGGTTTTCCCTCCAACAGAAGCAGCCACCTTTTAAACATATTCTGCTACTGTACACAAGGTACCACAATACCCTCAATTCTTCTTTATAGGTTAAAAATGTACAAAGCACCACCTATTTTTCTTGTTGATGCCTACGTAAAGTGCTCCTTGGATAGGTATAAATCTACATTTAATACTGACTTGGGCTTTACTACCCTGTGGCATGAAGATATGAGGAAATAAATGGTACAGGCATCTTTAAATTGATCATATCTACAGTTGTGCAGTATTTGAGGGTTTGGGATTTTTTTTCTTTTTTTCATTTTCTTTGTTTTTCCTCACAGTATAATTCAACATTTTCATGAAAACATTGTACTGTCTGGCATTAAGTTTGGTGCCTTGAGTTTACCTCTTAAGTTGGGTGGGTATCTGTGCCCAACACTACCGTCCAATTTAATAAGATTTTCTTCCTGTAGAAAGCAGACATATGACCTGCAGCCAGCCCCTCCAGAACAAATCTTCCCTTAGTACCTGAAAACTATACTGCTACATAGATAAAATACCATACCTAGCACCTGCATTCAAGGTAGGGGGGAGGGGAGAAATGGAAATTTAATTCAGTTTTAAAGGAGAAAATTGTGATACTTAAGTAAATTTGTGCATTTCAGCCTGAAGCAAGAAAAATCGCCATTCTAGACACGAACAAACGAGTCAGTCGCCCCAGGGCCCACATGGGCGAGACTCACCCTTCCACACAGTGTGCCGCCGTCACTATCCACTGGCGGGTGATGATGGAGCCCCCGCAGACGTGGGTGCCCTGCACGTGGAGGCTGACCTGCCACGGCCACTGCCCCGGCACCGCCCCGCTGCCACCCACGATTCTGTTCATAACGTTCACGCTTTTAGTGGACAGGCCGCACTCTGAGGAGTCAGTTACACACACGCAGGTGTTAGTTAAAGAGTGAGCCGGTCTGGAAGATGGCTTCTGCAGCTCAGGCTTCGCTAGCAGAGGGGAGCGCAGACCACGTCCAACCTCTGCACTGCGTTCAATATGCCGCAGCTCTTGCCCCTGCCCTGGACACCGAGGTCCCGAGTCTCCCATAGCCTAGATCTCCTTTACACTGCAAACGTCAAGATGAGTATTTGGTAGCTGCTGCCCTCGGTTCACCACAAACCATAAACCAGCGGTTCATTACACCTTTGAGTGTGGTATTCAAGCACCTCTGGCGAGCCACACAGACGCACGCCTTTGTGTTGTGCAACAAAACAACAGCCCAGAGTCGCCTCGTGACAGCCATCACCGTCAGGAACACACTGCCCACCCCATGGCCGCGTGTCGGAGAGCAGACGTGCCACAGACGTCCCACTACGGCTGTTGGGCGAGGGGTACAGAGCTTCACCACAGGCAAGTCATTTAAAGGAACCGGTGGCAGCAAAGACAAAAGCAAGGATCCAACATCCTCGTCTCCTCTCCCACCCTGCTCCTTAAACTGCACCATTTGAAACTTGGGAACCAGAGTTAAATCATCTGCCCATCAAAAGGCAATTATTTATCCAGATTCAAAAGGATTTCCCAGCCAGAGCATTTCAAAGCATGAACAAGCAGAAGTTTGAGAAACATAGCCACTTACCTATGCAGCGCAAAGAAACCACATTTCCTGATGCACAGGAGTCACTGCAATAGAAATAAAAAACAAAACAGGATTTTAGGCACACAGTGAAGCAAATGGTGGGCAAAGTTCACCCTCTGGCTGCTTCCTACTCTTTCCAGCTATGTGCCCTGCCTTCAGCCTCATCTTCCTGCTGAAGATTCCCTCCTTTCTTCACCCTCTCCAGCTACCCTACCAGCAACCATCTGGCCTCCATCATTTCTTGTATTCACCAAAGCTGTCACGTGGAAGACTGCAGTCGCCAGTACAAAAGGTCTGTAAGCCTACTGAGGAGCAAGATGAAGAACAGCATGAGAAAAAGTTGAGCTGATTTATGAAGTAGTTGTAGAAGAACCTAAACAAGGGAGCCATGGGAACTTTGCAGGCACAGCAGTCTACAGGTTTAGAAACTAGACACTACAGAATTAGAAACTAGGGAATAAAAATTATACTTTCCGCAGTGAAAGATCCATTTTGCATGCTGTGTGTTCATGTGACTGAAAAAAAAGCTGTACCAGCTGCTGTGAATGTGTTACAGCTGGTAGCTATTGTCACCATACAGAAACTCCTATTGATGGTCAAAGAGCCTTAGAAAAGTATCTTTGACATGGCAACCTTCTAGACAGCATGGAGGGAACAGGATGGGACATCTCTTTTAAAAGAGGAAGGGGAGGATGGAAAAATGACAGCTGTGTTCTTAAATAGAAGGGAGAGCAGTTGCTGCAATCAGATTGAAAACAAAGTCTCTTTCTCCTCTAACAATCCCCATTGAAAGATGTGCTTGCATTACGCTATGGGCAGAAGCTACACCTCTTACAATAGCTAAAAAGAGCCCTGATAAAAAGAAAAAAGGTTGTATTAAACAAAGATACCTGCTATACAGCTTTTTGTACAAGTCTATATTCCCAGCACTTGTGTTCAGTTTCATGTAGCTTTTAAAGCTGACCTCAGTTGCTATTCCTCGACTGTAGTAATATGTATCTCTGCAAAACAGAAAGTCTATTATGAAACCCAGAAGTTTCAGTTTTCAAACAAGCAATAAACTGTGCCAAGCTAGAGCTTCTGACATGAACAACACTAAAAATATGATTTTTTTTAAATTAAATGACAGTGTTGTAGTACAGAACCAGAGACTCAGATTCTTTAAACATTTGTCAAGTTCCGTTTCCCATCAAACATTTACTAGATTAAATAAAATTTTTATCTAATATGCATACATGGTAGGAACCTTCAGCCTCATGAAACAGGGAGAGATGAAGAGATGCCTTTGCTGGTACATTTACACAGCATAGCAGAGTTCAGGTCCAATAAGTCATGACAGCCATGTTTCTGTGGGACAATGACAGGGGCAGCAAGTGCTGCTGTTCTGCCAGGCTTTCTAGCTGAGGACCAGCTCTGTGTAGTTGCTGCTGGGCTATCTTACTGGTGTTGCAACTACTGGGGTCATTGCCGGTTCAGAGACCTTAATTCAGGGCACCACGATGGAGCGTGGGCACACACAAGTTCTTCCTGCCTGGGCAATAAATTCCCTCCATTACTCCACGCRTACCAGAAGACAGCATTTGCCAACTGTATCAGACAGAGGCAACACCAAGTATTTCAACCATAGAAGAATTTAGGCTATGGTGTTACGTGGGGAGAACGTAGGCAGCACTATGGGCCATGAATATTTATGGCGATCTTCCACATGAGCTGGTGTTACTTGTGCCCTCAGAAGACCAAGGCTTTCCATGTAATACTGGTGATCACAGGTGAAGTCAGACTGGATGTTATTGAGCAATAATAATGATTTGCTACTAACTCAAGTGAGCTCTGGAAGACAGTTGTGAATGAATGTAGTAGATATAAGTGACCCCACTGAGTAACCACTGCACGAGTGCCAGACCCTGTTACTTGGAACAACATTTCATTTTGATTCTAAAACAGCTACCATCGTTAAAATCAGACCCACTTGGGTTCATGAGAACTAGATCACCAACTGCTTTTTGTTTCAGATACACATTCTTTAAAATGGCAGGAGGGAAATTTTAACATTTCTGTGTGTGTGCAAAGGCTGACGAAGGTTAGACTTACACGTTGTAGCCCATGTCTTTACATGCAATCTTCCCATAATCATCATTCCAGTCATCTTGACAAACAGGATACCAGGATTTGCTGACAGGTGAATAAACTTCCAGGATAAAGTTTGGTCCAAAAAGTCTAACTGCCAGAAATGGAAGAACGGGAAAAAAAAAAAAGAAACCAAGCACACCACATGCTATATTACTGTTTTTTCTCTACTTAAAAGTATTGGTACCCATGATATTTGCTTGTATGTATGAACTGGTGTTAATTTAATGCTGCCTTCTACTCGAATTCTGAGTAAATATCAAGTAGACAGAAATATCGCAATGACTTAATTCTTTCGTGTAAGGCAATTTAAGAACTACCAGTTTAAAAACACAAATGTACAATACAGTGTTCATCTTTTCATTTCAGCTTTTATGCTCAAAATCCTCTTTCACATTCTACCACTGTGGGAGATTGCAATAGCCAGTCTTTTCTTATCTTTCATTTACACAACCATACATTTCTTAATATATCATACATTATGTATAAACAAAATATAATCTATTCTATTATATTTATATGTTATATCTTAATACACCAAATTTCTTCAGACATGTGCTTGTAGAGCAAGACTGTAACAAGGAGCAATTAGCTCTGACATTCCATGCCCCATTATGTATTTATTTGCACAAGAACTTAATATAAAATAGTTCAAGCAAAATAACAGATTGAACAAGCTTCTCCAAAAACCCATTATTCAACCAAATGGAGAGGAACAGCTTTAGAGCATACGCTAGTAAACGCTAGCCCTGCATGAGGCACATGCAGACTAAAAGTTCCCAGAGAGACAGTAAGAGCACAGCCCGAGTTTTCCAGAGTGGCAGT
The DNA here is from genome assembly GCA_030449065.1 of Oceanodroma leucorhoa. NCBI lineage: Eukaryota > Metazoa > Chordata > Aves > Procellariiformes > Oceanodroma > Oceanodroma leucorhoa. The sequence goes on along the minus strand of JASVER010000012.1, from coordinate 361,205 downwards.
GGCGCAACACAGGTGTTAGAAACAAGATGCCACACCTTTGGAATGGACAAGTCAATGATGTTTCCACCTTCCACCTTCAGCTCTGCACTAAAGCTTCCCCTGGCATCTTTTCAGTTGGAAACACTGATCAGACAAGGCTTTCTTACACAAAGGAGTTATGAAGTAGTTGAAACATTATTGGGAGAACGAGGAATGCAAAATATGTGGAAAAAGGCGAGCCTGACTGAAGACCACCAGATTTATGTTATCACCTGAAGTTCTACTAAGAAGTCAACAATGACTGTTCATTCCAGAGACAATGTTACATTCAGTTTTGCACAAACCCCGTCCAAATTAAAAGGTAATATTTGAAAAACTGATTCAAAGTTAAGGCAGCTCAAACCCAAGTCAGTCACTTTGTTTCAGCTGTTCAATCAGACTGGAAAAAAACTGATTATCTAGATATAGGCTTCAAAGCGCTTAAACATCCTGAAACATTTTAGAGGTGTAACTTAGGCTAAAATGGCCCTATTGTAACTTAGGCAAGCTTTGGACAAGGCAATTTGCTCAAAAACTCTTGCAGCTGGCTGAAGGTTCCCCCCCTTGCCTGCCGGCACTCACCGCAGCGGGTTTCATCCTCCCCTTTGGGGCAGTGGCTCACTCCATCACACCACTGCGAGGGCAGCATGCACACTCCTGAAGACCCACACTCTATTAAGGAGCCGAGACAAGGATTCTCTACTGCGGAGAAGAAGCAACACAGCCATTAGGCTGAACATCAGCTTAGCCTCAGGCATCTACTGCCAACTCTAATCTTGAGTAGTATTCCACTTTGGTAGAGCAAAACATCAGAAAGAGCTCTTAACCTCAGAGATGGGAGGAGGCCTAGCCTGACACAACAGAAGATGTATTGCTCTGTCCTTTACATCGCTTGTCAGATTAAGTCACTGATGCAGCTGATTGGATTTTGTCCACTGCCTCCCCTGAATAAGCAAGCACCATTAAGTTGTCTAAAAAGAGTCAGCTTTGCACTGACAAAGCATAACACTTATAATCAGCTTTGCACTGACAAAGCATAACACTTATAAACAGAAAAGGAGGAAGAAAGCAATTACTCCAATTACATCCTTTTGCTTTCACTGCCATTTAAAACAAGATTACATTTACCCTGTATAAATCAAAGTGAGTAAAAAAACCCCTAAGAACACAAAGTGTCATCCTAATAGTTTTACATGAACTCCCTTCTCTCTTCCTTTCTTTTTGCACAGAACAGAAAGGAGAGGCTCCTAAAAACGTAGCAAATTGTTTTTTAGTTTCCTTTGAAAAGTGGCTTTCATTGAAAGGGAAATTAAGATAGCACAGGACAAACTTCACCTAAGCCGAACAGAATTGCTCTAGCTCAGCGTCAGAACTCAGTCACCCTGGTTGGGGATGACTTCCAAGGCGAACGTGGTACGGCTTAGAGTGGTGAGATAGGCTGGGCTGACACAACGTTGACACGCTTTCAAAATAAAAGCCTCACAGAAACAAATAAATGGATGTGAATTACTTCTGCTCTGAGAAAGATCCCATTTTACCAATATAAAACATATCTTGACCGTTTACACTCTTGCAGTTAAGGTATACAAATTTACTTCAATCTCCTTCCTTTACTTGAAATTCAGTGAAGTTCAAATTTGGAACAGAGTTCCATTTCAGAGAGGATGCACAGCAGTGACTTCCCTAATGAAATGCACCRCAGAATGTGTTGGCCACGCACAGTCATGTGCCAGCTATCCCTCAGTGTAAAAACCCTTGCAAGAGGTCAAACTACTCTTTACTAACAGCTATGGTGCTGTACTGTTGTACTGCACCAGCTTTTGCCAGATAGACTGGAGCTTTCCAGAGAAGCCACCTGAATAAGCAGCTCCAGAAGAGTCAAAAAAGCTGATGACATCACTTAACGTCAAAAACATATTTACTTGATGAAGAGAAAGGAAAGTGACAGTAGCATTGCTCATTAAAAATTAAAAAAAAAAAAAAACACCCACAACAAAAGCCAAACACAAACAAAACTGAGCCATTAGGAAGCAATATTAGTTCATCTCTCAGAAGACAGGTAACGAAGACATTCCTGTCCTTAATTCAGCATAAAATGGAAGATAAGAATATGTATTTCTAACTTTAAAAGTTTAATACACCTTTCCTTTCAGAACAAAAAAAAACTTACCAAAATACCAGATGAAGAAAGCAGCAATTGCACAACACATGACTAGTAAAATGGATACTATAATGACTATGGTTTTCTTTACACCTGAAATGAAAGCAAGGAGAAAAAGAGAAATTAGGACCACATATAAGGTAATTTCCAGCAATCAGCACTATCTATTCCTTGACATTAAAAACAGACATTTTTTGCCAGACAGACTTTTCTCCATTCCACCACCCTTCCTCCAAATCGCCCAGGTTCCTGTCCAGCTACACCGGCATCCCAGCCAGCTATTACTTCTTCATCCACGGGGAGGCTGCTCTTTCAATACACAAGTTGGAAAGGAAGATCCCTTTTATTYGCTACCTTACTTTAGAAGGCCTTAAGTCTAAAATTGGAAGAAATCCCGACAAAACTTACTTGATGCACATGTTCTCCCGGATGAACTTGCTACTGGCGTACTCGACTGATGGGTAGCAACCCTCGGGACATAGCTTGGCACTGATGGAGCATTTGTTGAGAAGTATTGTGGATACGGGTTAGCACCTACTGGCTGCCTGGCAGAATAGACGTTTTCTGGCTGAAAACCATGATTTTCATAGTATGGCGGTGGACCCTAAATGATAATGTTGAGGGGAAGGAAATAGGAGAAAATTAAAAACAAGAGGCAAGACTGCAATTAGGATAAAATAAGTTTCAGATGCCATTTACATTCAGAACCCTACTAAGTAATTCTGCCAATGCAGAAATACACCATCCATGCATACACATACTAGTGACTCCAATTTACACCGAGAAAGAGATTTACAGTACATGCCTAATACCTCTCACTTTGAATAATAAAAATAACAGAGAGTGAGGCTGGAAGGCATATGAAGAGCTCCGTTTCCTGATCCAAAGTAACTCAACCTAAGAAGGATTCTTCAGCCCAGCCCTGCAGCTGGCCACACAAACCATTGCACTTGAACATCTGACAGGGTAGAAATAAGCAACCAGGACAGCTTTAGGCAGTACCGTCATGGAAAGAAATGCTGACAAGTAGCAGCCTTTGTGTGTGCAGTTGTCCAGGTCTAGGATAAATGCTTACTGCCCCATTTTGTCCTATGGCAACAGCAGGTACACCTAAGCTATTTCTGAAATGCACTGGCCTACAACAGGTTGTGGAATATTTATCCTGGAAGAGCTTTAAGAACTAGTTAGAAGCCATTCCAATCTATCCCTCTAAAATAAGTTTTAAAAGCATAAATCTCTCCCAGGAGTATCTGAATACTTGAAATGCTAGTTAATTCAAGCTTCTTAAACCTGCCTCACAGTACATCTTTCCCTTTTCGCAGAAAAGAAAACACAACAAATACTCCACATTTTAAAAGACTTGTTAACCAGGACATCACTCAATAGCCTGTTACCTGTAAAGAAATAAAACCTCATTTAAAAAAAAAAAAAAATCAGAGAGGAGTATTTTGAATATTTGGTTACTTACTACAGTAGAACTCATCTTTCCTTTGTCAACAGTACTGAAACAATTCAAGTGTTTGGAAGTAAAGCATGAACCTATATAAGAAAAAAAAAAAAACAACAAAACAAAACAAAACCAAAAACAATCACAACGAGAAGCTTTGTCCACCTTTCTTGTTGCTTTTTCCTTTAGAAAAATGCCTAATCTGGGGGAAAAAAAAATACAGAAGTATTTCAAGAGACTGTACAAATTAAGGTGCAGCATGAAATCAGATCTCAATAGCCTCTCAATACAACCTTGAGGATTATACAGTGGCAACTATTCATTAACACGAGCGCCACACAAACCAAGAAGATTAAGTTAGTGCTCACTCTCGCTGACAGAATGAGAGTTAAAGAATATCTTGGCAACAACCCACATGGTGTCAGTACCAAGTTCAGGTCCTCCTGCCTCTCTCAACACTTACTCATGTATCGCTCTGAGGTTTATGACACAGAAACGAGAACATGAACAAAGCATCAGGAAATACAAATTCAACTAACTTGTTTGATAATGCCACAGCTAACAGCCCCACAAGCCACATATATTTCACTTTTCCGTGTGAACTGCAAACAGTTGTTTTCTTGGTTGTGTGTTGTAGCCACCACACCAAAACCAGGGAGAGAAGCATAGCAGGGAAACAATATGCCACACCAATACTAAAGTTTTTCAAATAGAGTAAAAGAGAGAAGCTACATCCAATGTTTCAAGCATACAGCAGTTTATTTTAAAGTTAAACATTAACATTAAGTAAAACCACAGATTAGCAAAGACACTAGAAACACAAAATGTTTGCTGCCGCAGTTCTAAAATAGGCAGTTATACACCTCCACAAGCAATCATTTTAATAAATAATTTAATCTATTGAGTCCTTTCATAACATTACTCTCCATGAAAAAAAGCCTAGGAATTGCCTCAGTCACACACTGAGAAATACCTTTCTCCAGCTTGCAGAGCAGTACCCTGCACACAGGCACACTGCCATGACCCCTGCTGAAAGCCACGACTATAAAGGGCAGTTGCATTAAGACACAGCATAATTCAGCCCAAAGTATAAGGTTATGTTTTAGAACCTGTACCAAGGTGTCRTCTCACCCAAAACTGAACTGCAAATGTCTTTGAAGCAGATTTCAACAGCAGCTTGGCACCTCGAGCGTGCCAATACTTCATGACAGTTCAGGAAGGCTGCTTCTGGTATTTGCTTATTAGTGCTAGCAAAACGAAGTAAATAATAATGCATTGTTGAACTCTTATTTGCATGGCAGACAGGTGAAAAACAAGTCTTACTCCTACTTACAGAAAGTCCATCAGATTGGTGACTCAGGCTGCAGGACTTCTGCTTTATGTCGCAGCCATTCTCACCCAGCTCTTCACAGCAGAGTCGAGAAGTGTAGCTCTGCCCAGACTTAGAGGACAAGTAACAAGTTGCAGGAAGATATTTTTGTTCCTTGTTCTCTGAAAAAGAGGGGGGAAAAAAAGGATTAGGAAGTTTAGTGACAGCAGACAGAAGAATACTAGTCAGTGATTCTGAGGTAAGTCAACAGGTACTATGACCAAAGAAAAAACCAAATATTTTTTACATTACCATTTGAAAGGCTTTGCAAATTGGCAGATGACAGTCTTCCTCACTCTTTTTTGGGTTTGTTTGTTTGTTTGTTTTAAATGAACTGAGGAAAAAAATATCTCTGTTGTTTAACTGGCTTTCAATCATCACTCCCAATTTAGTTCTTCTTAATCTATTTCCCATCCAGCTTCTGATTAATTACAGTTTTCTGCTATCACGCCACAAAATGCAGGGAAGTCATGGGTACATACAGATTTCCATGGTACTACATATACATATTTGCCAGTGTATTAAAAACAGATTAAACCAAAACCACTGGGCTCCCATTAATTTGCAGACGTTTAAGGCAAAAATCRAGGTGTAGTCTCCAATAATGATATAATCTAGTTTTCTTAAACACGCATCACTGACACGCTGCAAAATGTTTTACAAATACATCAAGGGTACTGCAACAACTTCACAGATAAGGAAGCTGGGTCATGGAGAAAAAAAATGACCTGTYAAACACTCCCCATCCCAACAACTACAGAGCTAGAAGAGACTGGTCCGTCTTATCTCAGTCCAATACTTTGGCCTCTGACTCACCTCACACATCAGACAGATTTAAATAGATCCCACATAAAAGTATCATAAACCCACTCTGGTGCAGAAGAGTTTAGTGGGAATGCACAACTATCCTTCCCTCCCACTGCTAGTCATTCCTCCTGCTGTCCGCTGAGCTATAATGGCACTTTTCTGGGTACATCTGAAGAAACAAACCTCAAGAGTCCTTCAAAGTGAGCTGGTGGACTGAAAGTGTACAGAGGTCCCCAGGCAAGGAAACAGGGATGGAGCTCACCCCCGCAGCAGGCTTGAAGATATAAGAGACAGGGCCCAGGGAGCCAGAGCCTTGCAGTTTGGCTTGCTAGCACCTTCTGGCTTTGGAAAAAGTATACCCAAAAAATGAAAAGGACCCATCGCTCATATGTAGTCAAGCCCTTGAATCTCAAAAACTTCAGTTTACTCCAGTATGGATGGAGCAGAACCAGCATTTGGACCTCCAGCAACACAGAAGGTCCAAAATCGAGTGTGCTTTTGTTTCATAACTCTGAAAGTAAAGAAATAMTGCTACTGTTTCTAATGACAGGTGATAATAAGAGTATAAAACGTATAGCCATCACTGACACAGTATACTGATGAATACAGTGAAACGTACTCAGGTACGTAATAGCTTGCAGATATTACATGAAATATCTTAGCTTCTTCCCACATATGCCTTAGAAGTGTTATAATTAAAGTTCTGTCGTGTGTCATTAAGATTAAAAAAATATATCATTTTTTCCAATAAAAGTTGTCAGAACGAAAAAAAAAAAAAAAAAAAAAAAATTTGAAAATACTAATTAATTCAAAACAAATTTAATCCAGTTGCTTTTTTAGTTTTTCTATGGATTTCTGCAAATCAATTATATTTAAGCAAAAGTTGCAGTAGAGTTAGTCTGTACTTCATTTGATAACATACTACTTAATTGAATATAGACTTCCTAGACTATCAGTCCTCCAAAGGCTTGTCCTCCTCCCTACCACAGTGACAGCCGGTCTGTCCCCTGGACTGGAAAAGCACCAAGCAGAGTCGTGCTGCTCAGCTGAAGTGGTCCTCACCGCCACATCCTCCTAAGCCCCTCACCTCGCTACTGCTGGGCGAAGGTGAGCCTCTGCTTTTTCTCCTTACAGTAGCATCAGGTCATGACTCCTTTATACTGTGTGTGTCCTTCGCTAGCCAGGGGCCAATATCCCAAAAAGACAACAGAAGGAACAAAAGGCAAAGAAACCCTGAAGATTTAGCCACGATTTTGTTAATGAAACCAGACTTGCTGGCTTTTACCTTAGTTCTCCACACAAGAAATAATAATGGTACTTCCTTAGTACACACCATGTCGTAATTGTTAACTAAGAGCAGTACCGTGCTTTGGACGCGTAGAGTTCCACAAGTACCACTAGCTATATTAGTTTCCACAAGCTTTTATACAGGGATCACTGTATGTTGTTTCCATGCCTAGATGCCTAAGTCAATAAGATGGAATAATTACCTTCAGATATCCTAATATAACACTGTGAATTCAACTTGGCCAATGAAGCCAGAGTTATACTGGCAACAGTATACTTCCTGCATTTACATATTACTTCAATACATATTTTGTGCTATTTCCTGAAATAGAAACCTCATTAGCTGTTTGCTAAGCTCTGTGATAGGTATCAACAATTGAAAAAACAACAACCAAAAAACCCAAATAGATCTACATAAAAGCAACCACATGCAAACAAGGAAGAAGGGAGAGGACAATACAGTTAAAAGACAAATGCATGATGTCAAGTTCAGCTTCTAGAAGGAGGAAGCATAAAAGCATGCAAACGCTCTACATGAACACTAACACAGTGTCACATCCAAGAAATTAGCAGCTCCCTTTATCCAGATAAAGAAATGCAGCACATGCAAATGAACAAACTAGCAAAACTCATTAAGATAGCAAAGGAGTAATTCCAGTGCAAAGCTCAACCTTAAAAAAGGGCAAGCCAACAAATTATGGCTTTTGTTGATGATGTTAGAAAGGAAGTATGCTTTCATTTTTTTTATTCCCAACTGTTTTATGACCACCTAGAAGTTTTGGTAGCATAACCTTAAACACAATATAACCATGACACAAAGGTGGGGAGGAAAGAGAGGAAGGGCAATAAAAAAATAAGAAGAGAGAAAACAAGCAAAGAGGTGATTCCAGATTCATTTACATGATCTTTTCACACACTGGGTAATTCCTGCCTCTGCTACCTGGACAAGACAAAAGAAACATGGTCAAGATTCCTGTTTAACAAGCAGTACTAAAAATTATCATGACTTGCAAATGAAGTATGGAAAGTTTAAAAAAAAAATCCAGTTATGTATGAAAAAGGAAAGGAACTAAATAAGAATTTTCATCTCATTTCCTTAACAAGATTTCCATGATACTTCTTCAGGAAGTAGTACTGAATATTTTTATTGTGATGATTAAAAAAAGTCAATGTAATTTAATCCACAGGGTAAAATTTATCCTCTGGAAGGGGTCAAAGAGAAATCAACATGCAACTGAATGTCTCAAAGTCATCAAAATCAGGTTCTTCCAATTTCTTGGCCTTTCAGCTAACCTTCTCAATAGAGGTAAGCTCTACTCGGCGTGCCTATGCAGTAACATTACACATCTTGCAGAGAACTATATGAGACTATGTAAATATTTATATGAAAGATTGCCACAAAGAGAGCCTCGGCATTCTTTGATCTTCTAAGAAATAGCTTTGAAGCTATTCTAGATTAGCTCCTAAAATATCATTAAACCATAGAACTACTTATCAACGTGTCAAAAAACAGTGCTCCTTGATAAGCACTACCAGCAGCTCAAATAAAGTCCACAACAGTATTCCCAAGGCCAGCAAACCAAGATTAATACTACTTCCACATGCAAAAAAAAAGTCATTAAAAAGTTCTGAGGGTAACAGGTTCATTTTAAACAGTTATAGGATGCTGTATTCATACTACGAATAATCATCTATTTGTCTTCTCTGAAAACGTGTTACCGTGAAACTCAGTCTGTCACAAGTACCTCACATGCCTTTGTTAGGAATGGTGGGGTGGRAAAGGAGGCTGAAAAGCTGTTGCCTAGTTGAGTGGATGATGAGTGGCAGAAGACTCTACAAAAAAAAGCCATTTCTGAAATAGAAAGGACCAAGAGCCCAGAAAAAACAGATTTGCTGGCATGGTAGGAGATGGACCTATTGGTCCGGCAACAACTGCAGAGGCAGCCATTCCACAGCACCCACCACCTCATGTGCACAGATCACAGTGTTCCTAGAGGATGCAGCAACAGCCAGTCTGGCCTTTGGATGCTTTCTCCCCCTACACTACATCCTCGGTTCTGCCTCTGCCCTTCTCCTTCCATGGCAGAAGCAAATAACCTCATCTTTCAAGTCTCTGTCTATGGCACTGAAAGTCCCTGGCAAGGTAAAAAAAAGCTCTCAAGAATACTTGTTTACCATATTCGACTTGCAAATTAATATTGTATGAATATGGTACTAGTAGGTACCTACTCCACAGAAAAATAAAATCTAGCCATGTTAACAAATCAGACTTATTTAGATATTTGTCCAGGTCAGCTGTTTTCAACCTGTGAACGACAGATCCTGAGGAGCTGTAAACAAACCACTTCCAAGGGGTCTAGGGCAGATAAGAAAGAAAAGCAAGCCTGCTGGCAGGAGATTTGAATTCACTCCACGGGGAGGCCTGTATTACCAGAGACAGGTTTAGGGATCCACGCATCAAAGACATGGGAGAAGTACTGATGTAGTAGCACAGACACAGCTCAGCTACCGTTGTGGTACTGGAACTACTCAGTGTGGACCGACCCTTGACTGACACAGGAGGAAGAGCCCGTATCTCCAGGAGCGGCAACTCCAAGAGAAATATTTTGACCAGCGTCCTACAATACTGTTTCGCTTTGTTTTTCCATCAACATCCAGGGATGTAGGTTCAACTTATTTCCATTTTCAGGCTAGACTACCATGATAGATTTGCTCTAGGCTGATTTTCCTATGTACCAGTATAATTTTTACCAGTTTAAGAATGAAAAGAAAAAGGAAAAAAGACATGTTAAGTCCTACTTTGACACCAAATTTTATCTTAGTCCACCTGGCTTTTGGCTTTACATTTACATTGATACGCATAGGTAACAGCCACAACTGCAATCATTTCCCAGTTTCATTGATCTATGCCACACACAACRTCCAACTCTCCCCCCACCTAACACTGCCTTAGTTGATGCAAATCGTCCTTCAGAGGTGAAGCTGCTTCCTTTGGCTCTTTCTAAAGCACTAAAGGCATTACTGTCGCTTTACTCAGGGCAAACAGGGATACTTAGGACAAAGGCACAAGGTGAGAATGGTCTCTTAAATTCATTGACACCCAYCCACCCACCCAGAAACTTGAGGTGAAATTCCAGGTCCAGGTAAGCTATGATCATCAGTAAAGCCACCTGAGGGGAGGCACGGAGTGGGGTTATTTCAACATTCAAAGCTTTGGCTCAGAAGTTTCAACGACGTGGCTCCTGTGGGAAGGCACCCTATCAACAAAGTTAGTCTTCCAAAATTACTTGACAAGTTGTGACAACTCTAACCAGAAATTAGCGCTTTTGCAAGAAACCAAAGCCGTGGTGACAACAATGAACAATGAAGAGGCCCCAGAACTAGATGCTGTTCTGCTTYATTCTCCGGATGAGCGACTACTGACTCCGTGACCTTGAAAAAGCTGCCTAATCTCGCAGCGTCTCGTCTCCCTTCATCACAACGGCAAGAAATGGACAATCTCCACCTCGAGAAGTACGATGGGGCAGTGTTGGCGTGCGTAGAGCACTCCGCACCTTTCTTCCTGTACCTYGTTATTCACTTCACAACACCCGTTCACCTCTTCCGTGCTACTTTAGCTCCCGTCTTGCCTTACCCACCGGGCCGCGGGGAAGCGCAACTTTTCCAGCTGCACCCACCAGTACAGAAACCGGCTGCGGAGACGGGGCAACCGGGCAAAGCAGAGGGAAACACCGCTGGAAGGGGCGGGCTTACGTGCCCCCTCGATTTTATCAGCCAGCGCCTCCTTTTCTCGCTCTCGGGAGACGCCGCCGCTGCTGCCCTCAGCCCCGGCGGCGCCCCGGCCCCCTTACCCCCGCGGGACGGAGATTTTCAGATGCCTCCGGGGTCCCGCCGCACATTCCCCCGTCCCCCCCAAAGCAAAGCCGAAGATCCTTAATTAAAATCTAAAAACCGCAGGCGCAACTCGGAGCGACCGGGACGGGCCCCCCGGGGCCACGGCTCCCCCGGGGCCACGGCTCCCCCCGGCCCCCGGAGGTGGGAGAGCCCGTGCGGGGCGAAGGGGCCGGGCGGTGGGGAGCGCCCCGCTTACCTGGGGCTGCCCCCGCCGGAGCGGAGCGGAGTCGAGGCGGGACGGGACGCGGCGCACTGAGCGGGGAACAGCGGCTGTGGCCGGGGAGGAGTCACCCGGCGGRGGGAGCGGCGGGGAAGGGGCAGGTGCCGCCAGGTGGATGCGTCGCCCGGCCCCTTCCTCCCGCCGCCGCCGCCGGGGAGGCGGGCGCTGCCCGCAGCTCGCCTCGCTCACCCCGCGGACCCAGGGAGACGCCGCGGGTCTGGTCCGGCGTCGCTGGGACGGCGCCCACCAGCCCCCCGGGGGGGGCCCGGCTGTGCTGTGCCGCCGGCGGCGTCGCCGGGGGGCACGGGCGGCCCCTCCTGCCCGGTGGGGGCCGGCAGCTGCCCCCAGACAGACCGCACCGGACCGGGGCTCCCCCTTCCCCCAGCCCTCCTCCTCCTCCCACGAACGTCTGCAAAACAAACAAGCCGGAGGGAAGCAAAGGGAGCCCAGAGAAGGGCCCGCACCCCCCTCCCCGGGCCGCCGTGGCGGTGTCCCCCGGTGTAAAGCCCCCCCGCGGGCGGAGGTGCCGCGGCTCCTCGAGCGGGCCTGTCCCAGGTTTTGGATTTGCTGCTGTAGCCTAAGCGTGCTGTGGTGAGGGGCCCGTGCTTTTTTCGAACTTACACATCAGTCTTTATCAGCCTGCGTTTCAGGGTGTTGTACACAAATAAGAAGYCATAGCGCTTCCCTGAACAGGGCAGGTCAGGAGCTGATAAGGATTGCTCATAAAATACCCAGCCCGAGGAAATTCCTTTTTCTTTTGCCTTTTAGGGCCATTTAATAAAGGGGCACTTTGAAAAATCACTGCAATCGGAACTGTCATGTTACTTATAATGCTCTAGTGGCTTGTGGTAACTCTCCTGTAAAGCAGATCTACAGATGAGTGAGGTTTTTCTCTGCCAAAGCTGAGCTCCACTGCAGAAAAATCCATTTATATCCCAAAACCTCAGAGTATGACTGGAGAAGTGCATAGGTGTTTGAAGAAATTCCACTCACTTTTAATAACAGCTCCAAAGTAGCTACAATATTGCTGCATGCTATGCTTAACATCTCTGTACAGAGACTACAAGTAAGGCAAAGTATGCAAGTTTGGCATGGTAAGTGTTTGGGGTTTTTTTTGTATTTTCAAATGCATATCAAGGAATTACATCAAGTGCACCAAGAAGCCAAGATCATACCTTCAGTGTTTTTCCAGCTTTATGTATTTATTCAAAGAGAACTATGTATCTTCAGATTCTTTAGTACAAAAATGTAAGGAGTATTGGCTGAAACATCTTTAAACTTTTAGCTTAGGCTTTTCAGCTGAACCTCTTTGTAGGGTGGTTTCTGCTTATGCTCTCCCAAAAGGCATCAGTGAGATTCAGTAGTTTTCCATTATGGATTCAGTTGCAGGAATTGGACCTCAAATTTCACCTGAAGTAAAACATAAAATCATCCCAAGTCACAACCAAAATGCGCTGCATTGTCACCTTCTGTGGTTCCCCAACATCTCTGCCTGTTGGCATGTCCTTGTCTTTAACCTACAGTAACTCTGTCAGTGGTCTTCAGAGCTCAGAGATATTTTAGGTTTGAAGCAGCGTATCTAGTCATAAGGTTTCCCTGTTAAGTTTCCTTACCAAGACGGAGGGGAAATGACCCTGCAAATTGTCACTTGGCATCATGGCCACAAGGAGAGATCCCTCAAGATCTATTCTGCTCTACAGAAGGACCTGAACATTTCTCTACTTTGGAAATTCACATCTTTTTTTCTTTGAAAGTCATTTGGAAGCTATGTACTCCTGTACTAATGATGTCGAGTTCCTCCCTCAAGACAAAGCTGACTTAGTTATTAGGATACCTAGCAATTTATGTTTCAAAAAGGTTTGGGTTTTTTTGAGCTTTAGAATATCCTGGATCTCACTTTGGATTTGTCCAAATGTCTTGCACAATGGCTACAGATAAGGAGAAAGGGAGATGTAAAATATATAGGCTGGTTCCTCTGTAAGCTGATGTTGTCTATATGTAGCCACTTCTAAACTATTACATCAGTTCAGGTGTTACAAACAAAATTGGGCAGAAGGACACGGTAACAGGTAACAAATATGCTATGCTGAGGAGTGGTGTGCTTCTCTGCTAGAGAAGTTTTAAACTGTTTACGAGGACCCACGTGGCTTTGTGCACTACGAAACAATACCAGACCTGCCGTGGGGGGCATTCAGTGCAGCTCCATTAGAACAAATGGCGCTCTGCTCAGTCACAGACTTGAAGATCTGGGCATAAGCCAGCAACTCGTTGATTGCCCCTGTTAACGCCTTTTCTTCTCAAAGAGGGCTGAGCCGGGCAGTGAACAGTGCAGTCCCACCCTCTTTCCCTCAATTCTTCCCTCCCTTCCTGCAGGCTGGTATCTGGCTCAGTAAAGGGTTGGCCTTTCAGATCTCTAACGTGGTAAAAAGCTTGCTTGCCTTTTTTTTTTTTTTTTTTAACTGGGTTAATATTCCCCAAGGTTAACTCAGCTTGCTAACAAAGGTCAAAGGAACAGGTGAGCTGGAGCAGCAGAGGCGGTGGAGGTGGGGAAGGGGACACTGCCTCCTCTTGGCAGCAGAAGCTGTCAGGTCTGTTCAGCTTGTCTTTTCTACTCGAGGGCTGAGCTCGTGGCCCTGTAATCTCTTCCAAAATAGTTGTATGTATGTATTATGGTGTTTTAATTTTGCAAGCTGGCTTTTGCAGAGCAGGATGCTGAGTATTCATTTTATTAATGGATTCTAAGTAACCTTTAAAGGAGAGATCAGGGCAGGGTTTGGTTTTTCAGAGTGGCTGCATGCTTTGGGAGGGACAGGCAAGTCCTCTGCTGGAGAGAGACTTTCTCTTGCTGAGGAGCCCAGAGTTCACTGCCCAGAATTCCAGGTGTCTGAGAGCTTCAACATGACCCAGCCTAACGCTGCTCATCTCAGCAGTTATTCCAAACACCTTTCTCTCACTTAAATATTAATAGTTAAATGTTCGGTGAACCACTTCCTCCTCCGTATTTATGTGCGTGCAGGGCAGGGAAAGGATGTTTGGATGTTTTCTTTTGTTTTTTTTTTTTTTTTTTACAGCCGTACAAGCGTACAAGCTAACGTTTCTATAGACTGCTGCTAAGCATCTGACTTTCAGCATGTAAAATAAACTGTTCTTTTTAAGTGTCTGGCATCACCTACCATTGTACATCCTACCACATGATACCTTTGGCTTCCTGTGACACCTCCTTTACTTTATTCTTCAAGGTAGCTCTGCCCACCTATTAATCATAACTCGCTTTGTTTCTGCAGTGCTTTGTCATCGCAATTCATTTCCTACTCTGTTAATACCCAACACGTCATTTGCTCCATTGTCTTTCGTACTTCTGAATTTTTGCCTGTTTCCAGTGTCTAATCAAAAACTGAGGGGAGTGGGAGTTAAGGTCTCTCTAAAGCCAAACAAGCAGTACTTACTCAAAGCATGTCAGGATGAGCTTGCCCTTGCCACTTTAGGAGTACAGAACAAGACTTCCTCTTACCACACCAATAGAACTAGAATTAGAGGTATCTCCAAGGAAATTTGGTGCTAAAGACCACAACTGAAAAAAGAAAAGACATTCAGTTGAGGAACTGGCTCACCCAACTCAACACATCCTCCATTTTCACAACCCATCTTTAAGCACCAGGGATCTCGTTATGCCCTACTGTGGTGGGGTCCTCCATGCATTTTTTTTCATTGGTACCGTGAGAGAGAGCCCTGTGGTTGACACTTTACAATAGACACTACAGTTATGCAGTCACCCATAAAACTACATCAAACCTGGGAACTTAATTAGTCATTTAATAACTAAGCTTAAACTAAATGTATGTTGACTTTGGAAGTACCTTTGCATCTGCTGGTATTAGCAAGAATACACAAACACAAATTTACCCGCTGCAGGTATATTTGAAAATCAAAATAAATGGGCAGACATCTTCAAAAATCATCTTTTTTTTTTCTAACTGTTGAATGCCTGTGAAACAGGAGGTAGTCTTTTGTTAGGGTATTAACTAAATATGCTGAAAAAACACAACTTCTTAAACCAATTACCCTGTTATCTGGGAATTAGGAGAGGGCGTCATGTGCCTGTAAATTAGAAAGGTGAGTCCCTGTGAACATTCTCACTTCTTTCCCAGCCTTTCAGAAACTTTTTTAGGAGTTTCAAGCCCTACACAGATGGAAAAACAGAAAATTGCCCCGGCTCTTCTTAGTTCTCAATTTTTTTTTTCCTCACAGTATAGAGACAAAGAAAGTCTTAGAGTTATGAAATTCTTTGCTCTCCCCCAGAGGGAAGAAACTGTCAGGAATGAGAAGTTACCTTAACTTTCCTTCAGGTGTATGTTATTTCAATGGGTTTCTTGTCTGTTATTGTAAAACAAGAGAGAATAAATATTCAAATACTGCTCTTTGTTGGATTTTTCTGGGTGTACCATGTAAATACAGCTGCATTTTCCTACAGCAGAACAGAATTTGACCTACAAATTTGATCTGTTATCCACATTAAAATAATGCTACTTTTGTGGCACAGAAGTTGAATGACAACTTTATTGTATGATTTTTTCCTGATACTCGGGACATTTTTTTTCACTGTTGTTAGCTTTGTCTTGCACTTGTAACACAAAGCAGCCATAAATCCAAACTACTCAGCCAGTTAAACCAGGTTTATAGTTACTCTTGTGCCAGCAAACAGGCCTGAAGCAACTACAATGCATCAGTGAATATGGGTTTCGATGCAGACTGATCTCACTGTTCTTATAAAAAGAAATTACACAAATACATTTTGACTTACATTTTAAAATATTTTATTTAATATGAATTTGCAAAAGGAAAATTACTCAATTCTTATGCAATTGGATTTAAACAATTAGTGACAGACCTGTGTTTCAGGAGAAATTAGAATCAAATATATTAGTTTTTCTGATGCATACAGAAAAATACTGATTGGGAAAATAAAAAGAAACAAACCACAATAAATCTTAAATTAAGATTATTTTTTTTTTCCAATTAGAAACCAAAAGTGATATTTTGGATCCAAATGTAATCTTGGACAAAACTAACATTGATTTAGTGGAGCTGGATCTTCTCAACTGATCATTTAATTATAATTTGTTTTTAAAATGTTCAATGTTACTCATGACATCTTCTGTCAACAAATAACTTATTTTTTATAGATCCAGGAAGACCACCAATTTTCATTTCTTTGGTAATAATTCTATGCTACAGAATTAAAAAAAAAAGGGGGGACCTTTTGAACAGCTGAATTTTCTGAATACCTGCATGAGATAACCAGAGATAAATCGTATCCGAAAAGAATTGCCTTTTATTTGTCTGAATAATAAAGAGTTAGGGTTTTTTTTCACTTTCAATCCTAGTTCAGCTCCAGATTTGCTGTATAATTCTGGTGAACTTTTTTCTGTCTGCCTCCATTTCCTGCTCTGTAAAAGCAAATTAATGATATGCATTATCATGAGGAGTATATCCATGTTCACATTTAACCAAATATTTGTAAAAGTGCTTGGAGACTTGTTGATTAACCTGTTATAAAAGGGTAACAATCAAGTGTTCTTTTTATATTTACCTGCAGCAAGCTTACCTAGGCAAGTTCCTAGCCTGTTTCTGCATCAGGTATAAGTACTTGATTTTTATCAACAATTGGACATTGTTTTAATTCCATGATAAACTGTGCAGATGAAGTCAGAAAACTGTAAATCACCAATTGGTCGCAAACGAAATACTGATCCAGTTCACTGGATCAGGCACGCTATAAGCGAGTGAAAATGCAGTTCAGTTTCACCCGTTTATATTCTTCAGCACACGAGCAATTAACTCAGGAAAAAATATATTTAATTGCAATTACAAGAAAGTGCTGTTTGCATATGCAAATGCAAGATTTCAGTTTCTGTTATTGTACCCCTGAACAAATACTCCTGATGAGGGGACTTTTGCAGTTCCTTGGCATTCAGGAAGCTGTGCTTTCCATGGAAGCAGCTAGATGTGTTGTCCATAACTTTTCACAGGATAACTTTATGGTTGTGAGTAAGGCAAGATTTTACAGTTTGACTCCAATATGTTCAGTTATTTTTCTTGACTTTTCTTTTATTTTAACTGAAGTGGCTCAATGAAGCCCTATTTTCGATATGAATATATTTTGGAGTGGAGAAAAAATGGTGATTTCTGAAATGATTTCTGAATCACAGTTACCACTATTCCACATCTCAGTATAAAAATTATTAACCTGTAGTAGAACACCACACACTCAGCACTCTTACTGAGTGCTACCTTTTCCTCATTAATGACTAAAATATGTTTGCATTTCTTCATCTTACTTCATTGTTCTTAATTTAGGTCTGACTCTCTTCATTGGTTTATTCTGGTTCAGTGGCTACATTAATTCCTTAAGAAAGAATTGTGTTTGCTTGCCTGCTGCCTATGTAAAGAAGTCTTGTGTTTGAAGGCACGAATAAAACAAAGTCAAAATACTTCTTATCTTTAGAGAAGGCAGCATGAGAAAACAGATCCTTTCTGGTAAATAATGAGAACTGCGGCATTACTATTTTCCTCTGAGAGGTGAAAGATTGATGCTTAACTCTACCTTTACTTAATTACCAAGACTTCGGCACTAAGCATGTAAATTTTTGAAGAGGAAATTCCTATGCTAGTTTAACTGCTTGTTTACCAAACTTTTTCTTGCTAGTTCTATAACGCCTTTGGGATCAAATCCCAACCCCACTGAAACATGTCAAAGCTTCATATGAAGTTAAAAGAAGCTAGCTGGAAGTATTTGTTTTCTCTGGGATTGATTGGACGTAGGTCATCAAACTCCTGTACAACCACCCGGTGAGTAATTTTCAGAAGGTAATTTGAACCCATCCTGAGAAAAGAGTACAAGCTGGCTAACACGAGTTTCTGCTGGTGACGGACCTCTTTTCGTAAATACTTCTGTGGTAACAACAGCAACAGTCCTCATAAAACAAATACCGGCTAGGGCTGGCATCTTCATTGCTGTTTTGTTTAAAACTGTTCAAAGTATACATACAATGAAAAACACTTAGACAGCATTGCATGTACACTGTAGAAAATGGCCTTGGGAAACAAGTATTTCCATAAATATCCAAAGCTGACAAAGCCTATGCTTTAGATCTTAACACTGTACCACTATTACTAATTGGCCGAGTGGGGCTTATAGAGTTTCTTTGCAAAATACTGATTATCTTGCTGTCTGTCTGCACGGGTAGGTTTTGAAGAAAAAAACAAAATAGATAGCATAGGTGGAAGTCAGGGAACAGAAGTAGATCAACTGATAGTAATTTTAACATTGTGTCTGTACTCATTTATTTTTTTTTTCACCTCTAGCATCATCAGAGACACGTGAATGCTAGAACTGAAATAATAACATATAAAAAAAATCACAGTAAGTAGACCATATTATTTTGGAAAGCTATACAAGCTGCAGTAACTGGTAAATATTTGAGGTACTTGGAAATCTAACTTTCCTGCCCTGCCTTTTTTTTTTAAATATTAAGGAAGTATCTTTACAATAAGTTACTAATCAAAATCCGTTTTTTTTGGAGTTGTTTGCACACAGCTATAGCTATCTGAAAGTTTAGTTGCTTCCCACCGATCCATATTTTCCTGTAACATTTTTGTATTGAAAATTTTGAAAGTAAGCAGTTGTTTTGCTTTATAGTAACTCCTTATGTATATTTACTAAACAAGATTTCAGACTGCATAGTCTTATTACCCACAGAGAAGTTATGGAGGAAAAGGGCATGAAAAATTAGGTTACTTGGTCCATTTCCCATGAAAAAAATCCTGTCTGGGACAATTTTCCATCTTCCCAGACTTTTTTCTACCATTTTGCTTATGTGCCTGTTATGCTAGACTAAATTTCCCTTCCTTCTAATCTTTTTCTATCATTCAAACAAGTATTTTCCATCTTTCTGTATTTGTATAGATTCCACTTTTCACATGATTCTGTTCAATTAGTCCTACTGTATGCAAAGCATCCCCTCTCTAATAGTGTTATGTATTCCTCTGGCCTTCATAAAACTTGTGTTGCTGTTGACTGCATAGCTGTCCATGCGGAGATATAGGTACTGCAGGAACACATGGAATATTGCAAGAACATTTCCTTGAGGAGTAAAAATATTGTCTGTGAGACAAGATGCTCCTGTATCTGGACTGGATTAATATTGCCACTTTTTTTGCTGTTACATTGCTACCTAATCCCATAGACAACAAGTATCTGAACCAACTGGGTTGTAATCGTTTTGGGGGAGTTGTATTTCCATTTCCTGTTTTATTTTTTAAAGTCTTCTTCAAGACCACCCTCCCTTATTCAGATTTTGTGGGAGGCACATTGTAAACATCTAATTATATTTTTTTTTCATTTTCATTTATTTTGCCCCTTTATTAATGGTTCTGGCTTTGTTTAATTTCTACTTGTGTCTATGTACATGTTGCAACTGTTAACTATACAATAAGTGAAAACATTATCTTGTTTTATTTTCTCTCCTTCCATTGTTGCACCTTCAAGACAAAACAATCTTCTGCCCTGTTTCCAGTGAACTTAGTTCTACTGAACTACTCCAGCCTGATAAAGAGAATTTTCACACCTTTGAACACAGCTTGAATGCTGCAAGGTGCCTATTGTATGAAAACAAGGAGTTAACCTCTTCTTAAACTGGCTGAAGCAGGAAAGAGAGAATTATAACTTCAGGTTGCTGCTCAGGAGTGAGCGAGTTCTTCAGAAGTGATGGAAGAGCTTGGTGCTTTTGTGTTCTGCCGCTTCCTGAGCTCTCCAGGCTTGTTCCCAGGGAGGCTGGCTTATCGAGAGAGTGCCAGCGCAGAAGCTGGGAAGGTCAAATGGTAAACACATGAAGGTTCAGACTTTGGAAACTAATTCAAAGGGTTGTGGGTTGGATAGCCCAATAATCTCTCAAACAGCATCAGGAACAGCCAAGGTGAACACCTCACCTATGTCATAGTGCATGTCATAGATGTTGGCAACACTTGGGTGGGCTAGATAACTTATAGAGGTTTTTAATATGTTGTTCCTATGGCTTATAAATACAAAACAACCCTCTTAAAATTATAAAGTTATTCTGCTCTTGTTCATGTGTCTTGATACCAGCCAGATTTGTTAGAAAAGCCTAGTCAATACACAATCTTTTAACATTGGACTGCACTTAAAACAAGAACTGTGGGATTCCACCCAGGAAATATTATTTTCCTGGTATCCTTGCAGAGATTAGAGTTGAGACTCAGAGAGGAACTTACCCTGTAAGTGTTGGGAACTGTTAGATAACCTTAAGGCAAAGAATCCACAAAATCTGGCTAGACCTTTAACAGCCCATGACATGCCCCAGAAGGGCAGGTACGGAGCTAGTGCTTCAGGAGAGTGCCTGTACTTCAGCAAGACACCACTTGTTTGAGACCTATCTGAGAAGACTTGAAATTTTTGTCTTAGATATGCTAAAGGTGACAAATTAGCCCAGATGCCCGATGATAGTCATTTCATTCAGCACAAACTGATTGACCTTCAAACATTCAGAGTCAGTCACTTATAAAAAGACTTCAAGGAGGCCGCAGGGTCTCCTGCATCCTGTGCACCCAAAATAGCTCGATCCCGTGTATTTTGAATGCAACCTGTCTGCACTAATCCAAAAATTGTAGCACTATGTGGTGGGGCTACAAAAGCTACAAAAAAAACAGTGAAAGCAGGAAACAGTATAAAGACACACCTCCTGTCCCATGAGAGAGGGACAATGCCATCCTAATAGTCTCATGGGCAATAGGGCTCTTTGCCTAGACTGCTACCTAGATGGGAACCTGGGGCAAGAACAGCAGGCTTTGACTGTTGTGCGATTTGCACGTGAACAGGGAAGCCTAGTGTCAGTGTTTCTGCATGGAGGCACTTCACCATCATCCTCAAAGGGCTCCCAGAAGGACCAGCAATAATCCTTTAACAGCTTCTTCAGATACTCCCTTCTGGAGGAAGAAAGTAGGCTAGCAAAAATTATTTCAGTTGGCTGAGGTTAGCCTGCTTGTCTTGTGAAGGAGGGGCAATGCCAAGTCCCTGGAGGACATAAGCACACAAATCAGCCTTTACAGCCAGGAAGGACTTGTGGTGCAAGCCCAGTAAGTTAGGATTGTGTATCTGTCCATCTGCGTAAGCAGACTATCCTGATAAGCCCAGGCGTAGGTTGTCCAGAGGTAAGCAAGTGGAAGATGTGACCCATACCCTGCAGGCTCAGGATGGAGGGCTTAGTCTGCTCCTCCTGGGGCAGAGTAGGCCCCATATGGACTATGCTGCTGTGAAATGTAGCATAAGCTAAAATAGGGTTAGGTTAATGGTGCAAGTACTTATTAACAGCGTAGAGTCTCTTGCTCTCAGACATGGTATGCAAGCACACAGTGATCCAGAAAGATTTGGTAATTCAGAGAGGAAAGCAACCTTGCAAAGCTCTGCAAAGGTCAGATCTATGCCCCCAAAACAGTCTCACCCTCCCAGGAGCAACAGTTCTCTGTTTTCAGCTAGGAAATTTTCATATCCTGTTGCTCTGGCGGCATCCAGTGTCCCAGTGCAGAAGGTGAACAGTCCTGTGAAACACCCCTGAAACTGGCTGTCCATTTTTGTAGATGCTGTTTTGCTCATAGCTATATACCCAAAGCTAAAACCACAAAGTGAAAGGCAGGTAGCCTGTCACCCCTGTTATGGGGTAACACCCATAACACTGGCATCTTTTTCAGAGTGCTCTTGAAACAGAGATGTCCCGATTGTTCTCCCATCACCTGACTAAAAGGAAAGCAAGCATAAAAAGAGAAGACTAAAGAGAAACACGGTGCACCTCTCTCAGAGGTGCCTGAGAGATTGAGTCTTCCTTAATAGCAGGAGCTGTAGACACATGCTTGGCCACAGATTGGTTTAAAACCTGCAAGAAAGTAATCTCTCTGGTGGGACTTTCAGAAAAAGATTGCTGTGACGCACAAAGAACAAGCATCTCGGCCAGCTTCACAGCAAACTGGTTACATAGCGTGAAAGTTTTCGTGGCTGTGCTCTACAGGGCCTCCAGAGCAGCGGGGTCACTGTGCAAGTCACTAGTCTGTAGGGCCAAAAAAAGAAAGTTGAGGCACCTTGCTTTCTCTCTGATGCTTTTTAGGTTCTCTTTCTTTTTTTTTCTTTCTGGTCAAGTGTCCACAAGAACATTTAAATTTTTTTAGGTTACTCTCTCCAGACTGCTCAAGTCAGGAGCTACCTCATAAATGTGGGTATCCACTGAAGCAATTGGAAGTAACACCGTTCCAGCGAGTGCTTGAAATGCGCCTTTGGTTACGTGTAAGACTATGGTCCTCACAGCACATACTGTTCTCAGGCCAACAGAGGAGTTGCAGTTGGAGTTGCAGTCAGGAACTGCAAATTACCTTCTGTTGAGGCTATTGTCTAGTGCGGTTATGGATCAGAAACTTGATCTTCCCTTCTGGCTTTTGCATAAAACACACAAAAGCCTGCCGACTGAGCCACCCAGGGTGACTGGCTACCACCCACAGGTTCTGGATCAATAGGGTGTTTTGACTGAACTATAAAATACATGCTGAGAGAAGTTAGAGGGGCACAATGTATAGCAATGGTACTAACTGCTGCTAATAGTCCTAGGAAACGTCACAGGCTTCGATGGGATTTCCCCCCACTCTGCCCTAGGAATGTTTGTCCAAAAGAATAATAGACCTATAATAGAGGTTTCTTCTTAACACACCAAAAGTATTCAGATATGTTCTGTCTTAGGTTCAAAGGCTGGTGGGTAGGCATGGCAGATCTGTAAAAAGCCTAGTTTAGCCAATGGAAGTGTTATGGGAGAGCTTAGAGTCAGCTAGACTTTAAGAAATGAAGAGCTTTCCTCTTCCCTCCCTCACCTCACATGGTCTACGCAGGCTTATGTCAGCTCATAAGTGAGCATAAAAGAACCCTGCCAAATATCTTCTGTGACCTGCTGAAACCTGGCCTGGAAAAACAAAAATAGACAAGCTATCCAGGACTACAAATCCATGCCAAATCAAGGAGCTGGTTCTCCTTCCTGGTGCAGACAGAGCTCTCACTGTACTTGTGTGAAACCTTTGCCAATGTTTTCATTACTGCACCCAGAAAAGCTCTGAGCTAAGACGAGATGTAGACTGTAAAGCCCCTGAGGCTTTTTGAGAAGTATTTCCAGAAATGAAGAGCTATGTTCAGTCTGAGGACAAGTGCGGAGCTGGCATCCCCATTCATCCTTGGGCTTCCTTCTCTATCTTCTTCAGGAATGTCAATACCATATGCCAGTTTGACATTTACTCAGGCCTGTCTTAAGAAGTTACTAAAATGCCTGGGAAAGGTCAGGTACATTATGATTCCTGTTTTAATGAAGAGATCTTCTGAAAATCTCCTCACAGGTGCTATTCGGTGTATAGAGGTCCACAGCTATGTCTGAGATCAATGTACCTCATCCTGACACCTCGTTCTTAGTATTCCTCCACTTATTTAAGCGATGTGGTCACCTACAAAACTGTGAGTCTTACCTGTAGCTCCTGATGACTGTTCTGCATTCACTGCAGAACAAGGGCTTCAGCCTGCTCAAGTGCACTACCAGCCAATGTCCAAGCTCACCTGAAGGGAACTGTCAAGTGCAGCCTGGCGTTCGTCAAAGCGGTTGTCTTGTTTCAAAGCCCAGCTCCTCAGGATAAAGAGGCAGGTATGTTCCTCTTTTTCCCCATGGGCATTTACAGATGGTCCATCTCACGTTGTGCTGCCTTCCACGGCTGCAGTGACTGACTCCATGAAGGATTCTACTACAAAAAAAAACAGGCTTTCAGGATCTTGAAGGAAAAAAATCTGTGCCTCTCCAGTAAAGAATAATCCTGATATGTGGCAAAAATGAGTGCTTTGGAAGGGGGAATCTGTTATTCTCTCGGGAAGTGGGTAGAGAAGACCATCCAGAATGGACCTCACATCCATAATGAGAGCTGAATATAGCAATGAAGTGCACGGGAGTCAGACCTATGCATGGATTTTTAAACACACACAGCTGTATCTAAAGGTATCATGACTAGATTGAGAAGACACACCTGAGTGCTACCATCCTTTCTAAGAAAGTAACTCTTTCTGCTGTTGCTGACCTGAGCAGGGAAAGGTCCCTCAAGACCTGGCTCAGATCTCAGCTAGTGGTAGGCTGTTTGCACCACTGACAAACACCAGCAACCCACTCCCCCACATCCCACCCTGCAGCAGAGCAGCAGTAGCTTTCAATAAGAAAGGGTCTGAGCAGGATTAGAGCAGACCCCTGCACTACAGAGCCTGGAGGCTGTTAGTCTATTCCTGCAGTCTCTGTGAACTGCTCCATTAGGACCTGCTCAGGGGACTGACATTGTCCTGGGCTGCTGCATAAAAAGAAATTGTTTTCAGGGAAGAGCCCTGCTGATTCTGTGACACTGCCTGCATCGAATGTGTCCTCTGTTTGGCTTTGTCCCAGACCATCTGAACTCAAAGCAACATACAAGGGTGAAATTAGGGAATAGGGCTCCTGCAGGATGGTTTGAGAGATGGAAGATAAGGAGTGCACTACAAAAAATCTTCCACATTCTCCAGAGGCTGACTGATGGGGGCATATATCCTCATGGGGAGGCAGCCTGGCTCTATCTGCCTCAAAGGAGCAGACAGTTGGAACAGGCTTTTCACACTAGGAGTGCACTGACTTCAGAAAAAACGGGATGTAGAAACAACCGTAATCTGACAAACATTTAATGGAGTATTGCATAAAACAGTCTGCCACAAGATGACTTGAAAGACCTGTTTCAGTAAAGCTGTGTGGGTAACAAACAGAAAGACAGATATTTTGTGTCACACGGTAGATTTTTTTCTGATTTTTTTTTCATGTGGGTTAGTGAGTCTAAAGCTAGCATGTGCTCTTTCATGCTAGAGAAACTAGTGCATGTCTTACTTATTCTGCTAAACATAAGTCAAGGTTGCAGGACACACTTTTGTATAGGTTTTCCTCAGACACTTTTGTCCAAGGTGTGAGGTGCTAGGACAATGTGTACCACTGGTGCCTGTACAAATTTTTATTCTTTGGGTTTTTTAGTGTCACACATCCCTTAGGAGGAACTAGAAAATCTCAGATCTAACGCAGCATTTCACATACCACAGTAGACCAAATCCTGTTCATGTCCCACCACCGACTTCCTCTGTTATTCAAGTTGAAATAAAAAAAATACATGCMTAAATATTTATCCCTAAAATATACTGCACTGTAAGTAGTGTTCACTTATTCCTAACTGAATTTACAGGAGGCATGACTAGGCCTTCCTGTGGAAGCCCATGGTGGAGAAGCAGACTGCATTGTTGGCTGTTCTCTTTTCGAAGACTGAGGCAGAAGAGAAAAAGGTTTGATCTATTTGTAGGCCTCCAGGCTTGACCAGCAGGTATCAGTGGGACCGCAGGCTGTCCTGTGACCAGCACTGCAGCTAACCTGAGCATCAAGCCTCATAGTCAGCAGTTCTTTCAAGCCACTGAGAAACACTGGCCTGATGAGCTATATATAGCTTGTGGATCGAGACTTTCCCTGGATAACAAGAAGGTTAAAAAGTGGGCTATAAAGGTTTTTTTTTAAGAAAAGGCAGTAATTTCTACATGCTTTGGGGCCTTCAGGGCCATGCAAGCAGGTGAACTGAAAAGGGGGTCACATATAAGTTGAGAAGTTACGGCCTTAGGAAAAGTACTGATATACTATAATAGTCGGTGAGTGCAAGATACAACTCTTCATTCACCCGAGGATCTGACTTGATTTGCTGTTGGAGACTGCCTTCCTGCCCTCCCCTTCCCTTCTTTCTCTGCCCATCCTGGTTGATTTCTTTAAGAAAAGAGGCTTCCCTATTCATGCCTTCTGTTTGTTAGCTGCTGCTTTCTTCCCTTCCTTTTTCTTAACAAAATCTACCATGAGAACTGAGGCTTTGATAGCCTACCATTTTATTATTTATTTTCCCCCTCCTATAAGGGTGAGACCTAGTTTGTCTTCAGATGACTTGAGGCTTTTGCTGAGGTAGATGCTGGCAAGGTGCATATATACAAACATCATGGCTCACCAAAATGTAATTGTCTATAAACAAAAAAAAAAATTTAAAAAGGACAATTAAAAAAATCCTTAAATCAATTATGAAAGTTTATTTCTGTGAAAGCTACAATAAAACCAGGATTTCACCACTAATATATAAAGTGACATAGCCCTGCATGGTTTGTGTATCATAGAAGGTGCTGTATCTGGCATACCTCTGTCTGTTCTGTTCAGCTCCATGAATGTAAACTACAATTCACGTAATTTTTTTCCTTCAGGTTGTTCTTCCCACCCTGCAGGGTGGTTGTAGAGAACCTGCTTTTTAACCTCACTTGTGTGAGATGGAGCTTGCTTGATGGAGTATCGTTGTTACATGGACCCAAGCAGCAAATAAGTGTACAGGTGTCCCGCTTGGCAGCTTTCTCTTCCTTCTTACACTGTTGAAGTGAGCAGTCCAGGGGCTGTTTTGGTCATATTAAGAGAGGTTGAGATGTGCTGGCAGAAGTTGCCTAGATGTGGACATGAGCTACTTGCTGACCTGAACATCTCCCTCACTTCCACGTGTGCCTGGCTGTGTGATCCACATCCAGCTTTTGCTTTTCCAGCAAAACCAACATAGATGACCAGTCCAGTTTCCTCCTCTTTTGCCCCAGCTCTTTCTCTTCCTGCCATGTTTTCCTGATCTTAAATTTGCAAGACCATCACATTGCTCCGTTCAGGCCCTTCTAAAAATGTACTTCCGTAATAAAAACTGACCTACTAACACAAGAGAAAGGGGAAACCTTCTCTCTGACTTTGTTGTCAATAAGAGAGAAGGTTTCAGAACCCTCTTCACTTGCATTTTGTTGTGAACTTCTGCCAAGTCCACTTTTATCACTATATAAAACATTTTAATATTAAATCTTAGAGATTATTCATATGATCAGCTGTATAACTACAATGAGCACTCAGCTTCTCATATACTGTGCTGAAATGACAAAAATTAATAAATTGAAAATAAATAGCAATAGCCAGCTCCTTCAAAATCCAGTTTGTTTCTTCATCGTACCCTAAGTAATGTACCCCATTTTTAAAGGAATACAATGTACCTTCATCGTTATCAACAAAGGCTGACCTTACGTAGCTCAGCGTGGACAAGCATGCATAGCTTATAACTGACTGTTTCCTCTTGCAGTTAATCTGGTGGAACATCTTGCTTAAAAGCACAAGTTTAAGATTGCAAAGGCGCATTTTTGCCCTTGATTGCAACACAGGTGAAGTACAGTTAATACCTGCAATGTGACCCCGGCTATCGGTTTTAAGAACTGAAATTTCTAAGAGCAAACAGAGGCTCTGAGCCGAGGGCCCCTTGCTGGGGGTGCTGCCCCCAAGGCATGCTCCACTTGGACAACCCTTGCTGCAGTGAGAGCTGCTTCTGTGTGGGTGGGGAATGCAGAGGGTAATAAAATGAGCCTGGAGAGACCTCTGCTTTCTAACCTCAGGCATTTTTTCACAGTATCGATAAGGTCCCAGACATTCCTCTGACTGGAGGTGGGAGACCTTCTGGGCATGGTGGGATCGTACCAGCGCTGGCTGCACTGCTCCAGGTTACATTAAGCTTGGGATAGGTGGTGTACAGAAGACCGGTGGCCATTGTTTTTCATATCATGAATATATGCAAAAATCCACAGGTGCTCAAACCAAAATCACTGTTGAAGACACGATGAATGACTGTTAAAAGGCTTGATTCAAAGTGGTGCTGGACATTTAAGGGGCTAGATTAATGATTTGGGGCGGGGAGACAGCTTAATTAAAGCCATAACAAAAAATTCAGGCTATTTACAGGATTTAAGTCTTCTTCAGAAAAGTGTTTTGACTCAACCGCTACAAGGAAGAACATAATTTGCAAAATTAAGAACTTCAGTTTCATTTATCTTTTCCCACCTCCCCTTTGTTTTCTGGCCAAAATCCTTAAGATTGATTTAGCTCTCAGAAACAGGACTTTCAGAAAGTGAAATCTTCCCCCTTTAATCCAAAACCCAATCAGGTAATCAGGAAATGTAATCTTTTTGATAGAATTTAGATCATTCTTAAATACTGAAATAAACACCATGGGATTTTCTCCATTTTTATTCCCTAAAATTTATTTCTTGTTTTTTTTGATTTACCAGTACCAAGATTTACCTGAGGTGAAAAAGGTTTTTAAAAATTACTCAAAGGGAGTAATTTCTCAAGGGGAGAAACTGAAAAGCTATTAAAAAAGAAGTTACATGAAGTCAATTGTTTTTACTGAATAGGAAAAAATGCTGTAGAGAGGACAAAAGACTTGCATGTTTGACTCCAAGATCGATAGACAGATACATAAATAGACACATAGACAGATCCATGTTTCTGAAGAAAAAAAGTGTGTGGGTTCAGTGCAAAAATCATTGCTATTCTAGTTGTTCAATACTACCTAGTGAGAGAGCTTTCCTGCATAAAGGTGAAAAAAATATACATAATTGTACTGTATATCTTGTACTGTATACCTTGTACTGTATACTTTCTTAAAGCTGGTATTCTGCTGAAGAAAATTGAAAGGATGTGGGTTTGCCTCCACCTAATTCCTGATAGTAAATAGAAATTAATGATCAAATTGACAGCAAGAGGTGTGAATTTTCTTATTCATTATTCAGTTTCACCTTCATTGTTATATATATTACTTATGGTTATTGAAAATGGAACTGTATGCATAGAGAACAGTGCATATTACCATTCTTATTGTTGTAGATCCTTTGTTTGGCCATAAGTCCTTAAATTATCAAGCAATAGTTTTCATAAGATTAGTACATTTACATTTCAAATGCATGTGCATGCTATTGCATGAGTAAACTAAATGAATCACAAGCGCCAGAATAATAACAACTGTAGGCAATATTGGATGGAGAGTTTGCTTTAGTTTATGGATGTCTGAGAGAACAATGACATGGGATTTTGGGAGGAGGATGTCTAACTTGGACTTCCTGCTTCCCCCAAAACCTGCGTTTAGTAACGTGATCAGAAACTTACTAGGATTATAAGGCCAAAATTGCAACACTGGATATACATGAGTAACTACCTTGAGTAATCCTGCTGAATTCCCTGGTCCTTTCTGCACCAGGCATTGCTCTCCTGCTTACGTGATGATAGGACAAGCTCCTTGGACCAGGTTCCTCCCTTCCAAAGGTACTGAAATTATAAAGGCCCACTGAGTCTCAGTGGAGATGGAGATGGTTTGGCTCACCTAAAAACCAGATTCTGAGTAGCCACGCCCTGTTTTTTTTTTTTCCCCCGAGAAACTTAGCCAAATCTGTTAATCACCTCATTAACTTCAAGTAAGGAAGAATAAATGGTATAGCCACGTAGTATTCTTTTTGGTTTAAAAGGCAGAATGAGGAAAATCTCATTTGCTAGCTTGATGCATTATATACCTGAAAATACAGACCTCTGTGCCTTGTCCCAAGAGCCTTTACTCCATAGTAAGACGCTGCTGGTAGACTGATCAGATCGGATGGCAAGCTTTTAAAAATATGTATTTATTAATACTGATGTATCCAGTTACATGTAGTAAGTTCATATTTTTGGAAACTAGATTAAATGAACCCCAGGTGTAACCAATTAAAGGCAATGCAATTATACAAGGATTTAGTTGGAGTATAACATACATACATTTTCTCAGTCCCCTGCAATTACACTGGTTCAACATATATTCCAGGGAATAGATGGATGTTACTTTAAAAAAATTTCAAGGAATTTTAAATTTGGAGATGGTGTCAGCACAAATCAGGGAAGAAGTGATATTAGGAGGCTTAGAGAAAATGAAGACATGAGCTAAAAATAATAGAATGAAATTAAGATAAGAGGCAATCAGAAATGGAATGGGAAAAAAAATCAGAAAACTTTACTTCCAAAGGAACTTAGGATGAAAAGAGTCTATTGACTATATGAATTTGCAGTGGGATGCCTGTGTAAAATAGTCTAAAGCTCTAACTATTAGTATAGTGGTCCCAATTTAAGGAGATACCAGAAACAAAAAGGGAGTACACAGAAGGAGAAAGCAGGGACGGGCTACCTGAGAGGTGTATAGAGACATTGCCTGAGCATGCAGGGATGGGGTTAGGAAAACCAAAGCTCAGCTGGAGTTGAATCTAGCAAAGGATGTGAAGGACAACAGGAGAGGTTTCTGTAAGTACATTTGCAGCAAAATGAAGGCCAAGAAAAATGTGGGCCTGCTGTTCAGTGGGGCTGGGGACCTCATGCCTAAGTATAAAAAAGGTTGAGGTGCTGAATGCCTTTTTTGCCTTGTTTATCACTGATCAGGTTTGCCCTCTGGCCTCTKAGGTGTCTGAGCCTGTGGGAGTGAAACCACACTCAGAGTAGAGGGAGACAGAGTTAGTGAGTGCTTGAGCTAATTAGCCATAGACAAGTCCATGGGACCAGATGGGAGGCATCCAGGGAGCTAGGGAAGCTGGCCTATGTCACTGCAAGGCCACTCTCTGTCACTGGTCACAGGGAGGTTCCTGATGACTGGAAAAAGGTAAATGTCACACCCATTCTCAAGAAGGGCAAGAAGGAGGATCTGGGGAGCTAGAGGCTGGTCAGCCCCAGCTCGGTCCCTGGGGAGGTCATACAGCAAATCCTCTCACAAACCATTTCCAAACACAGGAAGGACAAGAAGTTGATTGGGAACAGCCAACATGGATTTGCCAAGGGCAAATCGTGCCCTTCCAGCCTGGACACTTACTATGATCATACGACTGGCTCTGTGGATGAAGGGAGAGAAGTGTACATCATATTCCTAGATTCCAGCAGGGCCTTTGACACTGTTTTCTTCAATATCTTTATTGCCGAACTAGTGAGATATGAACTGGATAAGTGGATGATAAGGTGGGTGGAAAATTGGCTGGACTGCTGGGCTCAGAGGATTGTTTGTAATCCGTCAGTGGTACAAAGTCCAACTGGTGACCAGTTACCAGCAGCGTGCCTCAGGGATCAATACTAAGACCAGTAGTGTTTTATGGCTTTATTAATGACCAAGGCAATGGGACAGAGGGCACTGCAAGTTTCCACTGTCGGAGCAGTGGATACACTGGAGGGCAGGGCTGCTATTCAGAGCGACCTTGGAAAGGGCGTATCTAGCAGGTCCAGGGAGGTGATCTTGCCCCTCTGCTCAGCACGAGTGAGGGCACATCTTGAGTGTTGTGTCCAGTTTGGGGTTCCCAGTGCAAGAAAGATATGGACTTACAGGAGCAAGTCCAGCACAGGGCCACCAAAACGGTCAGGGGGCTGGAGCACAGGACATACAAGAAGAAGCGGAGGGAGCTGGGACTGTTCAGCCTGGAGAAGAGACAGCTCAAGGGGAATTTATCATTGCCTGGACCTACCTAATGGGAGGTTGCAGAGAGGATGGAGCCAGGCTCTTCTCAGAAGTGCAGGGTGACAGGACAAGAGACAATGGCCACAAGCTGAAACATGGGAAACTCTGATTAGGTACTAGAAAAAAAAAATATCACCATGAGGCGGGTCAGACTGGGGCCCAGAGAGGTTGTGGGATCCCCATCCTTGGAGATACTGAAAACTCAGTTGCCCAAGCCCTGAGCAGCCTGAGCTAACTGGCCCTCCTATAAGCAGTGGGTAATACTCAATGAACTCCCTTCCAACCTCAATTATTCTGTGATCCTAATGATTCTTCCTATATTCTGGGATGTCCAAATATTGTCTCACTTTTTGTCATTAACATAGCCAAGTGAGCACAAAATTGAAACAATTCTAGGACAAGAGAAAAGAGCACCAAAAGCCTTGACAGGAGTTATTTGTATGGCTTGGTGCAAGGACATATCTGTGGAGTGTAATCATAGGAGGCAAACCTAATCTGAGTTTCAGGGAGAATATCAGGTCTATTTCTGCATGTTTCCTTTATTTTTTATTTTTTTTAGGATCCAAGCAGATCTTATTTTAGCATACAGTCTCTCCAGAGCTTTTATTTCTGTTCAGTTTTCTGTCCAGATTAATTTAATGAAGAAGGCAATGCACCTAGCAGCCTGTTTTTGGCACAAAGTTAAAAAAAACACCAATAATTATAGTAGAATTATTTTGCATATTATCTTACACATGCAATACAGTCATTTTGTTTAAAGTTTGATGTTAGAGCACGTAATTTCACAATCAGTCATAAGGAAGGGAATATGTTTTTCACATCTGCCTGGTTGCCTGAGGAATTACCATAACATGATAAATGATATTAACAGTTAAACATAAAACTGAGTTGAAGGTGCCCTTTGGAGCCTCATAATATGAATAAGGCAAAACTTTGAATAGTAACATTTCCGTTGGGCTGTTCTGCTACTAGAGTGCTACTATTTTATAATCTTATAATTAGTAGTTGCACAACTCCCTTCCTCTC
Source organism: Oceanodroma leucorhoa (assembly GCA_030449065.1). Lineage (NCBI taxonomy): Eukaryota > Metazoa > Chordata > Aves > Procellariiformes > Oceanodroma > Oceanodroma leucorhoa. The sequence continues at coordinate 328,510 of JASVER010000012.1, read as the reverse complement.
TGGCATGTAGCCAGCTAACTGTGCCTATCACGTGCTGGGTTTTAGGACTCTCAGGAGTTCAAGTTGCACAGAACAAATTTAACATACAGCAAGCATTTTAAACAAAGGGCTCATGGAAATGATTACTAGGAGGAGATAATGTATTCAAACGGACTGTACAAATATAAATGGAAAACATGGGATTGTATATTTGGAGACATCCCTAGGAGCAGGTGTGTGTGCTGAGGTACTCCTTCATAGGGGTGTGAAGTATGGCCTGAGCTTTCTCTTCTCCTTACCACTTGTCTTCATTTTAATAGGAAACCAGGAAGGCAGGCAGGTACAACTGGAGTCTTCTGTACTCTGCAGGAGTCTAAAGGAAAGAAACACTGGGCATGATGGCAAAGATGTCCCTAAGGAAGGTCACTGATATGAGGATGGGCACCCTTCATACCTGTGGAGTAATCACCACCCTGGCATAGGGTAGATCCGCATCCAAGTTATGGCCACAAATCAGATGGGAGGTGAACTGAAGTCTTCTTCTTCCCTGCCTATGTCGCAGCTAGCATTTCCCAACCTGTAGCCCATCTCACTGACTGGGGGTACCTGTTTTCTGCATCTGATTATCTGCAAGAGTGCGGTCTGGCCCAGGGAGCATGTGCTGGGGTGCACCAGACTGGCAGGGGACAGCCCCTGGGCACCTCTGCAGTTCGGCATGACCGAAGGCTCCAGGTCACACGCTAAGAGGTACAGAGGGAAAAATGGCAGCTGATGGGGGCCTGGAGGGGCTTCAGCGGTATTAAAAATTTGGATTTGAGTACTTTGGCTCTACAAGACTTGACCTCATTTTTCCTTGGCTTCCTTCTCTCAACTATTAAATGGGAGCAGACAGTAGTTGCCTGCCCAGTTTTGTGAAGATAAATGCAATAAATACAGCATCCAGACACCAAGATGGGGAAGGTAAATCATCTTTTATACAAATAAGGAACAGCTAGGTCTTCTAGCAAAAAAAGGGAAAGATAGGGAGTGAAGAAATTCAGCTTCACTTGGCCTAACAATGCGCATGTTACACAAACCTGTGCTGTGGTGTTTGCATGGCACCAACATGGCCAATCATTGATCAACAGGGTGTATGTTGGCACCTCTCATCCAGAAATGCTGTACAGGCAGTGCTCTCTCTCAAAAGGACGGGATATCCATCAAGCGTTGCTTTCCCCCGTATTTTTATCTAAATCAATGTGTGGGAGAATGGGTAAAAAAGCTTAAAGATATCTTTTTATAATTTATCACATGCATTTGCACTGTTGGCATCAGCCTTTTTGGATCTGCTCCATTTTTCTCCCTTTCCTTCTGCATTGCTCAATTTTCCGGTCACAACTGGGAGAACAAGTAGCACAGTTAATAATCTCTGAAGCATAAGAATGAGTAAAACATGTTATATTAAACGGCAGGTTAGCTATAAAAATAGCTGCAAATATTAACTATAAATATATAATAACATATAAATATTTTTTTAAAAACAGCTATAAAATTTTCAAAATGTCATTCTTTTTCTCAGTTCTGCCCAGCTGTGTGTGAAGCCATATCCATGCACTTTGGAGACATAACCGTGTTGGGGCCCATGTTTTCCCTCCTTCTGTTACTCTGGAGAGCTCCTATAGCCAAGGGAGGCGCCTGGATTCTACCCTTAGCTAATGGTTAATGGAATTAAATTCCAGCTGAGGTGATAAATCCTGCTTCCTGCTTCAACTAAGACAGCCTCTTCCCTCCCCCTTCTCCCCCTTCCCAGTTACACTAATCAGAGAAAAGGGTTAACGGGGGATTTACATTTCTCCACCTTCTCCCCTGCCTTCACACTGCACCCCTTTGCATCTGCATTGGAGATTGCTCCAGATTTGAACGAAAGGAAGAGTCTTCAGTGAGAAGAATGGGAGTGGTATGTGTATAAATAAAAACACACGTCTGCTCGTGGTGTTTCTGTTGCTGGTTTTGTGCTTTTTCTGGCTCAGTGCCAACTTAGTTTGCCTGGCATTCTGAGGGAATAGGATTAGATTTTAGGAAAGAGAATCCCACCCTTCAACTCGGCAAATCTGAGATCTTCTGCATGACAAATCAGTCTAATTTCCTTCCGTGATTGGGGAACAGGCTTTGTGGAGAGAAGCTAGATAGAGATAGATAGACAGAAAGACAGAATGACAGGGATAGGACATGATTCCACATACAGATGCCTAAATTTAGGTTCCCAGAGTGTAGATGACTTCATGTGAGCTAAGCTTCTACGTTAGGATGAGATGAATTGCCCTCCCAATACTGCTCATTGTATAGTGGAGACCTAGTCAATAATGTGAGCTTAAGACACCTGCATTTGGGGCCGATTCCCTCTTTTTGGCATTCTGTCCTAACCTGAGTAAGGCTTTTGAAATCACTTTTGAATGCTACAATTCTCTTATTTTCTTCTTTTTTAAGGGTAATATCCTGCTTTAGGGTAACAGACAAAAATACGGCATTGTTCTTTTGTGACAATTTCATTGCATGTTTGCATTACTGTTAACCATTTCTTTGATTCCATTTCTATAGGTAAGTCAGTGAAATATTTTAATCTTGATAAATCTAGTGCAGCAGAGTGGGATTGAAAACTGGCTTGGACAGCCATGCCCCGAGAGCAGTCTTCAGTCATTCAGTGTCAAAACGATAGCAAATTCTGTAGGAAAGACTTCTAGGGCTACAGCTGTTCAAACGCTAAGCATCAGGTAGCAATGTCATGGTTTTGAGAAAAAAAAATAAACACAGTCTGGAAGTATAAATGAGAGGATTGTCTGCATATGGGTGGAGGAATCCTTCCTCCCTGCTTTAGCATTGGTGAGGCTGAAGTTTTGGGTTCAACATTTCAGGACCTGAGAAAGCCCAGAGGAGAGCAGTGGGAAAGATCAGCAAAAAAACTCCCTCCCAGGACTTCCAAGGAAATATCGTAGCATTGTTTACCTTAAAGCAGATTAAGTGGAGGGGGAGTGTAAATTCTGCAGGTGCACAGAAAACTGGAGGACAGTTTCTCCACACCAATGGATTTACAGAATATAGCAGAAATTTTAGGACAGACATTTAGGGAAACTGTGTTAGAGTAGAATAGGAGTAGACGGTCCAACCTGAGTTTGCACACTTCAATTATTGGAAGGCAAAGAGCTGTCAAGAGTGATCTAAGTACAGCTGATCCTGATTTGGGACAAGAAGTTAGATTCTCTGGTACAAAAGGTATTTCACAGGCAGTTTTCATTGAATTTATGTGGGGTAACTTCTGGGGCAATTACCAATTCTAGCAACCACCTCTGAACAGTATTGACATATGTAATTTCAGCATCACTTTAGGATTTTGCATTCAAACCAGGTTAATTTTTATTTCTTTGATGTACATACGCTGGAGATAATCTGCAGACCAAACAGTATTCAATCAATAATTGCTCTTCTGCAAGCACACAAACTGCATAAATGTTTATAAACCCCAAATGATGTCACCGTGCAGGTGAATGACAGCATAACAATGGTGAGGGCTGCATTCCTCTGAGCTATGGAGTTGTTCCCTAGCAACTGCAGAGGTTTTGGGCAGCTTTTGGAGCCATCAAAGTGCAAACAGGCCACTACCTGACAAATGATTGAGAAGTCATCTCAATACTGTATTTCACAGAGGAGATATTATTAATCAATTGCCTATTCGTAATTTACAGATACCGCTTTCTGCCTTTGGGTAAACTATTAAGTAAAAATTCCTCTGAGTAACAACTACATTGTTATTTCATTTCATATTTGTGTTAATATTAATCATATACATTTTATATGTTAAGGAATTTGAATTCCAGGGGAATAGCATTCGATAGCTGCTATTGTGTAAGAAAAAGCACACTAAGAAGAAGATAAACTGATCAAACGACTGCTAAAAACTGGAGCACCAATTGCTTCTATGGCTGGGTACTGACTTTAAAAGCACAGGGCTAGGCATAAAGGCAAGAGGGAGAAAGGGGAAGAGTAAGGGCTTTATCTAAGATGCCCAGCTATTTATTAAATCAGTTCATCATGACATACCAGCCCAATTAATAATTATTGGTGCAAGGAACACCATGGACTAAGCCACGCTGATGGTCAGTGCTCCCAGCAGGTGACAGAAAGCTGTGCTCTGCCCTTCCCATGTGTCTGATTGCAACAGAGAGCAGATCACCTCGTCTTCTGCAACACTGCTCCCCGCTCTGCCACCAAGCTGTTCTGTGAGCCTGGGCATGTCTCTTTACCATTTTGTAAAACAAAGGTAATAAGATTTTCCTGTCCTGCAGTTAATGACACTGTAGGGGGTTGTGAAGTGCTCTGTGGGCACATCTGGAAGTAGAAGGGCAAAATACCTCCAATGTGGTCCCTAAGTTTCAACACCCATCTCCACACAGAATTGCCTAAATCATCTGCTTCCCTGAAAACCTGTGACAAGATGTTTGGCAGTGATTTCGCTCAATTACTGAAATGAGCATCATGCCCTCTGTACTCATGTATGTGACGATTGTGATTAGGGACCTCTCTCCCGCTTCTGGTAAAGCCTCAACCTATAGCCTCAGCCTATACACTCCAGATCATCCATGCGATCCTTCTTCAGCCATGGCCCCTACTAATCCAACTTGTAGTCCATTGCATGAAATGCTAGATGAGTTTGAGCATTCTCCTTATTTTGTATTCCAGTTGCCCATTGTTTTKGGGGGCAGTTCTTAGTATTTTTTAGTTCCTTATCTGTAGAATAAGCCACTTGAGAACTAGGCTGGCAGAATTAAAGATCCTCAGCCTGAATTAACCTGGGAAAGAAGAATGTTCCCCATGCAATTAGCCACAACATTTATATTATCACCATTGGGCATTCCAYGGCTGCTTCTCAGCATACTGCACTGAAAATGAACTCTAAGTCATAAATGGGCCTTTTAAAAAAGGAATGCCCCTGACTTTACTTCTACCTCAGCAAAGACTGCTTTCAGTTAGATTTGTCGAGTGGACTTTCCATTTACCTAATCCTTCTCCTCCCCAGGTTGGCATCTGCCTCTATACTGAGGCAGAAATTGTCATCTTTGTCACTTGCCTGTTCAAAGAAAGAAATTACCATTCTATGGTAGGTCCAAGGATTCGTGGCAACCAATTTGGAAGAAGTAAGGGAAAGGGGCTAGAGAGTAAGATAAGAGAGTGATGTATGCACAAAGTAACTCTAATGTGCAGTAGGGGCCAAACCAATTCAATTTCAAATTTCAGGATTAAAAAGAAGTGCAGAAATTTTTGGCTGCAGCAATGTGTTGCCTTTCGCAGAGAAGTTCTGCTTGAGAAACTTCCTGTCCTTGGCTGCTCACTCCCCAGCCACAGCATTTGCTGCCTCYTCTGCAGAAATGTCAGTGTGGCCCTCCTGTAAATTTGATCTCTGAAATGATTTGGCATAAATATATCTTTTTTTTTTTTAGCTTATTTCTTTTCAGTCTAGATCATTTCAGAATGCAAACCTGCGATGTAAGTAGTTGTACTGGGAGGACGAGCAGTGAAGTGTGGCACTGGGAACCAACATGTTTTGTAACACTGCCCTCATCTGACTAAAATCTAGTTATCTGGTGTCTTAAACTGTGGCGTACCCTTCACCTCAGAATTAAATAATTCATGCCCCATGTATTTCAGTTCTACAGGAACTGCAGAGACAGTAGGAGAGGATGGGAATTGGAGACTGAGGGGCTTGAAACAACAGAGATGGTAGAGGGAGGTAGGGGGCAAGTAGCAAGTTTCATCTGAAAGCCAGGAGAAATGTTCAAGAGGAGCAAAGGTGTGTAAGGTGGTTGTGTGGAGGAGCAGCAGCATGTGGATTGAAAGGGAGATGCTTTAGAGGAGACAGAAACTGGAAAAGGGTGCGTAYATGTAACAGGGTGGCTGTGAAGCGATGCAGAGAAGAAGGAAGGCTAGAACAAGAGACTGAAAAGGCTCCATCTCCAGCAGGTCTCAAACAGAGGAATTAAGCCATTGCCCATAGCAGGGCTGTAACTTCTCAGATGAGGGGGTTATTTGACCTATCAGTACTGAAAGGTTACAGACCAAATACTTTGGTCAAGCATAGCTGACCCCAGTCTTTAGCTAGACAAAAAAACCSTAACTTCTGGTAACTGACATTTTATGGACCGTTATGATGCCTGGTTAGCTGCAGTCTGCTATTCTGGGATCATCACCTTTCATTGTCTCTCTAACTTTGGACAACGTTTCAACTCATCTGGAAGAAATCATAGCCCTCCTACTTTAAAAGATTTGCTTGGAAGCAGCAGGGCAGATTGTGGTGCCACATCACACCAGTTGCCTGCCACAGAAAGTTCCCAGCTGCTGCCTCCTCTTTTTGTACCAGCAAAGTCCCATTAATTTCTATATCAAGAGAGATCATGCACAGGAGCAGCATGCATGGAGGGGCCACACACTGTACCTCTAAATGCTAATTTTGACAACCCTGAAAGCTGTCTTGATTTGTTCCCCTACTGCAGAAGGCCCATCCAGGTCACTGCAGAAAAACAAAATTGCCATGCAGCAATAACCCCTGATTCAGGCTTGTGACTTGCCCTAAAACACAGCTGAAAACACTTTCTTCTGCCGAGCCAGACCTTTATAGCTCAATCATGTGAGAAAGTTCCCTGCAGCTGTGATTTTTAAAGGTTTCCCAGGTGCTTTGCATCTCCTTTTCAATGCTTGCAGAATGTGTGTAAGGTGAGGAGTGAGCAGGTTTCAGGGAGTTCTTCTTATGCTGTTTTACARAAGGCAATGTACCTTTTGGGCTGAGTCATGATTACTGCAACTTCCCTCTCTCAGGAAAGGCCTTATCTCAGAGGGCTAGTCTATGGGTTAGCAGGTGAGCATGAAAGTGGCTTATGGTTATTCTTTTTCTTGCTTGCTTGGTCTTGTTTTTTCTTTTCACCATGAACCTGTCTGTGGATGCCCTGCTTTCAAAAGGGTGGGTGAAAGGGTTGAGTTTTGCTTTAGTAAAAGGAAATGTCTTGTTTTCAGTGATTAGGCCTGTTGGCAGCTGCAGGAAGGGGGATGCTGCAGCCAAAGGAAAGCAGGTGGATTTAGGGTGCTCTGCAAGCGCTCTGCCTTCCTGCTCTGGCATGAAGGATTAGTTAACATGATGTGAGAGACATAAGTGCAAAAATTGGTGAATTTACCAACTACAGTAAATTGAAGGGAAGTACTACATAGAAGCGCTTTGTGCAGATATGCTTGAAGTTCAAACTCTGGCATGACTTGATTTGYAAAGGTAAGGCTCTGGCAGGGAGCCCGGCGGGGTTCCTGTAGGCCCACTCCAGAGTATGGCTGTCTGTGCCCCTTAGTGGCTGTATGAGAAATCTCTGTTTCCTAGGAATAACTTTACTGTGAATCGTTGGAGTGGGGAGAAGTGGAGGGGYCTCCTCGCTACCTTGCAGCAGCTTACTAATGCCATCCGCCTATGTCGCTTTTTAAGAGGGGTGAAGTGGGGTTACCCGCACCCCCGGGCACCACCATATGAACTATCGGCTACCCCTCGGCCAGCCCCGCCACCCTTTCCGGCGAGCCGCGGCCGCTCGCCCGGCCCCCGGCTCACCCTGGCGGGCGGCCCGGCCCGGGGAGGGTGGCCGCGGCCGGCAGAGGGCGCCGCCGGCCCGACGATGGCTCTGAGGCGGGTGGGGCGGGAGCAGGGCCCGAGCCCGGCGTCGGTGCTGTCCCGTTGGCGCCCCGCGGCACCTCGGCGTGAGGGGCCGGTGCCCCCACCGGCCGCCCCGGCGGGGCAGGGTGCGGAACCGCGTCACCAAAATCGTCGGGCGTTCAAAAAAAAAAAAAGGAGGACAAAACAAACAAAAAAACCCCGACAACTACACCCCCTGTTTGTATTTGTGGCTTCGTTAGGAAGTGGCCTTGTTGCCTTGAGATCGGCCTGGCTCTCCGTGGCCCCTCACGACGAGCCCGGCCCTGTGCGGGCGAGGCGACTTGGGCAGGARGGCGGAGGTGCCGCTCCCCTCCCTGAGGCAGTGGCCGCCTCATGAGGGCCTGCGGGCGCCCTGACGGGYGGGGAAGGGTGAGCTCTGCCTTCCACTTCGGGAGCTGTCCTGTGTGGCTGGGCCCTTCTCCCAAAGGGGTCTGGTTGAGGCACAAGGACTCCTGCTCTTGGGACCCACTGCTGGAGGCACCGTGCTTTCTGCTGCAGCCGGCTCTGCGCAGCCCCGGGGGGTAAAGATAGGGTGCAGTGGAAACTGGAGGGCCCCCGAGTAACTATCACAAAAGCATCGTTTGTTGCCTGCTGTTATTCCATATGGAGGAAATTCCTGCCTCCTTTGGGCGCTTCCCCCCCCCCCCCCCCCCCCCCCCCCCCCCTTGAGTAGTGCCTGTGAGTTCTTAGTCCCAATCCTGAGCTTCAAGAAAAGCGCTTTTGCCCTTGCGTGGACTTCAGGGCTGTTTACGGGCTTTCCAGAGCTCACCCTGTGCGGAGTGTGAGGGAGATGATGTAAAAAGCTGTGGCCTCCACCCTAGGGGCTCCAGTGCTGCTGGGTTGGGGTAGCCCCATTTGGGCCACTGGCGCAAATAGTGGTCCAGGCTTTGGATGCAAAGAATTTCTCTTTCACTTTTTCACTTTAAATTGCATAGATTGGAGAAGATTAAAAAAAAGTTGCCACAGGGATCATGAGAATGCGGATGTCGCATGTGTTCCATGTACCTTTGTTATTAAGTGTCTGGCATTCACATATTAGTACGTGTCTGCTTAACAGGGAAATGGAAGACTGAAACCACYCCAAGCCCAATAAATACAACACTGAAGTTGTAATTGTACCTTATTCAGGGAGCTCTTGGATGAGAATTCCCTTGACTGAGTCTCATTTTGAGAGCCTGATTCTGATCTGACCAGCTTTGTGTTTGCTCCTTTGGATATTATGCATTGAAATAGTGAATGGCATTGCTACAGAGCTGAAGGGGTTCAGGTCTTAAGGTAGTTTGCAAATGYGCCTCTTCAGTGGATCTTATTAAATAAATACATAAATAAATAAAATTCCAAACTCCTTAGTGGCCACTATGTCTAGACCAGTGTGTGAACTTACTCCCTCCACCTAGTCCTGTTTGTCCACTTTCTCGCCTGGGATACCGTTGCCCGAATTCGAGGCTGTTCGGGTCTTCTTCAGGCCTTCTGCGGAAGGGCATGTTTTTSTGGTGCTTGTTTAGATGGTGCCTTGTATAATGGTGTCCTTACCTGAAGGTTCGTAGTGCTCTTGTAGAGTCACAATAAATAAACTCTTTGAAAGAGTCTATCAAGTGAGGTAATCCAAGCGATGCATTTGTGTGAAAGCTTATATGGCTGTAACAGAGCAACGACACATGCAAGAAACTGATCATATTTAAACGTTTTGCTAGTGAAGACACTAGCTGTCCTGTAAGAACAGGAAAGCTRTTGTGGACCTGAATCTGCCTGTCTTCCTCTGTGGCCAGTGCTCCACAAAGCATGCATTTTTTTACCTTTAATGCTATTCAGCTTAGCAAAAGGTACAGCCTGGGACCAGTCAGAGAACATAATTAAAGAACGCTCAGCTTCCATCCCTCATATAAAGGTTGTGTATTCATATTTCAGTTATTTAAGTCAGCCTCTAGTGTTCATAAAGTGTCTGATGTTCTCKTAGTGCTGTGTAAACAATAGCAAAAACAAAGCAGAATTAATTTTCAATTAATCGGAGACATTCATAACAGGGATTAGAACAATAAACAAGTTTTATAATCGTCCTTCCTCCTTGCATATAAGATTATTTGACCTCTTTAGACTAATCAGATTTTATTTGTCAAATTAACTGTAAAATTCAGTATCAGTCATCACAGACAGTCAAAATTTACTCAGTCTTCATCCCCTCCTATTCTAGTCCCTCCAGGTGGGGGGAAAAAATATTTTATTTAAAAAAAAGAAAAGTTTGGAGTATGAACTGTCTTAATCTCATTTTTAAAAAGTTTGGTTTTCTGTGTGTCATTCTAATTTTTAACTTTTAGAATGTATTTTTTTTATTTTCAAGCTTTTTCTTARCATTTCTGAGGTATGGAATTTTTTTTTTTAAATGAAACCTGAGATTCCTGCATAATTGCTTGCCTTTGGGAGTTCAGATTTTAATTAAAAAAAMAMCAACGTGGGACAGTTGTGATAAAATCATAAGAACTGGCAACACATTTAAATTTCGAAGCCAGGTAGGGAAGCATTGCGAAGGAGAAGAAAACAGCCTGCCTGTCAGGAGRCTTTCCTGATGATGAAACCCTGTGGGATTATGGATGGCCGGCTGTGGTGCCCGGAGGACGCAGAGGGAAGATTATAGGTCACCTATACCCACTGCAAGCACAGGAAAATGCGAATCTTYAACCACCAAGACTGCCTTGTATTCATGGTCTTCACTAGGCTAATCCTCCCCCCTCCCCAGCTCCTTATCTGCTGATAATCTTTCCTTATCATGATACGCATTTGAAGTGCGTGCACTTTTCAGGGCAAGGGTGGTGTCAACAGACTCTGCCCTGTGCCAAGCAGGTGTTTAGGGAGAATCCACAAGGCTCAGGGCAAAAGTTGAGACTGTGACTGTCTGTTTATCAGTCTGTATTGTTTAAATGATGATTCATTACTTGTTCAGAACAAGGAACTGGGCAAGGCTTGCTCCCTTTCCCTGAAGGACCCTAGTGCCTAACACTAAGAGTGGTGGAGAAGCCCTAATCTTCAAAGAAAGAGATAGTAAAGGTTCTTCTGTCAGAGGTGTTTTAGATAGTACTGACTCCATAATGTCTTGGAGAGCTATTGACTACACTAAATCTGAAAAGGAGATAAGACAGCAGATCTCTGGGTTTGCATTGTAGTATAGTTATAGGTGAGCTTTACTGTCAGAGAGCTGACCGTGTTCCTGGGTGCTGGAAAGAAAACTGGTGATATGTCACTGCTGTGACTCTTGTTTCAGCACAAAAGCACACACCTCATGAACAGGCATGTCTAGTCAGAGAAACAGCATCRTGCTTAGTGTTCGTGGTATTCAGCAGTGTTGAGAGGTATTAATTCATGCTCTGATGAGCTCGTATTACCTCGCTTTTCGTGTCAAAGTTCTGAATTTCATGGCTTGTTATTCTGAATGGATGGCCAGAAAGTGTCGTTCTCCTAGCATGAACTGCGCACTCAGTTAACTTAACACAAATCTCTTAGTAAGAAATGAAGAATTGGGGTAACAATGGAGCCTGTAYCCTGCTCTTATCAGTACCTGATAATGGAAGTTCATTCAGTAAGACAACACCAAACACAGCGTGGGCAGAAAAGAAATCTTCTGGTTCAGAAAGGCTGACTTAGCACCCAAGTGAATGGAAAATGCATCATCCTTCAACTCCCCAGAGGAGCAGTGTCTTTATCTTGCACTTGCCTTGTAGTGAGGGACATGACCCTGCTTTTTAGCCATAGGGCTTCAGTGTGCAAGCCATCGTGGTGGCTCATCCTGTCGCCTCATTCTCTTCCTCATACTGCTGTGTTCAGTATGTATGTATGCTCTTGTACCCTCCCTATACTCAGCACTTAAATGAGGGCAATTTGATTTCACGCAGTAAAAACCTGACAGTACTGTCCTGTACCAGTGAATTGTCCTGCACATTGGGGTGAATTCACCCAGAGAGACTGAATAGTGGTCCAGTTACCGATTTCTCATGGTTTTTCATATTAGGAAGAGATCTGAAATTATCCTGGCTTTTCATTGTGAATTCTGTCATTAAATTATATCAGAGCTGCTTCTCCATTCATCTTCCCCCTCCCCCCTGCTCCCAGGTGCTCTGACCTGTTTCAGGCTGGTGCTTGCTTCTTTGGGGAGCTGTTGGCTTTGTGTTACCATCAGAGAAATGGCCCTCCCCAGTCAATCCGCTCTTAAACTAACGTATGTTTCAGAAGTATGTTTAGCTTTGATTGGGAGGGGTGGGAAGAGGTTCTGCTGTCTCTGTTTGCCTCTATTTTACTTTGAAGCCGTCAAACATCTTCATTGCCTGGCTTCGTATGCCTCTCAAACATGGGAACCAGCAGAGAGAATATGATGAAACAGGTATTTAAGGCAATTAAGGGGCAGGCTGGAGCACAGGCTGAGTTATCAATCATTGCATGATCTACCTGGAGAGGTGAAAGAACAGTGTGGGTACTTGGCACATACCTGTCAGGTATTGAAGAGGGGCTGTCTGGCAATTCTTTTTTTTTTTTAACTAAATCTGCAATGAAGTAAAGTTGTTAGTATACCTGCTCATGTCTTACGGTTTCAGATAGTGCTCTAAATCAATACTCTGGAGAAGCTCCGATCTGGTAAAAGCACTAAAGCAGGACTAAAGCAGAAGATGGACTGAGAATCCCAAAGTGACACACAGCATTTAACTTTGGCTTTTTTAAAAMCCTCTCACACAGTTGCAGTAATCCAAAACAAAAGTGCTCAGTGTAGAGAAATCCAAAGCATAGAAGTGCTTTAGCCCACAGAAAAAATCTGTCAAGGATCAGATTACATCCTAAAATGTCTTCATCTTGTTATTCCTGCTCAAAAAAAAATATAAATTGTGAACTGATTTTTACAATGTCCTCTGTAAAAACTCTGCCAACTGCATCAATAACCTATTTGCACTCAATATATTAGTGATTCAACAATAAGAAACTTACACAAGTATTTATTTGTTTTACTGTTGAGAGGATAATACTCTAGCCATTCAAATGGGTAAAAATTAAAAGTTCTGCCTGCCCCCAAAAGTTCAATTATTGGTTGCCATTGTGCAGTTTGGAGTTCTGCTACTAGTTTGGGGCCATCGAGCCCTTGTAACCAGTAATGCCGATGAGCTTGCTAGTGCTGATTGACTCTACTGGTGAGTTGAGGGCCATGAAACACTTTCAAAATATGGCAGTAACCTATTGACCTCRAACTCTGAGAAACACCAGTCTAAGCAAAGAATGTGGAAAGGGAAAGAAACTGAAGCAGTGTGTGGTGGCATGACCAAGCTTAGAAAACATTTGGGGAAAATAGACTGGGATTTTTTTTCCATAGTGTCAGTAACTGAATTAAAAAAAAATGTGGTTTGGTTTTGTTTTTTTAAAAAAAAAGAGGATTTAATGGTAATAATGGCTTTTAATAATCGTTCTCTGATAGAAGAGTTTTTGTGGTGTTGATATTTAAGCAAATCCTCACTAGGTGTCCTCAGTCTGTAATTTGACCTGAGAAGTTACGATTTCTCATAGGAGAGTTGAAGTCTGAGGTGTGGGAAAAAAAGCTGGAGCAGCCTGTTGTGGTTTGGAAGGCTGCGGTCTTCCTCCTCCTCCTCCACAAGCCTGCAAAACAGTACTGAAAGTCAGTTCTGGTCCTGAGAGCATACCTGTGTCAGTAGCAAAACACTCATCAGTGTTTCCATGCTGCAGTGAGATGCCTTTAAATGTAAGAAAGTAAATGTGTTCTTCTGAATACATCTTGATGTATACTGCAGATGTGTTGTCTACCTGCAGRCACATGGATCGCTGTATCCATCTTAAGTACCAGATTAAAGAATAGCTTTGAAGAATCTCATGTTCATATGGAGCATAAGTGGGTCTGTTACAATCAACGAACTTGAACAATCAAGGAACCTCAGTATTTATCAGTATTAGTTTGAAAATATCTAAGCACGTGTGTGTGCAACCAGATTTTACCTGAACTTGCAAACTGCTTGAGTCAATGAAGGTCATCTGGAAACCAGAAGGCTTTCTTCTGAGTCTTTTGGTACATTTTTTGCAGTAGGGTTAGGAATACCCCAAGCACTGCTTTCTTACTACTGTSTCGCGTCTCCCCCTTCGCTCTGCTGGAGATGGTGGGAAGTGTGGAGAATGCTCCAAGTGCATCTCTTCTTCACTGAACCTATTCCATCCTGTTCATTGCCTTTTGGGATGTGTTGATAGCAGAAGTTCAAAATCTCTTTAGAAAGCAAAGATGTTTGAAGTCTTTCAGGCAGAAAATTAGCACGTTGACAAGGACTGTGGTTCAGAGTGTCTGAAACCCAAATTTAGCCTTACTAAATGAAAAAAAAAAAAAAAAATCGCACTAGCTGTTTTCTGTGTAGCTTCAGCACTAGTGTTCCTAATGAGTTTTGTAAATAACCTTTAAAAGTAATCAAAATCTGGACCGAAGCTCTGTGAGGGGCACGGTGACCTTATGACAGAGCTTGGAATTGCACATCTGTGCTCAGTATTGTTTCTGGTCTAATACACATCAGTGCCAAAGGTTGTTGAATTGTAGGTTTTAAGAGGGGGTGGGGTGGAGGGGAAGAAGGCGAAACTATTAGAAAGCAATCAAGGCACAAAACCAAGCACCTTTAGGTATCTATCCCAGTGCTRTATTTGTTTTTAATATTGAATACTGCTTCTGAAACGCAACAGAAAAYATTCTTATTTGAAAGTTTCAGTAATCTTTTTAGTAAGTCTGAACACTAGCTATCCATGGGACCTAGCATGTTGCTGTTTCAAAATATTGAAACCATTCTGTACTTTTGAAGAAAATTGTTTTTAATGAACAGAGACTGTGGTTCAAAATATACATTAACAAAAAACAGATTATTAAGCGAGTTAAACACTCATGAGACTTGCAAATTGACAACTTTGGAGGAGAAAGTTCTCCATATAGCCACAGGGCAAATAAAGCAAGGGCAGAAGAAATACAGGCCCTGACAAAGTGCTGTAACATTGGCCCCAGGTCGTCCCATTTCCGGCTTGGTTGAATGGTCGGCCTCTCTTCCCGAAGGCTGAAGCTGTTGCTCTTTCTCCTTGTTTTGAGTCCTTCAGGGCACATCTGTTGCCCTGTAACCTCCTCTGGGTAATTTTTTCCCCTCTTCTTAATGATGATCTTAATACAACTCTGGAATAACCAGGGGCTCCGGCGCCTTCCTGCTTATCTTGCTTTGAAATGTAAGGTAGGACCTCCCTTGAGTAGTCACATGAATTCACTGAAGGAAACCAGCCGTTTTGTGGGGGCATTGAAGAGGGGAACTTGATCCTTTCAGCAAGGCAGACCCCTTGTCCTAAAAGGCAGRAGTCGACATGACTCACCGTAGGTTTTGAATGGCGTGTTTCCTGATCCAACACTTCTTCCCGTGTATTTCTCATCTCRTTCTGATCTTAGTCATAAAGTTTTATAAGTGCTTTTCTTCCTGGCCTTTTTACCCTAGCTCAACGCTGTTAAACAGCCCTTTGTTCCTTTTAGTCATCCACCCACAGCTTTCCCAGTTTTATTAGTGCCAAAATGAACATTCCTACTTCTCTAGGCCATTCAGCGCACATTGATTCACCCAACTTCTAATCAGCCTTTTCTTATTCCCAGTGTGGGACTGGGAATTAGCTGAAATTTAAATAGAATCCTGCAGATTAGGATGTCTGCAGAAGCAGATCCTCTTTTGTATGGCACAGAAGATAAGCTTTAGGTTTCTAAATGCTCCAACAATCTTTCCGGCATGATTAGCACTCCAGGGAGTGTTCCTGTTATCCAGAAAGGCTTTAATTGTGCCCTTGGGGTATTGTGAGGTGGGAGGGGAGACGACCTGTGTTAGGGAAAGATAAATCATTTATCACATTTCTGGATGTTTTGAAAGTCCCCGGCAAACATCAAGTTGGAGCAGAAAGCTCAGCAGTGATTCCTGCTGGGAGGCAGGCAGCCCTGCAGTGGCTCACAGCTGATTGCACTGGCAGAGGAGGTTGGCACATCACCTACCTCCAAAACATGTGCTCTGTCCMAGGCACTCGCTCTTTGGGAAGACAACGCAGCTTTTTAGGAAGACAAGGTGTGCGGTGGCTGCTCTCCCTCAACTGCASTGCTCACGGTTTGGGGGGGGTCTCAGCCTGGAGAATTCTCTTTGGCCTTGTGGGCGGTAGATTTAGTTGTAGCTCCTTTGTAGGAATAACTTGAGCTAAGCTCAAGTCTTTGTTTTGTCTCTCCCTGTAGAAGAATCCCTGCTGTCAAGAAGAAGCTTGCATAGAGGGAGCAAGGATATAATTTTTCTCTGGTCTTTAATTAGTGGGTTTTTTTAATGGTTTCTTCACAAGCTAGCCCTTTAGGTTGCTACTATTTCTGACTTGTCTGACTATGCTGTCTCCTTCTCTCCCTCCCTCCCTCCGTGCCCTGGCCCTCTTATTTCCATTTTTGTGTCTTTTCTTCCCCTCTTGTTGCATTTCCCTCCCTGCCGAGTTTCATACCTCTTTGTGATCTTCACACCTACCACAGTCTTTGCTTAACCTACAGAAGAGATCAACTGTTGAAGAACTAATGTTGACATTGAACTGTCATCGCTGTTACTCGGCTGTGCTGAGGTTGCTGTGAGATGGCCAAGAGAGGTCTAGCTGCTGAGTCATTGTTTGGAGACCTCTGCAAGCTTGGGTGTGTGTGACTATCTCTGCTTGGTTCTTTTTTTGGCAGGCCTCCCCTGTAACAAATGAGGGCTAGAGTCTTGTCCATTAAAAAACAATGAAAAACAAAGCAACCCTCTTAGCATCTGGATTTCTACCCAGAGTGAACTAGGCTTATAAACTGCACGSTCCACAGCCTTCCTGCAGAGGCATGTCCCAAGTCTTGTGGAGCTTCTTTTCTGCTGTTGTGAAGARCAGGCTGGATCTACAGTCAGGAGTAGCACTGAGACTGATATTTAGGTAGCCAGCCAAGTCTTAATATCCATGGAAAGGCTCTACGTTTCCATAAAGTTTGGGATTGCTTGTATACCAGGTGGATTCTAGAGCAAAGCATGTCCAGTCACGGGTTTAGTTATGCAAAGTGGGGAGCATGAGCAAGAAGCTGCATTATGTTTGTTTTGAGGCTATTTCTAATATAGTATTAAACTAATTTATTTAAGCAAATGGTGCACTTGAGTCAACTCCCACCAGAGTCAGCCGTAAGATCAGGCTCCACAAAGATGAACATGATGCTTAAATAATACGAGAAGTTCTATGTGACCGTTGGGATTCTCATACAAAGAAAGAGCGGAGAGTAGGCCAGGTGTGTATTAAGCAAGCAGAAGAAGAGGTGTCTGCCTACAGGCCAAACCCTGATTGCCCTCCCTTGCCCTCCCCCTTGCACACCCCAATAGTCAGGGTGTCCTCTGCCTGGCTACCTGCCATGGGGTGGGTGGAGGAAGGAGGGCAGGAGCTTCCACTTCTGGTAGCAACAAGTTACTGAGCTTTGGCATGAACTCCTACCTTGGAGCAGGGCAGGGAGCGCAAGGGGCAGAGCAAAGGCAGCAGTCACCCTGCTGGGGGTGGCGGGGATGGACCTGAGGCAAAAGCTGGGGCATGACCCTGGGCTGCACAGCAAGATCTGGGAGGAGATGCCAGTCTTTGGCTGGTGGAGCATGTGACAGCCCTYCAGTCTGCGCTCAGAAAAAGTCTATGACAAGCCTGTTTGTGGGGAGGGGGAGAGAAAGAGAGACTTGGGAGGGCAGCAGTGCGGAGAGCAAAGRTGAAAAGTATGGAAGTGAAGGTCAATTAAGAACTTACTAATTAATTTCTTGAGTTAATGGGACAATAGAAATGATCTTCACAAATGCTGACAGACAGAATTTTTAACTTGAAAGAATCTGAAATAGTCTGTGTTTTCTTCTTGAGGCTGTCTTACTTTGGTTTCAGAGTATGATTTGAAAAATACCTTCATTAAAGAAATTTTCCATATACCAGGTTTCTTGGTGGGGGGAACAGGACAATTATTTCAAAAACACTTTTTTTTTTTTTTTGGGGTGGGGGGGGAGTGCACACCCATATAAAAGTCCATCAGGAAGAACCTTCAGTAACTTGTATGAAATAGATTTTAAAATGGTATCTTTCAACACAGAAATCTAATTAATAGACAGAGCTTACTTTTTCTTAACAGCCTTAGAGAGAATGACTTCATTTATGCCAGCTGTGTGCTGGAGCTGAAAGTTCAGGTATTTGTAGACAAGTCACTAATGGGGTGCTGAGAGAAACGACCTCTTGTTTCTCACTACCAAGGATGGTTTCATAATGAATGTCTGTCCTGATGCCATAAGGTAGAACCTGATATAGACCGATTTGCATTGTAATGATGATACATTATTGATACAAGGAGAAGTATTTCACCCAGTTACAGCGCAGACCTCTCCCATAATATCTTCTTGTGCAAGTGCATTGAAATCTCTGTTGACACTGAGTGTGTCCGGCTGTGTCATTATGTTTCCAAACAAGCCACTCCTTCTCCCCATTGTTTCCTAAACCTCTCTCCGGAGAAATTATTTACTTCAGTGCTAACCCACAGTGAGGAAAAAAATGTATATATATAAAAAGTAAGCCCAAGAAATCTGTAGTAGGGCACTTTTCAACTAGTAAAGGAAGGAAATGCTTTTGTGRGGTGTGGTTTTAGGAGGTCATTTCATTACATTCCACTACAATTTTTTTCTTCTTCATGCTGAAATTTCTTYAGGAGAGGAGACTACTCACACTAAGCAGATCCATCAACTGACAAGTGTCTCACCTTAATTTCAAGAATGAATTGCCCTCAAAAGACTTTTATTGCCACATCTGTTTTTCTGTCCTAAACATTAATGCTTTTGGATGGTAACTTGTCTGTTGACACGTTGTCTTCCTGCTTCCCAGACAAAGTACTCATCCACACTTAAAATACTTGGGATTTTTCAGGGGAGAGGAGAATATTTTTTTWATTTTTTTTTTAATCATGGTGTTTGATTATCAGTGGTACTGGATTGTATGAAAGCGTGAAACAAAAGGAGCCTTTCATATAAGCACAAATTCATTGTCAGCACAGGAATGTCTTGAAAAAAATATGGGGGTCAGTGCTTAGGGAGGGTGACTAKTCTGTATCTCTACAGATAAGTAGGTATTTACAGGTGAATGAAACTTGGAATTCCTGTCTATTTGGAGGTTTATATATTTTTATGCTGAATATAAAACCGTTTTTAAAAAACTTCRTCCAGAAATGCTTCAGATTAGAGCCTGTCAGTTGCTGCTACTGGATTGTCAGGTGTCCAGATGGAACTGAAATTAGGGCATGTCATGACCTTTCTTCTTTTTAGGATCAAGCTTCTATGTTGAAAAACATCTCCATTGAGGAAATACTGTATGGCTTGGATGGGTAGAAAATATATCAAAAAAATCTAACTGTTCAGCAAAGCAGAAAACAGTAAGGGCATGGTATACYTGAATTTCTGTGCTGTGTGACTGATCTTAGAAAGGTGGTGTTAAGCTGCCCAGAAAAACTGAAACTGCAAAATAAAAAATTTAAATTCTGWGGTCAGAGTAATTTTTCATCCAAAAATATTTTGGTCAGGAAACTCAAGCTTGTGTGTCTTTTATTACATATGAAAATGGCAGAGACTTTTTTTATGGAACTATGCACGTACACTTGTTGCCTCCTGTATGTAGTCTGTGAAGCAGTCAAACAATGACAAAATCCAAGTGAGTAATGGGTATTTTTTCCTAAGAGTTTATCTATGCAGGGATTTATATATCCTGTTGCAATGTGGCTGAGTTACCCTGTGTGGTAACTTCAGAAATAGATTCAGTGTGAACTTCCTTGCCAGTTAAGGAAAGTTATATACATCCACATACTTATTCAGTAAAATGCCAAATTACAGAGCAAGTTCTAGAAGACCAATGGTGATGCCAAAAAATATGTCTGATGAGACTGGAGGGGTGTTAGTCACCCCACACTCAAGCTGGGTAGGAAATTTGGCCACTGTTCAAAATTAGCAGGAGTCTTAAGTTCAACTCATTTGGTCAATTTTGAAGTCTGCGTTCCTCTGCGTTTTGCAATGGAACCCCTCAGGTGTTATACGCCAGTCTGCTTTTGGGTGCTTAGATCTCCATTTATTTCTTTATTTGAACACCCTGCTAATTGTTCCAGTTAAACAGTAAAATGAGGTTAAAAAAATGCATTCGGAGCAGAAATGCCCATGGTGGTTTAAGGGCAAACTGGCTTTTGGCAGCAGAATTCTGCATTTGGTGGCAGAGAGTGTGCACGTGTGCTTTGGCTGTTTTGGTGCCAAGTGATTTCCCATAACAGGCTCTGAGCTAGTCTGTGAGCTCAGCCCTGGCARGGTTGAGGTGCTGGCACATGGGCTGTTTTACAGCCTTGCTGGTGGTTGGCCATGCAGTGCAAAGGCCAAGGTTATAAACAGCTTATCAGGTAGCAGCATCCTAAATTGCTGCTATTAAACTTGGCATTGCATGCTTGACCCATGCCCTTAAAAGCTTTTCTGGAACTGCTCTCCTTTAAGCTGGTAACGAGACCTTTGCAATTTCTGAGCTTGTTTTAGTAAACTGATCTTATCTGAAGATCAAAATAGATTTTAAAGGTGCCAGATGCTTGCAGTATATCTCCTGTAACAACACACTTGTCACAACAGGTGGAGGTTTCAGACTGAAGAGCACATTGGGCTCGGCCACTCTTCGYGCTCCTGTTAGCTTCAGTGAAGCTGTGGGAGGGATGCGAACCCTCCCACATTGTACAGAGTGATGTGACTTTTTGGGCTGTTTGGAGTATGCATTGCACTCTGGTCTCTGGTTTGATCTGTTGTTATCACTATGTTTCATAAGGACAATATTTAGTTTGACACTCATGGTGTTTTTCTTTTCTGTATCTTACTATTAAATCCCTGACTGAAAGCACGTTGCTGCATAATTACACACGGGCATCTACCTTTGAGTTTAGAAATAAAATTGCAGGTGTCTGCAAGGGGAATCTCTTCTTCTGTCTATGCAAAGAAATAAAAGCCATCTTGTAAAACGTGCAATGTACTCTTGTTCTTTCAGCCTGAACCAGAATGAATTCCGCAATAACGCTTGGTRACAAATGTCTGTGGGGGGTGATGGGATTTTATTTTTCATATTCAGAAACGACGTTTCAGTGATGCTGAAACACTTTACAGCACTTAGAGGGTGTTATATAATAGCTTAAGTGTGTGCTCGGAGGAGTCGGAGAACTTTGACCAGGAAATCGGGCTGGGGAGAACAGTCATCACGGGTCAGGCCTGCGTCAGGGTGTGCGGCTGCTTGCGGTGGGGAGGAGGTCGGGCAGCCTCCGAGTCTTGGAGCAGAGCCGGATCGGAGACACTGCTGCTTTGGGATTTCTTCCCAAATGTGGTGGTGGTGGAGAAGCCTTAAACCACAAACAGGATGAGGCATCTGTCAATCTGTGGGCAGTGCTGGAGAGGATTGCCCTGAGAACTGAACAGAGAGGTGCTTAGTGACCTGCGCTCTAGGTGGTAAAAGTCTGCTTGTGGGCAGAGCCGAAATCAGGGTGAGCAGGTGGTGTTCAAGTGCTTTCCTTGCCCCACAAACTCCAGCTGTCCCCACAGCCTTCAGCAAAGACAGCACAGGGTGACATCTTTGCACTCGGCTGGCATAGTCGCAGCACCTTACGGGACAGGAGGTGGTGGATAAAGTCCAGCCATGCACAACAGTGCCTGTGCCTGGTGGAAAAGCTCCTGTCCATRCTGTAGTCCAAAGCAGAGTCGGGCTTTCCCTGCCACCATCCCTGGAGCATGCCCAAAGTCCGCAGCGAGTTTGYACTTGTGCCCCTTGCACTTGTGTGCTCAGGTTGCAGCATGGAGCCAGGCCCCCTCAGGTGTTTTCTAGGTGCATCATAATTGCTATTAAATACAGGAGGGAGTAGAAGAAAATAGTCTTGTCTAGTGCTGTTTTGTCAAAATACAACCAGGACAAGTGCAAACTAATTAGAAATCTAGACAACTCCCATATAAAACGCACTGGTGTGTCATGTGTGTGCCAACACGCAAAGTCATTACTCAGTTGTTGTTCAGGYAAAATTCCCACTGAGTAAGGTCAGAGTAATCACCTCAGGATCTGGCCCTCCTGTGTTCCTCTCCAGTTGCCATAGTGCTTTCCATGTGATGAGCACAGGGTACTTTCTGACCTCGGCTGGGTGCGTGTCTCGCAGTCACGGCTTTGCTGAGTCAAGGCAAGGCTTGGCACAGCACCTGGATATCACCTGTCTTCTCCGAGAGGAGACAAAACCTTATGGGCTTCTGCACATTGTCCTCCTGCAAGCCCCTCCATCCCTGCACCGTGTTACTGAAATTGCCACAGCGATTAGGCAACTAAGGCTGCGTGGAGGTTGCTGCCTATCGGAGTGATCACGGTCGATTCGTCCTCATTATCCCTTCATTTCATCTTCCCTGCCTTTCCATACTAGTGGGCAGGCTAACTGGAGGCAACTGGGGCCATGCCCTTAACCCACTCTTCCCCAAAAGCCCTGCTGGGCTTTTCCCCCCGTGCCGGGCGGTGAGGGAGGAGGCATCAGGGTGCTTGCCGCCAGCCCTGCTGTAGCCTATGCTGCCGCAGCCCCGGCCTCGCRTTGCAGTTTCCTGGGGGCCCGTGCATGTCTTGCTCCGTTTGTACAGGTTTGGGGCTCGTATGCACCTGGGGCTCCTCCTGTGCTCCCTCAAGGACAGTAATGGTAGAGCTGTGGTATTTTTGGATGCTTTTCTTTGTGTAGAGAGAGGCCTCTCATCTGCCTCTGATCTGCAGGGATGTGTGAGACCCTTCACACATCTCTCCCCAGATCAGTGTTACTCCTCCAAGGCCACCTCCAAGGCCTGTCCTGAGCCTTGCTGGTCTCTCTGGAGGTCTACAGGGTTGGTCTGGCTCCCTTATTGTGGGTCAGCTTTCAGGATCTGGACCAAAGGTTTTGATACG
>JASVER010000012.1:187995-305693 GCA_030449065.1 Oceanodroma leucorhoa | reverse complement strand
CTGGGTAGTCCTTAACGTCAGTGCTATGAACACTGCTAGGCATGAACTGTGTCACACTGTGTTCCCATCCCTCGCTGTTTCAGGGATTTTCAGTTCCCTACACCCCTCTCCCCCCACTCTGCAGGGATGGATTGCACGCCTAACTTAAGTACCAGGGGCTTTCGTCATCGTCCCATTGCTCCCCGTTCACGGCACTGGGCAAGGAGCTGCATGCATCTCACCCYCTCCTTTACTGTGTGTTTCCCTCCTGGGTCTTTCACGCCTGCCCCGCACCAGCTCCCCTCTGCTCTCCTTTCCTCCCTGTGCTCCACCTAGCTTTGTCTTATCGACAGAGGGAGAGATATGACRCACAGCTGTGTTCAGGCCTTACTTCACTTGGCTGATGATCTCTCTCCAATTAGCTTAAATGCAAGCTAGCGCAGCAAGAAGGAGAGGAAGTTTTAGGAGGGCTTGAGAGAAAATGTCATGCTCTGTGGCAATAGCAAAGGAAAAAGAAAAAGGATTTGATTTACAGCAAAAGGAGGCTGCAAGATGGACTTCTAGGCCAGTTAACAGGAAATTAATGATAAAAGCATRAAGCGTGCAAATTTTGGCCTTGATTCTTCTGTTGCTTGTGTGTAATGGGCATCTGGCCAAGGATGGCGAGAGATGAGCTCTGAGGGATGGAGCTGTGGCTATTTGTGCCTTTCTGTGCTCTGCCTCTCTGCCGGAGGCTGGTGCCTGCGCAGCGGGGCAGCACTGAGGGCAGGAGGACCTACAGCCCGGCTGCTGCTCTGCGTTGTCCAGCCCAATTCCTGAAATCAGTAATGATGGTAGGATTGCACTAAGATGCTGTGAACGTAAGGGGGTGCAGGGTGGGCATAAGCCATTTTCTGGTCCCTCTTCTGAGAAGGACCTTTGGAAAAAAGTGTGGGGGGTGTGGGAACGTAATGTCTTGTCCACCAGGGCTTATTCACAGACAGGACAGTTCCCACTTTGACTTTGTTTTCTTGTGCTTAATATTGGTTTTCTCCTTACCTGCCTCTGGCTTGATGGAGATGCAGCTTTTGACATTGCATAACAGCAACGCTTTGGAAGGAAACGTCTCCATTTATGCTTATGTGGGTATTATGTATGGCTGCTGGGAAGGAAAAGGCCTGTCCTTTAGAAGAGCCTTATTAAGGGAAACCAGTTATTAACAAGTATATATGGAAAGGGTGGGGTTCCTCATTACTCCACTCATTTCAGCATCTCCTATCTGCCTCAGGAGTGCATCATGGTGATATCAGCCTTTATTAATATAAAACTCAGTATTACGCACCCGAGATTACACCACAGGTAGCTAACTCAGTGGGTCTCTCACTGCAGCCTATCTGATTAAAGTGGAAGTGGAGCGATCAATGACAGCAAATTAAGCTGTCGGTGTCAAGGAGCTTTTGGTGCTATGGTGTAAACTTCAAATTATGTTCAAGGATTAAAACCTGGGAGACTGATCTAATTAGCTGAAGTTTATCCTGTGAGTGGTTGGGACGTAATGACTTGGAGATGTGGAGGTGAAAACGCCCAATGGCCAATTTTCTCTGTGGGAAAGTGAGAAATTAGTTGGTTTTGGTATGTGTTACATGGCTTTTCTGCGTGCTKTTTCTATGGGTTCTGTCCAGTCTAAGGAATATGCCACTGTGGAAAGATGTATTAACTTTAGCTCTTTTCCAAGCAAGTATGAGTTGCAGAGATTTCCCCCTCTCCTTGAGGAAAAGTATCTTTATCTGGTTCCTGCCTTTATTACAGGAGTTACCATGAAACTTAATCTGGTGAAGCATGTTTTTAGTGGTGGAGCTGCTGAGAAATTAGTACTTCTGTTTTGAAGTCCAGTGTTAACATTTAAATCCTGTGTGGGAACAAAAAGTCCACATTTCTTGCAAAACAAACCTCAGTTATTCCTAATGAAAATTCTCCAGAAACCTTTAATTTTGATAGTATGGACATCTTATACCTTACTGTTATACAGGTAAACATATTTTAATAGAGAGAACATAGAAAATAATAAAAAAAAATTACCCTATCAAAAAAATTTTCTCATTCATTTTGTTAATCTGAAAAATTGTTTGGTCTCTTCATTTCTTGAAAACATTTATATCAAACCACCTCTGCAAAACATCTTGCTTTGTTAAAACGTGAAGTTTTTTCTTCTTTTAATACAAAACTCTTTCCTCAGATATTTTGATCAGTTTTATTCAGCATATGAGTGTCTAGTGTTTTAGATCCTGAGAGGCACAGGGTGGCTTTGGATGAATTTTAAGGSACTCAGCACTCCTCAGCATGAGTCCCACGATATTTACCCAGCGATGAGACAAGCAGGTGTAATTATATTGGCCTTTATCATTTTCTCATAGCTGTCTTGCTGATAAGTTGCCCTTGGTGAGAACTGCTCACGCACATTCAATGACGAGCCGGCAAGTGTGCGTGCGTGCGTGCACGCAGAGGCATCGGGGCTGCCCGCTGGTACCGCTCCCACCCAGCCTTGGAGCGAGGGGGGACTCGGAGCTCTTGCTGTCAGTATTAAGGTTTTTTTGAGCTGCTGTTGGTATTGTGGATTTCTGATGCGATTCAGTCGTGGCTCAGGACTCCTCTTGCCCCCTAATCCTCCTCCCTCCCCTGTGCTTGGCTCTGTGAAATGCGGTCCCTCCAAGCTGACCCTTGCTTCAGAGAGCTTGGCACCCAAGCTGGCCCTATTTTGCAAAACTTTGAAATAAACCCCCTTTTCCAAGTGCCATTATGCTCTGTCCTCATGATAGCTGCTTGCTTTCTTTCTTTCCTTTTTCTTCCTCTAAACCCAGGCTTTGTGTATGTAGAGGAGCCCAATCATTCTGCTCTGTCAGTGGGCTCACAGCATGCTCTTTGCCTGGCTGCAGTGGATGGGAAGAAGGTTTTTATCATCTGCCAGTCAGTAGCTGCAGCACAGCCCTCCACTGAACATCTGCAGGGAACAGAGGACAATACGGAGGGTTGTGTTCAACCAACACATGAAAAGACAACAGAAGTCAAGCTGTCTTTTAAGGCAAAAGATGAGTTGAAAAAAAAAAAATTTATATCTGAATGACAGTGAGAAAGTTATATAAGGGATGAAAATAATTGGCAGCTTAAGGAATGAAAAATGTCCCAGATCTAGATTCTTTCTGTAAGTCAGTATTTAACTGTAAAATTTTATGGAGGGTATATCTTGGGATGGATACTTGTGTTTCAAATGGTGCCTTTGACCTACTTACATGACAAGCTTATTACTCGGTGTCTGAATAGAACTTCTTATAAGTAAATGATGTTGTTCCCAAGTGAAGTGTACAGGAAATGTGTGGGTTATTAGCTAACTCATTTTTCAGCTTGGGAGACACTGGAGTGAAAGCTGAGCATGAACTTGCTACTGTAAGCGTCAGCCTGTGAGCTGTGAAGTCAGCTTCCCGTTCCCCAGTACTTTTCTATTCTCTAATTTGTCAGGTTTTCTCTCTTAAGGGATATATTTTCCAGTCTTCTCATCTCTGTTATTTGTCTTTCCATCAGCACAGCACCTCCTATTGCGCTTCCTTATATTTTTAAAACACTGCCTACATCTCTTGTGGCCAGGAAATTCACCATTCTCCTCCACATCATCGCTAGGGAGGAAGAGCAAAAATATTGAGGAAGATGCAAGGAGCTGGGATTTACATTTTTTGCAATGGGTTTGGGGTGGTTTATTTTATGGGCAAAACTTTTAATTTGCTCAGAATTTATATTGATGTCAATATGCATTTCACGAAAATGAAATCCTCGTTCCTGTTTCATTTTTAATTGGCACTTTTATTATATCCTACTTTGTGTATTGGCAAAGACAAACATTTTCTCTTTAATGCTTCCTCCCACTTCTTGACTCTTTTCCTTTCACTCTGTTAATTTCCAACATCTAATCAGCCAATTTATTTACTTAAGGTTTTTCAAGATAAAAATATGATTTGGCATATGTATCAAAACATGCTATTCAAATGAATAAAAACAAGGAATATCAAGATTTATTTTTTTAACTCCTCAAATCCATCTATATTATATTAATTTCCACAACAGAAGTTTAATGAATTATTTTGTAGGTGTTTCATGTAATGGAAACTTTTTCAGGCTTCCCTTCTTTCTTTTTTTTTTTTTTTATTTCCTTAACCAGAAATTCATGTTCTTTAAGAGTTGTTTGCCCGGTGCCATTTTTATACTCCTACCATTATCTCCTATGCATACCTTTTACTTTAAGTATTTAATTGATGCTGGAGACTGCGCCATGTTTAAAAACAATTACATTAATTCCTATATTTTTCACATAATGCAGTGTGTGTCTGCTGCAGTCTACAAAGGCTTAATAACATGGCTAAATACTGTATGTGGGTGCAGTGAAGATTAAGCTGGGCTGAGTATGGGAAGTGCAAAAGCTAAAGTGGAGAGGAAAGTCTTTTGTTCAACTAGGATGGGGTGAGAAACTTTTTCCTTCCCTGGGGCCACAGAGGGCTCTCGGGTACCATATCAGTGGCTCTTGCAATAGCAYGCACCAGTCTGTATTTCCTTATTGCCCGGACCCTGTACAGTGCCCACAGACCTGTGATATGAACACAGCTGTGCCAGTGAACACAACACCATGTTTCTTCAGCTTGCTAAGCACGGAGTCGTCGGTGCATGCCATAGCCCCTGTACGGCACTGAGCTGCCCCATGCCAGGCGTTGACCTTGGTGAAGTTGGGAAGCAGGGGTTCCAGAGCATCCTTTGGGACAAAGGGGTGGAAATGGGGACTGGAAAAAGATCAATAGAAGGGATGGAGAACAGAGGTGGGACTTCACAGGACACCAGGCTGTGGCAGGGAAGTTGTCATCAGGGTGGAGGTTTCCCACCTCTGTGCTAGAGAGTCAGCTTTCAAAATCAACCTAGCAAGGAAACAGTTCAGCTCTAGCCCTGTGCGACGGGAGCTGTGCGTGCACARGTATATTCCCTGGTGAAAAACAGCAGCTGCGGTTGCGGTAGAGGGAGAAGCTCACCAGTTTGTGGACGGTAATGGCAGGAGAGGAGGGAGGTCCACACTGGTGTGTGTACAGGCAATGTGTTGCAAAATGACAGTTGTGTCATCCTGCCAGAGGGGATCTGACCCAGAGAAGATGATACAAAATATGAAGGAATATATTACCTTGGAGTCGTCCGTGTTCCCCGGCAGGACAGCAGCTGGCCAAGCCATGTGGATGTAGTAGGGAGAACTTGTTGTCTTTAGCCTCACTCTGGGGGCCCAGACTGGGTAAAACGCAGATTTATTAAACCAGGATTTAATTTCTAATTTSTCCTGGAGGAGAAAATTCAGAGCTAATCTTGTTCTTTTTTCCCTCTTCTTGGCACCCTAGAAAGGAAAAGTAACCAGCCGAGGTTTAAAGTGTCTGACACCAGTCCTGATGCAATGGCAATACGGGGTAAAATAACAAGTTGCAAACCTTGCCTGGGAGCGTGGAAGATTGCTGGAGCCGTGTTGAGGGACACAAGCTGCCGCCGGTGCCCGAGCCGTGGCTTCCCAGGCAGCAGTCGCACCCTTTTAGCCTGTGGTGTGGGCATTACCTTTGGTGTTACTGGCTCAGCAGCGAGAAATGCTGAGCCAGTTGCTGTCTATTTAGGTAGGGTTCCTGGTCCATCTCCCAAGGAAATCAGAGTTGCATAAGGGCACAAGTTGGAAGTCTTGCTGGGGTGCGGGGGAAGTGGAAGTTGTAATGGGAGAAGCATATGCAAGGGAACATCCTGTGGGAGAAGAACGCAGGTGAGAGCCAGGTTTCTCTCTGCTGGTTGGGGAGCAGACCATCCACTTGCTAATTTTTTTTTTAACCTTCAGTCTGCTCATGGTTCACAGTCTTTGACCTGATGTAAATTCTTGTTCTCTGTTCATATCTCCGACCTCTCCTGTCCAGCAGGTCCCTGTGCCATCACTAACAGCTGCTGGAAATCTTGGACCTGGTCTTCAAAACTAGATGCCTCCCATTGGGTTCGCTTTGTTCTGGAGACTTGCGTACAAACGTGTCCTATACACACACCTGGACTGGGSGGTGGGTGGCTTTGAAGAAACTGTCTCACAAAGTTCCTTACAAGCACTCATGCAGTCATGCACACAAACCCTTCAAAAGGAAACCCAAGGTAATATGATAGGAGGGTCTGTAACAGATGCCTATGTTATGGGAAGGGAGGGATGTGATTTTTTTTTTTTTTTAAGGGCAGCTATCATGCCTGTCTGAGGGGTGGGACCTTGTGGTAAACAGACATCTCGCTCTCCCAAAGGTCTGTTGGAGCAGCAGTCGGGCAGCCAGGTTCCTCCAACACGGTAGAAACAACTCATCTCAGAAATGGGAGGCAGCTAATAATGGACTGGCTATTTCAGTATCTGTCCTGGTTAATAGAAACTGATTTAACGATCCAAAGGTGGGAGTTAATTGAGTGATCATAAAATAAGCCAGGTCACTATGWTAAGAATCGTGGATTTCGGGAAAGGTATGGAGCTGGTTGGTTGTTATCTGGGACAAAAGTGTAAAGGGTAAAGGATGACTGGTAATAAGATACTGTATCCAAAACATGCTGGTAGACTTCCCTGATGTAGCAGCCAGCTGGAAAGCTTTGTCTGAAATGCCCTGCAGTCCCTGGAGAGGAGCTCGCTACAGACGGGCGCGCACCCGCTTCAGGATGTGGCACAAACTCAAGCATGGGGAATAGCTCCTTGGCAGCAGCGGACCAGAAGGGATCCRGTTGTGAAAAGAGTACAAAGGATGTCCAGTTGCGATGCAAGTGTGGCCTTCAGCAAGAATGGCCAAAGTCTAAACAGTCTTGTGCTCCTCTATGGGCTCTCCGKGTTTGTTTGTGTTTTGGGATTCCAGCACGTTGTATCTCGAGTGTTTCACGTCCGCAGGAATGTGAAAAGCATTAAAATCAAGATTAGGATGATTGATATAGTGCTGTTTGTTTGCTAACCTGGTTACAAAAAGTATTCCGCTTTGTAGTGCGCTCTGGATTATAAATGAAAGTAGCCTGATGTCTGAGTTGGCTCTGAAACGTATATAGTGTAGCCAAATGTTCACAGTGYCCCTGAACAGTGCTGACATGTTGGCCTTTGTGCAGGCTGGGGACACGAGGGAGTACTCACTTTTGCTATAATAATAATAACAATGAARGATAAGATATTTGAAAGAAATCTCATGTAATTGGCAAAGTCCTCCAATGGAGCTACACTTTTGTTGTTTTGTAGCCCTTTTACACCCTAAGTGCGTTCTGTTAGCTAATGCTAGTGGTTCCTTTTACTGTTACAAAGCTAGATCATGAAGAGAAATATGCGCCGGGTCCAGCTTTTCCTGTTCAGGGAGTAATTTTTTCCATGACGTCTAATCTTTTTCTTTTGCTGAACTGTCAGTAAAGCCAGACCACTTTGGCTTGGCATTTCGCCCACATCCACCTACATATTTTTCTTAACAGCAAACAAACTAATTAAATGCCTTTATCTTATGAGGCATTCCTTTCTCTCAGGTAGTTACTGATTAAAAAAATAAATAAAACTTCTCATTATTTTGAGAAAACAAGGGATGAATCAGTGTGTTCACAGCCTGGTTTATTATTAAATAAGAAGCCAGGATCAAAAAATGTGCAGAGTGGAAAAAAATGGTAGTGCCACCGTATTATGTTTGTGGCCAGTGGAAAGAGTCTGTTCTCACTCCAGTGAGCATTTCCAGTATCTAGTAAAATTCATGAGCATTACACTTGCACATGAAGGTGGACAGAGGTACATAAATGAGGCAGAGGTACCTCTCATGTGAAAGATTACTGCAATAAAATGTTAATTTATAACCATAGTTCATATTGCTTCATGTTAGGCATGTGCTTCAATAGCCTTTCCAATAATGCTAACCTGAAGCAGAAAGGCAATATTCAAAGAGTCAGCGGAGGTTCTCCAAATCTAATAGATAACAATAACATTACTAATTGAAGCTTTATCTTCTTTTTAACTTAAAAAAATTGTACACTTATAAAATGAATTAATTGGAAATGGAAACATTCAGAGAGGTCATCTAGGCCAACATCTGCTATTGGGGGGGGGGGGGGGAATAAACAGTATGTGTACTCTGGAAGTTACAGCTCCCAAGCAATTTCCCTGATGATTTGTCTGTGTTTGCTGTATATGATGTATCTTGTATAGTGGGTGTCAGGACACGTCTGGGCTGCAGAATACCATGGRGCAAGAAGGGAGCAGGAGCAAGGGGCAAAAAGCCTGGCTGGGTGGTGCCGTGGGAGTCGGGGGGGCTTATGCCTAGGTGGCTCCACGTGCTAGGGCTGAGGAGCAAAGGTGCTGCTAGATAGCCTGGTGAAGGTAGGTGGCTCTGCTGGTGTTAACCTGAACTAACCTTCATGGACCTCCTGAGCAAAAAGGCTGTTCATTCYGCACCGCTGCCTGAGCGCTGACCACAGCACCCTGATCAACCCAAGGCACCAGCCAGGCACTGAGTGCTGAATGTATCAGTAAGCTCCTGCCAGGGCAGCATCCACTGTAATGCTCTAAGCTTAAGAGAAAACAACRATAAAGAGGTCTTCAGTCCCTGTTGTCTCTTTCCCTAATATTAAGCCCAGTTCTAGGCTTGCCCGTGTTTGCCGGGAGAATAATTTGTGCCCTGAGACAAACCAGGAGATGCTTGCTGCTATTACCAGCAGCCCTCGTTCTACCTTGGGAGGTGTTGCAAAATGTGTAAATCAGCTTAGCTCTTCATCCCTTGGTTTTCTTAATCAGTACTTCAACTCCAACCTTTGAAGCAGGTTTTACTCACAACAGACCTATTAAGTTATTTGCTTCTGCTATTGTACATCCAGGAGATCCACAGATGCCCCACAGTTACATAGAAGCCATCCAGACTGACACCAGTATTTATGCAAATCTGCAGGATTTATCRTCTGGCATAGAGTTTGGGCCAAAGTGCCAACTCTGTATTTAAAGACTACCGTGCCATGGAGTAGCATCCCAGCAAACTCTCCCTGCCCCAGAAAAAAAGCAGGAGCTCTTGGCTTCCAGTGGTACCATCTCTAATCCTAGCCTCCAAGCACTGAATGATTCAGAAGCAGACTGAGATCTTCCATGCATTGTTTTGATCCCTAATCCTGCCCAATCCTCCTCCTTTGATATGTAATAGAGGGCTTCTGGCAGCTGTGGTGAGTGGCTGTTGTTTGCCAAAGGGTGGTTAGGAGACACCAGATGCTGATGAGGTATGTTAGCATTGGGCAGGGTAGAGTCAGCGTGGCCTGAAAAAGGAGATTTGCTGTTGGAGCTGGGAAGGCCCCACGGGTGGAGCTGATGGTGAGTTTGGCCAGACAGTGCTCACTGAGATGGTGAGAAGGGCTAAATAACCCCAACAGCGTGACACCAGCTCCCATCCTGCCTTCCCACTGGGCCAATTACGTCAGGAAAACAGGCTCTTCCAACCCAAGCATTAAGTGTGTGCCCATAGACACATATGTAGGAGTCCCTGCCTCATCCCAAAATAGTCCAAAAGYCATTTGCTACTTTTAATGCCAGCCCTCCTCCTCAAATCCTGGTGTTCCTAATCCTGGCCCTCACCTTAGCACAGGAGCTCCAGGAGCTCATCCTTACAAAAAACGATTAAGCCCTTGAGGATGCTGCACAGACTTTCATCCTGGGCCCTTGGATTTACCTCATGGTAAAACAGGAAACTCCTCAGCTCCTGTTGAATGAAGCCCTGGCCCTGCCCTAAGCTTTCTGGGGTGTTTCCACTGCCTTTGGGCTTTGATTACTGCTGGTGCCACGTGGGTGGGGGTTTGTGGCTCCTGTGTCTGAGGGACCACAGGGAAAGGGAAGGATCTAAAGAGCTGCATGGGTCAATATGTGCATGTGTCTGCAAGGCTAAACAAGCAAAAGTTAGGGTGGCATCCTGAGGGAAAACATTGATCTTTGATTTGTTCAGGTGTGTTTTGAAAAAAACAAGGCAGAAGGCATGATTGTTAGGGTTTGGCTTAGCATGGGCTGAAGATCTCTTGGACTTTGTGTGCTGTTCTGCTGGGTCCTGCTACATGTTTAAAAGTCGGATGGCTACCACATGGGTGAAAGAGTCCTCATTCATTTTGTACCAACTCAGGGTCTGTAAGCAAGGATATCAAGCCTACGGTTAGGGTTCACGCCAGCTCAGAGMGAGCTGTAATTTCTGTTTGGTTCTTGTAGTCCTGTAAAACCCAGGTAAGAGTTAGCRTCACCTGGGGCAAAAGGGTCATGACTCATTTAGGTTCAGCTCAGCATCACTGGACTGGATTGTTAAGAGCAGAAGCTGAAGATTTTGATATAATATAAGCATGTGCAAAGCCTGTCTGGCTAAGATAAGGGTTGCATCATGTGGAGGCAAATTGGCTTTGATTTGCTCAGAAGTGGGATGAGATTTTTTGTAAGGCTAAAATGAGAGCCAGTGCCTCCTGGCGTGAATTCAGTGTTGATTATTCTAGGACAAATTCAACTAATTGAACAGGTATTATGGTTTCACCTAGTGTACAGGAAACTACAGTGTAAAAGTGGAAGGGATTGTGRCCTAGGCAGGGGTAGGACAGGTGTTAGGTCTCAGAAAAGGAGAAGTTATCCTCATTGTGAAGAGAAGTGAGTGGCAAGCTTGGCTGATCACTGAATGAGAGGCTGGTGCTAGGAATGCTGGATGGATTATCTTTGTCTAGGACAAAGAGAAATGGTTGGATGTTACTGGGAAGGCTGAGTTATTTGCCCCTGCTACTACCATTGGCCTGCATTCACCTTCTAGGCAACATTGCTCAGGTTATTTCTTTTGATCCTGTGGTTCTTGGCAGACTCTGGTCTTAGCAGAATAGCCCAATTCAAAGCATATGCTGATAATCCCTGCTGGCACCCTGCCTCATGCTCTGTCTTTAGGCTGCATTTGATTCAGTTCTGAACTTCCTCAGACCCATCTATACCAAATGATCGTCTGACCTACCCCTCCAGCTGTGAGCTTCCCTACACCCAGGAGTCCTCAGCCAATTTCAGAATTATCTACAGTCCTTCAGAAACTTGCCTCCATGCCCGTGTACCCCAGGTCACCTTCTGTCAGGGCAGCCCTAAGCCCCAAACCTAACACAGGAGGCCACTTCAGTGAAGCACTGCTAGCTCAAGGGTTGATGACCTGATTACCCCTAGAGTCAGCAGCACTTACTGTAGGTCTTTAGACCTTGCTTTTCACRCAGTGGTAGACCCAGCTTTTTAGTTCCTTCTGTCCTTGTGCATAAGCATAACCCTACTGTTAGCCCAATAGCCTGGTCAACTCAACCCAAAMGATTAGACAATTAGCTCTGACAGCAGTCTCTCACAAATAGTGCTCACCCTAGGAGGACCCATCAGATGACATACTTGGCTCTGCTACTGCCACAGTACTCTTTCCTCAAGAGACTATACAACACACAGCCATGAGCCCAATTCTCCAGCTTCTGTACCAAGCCCCCCCATAACTCCAGTGATAGCCTGAGGCATGTCACAGGAGCTTCTTATCGTTGGCCTTTCCTGGGGCTGTTTTAACAACAAARTGTAGGCAGGCTTGGTGGGATTTGGCTCTCCTTACTTTGGCCAGCCCAGTTCCCTGGGGTTCATCTGGGCAGCCTGCTCTCCCTCTCTGGTCAGTGCAGGGCACTCGGCTCACCCAGAGACACGGCTTGGCATCTGAGGAAGGTGGGATGAATAAATACAGTGGGTTTTCCTCTTTTTCTTTGCACTGACTGCTGGGGGAGCTTTTGCACGCTTGTGGCCTATTAGAGGCCTAAAGTTGGGTGTGCTGCATCCCGCCTGGCTATGAAAATTTATATTTAATTAATAACCTAAACAACTGTGATCAAGTGTTGCTGACTAGCCCTATTCCCCCTCCTTTATTAGTCTCTGACTTGGTCATGTATTTCCAGCACTTGCAAACGTGTTCTTTTGGTTCTTTGTCGGCGCGCTCAATAATTAATTAGTAAGCATGTTACCTGCTATGGTCTGCACACAGCCCCCTGCCCTGTGATCTGGGATGTGTGGGAGGGRAGCCCATGCGGCAGTGCCTGCCTGGTCCCGCTGCAGGGGGCTGTAAGCACAAGTCCTCGGTGATGCTTAGATAGTTGGTGCTATGGATTTCAGCTTTGAGGAACTGGGATGCTGTGCTTAGGTGGTCAGCTGAGCCCTTCCCCAGGGCACCTGCCACTTCTGGAAAAAATGCCTGAGACCGTGCATCTGTGTTCATCGTGCATCCATGTTCACCTAGCACGTGCTGAGCAGGAAGGGATGGTAAAAGAAGATTATGGAGAGATGCAGCAGTCAAAGGAAAAGAAAACCCACAAACTCCTTTTTTTTTTTTTTTTTTTTTTTTGGAGCTGTCAGAGAAACACCTGGTGGAGAACTGATTTCAGCTGCAGTGCTRTTACCTGATAACAGCCTGATATCATGGTGCCATCTTGGGTGGGATCTTTGCAGAGAACAACTTTGTTACAAGAATATTAAAGCTGTAATAGCTGGCTCAAACAATGCAAGTAAAGGGAAATAAAAGAGGAGGATAAGAAAGTAATTGTCATAATTAGGCAGGAGGAGAAAACTGAATAGGCTGTGTTGGGGGGTAGCAGACGCAACAAAGTGCTGCTGGGGTACCTGCTGCAGGTGTTGAGCTGCAATGTCAAAGACTCAAAAAAAAATTGAGTTGTGTAATTAATACCCTATGAATAATGCAAATAGGTGCCCTCACAGGTAGTTGAATAACTGATTTTATTACARGGAAGCTGCATAATTCCACAATGTGCTTTTCTTTCCCAGCTGCCGCCTTGATTTTTTTTTTTTCCCCTTCCTCCTCCATGTTTCTGTTTCAGGAGTTGTTGGCTTTCTTTTCACTGAGTCAATAAGTTTCCTGTGTCCCATCCCATTTCACTGCTGCTAGAGTGAGATCCTTAATAACCCGGCCCAGCCACAGCGGGAGGAAGTGAAGGAAGGATCTCTGGGGACCTTCATCATAGGTGGCAGAGAAGAAAAGGAGAAAGTCCCTGCAGAGGAGGGAGAGAGGGAGGGGAAAAAAAACTGCAGTGACTGGGCCGTGTTACAGGTAGGCTGAGTTACAGAGGTTGTGGGCAGCTGTGCTGCTGCAAAATGCTTGAACAGCTTCTGCAGAGGAGTAGACACCCGCTGCCTTCAACCTCCGGAGCACACGGTACAGCCCTGCAGGGTACAGCGGGGAGGAAAAACCTGCACCGGGGGCTGAAACACATGGCCCGTCCCTTCTGTTCATTTTCCCCCCCCGCCCCTGTGAGTCATCGAGGCTTCACTCTTCAACTCTGGTTGTGTTCAGTCGCTGACGGCTCAAAGGGCAGGAACCAGAAGAGGAGCAGGAGGTGAAGACAGCAGGCTTAAGCACCCTTCCAGTGGCAGCTGGCACACCTAAGGAAAAGAAGGGCAGGCTGGGCTGTTGGTGTGTGCGGTGGCTGTAGGCACACCTATGCACCCAGGAGGTACAGTCGTGTCACCCTGCGGTGACAGCACCCCTGGCACCTGCTGCTTTTAGGGACAAGCAAATGTAGGCATCTAGGAGCTGTCTTTAAGGTCTGCTGGGTTAAGTTTGCAGTCAAGAATGAGGTCAAAATAAGACGGGACAGATACGTTTGCAGCTTAATGGCCTTTTTAAGACAAAGGAACAGCATCTAATGTAACCTAAGCACAAAGTAGGCACTAGCTTGAAGCAACCATTTCTTGGAGAGCCTTGTAACTTCTTATTTGCATATATGTTAGAAAAATATCTCAGATGGATGTGACCATTTCCGGTGAGGAACAAGGATAGCTTCCTGGCCCGGGTTCTTTTAATGGCTTGAATGAAGGATGGGATGTCAAATAGGACTGAATTTAATCTGTAGTTAAAGGATTATTTCTTGGCTCCTCAACAATTACATATTCAGTGGAAACCTGGTGATCTTAAGTATGTCACAATATAATATTAATAACCTCATTACATATTAACTGTGTCACAACTCAGGTCTGCAGCCAAACTCTGCTGGCAACAGAGAGGCATTTGTACTGACGTTTTATCTTCACTGCTGTTGGCTAAATGCCTTTTGGGCAAATTAGGAGGATTGGGTTGGTTGTTCAGGAAGGTCATTAAGGAGTTAAAAGCACTGAGCCGGGGGGAAGGGGAGCAAACCCAAAAACTGAGGCTGACTCTGGGCTTCTGGCAGGTTTCTCCAGCAGCAGCAATGACTTTCCTCCTCTGCCTCACCCACCTCCCATCCTCTTGCGGGGAGCAGCAGAGCTGCTCCCAAAGCCCCAGCATCTTGCAAGAGCTGACCTGCACCTCTCTTCAAAACAGGCCTCTCCAGAGATCAAACTTTCCAGGGAGCGGAGGTGCAGGGGCTTGCTCCGTGCGGGCAGCCCTGCTGGGGGGCTCGGCGGCAGCACCCAGCTGCAGCCCAGCGCCTTGCCCCAGAGCGCATCTTCTCCCCGGCTGGGTCCGCTCCTGTCACTCACTATTGGCAGAGGAGCTTTGTTATCTGATCAAGGAAGAGAATTAAAGCCACTTGGGAGACCTTTGAGGAAGCCGTAATCCTCTGGCACGTCAATGGGATGCAGCCGCCGCTCACTGCGTGGCTGGTGAGGAGCAGCCTGGGCTCGGCATGGAGCCCCCAGCACCCACCAGCACTGGGAGGGGACAAGGGGACAGTTCTAGCTGAGATAAATAAATCTAGCTTTGCTGGGGGTCCTGGTCTGCTTGGCTGGAAAATTTTGCCCCTTGCATCTTGGTCTCTGGTGAATGTTATTAATCGGGAACATGTTTAGGGCCTAGAGCAAACCTGGGAAAACAAACAGAGCTTGGGAAAACAGCAGAAGGGCAGGAGGCTTGATATGTTGCTAGCACTGCAGCTGACCACTGACTCTGTGTGTGCGTGCGTATGTCTGCAATGTGTGTAAGAAATAATTAGTAAATACCTTCTCTATGGGCCAAAGACTGCCCTGTAGTGTAAATTTGAGGCTGTCGCTGCATCAGCAGAGAAAGTTATTTAAAAGTGTGTTGACAAAGGCAGCTGGGGGACAGGAGGAGGAATAAACCACTGCAAAGATGCAAGGTCAAAAGTAACTAAGTTACTCCCAGCTCCTCCAGTTTTGGTGGGGTTCTGTGCAGGAGCAGCAGCAGCCGCCGCACGTACCATTTTGGACCCAAGTCCTTGCTGCTGGGTTTGGATTTGGGTTGTTRGGATGGGATGGGGTTGGAGCTGTTGTCGGTAAGTAGCATTGTAGAGGAAACTATAAGAGTTTGTATCCCGTATCTCATGTGATCTAGGGAGAAGGTAAATATGACTTACTCTGTGACAACAGGAGGTAGAAGCAGAATCCAAAGGCAGCATGTCTTTAGACAGATCAAATAAATGCTTTCAAGGGTTTTCATGTATGTATATATATATACACACACACACATATGTATGTATGTGTGTGTATATATATATATAAAAATATAAAAAATATGTATGTATATAAATATTTTTTAAAATGGTAACTATTAAGAACAGTGTTGGATTCTGGAAATATTTAAATATTTATTATAGGTAATGTGAACACTGTGGTAAGTGACTAGAATGTAGAAGGCATTTATCCTAAGAGCATTTTATTTCCTAACTGCTTAGAGCAGGATTATGTTTTGATTCTTCCTTAGGCTTTTAACACAGGGAGCTCTGTGGCAAAACACTGAATTTGGGGAATGCTGGTCTGATCCAGCTGTGTTTATTGGGTTGGTAATACCTGAACAGGAACAACCATACCAGCGTTCGTAGCTCCGCAA
Source organism: Oceanodroma leucorhoa (assembly GCA_030449065.1). Lineage (NCBI taxonomy): Eukaryota > Metazoa > Chordata > Aves > Procellariiformes > Oceanodroma > Oceanodroma leucorhoa. The sequence goes on along the minus strand of JASVER010000012.1, from coordinate 289,875 downwards.
GTGGAYGTCTATTCCTCTTTCTTTTGCAGGCAGGATTTGATTTCTTTCTGACAGCGGCAGTATCTCATGGGAGTGGATTGCAGGGYTGCGGCAGTGTTGTGATGTGTCTGACTCGAACCTTTGGCAGCCTCGAGGGATACACCCTGAGGCAGCTTTTAGCCATCCGGATGCTCTGATAGAGCACCGGGAGCTGGGATGGAGTAGCTTAAGGGGAAACATGCAAACTGCTGTGTTACCAAGTGATCGGTGGGATTGGGTTAGCAAAGCATTGCATGAGTAGCAGTGCGTTACTGCCGTCTCRTTTCTCATTTTTGTAGTCCATTTCTGAATGCAAAGAATTACGACCATGTCTGTACGTGGCTTGGGCTGGGGTGAGTTTGGTGGATGTAGTGGTCCTCTCTGCCTTGWAAAGTGTCTAATTTTCACCATGAAAATTAGAAACGAATACTGCATTTGTAAATGTGTGTGCGCAGACGCGTGCCCGTGTGTGCAGGCAGAGAGCAGGCACGTGTGCGCCTGTGAGCTGCGTGTGCAGGTAGGCAAGCGCGCGTGCCTGTGTAGGTAGGTACACATGCACGGGCACCCGACCGTCCCTGTGACCAAAGTGAAGAAAGAGCCGCATTAAAATGCTGAAATAGCTTGAGATCCCATCCTTATTGCCTCTGGTCACCTACCTCGCCCAGCCTCACCCTGTCCCATGTCCCTGTTAATTGCTTGCGAACAGCAGCAGGGACGCAGCAGCAGCTGGGGTTGTTGCGCACTCGCCACGGGGCTGATCRGCAGGTTGGGTCCTTCTCCGGGAAGCCGTACCATCTTCTTGTGATGCTCGTGCCAACCTGTGACACCGGCTGCTTCAGAGCAGTCGAGCAGAGGGAGAGGGGCCAAAGGAGAGCCCTGCCCGTGAGCTCTCAGAGGGGACAAACGGGTGGCATGCACGAGGGCCCCTCGCGGCACACCTCGGAGCACAGTTCTGGGATTTTTACCTGGAAACAACCTGTCTCTAAGCCCTGTGGGGCTTTTTCTGGGTGCCTTAGAGCATCCACGGGGCTGTTGGCTGGAGGGAGGCAGCAGGGTGCTGCAGTGCATCCCCCCAGCCCGRCCCCTCCGCAGGGCAGGAGGGAGCGGAGGAGGTGGCATCTGAAGGAGCGGTCCCAGACACCTGCAGGTGTCAATCACATCGCTGGCCAAGTCCCTTAGGTCGGCGTCCCTCTGGTTTTAATGAAAGTCAGCTGCGTAAAATCCCTTGGAGATGGGTTGCCGTTGATTAAGGAAATGACAGCCTCTCCYGGAGCAGCTTTTCCTGGCCACGCTCCAGCCTGGAGAGACTCTGTCAGGGGGCTGGCACAGCCCCACTGCCCCTAAAACAGCATGGAGCAAAACAGTCCCTTTCCGAGGGCGAGCTTGGCTAGCTGTGCCACCACCAGGGAGCTGCACCCTCTGCCCGACCCCAAGCCAGCCCCGCTTCGCCCCTGCCTTTTGGCTGCCAGTGTGCACCCCATCAGGGGGGAAATGGGATGCCCCCCCTTCAGGCTTCAGGCACACGTCTCCACCGGCAGGGAGAAGCCGGTGTGTTCCTCTGTGTTTGTTGGCCTTTTAGTTTATTTTTTCTTTTAATTCTTCCAGGAAGGAGGCAACTAATTGACAGTCGAGGGAAGCTCAGAGGGAGGAAGCAGAGGATCAGGGAGGCCTCAGCTTCGCCACTGGCACAAGCTAGTTATGAGCTGTGATGATTACCCAGCCATTTTGCTTTACTGGGTGCACTGCCAGCACAGCTAATTACCACTGCCTTCACTGTCAGGCTTTACCCTTGCTTAAGGCTGGAGCAGCTGTTTTGGTTACTAATGGGGAGAAACGAATGGAGAAAGTCCAGCGGCATCTGCAACGCCGCCTCCCTGCCAAAAAGCCGGCTGGAAAACCTCAGCCAGCCTCGTCTGGGCAGGAGCCTCCCACGATGGAAAGGCAAGTGGCGGTGAGCCGGAGCCACCTGTAGCGCGGTGCGTGCCGGCACACGCCATGCGAGCTGCCGGGGTTTGCTCGCCACCCAGGGCAAAGGGCTGCCGCAGAGCTGCCTAGTCCTGGCAGGCCTGCGAGGAGGAAGGAGAAAGGCTGCTCTGCTGAAAGCATGTCTGGGGCTGTGTCCTTGGCACTGCTGTGGCCCCGGGAAGGGGATGCCAGGAGCAGTTCTGCACCCCTCTCTTTCCCCAAAGCCAGCAGAGCCAAGGATGGAAATGAGCCCCTCAGTTTCCAATTCTGCAAAGCTTTTTGCTTTGTGACTATCCCAGAGCTGGGACCTTTTCAGAGAGAAAACACTGCCCCAGTGAAAAGGAGGGCAATGCGTGGTGCAGGTTGTAGCTGCGGCAAGGGAGCTTGTCTGCATCTGCGCCGGTTGGCCTGGTTTGCTGCACTAAAGCAAACTTCTTCCCTGGGAACTGGTGCACTGAGAAATGTGTTAGGAGCCCAAAGGGTGAGGGGAGAACAGGGGTGGTCCTGACAGCAGTTTGACTTGGAGAGCAATGTAGCAGTACTGCCTTTTCTTAATAAACCACTACCTGAATCTGGATTTAGGTCAGGTGGAAACAGAAAGCCCTGCTGCTCCTCAGTGGTCGGTGGCCCTTTGCTGCTCTGCTCCCCCAGGCCACRGTTACCGCTACAGGAGCAGCCGTGCAGTGCAGCTTCCTCTCCCCCACTGCTCCCCGCGGGGGACCTCAGCTGTGGCGTGGGCGCGCACGTCCTTGTGTGGAAAAACAAGGAGCTTCAACATGGGGAGAAAGCCTGGTACCTCCCACCCATCCTGAAGGTACTACGCAAGTTGTACCCTGGCTGCACTGGGCAGAGGGGTGCTGCCGTGCTCAGGAAGTGTGGAGATACTGGGGAGTAAAGGCTTTTCTGTTTTGGGAAGCTGGTGGTYAAGCTAAGTTAATCTCAAGGCATCTAGCATCTTCTTCAAGCTGGGATGGACTACTCTGCTGATTAGATTTAAATATATATATATATTTTTTTTTTTTTTTTTAAAGAAGATGATGGAGATTTTTATGAGCCCCTGAGACTGGCAGAGGGACTTCAGGTTAGGCTGAAGTCAGCCTTTATGTTCACTGCATACAAACTTCTAGATTTTGATTTTGCAAATGTCTAAACCCCATTGCATATGTGCTTTTGGATATAGCTACTCTGATAAATGTTCCCAATGTCAGTTATAACCGTGGCCTGCTTAACCTCCTATGATGCCCCTAGCTAAGCATCTTTGCAGAGAGCAAAACGATGCTGGGACAAAGGTAGCCTTACTGGGGGTTTTAAAACACCTGGCAGACATCAGTAATGGCAGCACAGGGCTTGGCACATTTTGCCTGTTAGTGGACTAAGAAAAGCACTCCTATTTAAATAGATAAGAAGGAAATGTATTAGACCTGGTCCCTGTTGAGGCAGGGTCAGAGCATGAACTCATGTGAAAACTGGCTCTACCAGGATTTATTTCCTCTAATCCGATCAGGTGATGGAGACTGGGGGGGACTCGTCAGGCAGATTTCGCTCTCGTGAGTGTTGTGAGTCTGCAGCCCTTATTCCTGCCTCGGTCAAGGGTTACTCTCTGCCTGGGGGCAGAGCCTGCCCCAGGGAGCAGTGCCTGCAAATGGGCTCTTGCCTGCTCTTCCAGGAAAGAGTGTGGAGCATCTTTCCCCTTGCCGCTGCCACAGCTGTAGTATCTATCTTGTGCTTCTGCATGTTTCTACTGGAGACTCTCAGAGCCAGGTGTTTCTGTGCAGATCGTGAGTTGCTCCTTATTAGCTTTTAAATGGTCTTTGCTCTACCTAACTGCAGAGAAAAGCCTGAAAGCCTCTCCCACTGCATTTCAAAAACACAAGGTAAATAAGGTGGTGGCAGCAGTGATTTTAAACCCCATTTGTCACGTGGTTCCCTACAAGCTCAGGACTTCCCCAGTGCAGCATCAGGGGCTTCCCGGCCCAGCCGGGCGTCGTGCCTGTCTCCCCGCCGGCACAGCCTCCCCGCGCCGCCCCCAGCCCCAGCGCGCTGCCCCCGGCCCCCCGGCTCGCTGCCGGCAGGCAGCCCGTGACGCGCAGCCACCGAGCRACCGCAGCAGCCCAACGTGTTGGGATCTGCCTTCGGCCGCCTCCCCTGTTGAAAGGGCTTCCTGTGCTGTTACGCTCTGTTTAATCAGCACTCGCTTTGGGTTGTGAATCTYKCCCTGGCTCGGGTCGGCGATAGGARCGGCGGCGTTCGGTGTTTGGACGCARCCCCCGGATTAAAGCGCGTCCCAAAAGCAGGGAGAGGGGAGGGAGCGGAGCAGTGCCGTGCATGATCCATTCCTCCACAATACCGAACCAGCATTGCAAAAGCAGTCGAAGGCTTCGTGCAGAGATCTGGGCACACGTGCGGGCAGTTTTGGCCAAAGAATAGGACAGGCTAAGCGCGGCTGACATCTTATCTCAAACACCTGGCCCCAGGACTCGTGTGTAAAGCAGCCCAGCACTTTCTTCCTTGCTTGTGTGGGTCTCTTTCAAAGAAACAGATCAAAAGCAACGCTGCTTGAAGAAAGTCCACCCTGCCTGAGATGGGAAGGGAAGGGAAAAGTTTGGATGTCCCCTCCCCAAGTCACAGGGATGACGGAAACTAATCAGCAGCTGGGCCCAGGGGTAGCCGAGGAGGTAACGCAGCTTTGCACCCCAGCAGCAGAGCACGGTGGCACGTGAAGGCTTTGCCTGGGTTTTTGGGGACACCTGTGAGCCAGTCTGCACCTTATGCTATCCAGCTGGGGTTAAAGGAGTGTGGAGGAGAACAGATATCCCCCTCCTCAGACCTCTCCACTAAAGGAGACCTTGTAGAGCAGCTCCCACATGCCTTGTTTTTCTTGCAACCCTGTTGTGCAGAGCCAAGGTGGTGCAAGAGAGGAGGCAGGAATGAAAGGGCTGAGGTTTGCCTCCGGGCCTCTTTGCAATCACCCAGCAATTCTCTCCCCTCGCTGCCACCGCCGAGCGTGTTTGAACCGCAGGCTTGTCGAGTCCTCTCGAGGCCTGTAGAAACACGGCGCTGCAGCGCCTCGTGCTATGTAGCAGGTAAATAAAGCTACCGGGTGCTGGGAACAAACTGTTGCGAAGACAGGTAATGCATCAGGGGCTGCGCTATCCCCCAGAGGCGGAGGCTGGGATGGAGGAACGAGGAATGGGGATGGTGTGAGGCACCTTCCCTGTTGCTGGGGCTCCTGCACGGGGAGCCGGCACCAGCGGGTGCTGGCAGAAACCCAGACTACACTACCGCAGGCATACAGGCAGAGGCCAGGTTGAAAAATCACGTCTAGAGATGAAAAGGTGAAGCTTATGGTCACTAACACCATTTCACTGTATCTTTTTTCCTACGCTCATTACTCCTTGAGCTGAAATAGCCACCTGGGGCCGTGGTCAGACGCCCTAAGGAAGCAGGTGAGCGCAGTGTACGCAGAAACCCTGCAAGCAACCTCTACCTGATTTTGGAGGCGAGCAAGAGGAGCTTAYGTTCCCCTTGCAGGCCTTTCTGCTGCCAGGGAGCAGTTAGGCAGTATGGGGGACCTGGAGGAAGACTCAGCTCCGTGGAGCCCTCCGTGCCTTCAGACCACCTCTCAAACCCACTTCCCGAGGATGCGGGGTTTTGTTCACGTCTTAGGGGTTTGCGTGAGGACTAGAGCTGGTGGGTGAGTGGGCAGAGCCCGCGGCTTAGGAGCTGGTTCGCACCATTGCCTTGGCTCGCTTCAGGGCATGAGCTGAAGTCGAGGGAGGGAAGCTGGCAGAAGGTGGTGTGGGGAACAGATTTCCTTTCAGACTTGGGGCAGCTGAGTTCAACCTGCCAGCTCAACTCAAATGATACTGAGTGTGCGTTTATGGTAGGGTCTGGGGATTTCTTTTTTCTTTTGGTAGAGGTTTGGGGTTTTTTTGAAGGTAAGTAGCAACAAAGCCTGATATTGCCATTAGATCGTTCCATGTATTTTTCAGGTATTTTTTGTAAAGAACATGTCTAAGATGGGAAAGAGGCAAAGAAATGCCTGTAAGCTTTAGGTCCGCAGCCCAGTTAGGACTTCAGCTAAGAAGTCAGAGGAGTGCACATACGACCAGGAAAGTCACCCGCAGGAGACCTTTCCAAAACAGTAATTCGTAATTGTTGCATTAGTGCAGCACCCCTATTCATCCCTCCTGCCCCCAAGGAAGGCGGGTTCACAGGGACAAATACCATCTCCAATACTGGCAGCATGTCATTGCAATCCCTTCATTGTTTTTTTTTCCCAGTGCCAGCTGTGTTGCCCTCTGTGTAATGCATAGCTGGTGCCTGTTATTGTGAAAGATGGCATGGAAAATAAAGACTCATGAGTGTGGCCTCATGTTTAATTAGAAGCTAATGTGCTATTATTATTAAACACTGAAGGAATGTATTGGCGAAGCAGTGCTTGAGCTGTTTTAAAAGCAGTTTATAAGTGTACTTTCCCCTTGCCTAGCTGGCATGCACCACCTTTATTAGGAGGCACAAGACTGCTGTTAGCTGGTCTTACAGCTCTTTTGCAGTTCAAATACCGCTGGAATTAAAGTGTCTCAAATCTCACTGTTTGGAGGACTTTGAAATAGAAGGGTATGGTGTGTGCTAGGCCAAGCCAAGTGTTTAATTACAGTGGCACAGGATTTGAGAGACTAAGTGGTCTGTGGTTGAATTTGCTATAAAGAGAGACTGATTAAGTACAGCTTAATGACAAACTTATTGGTCTCAAAAGAAGTTGAAGGAAGGAGTAAGAAAATTACAGTTTTGTTTGTTTAATGAGAAGTTTCACTGTCAGCACCTTTAGGAAGCTTGCTGTGACTGCCATGCTCTGGTAAGAGGTATATTGCTTTGTAACCGCCACATATTGGCATGAGCATGGCTTCACCATCTATTCTTTAATACAGTTCCATTAGGCAGTCAGTGAACTGTCTTGAAATTCAAGAAATTAAACTAGGGGAGTTGCACGCAGGTACATAGAGGTACCTACTTGGAGTCAGGAACAGTATCAAACAGACRCAGGCTCCCTGCCCCCTTTGCAAGCACCCATCCTGCTCTGGTTATTGCCCGCAGCCACTACCATCTCCAATAACAGGAGGCTGGTTTTTGGTTTTTAAGAAAGTATTGACTTTCGTGGGGCTCATGATTCCCACAGGAGCACTTTGACTCCTAAAAATCAGATACTGAGGTATATCACTGCCATCAGGTATATGCAAAAAAAAAGGTCTCAGGCAGGAGCAGCTTTCCTGTCAAGGGAGGTGGGAGCAAACCACACCACTGCTGCTTGCTCTGTGGCATGCATGGTGGGAACAGACCACCAAGGAGAGGTGAGGTACCTGTCTGGGCAGCAGCCCACCAGTCAACAGGGAAGATGCAAAAGCATTTGACTTGGCTTCAAGGTCAGGAAGAAAACTAAACTCCCTGAACAGCTACAGCCTAAGAGGAAAGCATCCCAGGTGTATAGCAATATGTTACATGTGTAAAGGCTACATTATGTGTGGTTTTATTCTATAAATGTATTCTGTAAATAACACCTCCAATTCATTCAAGCCCCTTATCTTCCATATAAAAGCTAAGGGGAAGGTAAAACTGAGGACAGCCTTCTATGTCAACGGTTTGGGCTTCAACATCATTAAACCCATTACAGTTGTGTGCTGCTGCTGGTCAATGGGTTTTCAGTTGCTTTAACAACTACAAAATACAGACAGATATGGAACACAATCTTTTAATAACAGATCACATTTGAACTTTGAAAAGAGTGAAATTAAAAGGTGTATTAAAACATACCCACTCTAAGCAATCTATTTTCTTCAGTAGAAAAAAGCATACAACAGGTAGAAATACTATATACACAGTATATCAGTCTAGTCATCAGCCCCTCCAAACATTGTTTCGCGCAAATTGGTATAATGGTGTTAGAATATACCATCCAGTTACAGTCCAGTATGAATTTTAGCTTTTGACCTTTTCATTTAAGACAAACCGCTAAGCACCTAGTTCAGCTTACTGATCTTAGAATACATACAAGGTGGTACTGTATATGGAGATACCAGTGTTAAGCTTTTACTTCTGCTTACGTATTTTTGGGATCCTGCCTTGTTAATAAGTCTGCCTCATCAATTTTGAGTACATGGAAATCTGTGATCAATGTCTCCATTAAACAGAGTACCTTCTGACACTGAAACATGATTAACTATATCTTATATAGCCCTTTCCTCATCTCTTGCATTAATTTCATGCAGATTTGTGTTGTGTTTATTTTACGCTGGAGGCTTTCAGCCCAAAATACAGATCACTGCAATAAACCAGGAATCTATGCCATCCTTTTTTTCTTTTTTTTCTTTTTGGAGGAGAATAAAAAAGCAGAATGTTAGTTCTTAAATTAGTTTGGCACATAAAAAAAAAAAAGCCGGGGAAACCCACAAGTTGCATCCTTCTCTCACAACATCCTTGGGAGGGGAATGTCAATATACAGACAGGGCAGGCACACGCAGAACGGCTGATACCACGGCATGGCAGACTCCAGCTCTTAGCCTTACATCTGGCCTTAGTCCATGTGTGCTCTCACTTGCACGCTCAAACACAAGTAGCTTCTGCTGGTTGCACCTCAGTCCATCAGCTGACACCACTGATGAGCAGATCACTGCACAACTGAAGAAGGCCCTCATGAGTCAAGCTCCAGCAGCCTTCTCGCACCAGGTAGAAAGGTAGCAAGTTCTGTGCCTTTTGCTTAAGTCTCACTTAACAACACAGTAACTGAGCTATTACTGCTTTGCTGAGCAAGCTGTAGCAGGGTCTGACATGTGGGTCTTTGCATGTCAGTGTGCGCCCCATGCTTCAGAAGAACCTCAACTGTTTTTGTGTGCCCTCCTCGTGCAGCCAGATGAAGAGCTGTCAACCCTTCACTGTCAGAAACATTGATATTTTCTGAACTGACAAGTTCTTCTACTACTTCAGAGTGCCCGTTTTCTGCAGCAAGATGTAACGCTGTCCTATTTAAAGGGCCTCCGGCTAGAACACTGGCCCTTTCATCTATCAGCAACTTTGTTGTTGCTAAATGGCCACTGCGAGATGCCAAGTGCAGAGCGGTGTATCCTTCTGCTGTTGCTGCCTCAATGTCTGCACCGTGTTTAAGGAGCAGCCTCGATGTGCTTGTGTGGCCAGTTTCAGCAGCTATGTGGAGAGCAGTTTGCAAAAGCATGTTCTGTATGTTGACATCCGACTCCAGGTCTATGAGAAGGCGAGCAACACGGTAGTGTCCTCGTTGAGCGGCCAAGTGTAGCGAGGTCCTTCCATCCACGGTCTGCACATTCACGTTTGCACCCCGCTGTTTGGCCAGAAGCTTTACGATGGGGAGATGACCTTGCCAGGCAGCATAGTGCAGTGGCACCCAGTCATCCTTTCCTTTGATGTTCACATTAACGCCTCTTCTCAGCAGGATCCTCACAATATTCTCTTGGCCATACTGACAGGCTATGTGGATGGGGGCTCTGCCTTCAAAATCTACCTCATTTAAGGATGCATTCTTATCGAGCAGCATTTTGGTGCTGAAATCATCCCCGTTTTGGGCAGCAAAGTGAAGAGCAGTCCACTGATCCTCATCTTTGGCATTAACATTGATTTTCCTAGCCATAATCAGCTCCACAATGCTTTTAACTTTCTTCTCAATGGCTATGTGAAGAGGAGTGGATCCTTTCTTGTTGGTGAGGTTAGGGTTAGCATTGTACAGGAGGAGCCATTTGACACATTCTTCTTGACCAGCTTCAACAGCCAAGTGCAAAAGACTGGAGTTTCCATCTAAAACAATATCAACATCTTGAGGCTGAAGGATCTTCATCAGTTTGCTGGTATCTCCAGATAAAATGGCCTCTGTTAGCTTCCTCTTCTGTATGTCTGTAGTGCCAATATCTAGATGGATATAAGGAAGAAATTTTTTATGGTGGTGGTGAAACACTGGAACAGGTTGCCCAGAGAGGTGGTAGATGCCCCATCCCTGGAAACATTCACGGTAAGGTTGGACGGGGCAACCTGATCTAGTTGAAGATGTCCCTGCTCATTGCATGGGTGTTGGACTAGATGACCTTTAAAGGTCCCTTCCAACACAAACTATTCTATGAAAAAGACACCATCACAATTCCGATTCCCGTCAAACCTTACTTGCCCGTGGCTAACATATCTGGTGGCTTCAGCAATGACTTGACTACAAAGAAATCCCACCCTCCGCCGCCTGCAGTAGTTTCAGAACAATTTCAGGTCAGATTTGGAGCCCCACTTACTCTTATTCTGTTTCTTGTGAAATAAAGAATGAAGGATGCTGTGGATGATCTCCCTGCGCTAATCATTGTTTGCCTAACTGGAAAATATATGCCTGTTTTTTGCAGCACTGGATTGAGAAGGAAGGGGCATGTGTGCAACAGTGGGGGTCTTTATTATAATGTTCATGGGGGCTGCTGAGAAGGTAGCTTGAGTCTTCTCAAAAAAAAGGTGCTCAGACTTGGGCTTAGTATAACTGAAAAAGCCACAAACGCAGCTGACCTCACTGGGCATTGGCTTTAGTCCCGCTTCAGGCAGGACGCTGGACTAGGTGACCTCCCTTCCAACCAACCTTTATGTGACTGATTCTGTAATTGCTTTGATGGGAATTCAGGTCACTTATTTTCAAAAGTAAATGAGATTTATTATTTCTCATTAAATCATGTTTGGGAACCACCTCATTCTTTTTTTTTTTTTTTTAAATAACTACCTCCAGTAAAAAATTTGTAGTGCTGACAGCAAGAGAAAGCAAGGCTAACAGTGATTTCCAGAATGCTATTCTTTATATGACTACTCTCGAACCCATTGACTCCCATGCCCCAGTCCAAACAACTACAAAAAAAAACAACAAAGAAAAACCTGACCATTACCTGAACTCTCCCTTTCAAAGGAAAGGGAAAGGGAGCCTCTAGATGAAAAAGCTGAATCTACAGATGAAACTCCTGAAAGCCGCTTGTCACTGGAGGCAAGTTTGGACTCAGAAGAGCTGCGGCTGAGATCCTCAGGGCCTTCCATAGTCTGTGAAATCCCCGAATCCAGCTGGGACAACAACTCTGAGAGACTGTAATCCTTAACTGATGGTAGAGCAGGCTCCTGTTTTGGCTGGGATAATGCAGACATCCCCTTCAAGAGAAGCACACAAGCATTTTAGAAAGGTCAGTAAAGAAAACTGAGCATGAGGCACTACAGGAAGAAACCTAAGTTTGTTAGTTTGCAGATAGCCTTTAAGCACTGTTCATATTAAATGAAACCTATGAATGAGGTCACTGAAAATTTTCAGATGCAGGAGGGCAGCTTTCATCAGTGCTCACACAGCCACTAAAGCCGCATGGTTCTTCTGTCTACAGCGTTTTTTAAGATCAGTCACACCCACATAGTTCCAGCCTTTATTTCCTAACTGTCCTGCTCTCCCTCAACAGTCTTAAGATCCACTTGCACTTAGTCCTGCACTGAGGTTTTCCTGAGCTGGTCCATGCATCTGCTGTCACTTTTGCATTCCAGTCCTTCACCAAGACCCACTTCTATCAGGCAAGAAGATGCTCAGAAGCAGCAAAGAGAAGGTTGCTTGGGAAGTTACAGGGGAACCTGTTCCTCACAAAACCTGGTGCACTTGAACAAGAGGCGGAAAGAGAAAATACCTCAGGCTGCTGCTCTGGGGAGTTCTTGGTGTCCAGGTCCTGCGTTATCATCTCTTTTGTTTCATCTTCTGGTTTTTCACAAAGGGCCTCTGTTTCTGAAGTGATTTCTTTGAAGAAAGCAAGAGAAGGTGTGCTGTTTTTTTTAATAGGAGACTTTTCTGAGATGCCCTGCTGCCTTTCTCTGTCATTAGAACTTAACAGCTTTCAGATACTGTGGGAGAAAGACTCCAATTTTGACTATCCCATCCAATACCTCATCAGCAGGTACAAGTGTGTAGCTAAGTAGAGAGTGCATAGGGCTGACTGAACAATTCATTTTCACATTCAGACCAGACTGATGTTACATGGTGGCTACACTACAGGACTGTGAAATGGGAACCAGTCTACTGCTGGCAGATTTAGACATATGTTTTTAAAAAGATGAGATCTCTCTTCCCTTCAGTCCCCATACCTTGGTTGGGCAGGAGGAGAGGGAAGAGGCAGATCTCTCCCAGTAATGCTAAATGAAGCTACCTGGAGATAGCACTTGCTGCATCCTTCTGCACATTTGAATTCATAATAGGTACTGTGGGCAAGTTCAAGCCTTTCACCAGAGTTGCCTTTTATTGGCAGAAAAATGACAGTACAAACTGTTTTGTTACAAGAAAACAATTCAGATTCTCAGCATGCAACAGTAAATATCAAGAGCCAGGGCCTTCAATGCTTTGGTATGGTGAAAACCATACCAACTCCAGCTTGGCATATGCCTTGATACACACAATCAGAAATGAACATAATTTCTGACTAAATGGATCAACTGGCTCACTACAGGTCTTATTCCTGATGTGTTTACATAACACCATCATGGTCAGACTTGTCCCCAGATAATCCCTTCCTCCACAAATGAGTAAGTGGCCTGTATCATTGTCTCTACCGTACAATGTGCTCTATTTATTCTGTCACAGAGGTTCACAGCATTTACCCCAAGGATTAACAGAGTCCTGAGCAATAACGTGACTCATAGAAGAATAAATGGGCAGCCAAGTTACGAGGAAATCTTACCTTGAAATGTTGGCCGCTCACCAGGATCATCTTGCCAACATTTTTGCATCAGTTTGATCAAGTTATTACATGAATGAGGTCTGGATTTGGAAACAGCAGGTAGCTCTGGGCGGTGGCCTTTAACTACTTTTACCATAATATGTAAAATGTTGTTTTCCTCTGTAAAGTAAAAGCACACAAATGAAGATCTCCCAGCAAAAGGAATTACTTCTCTTTTGTCTAAGAGCATTAACAGTGTATTAGGCTGAAACTTTGTTTTCATGCATTTTTTCTAGATTTAGAGTGCTTTCTTTTATCAACAGGGAAAAAGAAGTTGGTCTTATTCTCCCACAATACATTCCTCAATGCAGTAACACCTACTTCCCATGTATCAGTTAAAAACAATTGTCAGTGAGTGACTGTGTTCTTTTTCCACCCATAAAAGACACAGAACCGAAGAAAAAAAAAAAAGTCAAACAGTTCTTTGCTACTTCTCTTTGGATTTCCATACCTGCTGTAAGAAAACTGAACCACAGCTTTTATTTAGACCAGGTACCTGAACTTTTCATACAGGTGAAGGAAGAACACAAATCAAGCAGTGCAGTAATGTGGCTCTTGACTCTGAAGTCAACCATTGGGCTAAATGGAATCTCTCACTTGGAGAAAAGTTAATAGTAGACTGGAACCTGTTCAGACATGTTTGCTATACATAGGCTAGTCATACACACGGGAAAAGTCACAAAGAATAAATAGCTGCCTGTTGATCGGTACATTTACTGTGGGGTGGAACAAGGCTTATTCTCACAGACAGCTGCTTTTTTTTTTTTTAAGAACAAATCTGTACCCACAATCTACAAATAAACTACAGAACCTCTCTACAGGGAAGCTGTTTCTGCAAACAGCACAGTTGCCTGCTAGTTGGCTTTGCTCTGCGCTGTTCCTCGTTGGCCGCAAATGTGTCAGAAGTCTGCGCGGGCCACACACCAATCTGGATCTGTACAGCAAACACCAGCAGAAGCAAAAATGTGCAGACTAGGGCCCCCCGCGGCAACAAGGGTTCTGCTTTCACCATGTAGGACAAAGGAGGACTTACAACTGTGATCAGAATTTGAGAGCTTAAAAGTGTCTACCATGCAAGACTGCAGGAATGTGGAGGACACGCATGTAATCTGGGGCTGGTGGGGCAGGAAGCATGCTTATCGAAAAAAATTCCAACACAACCCACAATACATCAAACTTACCTGCAAAAGGCTTCTTCTGTGTAAGAACTCCCCAAACCACGATGGAAAAGCTACAAATAAATGCAAAAAACTTACTTCTAGAAAAGCTTTAAAAAAAAAAAAAAAAAAAAGACAAACCCACACCAACATAAAAGCCAAAAAACTCACAGAAGTATAATTTATTTTCCTAAGATCTCTTTTCTTGTCCTTCACTTCTGCATCTAATTCAGCTGATGAACACACACAGCAAGATGCAGCCAAGAGCCATGATTTGGAAGTCTAGTTTTTGCAGGGAGGAACCTGAGGCAGCGAACATAGGGACTTGCTGGAGGCTGCTGAGTTCTTGGTAACATTTACCAACTACTCCACACCAACACTGACAAAATCAGAGAGCAGCAAAGCATTGCTGTGGATTTTATTTAGTACTTCTACCCTGCAAGACGACTTTAAAGAATTACATTCTATTTAGAATATGACATACCTTTTAATCTACAGCTATGATTTCCCTTTCCTAATAACCTTATCATGAAAGAAGAACCAAAGACCTAGTGATGAAATCCACTGAAGATAACTAAGAATTTTGTCACAGACTTGAAAAGTAGGTCAGGTTGTACCTTTTGATGGGGAAATTAAAGGTGGGCAGAATGCCTCCCATGCCAGTTGCTAATAAATAAGTGTTATTTGGAATTATAATGCTCAAGACCCAGGATCAGCTGCAGTTTGTTAAAAGGCCTCTACCCTATAAAGACTTTGCAAAAAGCAAAGCAAACATGACCCTTTGCAAGATGAGGCTCAAACTAGATTTAGGGGTTTCATGCTCAATTAGGTTTTATAGCCAGAAAAAAAAGGACTCATTTTACAGTATTACTTAAAGTGTTTTTAAGTGTTTTCATACTTAACTGACCTGTACACATCATGTTTGGTGTCAAAACACCTGTTTTTCTCTTTGATGCGCTCTGGAGGAAGGTACGCAATTGTGCCACACAAGCCATCCATGCTGATGTCATGGGAATGGGACAAGCCATTGCACTTTGCAAGTCCAAAGTCAGAAATCTGCAAAAAATGGAGGAGGAAGAGGGGAAGAGAAGTGCATGCTACCATTAGATTTCGGAGGCGATAACAAAAAATTTTCTGTAAAGAACGATCGATGTAGCAGGATGATCCAACAAAATATAGTGAGCTGCCGTTCAGAAACACTAAGCTAAGAAAACATCTCTGGAAGCATTACGCTATGGTAGGCTTTTCTTTATGGTTAAGGTAAAAAAAAAAAAAAAAGGCAAGCAGTTTTTTGCAAGCAGCAGCATGTTAGCCCATTACATAGCAAACACAACAAACAGTCAAGACAATTTATTGTAATTTAAAACTAGTCAAATTTAGCTAGTGCAAACTACTTTAATGTAATTATTGGTCCTGCCACCCCCTTTCCCTATGTAACCTCACGTTGTATGCTATGCTTAAGTGTTCTGAGCACCTGTTTTCAGACGATGAGCTCTCCAATGAGTGCAAGAGAATTGCTCTTTCAGATATCGCCGTTACACTGACCGTGCCAACAAGGACTAAACCCAACACCAGAGGCACCAAGTGTTAAAAAAGCCCTAGCCCAAACCAAAACACACACACACACACACACACCAAAAACCCACACAGGGAATTCTTTTTGGCAATAAGGAGATATGGCAAGTTGGTGGAGTGACGCAGCGAACACAGCTGAAATGAACGAAACAAGTGACAGCAAGTTTATAAAAAGGAAAACACACCTCCACTTTAATTTGAAGTGTCAAACAAATATGCATTCATTTGCTCTCAAAGGCATACCAATCATCAAGCAAACAGATAGGCAAGGAATTTCCTTTGTCTTACTTATTTCCCACTGGTCAAAAATGTCTATTATGCTAAGTGGAAATTTCAAGAAAAGTCAAGTCTTTTTGGACCACTCAGCCCACTGATTTTTGTCTATGTTAGATAAGATCCCCGCCCCCCCCCCCCGACTTATATATTCTTTTTATCTAATAAATACTCAATGACTCATTCCCCTTTTGATCTTCACAGCTTCTCCTTTGAGAAAGTTCTCCCTCAAAACAACAAGCATAATTAAAAAAAGGTTTGTTTTTTTTTTTTTTTATTTTAGGCTCCAACTTTCCACTTTCAGAAGGTTCTGTCTAAAGATACCACAAAGCTAGTCATAACATGCATCCATTACTGGAAAGGGAGAAAACTGCTGCCAGCTTCAGCCTCCTGGAGAACTGGCAGGCTACACAGCCATTGGTCTTCAAATGCTAGGAATCTCCCTTAGCCATAAAACAAACAAAGCAACCCACACAGCTTCAGGAGGAACTTCTCCCATGGACAAAGAGCTCAACAGAGGCATTCTCAGGAGCTGTAGAAGTCCTACCCTAGCACACAGGTATATCCAACCTGTTGTCCATCTGTATCTTAAATCTGTAGGGTAATGTGGGAATTACTTGAGAAGAAAAAACAAAAAGAGGGGAAAAAAGCAAAGTCATCTGGAGGAATAGCTTCTCATGCTTGTAGGGCTACAGTCTCAGGGGGATTGCTGGCCTCCTCAGCAAGCCAAGCACTGGAGTCCAGGAAAGCAGTAAGTAGTCAAGAAACCCAGGTTCGCAAGCCAGCTTACCCTGGGAAGAGCTGAATCGACACCCCAGGAAGTGCTGCATGAGTCTGGGGCACACAGTGCTCCACAGGAGAACAAAAGCACAACCCCAACATCACACAAGCCCAATGGTGTCAGGTTAATAAATGAACCGACTGCTGCAAGTCTGAACAGATCCKACTTGGCGAAGCGCTGCTATCCTTTGATTAACATGAAGCAGAGGCTTGTATACACCTCAAGAAATCCATATGGCATGCAGGCATAATTAAAGTAATACACCTTCCTCTTTGTCTAAACAATACCGGGTTTCCTACTGTGTAAGTTAAGAAATAAAGATGAAATACAGACAGCGCAGTGACACTCCTGCATTAAGAGCCACCAGCTATGTTGCGTGAATCTCAGGCTAGGGGCTAAGACAGGAGGCTAAGCACACTAGATAGAAAAGGTCTCAGTCTCAGCCTACAAACCAAGAAACAGCAGAACTAGGTTTTATA
Organism: Oceanodroma leucorhoa; assembly: GCA_030449065.1. Lineage (NCBI taxonomy): Eukaryota > Metazoa > Chordata > Aves > Procellariiformes > Oceanodroma > Oceanodroma leucorhoa. Next base: position 272,852 of record JASVER010000012.1, on the reverse strand, counting down.
CCAATTAATAGGAAAACGATCTATAGACCAGAGCTTCAATCATATCAAATTCTGCAGAAAGCACTGGAAATTGAAGAAAAGTTATCTTCCAGGCTGCCACAAAATAGTAAGATTCTGCAGACAGCTTTTGTGGCTTTTATTAGTTCCTTTAGAGTAAATTTTCCACACTGCATGGTGTATTTAGTCATGCAGTTTCTTTAAACATCAGTGGGAACTGTGCAGTGGGTGGAAGACACAGCCGTTTAACTTACCTATTTTGCCTTTACATTGCTTGCCAGGTACCTAGTTCTGCAACACAAGGCACCCTTGCTGGTAAAGGTAGTGAAAGTGGAGCACCCCTCTCCACTTCTTTCTCTGCATCCCTGCTAGCCCTTGCAGCCCACCCCAGGATCTGCCCTGCCCCACGAGCCGACAGAACCCGTAATCTCACTCCTCACATCAGTTATTTCAGGTGGATCCCATCATGCTTCAAAAGCATACCTAATATCAGCAGAGTTAAGAGGAGACATGGAGGCGACAGACTGCTTCATGCAAAACATGCGGTGAAGAGGTAGGAAGAAGAGAAAACACATTGGCCAAAGCCCACGCAGACAGTGGGATTGTTCATGTTCAGACAGCTCGCTCGGTCTCTGCTCTTTAAAGGTCTGCATGAGAACAAACACGTGAGTAGCAACTGGGGAGGGGAGCTGCACATGTTTTCCTGCGCACTTCCCAGCACCACTTACTTTACTGAGAGATTCCAAGAGCTGAAGATCTTTTACTTTTTCTTTTTTTTTTTTTCTTTTTTTTTTTTTTTTTCCCCCCCCAGTTTTGTTCGTTTTAAATCAAGCATACTGTGCACACAGGCCTTTCTCTGCTTCTGTCATTTGTGGATGTTTCCATTCTAGTTTGTAGAAAACACTCACTTGCAAAATTTTAGATGCTTTGAGTTTGCCAAGTTATTTTTTCAAACTTTTTTTTTTTTTTTTTTAAACTAGTAGATATGCTCATGTAACTACAATGGTTACTAAAGTCAGTTATTCCCGAACACTGCTGGGATCTAGCTCCCAGAACAAAATTAGTGCTTGGAAAGTGCTTTCACTAATGACTCCTGACAGGCCATCCTGAAGCGTGCACTTAGCTTCTGATGCTGCATGTCATTTTTCTGCAAGTAAAACTCAAGAACCCACTTGCAATAGACTCAGGGACAGAGTTCACCAAAAGGTTTTCTTCATCAAATAGGTGACAAAGCCATCAGATTAATTTTTAATCGCTGCTGGCATATCCAGTATTTGTCTCTGTCCAAAGTCTCTGTGCACTTGGATACTGAGAATGCCACCACATTTGTCTAAGGGGTTTTCGGGTGTTTGGGGGCGGTGGGGGGGGGGTTGGCCTTGTTTCTTTGTTTTTCTGAGGGTAGGGGAGAAAGGCTGGTTGTTTCAATTCTGTTCTTTAAGAAATGGCAGAAATTTTTGAGACTTACATAGGTCACAGATTTGGACTACTAAAAATTAGGAATAAAAATTAATTCCAAGTGTACACACAACCAGCATCTGCACTTCAAACATATATCTTTACTTCCGTGTTTATGAACTCACTTCAGTTAGCTACTAAAAGGAGTCTTTCTGAAACAGACTCTATTTTCACCCTTTTCCAACCTGCCCTGAAACCTTAACTCCTCAAAACCTGTTTCAGGTGACATTTGTAATGCTTTCTTCAGAAGCAGCAGAAACCAAAGCCATGGTCAAACATCCATTTTAATCCATCATAAATCTGCATTACCATAACAGGGATGGTCTTCTTTCCTCCTCTGTGCCACCACAATTAGATCAATTAGAGAATTGATCAAGGTGAAAACCAGCTTTGTTGGTTGGAATTAAAGACCCCTGTAACAACAGCCCTACAGGGAAACCTTGATCAGGAGGGGTGGGAAACAAGGAGAAGGGACACACAAAGCAACAAAGCCTAATATTCATTCCTAATAACAGGAGAGCATTGCAGATAAAAAAAAAAAGTGGCTGTGTTAACTACATCAGCTAGTCTAATAAAAAGAAGCAGCCGCTCTTTACCAGCCTGGCCTCTGGGTATTACTTTGACCTACAGTTAACAACCTACATTAAGAAGCTTTCTGATACACAAATTTGCTGTCTGACTAGGCTGCTTCTAATTCCACACTCAGAAATTTTGCAGCCCCTTCTTCAGCTGAAGCAAATAAAGGTGAAGACCAGAGAGGCAACCTATCCATGCCTAGTAAGACCATCAGCACAGCACAACACAGCAGCAAACCTCACTCCTCACACTGGTTTAAATTGGAGCACCGGGGGGGGGGGAAATAAAAGCAACTACAGTGAGCTTAAAGCAGTGCACAGCTGAGACCAGCTCATCCCGCTTCAAGTTCTTTAAAAACAAAATCTGGGAGATGAAAACTAACTGGTGGGATTTGCCTCTGTGTGCATACCCACACATAGATGCATGGGTGTGTGTACGTGTGTATATATACGTATATACGACAAGATGAGGAGCTGCAAAAAACAGGCTGGCTAGTAAGAGAAACAAGAACTTAYAAATAATGCTTTTGCCCAAAAGTATTAAGTTGCAGGTTGACTTCATTTTAAATACCTGAACAAAAAGTGACACCCAACCATGAGATATTGAAGATAAGAAACCTGGGAAGCAGCAATAGAGAGAGCGTGCGGGCATGGTAGCTGGCAACAAGTTAGGTACAAGATTACTGCATGGGGGGGCGGGGGGGGTTGTATTCTCCTACCGAGGGCCCTGGAGGGAGATCACATCGGAGCAGGGAACGAGCAAACTAACAGCCCGTGAGGGCAGCACTGGAATGTGGCGTTGCTTCCCCAGCGCCAGCTCCCCACAAGCCATTGCCACATCAGCGGGAGCTCAGAGGAGACATCCAGAATGCGTATGGAGGGCAGGAGAACTGAAGGACAAGCTCATAAGATGTGGTCCAGTTAAGCAAAAACAAGGTGTCAGCCCGTAAGTATTGGAAGGCTGCATATATGGAACATTGGAGAAAGTGACAGGGAGGATCTTGTTGGTACAAATAGAAGKAAGAGGTTGACATTAAAGAAAAAAAAAATGCAGGGTGATCCCTGCTAGCAAAGCCTGCCTGGGTACGGAATAATCCTCCCAAGGAAACCACTCTGCTTAAGGCAACCAAGATGGAGCAGGGCATGGCGGGGAAGGGAGCTCCCAGCTGCGGCTCCTGTCAGCACTGATCTCCACCACCGCTCACAGGGGAGGAGGCATGCATCCACGCATCCATCCTCCAAAAACCAGCAAAGCCTTACCTTGCGTTGTACATATTATATAGGTATATTTAAAATCACCAAGGAATCCCCCAGCATGCCTTTGAAAAAGTTAATATCTGTCTATCTATATCCCTGCTCAGTGCTCAGGCTAATCCCTTCCTCTTAATTATCCTCCCAAGAACAAAATTCGGCACACACTTATGTAATACACAGAAACCAGGTTTATGATATGGAGGCACCCACTTGATGATAAGTTCTGTACAACACTACTGCGTTAGTCATCATCCTCACTTGGGGTTTTTACAGTAAGCATTGTGCTCGTAAAAGAAGAAGGGCGTGTTTCCATTTAACTAGCAATACGGCACAGAAGCATTTCTAATGTGCTCCACTGGAAGACTGTCTGTTTCCTGGCTCAAGGGCAAACAGTTTATAAAAGTCCTCCCTACCTCCAAACTCTTCTTTTGCAGTCTGCAACATCTCTTCACTCACCTTGGGATTCTATTAAGGACAGGTCACCTACTAAATTAACGCTAACATTTAAAAAGTAAAAACACTTCAATCATCAGCTCCATTAGCCTTCCAGCAAGAAAATGCACATTAAATCAAGCTGCAGGGTCTGAAATTTAATCACAAGTTTCACATCACACAAAAAGAAGGTTTGGGGCCACATTTTTAAAGTGAAGGCGCCTCACAGAATATGTACATCTCTTATTTTGCATATAGGTTCCTATGTCTGCTTTGCTGCTTGGAGGGGTTTCCAAGATGCCTGCAGATGTAAAAGACTGCTGGCTGGAAAAAGGTTCGGATTAGACCATTCTTTTTGGAACTTAATGGAAAGGGTCCAAAGACCTTCATATGTTTCATATAGAGAGCAAGTAGCAACAGTTTAGGGATGTCAGCAATGACCTCACCAGAAATATATTTTTTTTTTTTGTACATTTCACACTTTGCCCCCTTGTATGACATCATGACCCAGATATAGGCTATACAGCAGGCAGAATATCAGGCAGCATTGCAACCTCCTCAAACAGTGAGAAAAATACAGCCTTCATATCTTGGCTCATGGATGAGTCAAGAATTAGGAATTTAAGAAGTTATGCAAGCAAGCACAAACTTTAGGTAAATAAACACTAAGCAAAGGCCTCTCAGCACCAATGTGTGAGAATATACTTTCAGTAGTTCAGATCCTGATGTTCTGGTCATAACACCATGGACCACCTGTAGATGCCTCCTATCTCAGAAAGAAAATCCTTCTAAGTAGTAAACCAGTAAGAGGCCTAGTAAAAAAGCTGAGACTGTCACAGGTGTGATTTCAATAGGGGCACACACCTCTTATGGCTCCAACCCTCTCATGACATCAGGAGAGACGTTCTCATTTAATGAAAACTTCATTTGCAGAATGGTATAGCAAGACCAAAGCCATTTGGCCAGTTTGAGGGGGGACAGGAAAACAGGGAACAGATGGATGATGGCACTGATAAAAGTCTATAACTACTTGTACTGAGTTATATCAGCCAGCCAGCATGATTAATCCTGCAGTTCTAAGGTTAAGAGTTTGGTCACTGATTTGGAAAAAGAAAAAAAAAAGGTCAGGAAAAAGATGTATTACAGTCTCGTTCCTCTCCAAAAGGAAGGCTCAGAAAGCAAGCACAACCTCCTCAGTCCAGCTGTCAAAACAGAATCTCCAACAGAGAAGGCCAACAAGTTTGCTAGCTTACTCTGGAAATGGATAACAGAAAGAATTTCATGCTGAAACAGCCACAAAAATTCCCTTAAGTGACCTCTGGTATGCATAAACAGTCAGGACAGAGATAGTTCTTCACTGTATACGCTCTGAGCAAATGAAAGAAGAAAATGAGTTGCCTGTGGGAAGGCTTCTCTGGACTCCAGCTGTAAATGAGATCTGGGTATTTAGCGGAGCGTACAAAGCCAGAAGGACTTAGACAGAGCAAGGTTACCACTGGGAGCTGTGGAAGTGGCATAGATGATTCAGATGTTCACACTGCTTTTCTCTCCCTGTTCTCATCTGCCTCATGACCCTACTGCAAATAAATTTATAGCAGGACCCATTAGGTCTCAAACACAGAATTCACTACACTAGCACCCTCCTAAAATTTCAGGAGAGTTCTCACGAGCTCCCTAACTCTACCTCTATTTATGTACCAAAACGGTGCATAAATCAGGTAGACAAGTTTGGGGATTGGAGGGGTTGGGTTGGTGGGCATTTTTCTAATTCAGAAGGAATGCTGCTGGTTCCTCTCAGGCCTTTGAGTTTGGCAGCAGCCATGCAAGAACATCCAAAGGTGGGTCCCTGGCACCGAGTGCCCGATGCGTACCTTGACATGGTAGTGGGCATCAAGCAGGATGTTTGCAGGCTTGAGGTCCAGGTGGAGCAGCGGAGGGGACATGCAGTGCAGGAAGTTCATCCCCACAGCTGTCTCGTGGATGATGCGGAAGCGCAATTCCCAGGGCAGAGGTTCGGAAGCCAGGAGCTTTTCCAGAGACCCCGTTTCCATGTATTCCATGACCAAGCCAACTGGCTCTTTACAGATGCCATAAACAGGAAGGATGTAGCGAAACTTTGCCATTTCCATCTTCCTGGCTTCTTCCAATAACTCCATGCGCTCCCTGGGTAGAAGAGAACAGATGGTGAAGGATGGAGTAGCTGTTTCTTCTCCCCACCCCCTACCCCAAACATGCACAAAACATTTTTTAGGAAACTGAACACCACACTTCATGATCATCGCTTGGCTGAACCACGCTACATCTCACCAGCCTCTACTCCAGGCATATTTCCACATTTACTGACTTTGTTTTATGCTTCTAATGGCAGGCAGCTCACAGCTGCTGAACCACAGGCGAGTTGTACACTTCAACAGTGCAAATATCCCTAGCATAAAGCCCATCTCGCCGCTTTGATGTTTATGCTGTGCTGTTAAGAACGAGGACGATACATGTAGTGCCCAGATTTACCACCGCTGTAACTCCTTGGGCTAAAGTCATTAACTTTTTGTGAGTCATAAGACTGCGTTAATCAGGAGCAAGCACGGACAGCATTGCTTCAGCTGCCCTGCTGGCGCAGGCTGCCAGCCCACAGACCCAGGCCTTGGGAGAGGAATCCCCGGGACCCACCATTTCGGGGAGCAAGCTGCCCGCTGTAGCTAGGGGGACACAGCAAAAGTCTCCTTGTCCTCAAAACCCAGATTTGGCAACTCCAATACTATGCTCACTCAGCTCCAGCGGATGCTGAAAACTCCTGGCACGCCATTTTCGGTGATGTAACAGGCCCAGCGCCGGCACACGTAATGAGCACCCCTGGGTTGTTTACGGGTCACTTTAGCCTGACCCTGCAGAGCGCTAAGCGTTACTCAGTCCAAGCTGCAGCCTCCCAGGTCAAGACCCTTAATTGCCATGCTCTCCTTCTGCACCTCACACACGGCCTTTGGGCTGCAACAGCCCGCGAGGACTCACYGGGCGTCGAGTTGGAAAGGGGAAACAAGGGTCCTCTCCCCAGACCGACTGCACCCACAAAGAGGAGCCACACGTGATGGGTAAAAAAACCTTCATTCTGTCAAAAACTACGTTATTAGTGACTATGGGCAGTACCCAGAGCAGCTCTGGGCCACAGGTACTGATGCATCACTGTTGCTGCCACCCACCAGTTCACAAAAGAGGATGCAGGGAGGTCAGATAGGTGATATTTCCTGAAGAGACCCTCTCCTTTTTACACGACAGCTCTTGTAACATACCCAAGGCGTGTACACTATTTAACGGAGAACAGTACTTGAAGTAATAGGACAAAGTTTTAACACAAAGTTTTTACCCCTGGTAAACAGAGAGTCCTACTTCAAAAGAAAAAAAAAAAACATTGCTTTGACGCTCCCCTACCCCACACAGGCGCTTTGAGATGATCACCTCTCCTGGAAGAAGTCAGGGTTTAAATATAAATCTCGGCGAGGACTTTCACAGCGGCTGTAACAACCAATCAGAAGAAAGATGCTCGTACCCTCTGCAAGGCAGAAATCTCTGTTCCCTGCCCTCTCTGCCAGTCCCCGAGAGCTGGGAAACACCTGGGGACCGATCCTGACACAGTCGCAGTTTGTGCCCTGTGCCGCTAACAAGTGATGCCGGTTACCACTGTGGGAGCCTCTGTCATGGCAGAGCTACCAGTTCAATCAAACTTCTTTTTTTTCTTTTTTTTAAATCCAAGGCCAGCTAGGCGCACTCTCCATTTCCAAAGAGAAACGCCAAGTTCAACCATAGCGCAGTGAAGTCTCCCCTCCCCGTGTGTCATCCCCTCCCACCCCCGATGCCTGGATGACCCAGGGAGCAGCAAGCACCACCCATGCTGAAACGCAGCCTGCAAGGAACCCTCAGTGCTCCCACGTGAGAGCGATTTTGGGAGCTGTCATTCACCCCTTACACTCCGCATTAGGACACCCCCATCTGCTTCGCCTGCTGTGGGAAGCGCAGAGTTGATATTTGCCCAGACAAGGTTGGGAACGCGGTCTGCTGCCTGTTCCTCACCAGCTGTACAGCCTGCAATAACCCGATGCAGTTAACATTTCATGCTAGGGGCGAGTCTAGCCTAGCAAGAAGCAGCAGACCTATTTCAGAGGCAAGATCAGGCTGAAAAATGGTTTAAGAGGGACGTACACACTGGGAAGAAAAAAAAAGATAAGGGAAATCTTTTCTCTCTATTAACCATGTTGGCTCCTGCTGCTCCCTACAGCAACTTTCTTGTGAAATAATTGCCTTTGTAGACAAGTACCCAGTTTGCTCTTTGGCACGCTGGAAGGGAGCGCCTGTGAATAACACAACCAACTCCTTGCCCCCAAGCCACATGCATAGCCAGCATAATTCACCAGGCTTCGGCGGGCTGAGCTCTGGAGTCAAGGATGTAAAATACCTGTCTGAGCCCTCCAAGGCAAGGCAAGAACCCAGCAACAGCTAAAGCCTAGCAAGAACCAGTAGACTCCCGGAGACGGGGTTCCCGGGCTAAAGACAGCCTCAGAGAGCACAGCCAAAATCACAGGCATCAGCTGCTCGAAATGGGGCATTTTCCCCATTGAAGAGAGAATTTCCAGTTTCAACAAAATTAAAAAAGCTCCCTTTCTGCTTGGACGAGACCCAGTTATTTGAGTGAATTAACTGACTGATTAACAGGCAAGTGCCCTTTCTCTAATTTGCCTGTTTAAATAAAACCCCCATACAACAATTGCCACCTTTAGCATCTTCCCATACCCAGAGCGTTCAGAACTGAATCAGCCAGGGATCTGGCACAGCCAGGGAGACATGTCAGTTCTCAAATACAGACCCCTGTCACCTTTAGAAAACCAGAAAAGGAAAAAAGACAAAAGGAATAAAGAGAGCCAAAGTGCAACTCAGTCATTAGCCAAGTGCTGGAGTGCACTTGCATTAATCGTATTAACACAAACAGCTCGTTAAACCAAGATCTCCTCCATCAGGCAAAGATCAAAGGTCTTTCCCTTTCCTTTTCCCTTAGAGCAAGGTGCTACTGGCACTCAGCACAGTCTTAGGTGTTCTCAGTGCGCCCATCACCTCAATACGCAAGTGCTAATGCTGCAACAAAGGATGCTCTAGGTATCCTTCACATTCACACTTAACAGATCAAAGTATGGGATGGGGGGGGGGGGGTACGTTACTCCTAGTGCTTAGAAATTATTCTGCACTATCACCAAGAAACACTTCCCTCCAAAGTGGAGGAAAAAAGCTCCTTATGAGGTTTTTCAGTCAAGAGGCATGGGACTAGCCTCTGTTATAATAGAGCTTCTTATTTAACACCTACACAATTAAAGAGTCAGAATTATCTTCTCTAAGCACCTTGGCTCCATTCCCCTCCCTCTCCAGTACTATATCCTAACATTATGGTAATAAAAATTTAAAAAAGAAGAAGCTCGCACACAGGACAGCTGAGCTCATGTAAATCATGGAGTGCATACACTTTCCCCTCTAATAGTATTAGAAGACAGGGGCACGCACATCAAGAGGTCTAGCACTGGGCTCAGTGCCAAATAGCATCTCTGTCAGAGAAGCTGTCAATGACAGATCAGCCATTCTCAAAGCAATCAGAAATATTACATGAATRGGGGACTTCTGACATCCCCGAAACAGCTGTCTGCTTCCACTCAAAGTCAGACCCCGAATGGATAGGGCTGCATTCTTTGGATTCTCCTGGAGAGACAAGGGACTTACTCCTGCCCACTGCCTCACTCCCCAGGGACCAGCCCTTGTACCACAAACCCTGCCACAAGAACAGCAAGAATTACGACTATATCCACATTTGCATGTAGCCAATCTTTATGCCCTAAAGATAACACTGTGTTATAAAAATACAACTTTAAACTCACAAGGCAGTCCTTGCAGTTTTATATTCCCCCACCACTACCATCACATTTCCCTAATGGAGTCTGAGACAGAGCAGTTAAAGCTACTCCAGAGAAACTCAAAAAGCCCTGAAAACCTGTAATGGGGCTGTTTCTGTGAACCACCTCCAGACGCAGAGCAGCCAGGCTTCTCCCAGCCCGGGGGAGATCCAGCCCTGCACAGCCATGCTGCTCTCCTGTGAGGAATGCAAGTTACCTCTTTACAAACTGCTGGTGGTGAAGACGGGGTCCACAAAAATACACCACCCTTGAATTTTTTTAGGGACTTTTTCATCTGCATCATGGCAGACGTTTAAGAGCATACGGTGACCTCTACTCTGCAGGGTACAGCTTTAATGACCTTCACACTGCTGATCCTCAGAAAGGAACGTGAATAAAAGAAGAAAAGAAAAGCCACCCCGTGGTCAGGGCAGAGTATGTTTGGGGAAGGAAAAAAAAAAAAAAAAAAAAAAAAAAAGGAGAAAATCCCTTCTTTCAGGTTAACACAGATGTCAGCCCCCTAACAGATCTCTGCCGCACAGCCCAGGTACGAGAGGATTACAGGTTAACACAGACAGCCAGGCTTACCCCTGCTCTTTAAGGAGCACAAGGTATTAAGTTCTACCTGCACATCCGGAGACTGCCAGAACAGACACTCAGTCACCTTCGTCACCTAAATAAATACAACATCTGCTAACAGCAAGGCATTTCTAAAACCTCCTAAATGTCTAAGTCCTACTCCATTCCTAAATCCCGGTCCTGCAGAGGGAGGCACATGTAGGAGCTTGCTCATTTTTTTTCCAGTCGAGGAGGCAGACCTTTCCACCTCCACGCCCCATAGTCACCCCCCACCGGCTAACACCCCCAGCCAAGAGCCCTCTCTGGGAACCGTTACGTCCTTCACACTCCTTATAGTCTGCACGTTTACGTTCAGCTAGAAGAAATCCACAAAGGCTTCCAGGTTGTTCCCTCTGAGCTCACCACCCTTTTTCTCCAGACCATATTTCCATTCTGGCCAACAGAGGTGAAAAGAAGAGACTTTGCGCTCTCCACTGCACGTCCTGGGGGAGAGGCTCCTCTGCCTTTCTGGATCACACAGTCTTTTCTTCAGGCTTCCATTGAACCTCCCCATCTTGAGTCGCATGGGGGAAATGTGATCTCAGGAGGCAGAAAGTGGGAGCAAATAAGGTGTTAGGAATGGAATTTGGCTCGATCACCTGAGAGGGCTTGGGCTTAAAGGTAAAAACACTTCTGGCTGTACATTCAGTTTTTCTTCTGCTTGAGGCCACTTGGCTCTACGCTGTGATAATTGCCAAGGGAATTACTTCAACAAATCTCTTACTATCTGCAGAAACACAGTAAGGGAGACTACAGAGTATTACCGCCACCAAGCCATTACAAACAGYGTTTTAATGTGGTACCAAATAAATAAATAAATAAAAGCCTCTGTTTTTCAGTTAATGTTTTTGATACCCCTGGTAATTCTTCTAACTCTGCTGCTTCACAAGGTTCCAAGAAACGGCTAGTCAAGTTAATCTCCTGGATTAACAATCTAATTACACAGGCTTGTTTCAACCTGCGCACTWAAGAGGCAGTGTTTTATTTTGTCTGTGCCCCCCACCCCACCCCGCCCTTTGAATGGCACAACTTTCTTAGAAAAGTTTCCGGTGAAAAGTCTCTTTGGGAATGGGGGAAGCAGCATCACCAACTACTGAAAGGGGTTTGGTAGAGCAGCCTAGAACCAAAGGAGAAGCATATACAATTTCAGCTTAGCTTTAATTTTGTAGAAACAGCCTTTTCAAAGGCCAGGGACCCTCCAACTTCTAATTAATGCTCCCCTTAAGCATCTGAAGCACAAATTCTGCAGTAAAACAAATAAATTAGTGTTTCAGGGATTGGATTGTTAAAATTAACTAGGAACTGCAGGAGCCCCACACCCTCAAAGTTCCCAAATTTTCAAAGCATTTTTGTTTATGGCACTGCACGTTCGTATGGTCTCTCCAGTATCTGCATACCTCATAGCCACTGAGGGACAGGTGGTTCTCTGTTGCTCATTGAAAATATTAATATAGAGATTTGGGAGCAACTATCAAAATTAATGTTCATATTACAATAGGTGGCAGCATCCTTTGTCTCTGACTGAAAATTAACTTTTGAGTAAATTTCTAAATGCATTCTGCAAATGAGAAGTATAACAAATGTTCTAGCTTATTTTTAAGAGGTGTTTTAATTTTAACTGCAAAATTAGTCAGCTACAATGCAATTTTGATTAGGCCTCAATAAGCATCAAGACTGAAATCTACTTTGAAGTTTTAATGGTAGGAAAGCTTGCAGATTAACCCAATAATACACCCTCTGCAATTTTGAGGTCTTTTCCATTTTATTCACAGACAGCACAGTTACCCTATGCATATATTAAACTCCCTCTCCCCTTTTAAACAAGGAACATTTTTATCTTATTTGCTATGCTATATGAGCCATGCCTACGGCAAAGTCAGCAATTCAGATAACGGGCGAGATGTCCCACTACCCTAGTAATCTTGCAGAAGATGGGCTTACAAACGTTTTCAATCTTGGGCCAACTTATCTCCCTYCTCCTGCAGGAGCCGCAACAAGGGAAACCTTTTGTGACTGAACCAACCCATATCTCAAAAAATGAACTGCAGAACCAGCTCGTGAGTTGGCAGAGATCCCAGAGATCAAGGTGGAGCTGGAAAAGCTCCATGAATGCAACTTGGCCATATTCACCTCCCTCTGCACAGACGCTGACCTGCTGGGAAATCACTACCGTCCCTCAAAACAGAAGGCTGCTTCTTAATATGCACCTGACAGCCTTCCTCTCCTAGGAAAGGAGAGAACTGCACTCGATAAGCCCCCATCACATGCAGATGGTGTGAGCAGAGCGTAGCTGACTGTCCTCCACCATGGGCCACAGCTAGTTACAGAGAGGAGATGAGCCGGAGGGGGGTTGCACCCTGTGGTATCTTCACTTGCAACATGTAGCTCCGCACTGGACTACCCAGGGAGGACACATCCTGGGCAGACGCAAGGAGAAGTGCTGGCCCTGAACTGAAGCTGGAGAACTATTTCCCAGCACGTCTCCTTTCAGCACCCAGTCCTGAAAGACAGCACACCCGTGCCCCAACGCCCCCCACGCCGATCCCGCTGCTCGCCCCGCCACCATCTACCAAACGGGAGTCACAACACACAAGGCACCTACAAATGCAAGCTAAAGGGCTTGGCTTTTCACAAGGCAGGGAGACACGGCGGGCCGGAGATGCCCCCGGATCCCATTTGGCATCGCCACTCCTGCACTTCCCATTCGGGACTGCCTTCGATGACCTTTGGAGCTGCAGCAGGCGTCACGCTTTAGCGCAAGCCAATACACGCCACGACCAGGGCAGGGCAAAATGCTTTCCGAATGGCTTCAAGGGAAGAAGCAGGACCTACACTGCAGCCGAGCGGCAGCTCTTTCCAAGCTGCTGCAAGTGGCTAAGCAACATAGCTTATTCTTTGAGGGAGGCCAGCCCCATTACGTACGATATAACTAAAGGTGTCGGTCCGGGCTTCGCTTAAGTGTGACAAAGGCCACGTTTGCCTGGGGAATATTTAATTGCGCGGCTCTCTTTGCTGCGTTTAGTCAGACCTTCATACCCGTTGGTGCYGTTGGTAAACAGGGCTGCGAGACGGGCTGCAGCTACCGCGCTCCGGCCGCGTCGGCGTAGGGCTGGGTGGGTTTGGTTTAGTCTTTTTCATGTACGCTCCCGAGATCTGTAACTCTGGGCTATACCGCTTGGGTTTTATTCTCGAAATTAAGGTGTTGCAGCGGTAGGGCTGTGGAGGGGGAGCCCTCAGTCGCCCCGCGGCTTCCCGGCTGCGCGCAGCCGGGAAGCCGCGGGGCGACTCAGGGCTCCGGAGTGCTTGGAGAGGGTCGCTGCTGCGGGAAGAACCGCTTCCCCCCGCTCCCCCCCCCGCTTACTTCTCGTCCACATGGAGGCTGGGCGAACACTTGATGGCGAGCCAGGTCTTCCAGTGGAGGTGCCGCACCTTGTACACCTGCCCGAAACCTCCCGAACCGATCTTCTCCCAGCTACCGAATTCGCTCTCCTCGAAGGTTTTCAGCAGTCCCATGGTCCACGGGGAGCCGCTCTCCCGCGCCATGCTGCCCGCCTGCCCGCCCGGCACCGCGGTGCGCAGCGCCGCCGCTGCCGTCACCGCCCGCCCAGGTGAGTCAGGTGTGACGGGGGGGGGCGGGGTGGCGTCACTTCCTGGGCCGGGCCTACCCCCCCCCCCTCAACCGCCGCGGGGAGTGGTCGTGGCCCGATCCGGCCGCCGGTACCCGGGTCCCGCTCCCAGCCGGGGCGCAGGCAGCGGCTCGGGGGCCGCAGCGCCCTCCTTGGCCCCTCGGAGGCAGCCAGGATGTCCCCGGGGTTGGGGCAACGCTTGTGGCCCTGCCCTTGCTTCTCCCGACACCGATAAAGGGCGGTCCCCCCCCCCCATCCCTGGGTGGGCTCTCCAGCCGCCCCTCTTCTCGCCCGGGCAGCTCCCGTGYCCCAGCAGCCCCGAAGCCCGGCAGCGGGGTGCAGCACGCGTGTCCAAAGCTCCCCGGGCAAAAGCGATGGGGCAGGAGGGAAGCGCTGTGCAGGCTGTGACAATTAAGCTATTAAATAAAGGGGGAGGGAAGCACCAGCAGCTGCCTGCCTGCCTTTTCTTCCAGACGGGGCCCGCTCTGGGAACCCCAGCGGGCGGCATCCCTGCGGCAAAGGAGGACAAAGTGAAGACCTGCGCACCCTGCTCGGGTCCGAGAGACTCGGGCCCACCCGCTCTGGGTGGCGGGGGCCGGAGTCTGTCCAGGCACACTCCGAAGCAACAATTTTTAGGCTCTGGGAAACTGTACTGGCAAGAACTGATGCGTCTCTGTTTTTTTTAGTTGCCCCTGGGATTAGGAGCTTTGATGATCCCAGCGGCAGATTTCAGTGCCTGAATCCTTTTGTGGATCTAATTGCAGGTACCACAGGACTCGGACCGCTGGATAAAGGGTCTTTGTTACTGAGATGCTGCAGCTGGAAGGAAGGAGTCTGCAGCCTTTGGTATGTAACGTGACCGTAAAGAGRGTATTCCAATCTACATCATGACCTTCACACCTATCGCATGTTTAAAGGTTAATAAAGCTCGTGTTTGTTTGTTATAGCGAATATCAGACTCAAGCTGATTGTTCTAGGCAGTTAGTGTATGACCATTTAATCTGGCGAGTTAGGCAATAGATAGAGGACAATGTGTTTTAAAGCTAGGATAATAGCAGTAGTCAGTCTTGTCTTTGCAAAGCTCCATTTAAAAAGGATCTATAGAAACATTTAATTACTTTCAAAAGACATGGGACATCAAGTCTGTTCTCAGGGCTTTATTCCACATGGACTTGTTCCTGCTTAATTTACTCCGGATTAAACTAAACAATGGCTTACTCTGAATGAGAACATCTATGTATAAATAAATCAGGAATACGAAATAGCTGTGTGTAGAGACAAGCCCTTAGGCCACCTGTGTGACCCAACAATACACCTCTATCTGACCTCCTTCTCCTGGCTATCATCCTAACTTGTTCCTTGCTTTGATTTGGGACTTCAGCTGTGACTGGATCAGCCTGGAGAGACTGGCACGCTCTCGAGGAGCTCTGCTTAAGTTGAAGTGATTTGGAGAACCAGGGTGTGCACGACTTTTTTCCAAATAGCACACCAGATATTTTATTCCACTAATGATACATTGCCATTCAAACTCTTGTTTCACTGGGAAGATGGTGAAAGTTGTAAAACTAAGTGAGTTAGATGAAACCCAGCTTGCACTTAGTTGGCAGTTGAGTTTAAGCAACAGGTGGATTGTATACCTTCTACTTGCACTGTGATTTGAGAATTAATTCAACAAACACCAGCAACAAAGGAGTGAGAGCTCATGATAGAACATGGAAAGAGTTCATCTAAGAGAATTTCCATTACTTAAGTGCTTTCAAAAGGACTGGGCCTAAATAAAATTCACAGTGCTTAGAGAACTGGCTGCCCAGCCTCTGAGTTTGTAGTTGGTGAAGTGTAGGAAGGCTAGAAAAGGGCACCAGAAGAGCTTGTCTTCAAGAGGCAGAAAAAGAAGGTGGCAAGGGAATTCCAGAGCAGTCAGGTCCTTGACTAAAAATAAATAAATAAATACAACATGCTAACAGCTGGCCAGGCTGACAAACAACAGTCAATTATTGAGAACAAATCATGTGAGACCAACCTAATGTTATTTTTGTGGCAAGGTAACCAGTCTCATCTAACTCCTTCTCTCCYGTGTGTGTACGTTAGCAGGCATCACAAAGAAAACTTTCTTCTTACTCTGTTGCATTGTCTTGCAGTATTTCTCAGTCCTTTCAGAGAACAGGATTTAATCCAGTGCTTTAGCCTTTTCTTTTTATAATGAAATCCTTCTAAAGGGTTGCTTGTACGTAGTATGTGTATGAAGTCAACCAACCTGAAGCTTTAACAGGTTGTAGGGCATCTTTGTCCTGTATGTTAGAGCTAAAGCATTTTGCTTCTACTTTCTGTGAACAGATAGCAGACGGCAACTACGTAATAGCTTTAAAGCTGATACAAAAGAGCACTAAGTTGCAGCTTTCCGAAAGAGAAAACAAAAATTCATCTATTCGCCCACTCTGCGAACATTTAAGCTATGCTTAGGTGTTTATACACAAACGGTGCAATACCGCAGTTGGCTTAAGCCGATCCAAAACTACATTGTCTCTGAAGGAGGCTGCCGTCCCCTCTTTTGTGTCGGTGCTAGTATTCACAGGATTGTACTTGGATTCACGTGGTTGAACAGTAACTGAATCAGCTCAATGATCTCACTTAAAAACACTCTCTTGGTTAGTTTTCAGACAGATCAGAAAGCTGGCCTGACTTACCAGATGCTCGTTAATGTCAACAGAAAGGGAGGCGAATAGGCTGGAAGGAAACTACCTCCGAAGAAGGTGATGAAAGGGGCATAGTTACACATCGTAGCAGATGCTGGAGTTCCTTTCTGATCTCATTTAAAGCACACCCTCGCAAACAACTGAGAAGTGTGGTGTGGAGGTGGAAATGAGCGGTAGGAAGAGGGTGGGAATTTTTAAACCAACTTTTCCACTGAAGAAATTAAAAAAAAAAAAAGAAAAAAGTACAGTGCAGGTAATCCTACTGAAATCAACTACACACTCCAGCTGGGCTGGTCCCACCGCCCAAAGTCAGGCACGTGTAGGAATTTTTGCTAGTTCAGAGTTTAAGTTAATGGCAGCTCTGCCTGCTCAGCACCCCAACAGTCAGCTGCTTTATAAATTGATTTGAACATACAAAAGTAAGCCATGAATTAAAAGGCAGGCTGGAGACCATGCTTGGACCTTCATCAGCGTGTTTTTAGTGCTCGTGACTGAATCAGAACACAAGTTAATAAAAATCTTACGGCTTCCTTGTAAAGCTGAGAACTCTTCTTTAGAGGCAGAAAACTGAGGCACATCATAATTTGCTGGCAATCACATAAGCTCCTCGCTGTAGAGACAGTAACAGAACGTACTCTCTATTTGATGTGACCTAGTAAGAAAATTACTGTTTTGGGGCTTTAGGTAGGCTTTGCAGATTGCTTCTAACGCATCTTACTTCATGGAATTATATGCCAAAAAACAGATCAGGGCAACCACTCCTCTCCCAGACGCTAAACTTTAAAGCCCATGCAAAATAATAGCGCTGCTTAATGATCCAGCTTTGAGAATTTTTTCCAAGAGACAAACACTGCGCTTTTTCACAACTGCTTTCGTAGAAACTACTGAACTATTTTTGCTAACATTCTTCCTCTGTAAGGATAATAAAAAGCTCTGCTTTCAGGAACTTAATTGAGAAGTATTAAACAACCCAAATTTGACATATATCTCATTATCAGCTTTGTTTGTTCATGATGGTAGAGAGCYCGTACAAAGTGAAAAAAATATAAATTAAAAAAAAGATTAATCACATTCGTGTGAGCAGTGAATGACTAACACGGTTGTTTCTGTGGTATTAAGGAAAAGAATGCCTAGTTTTAAATTTTCATTCTCAAACCTCTGAGAACAAAAAAGGTGTTCTGCATGAGTTCCCCAAGCTTGATCTTGCTCTGCTTCCTGGCAGACACTGTAATTTTTTAGGTACATTTTTTCCTGCTGTTAGCTGTGCTGCAGGGCACCATCTCCGAGGTCATTATCAAAGGGTTTCTTTGTCAGCCTGGCAAGCTGTCTCCTCCTGCCTCCACAAAGCCAAGGGCTAGTCCGGTCCCACCGAAATCCACAACGGTCCCGTGCCAGAGCCACAGTTAGACATTATGCTGGTTTTACAGACTCAAGTGGACCTGCGCCAGTTTACCTTATCTGATGATCTGGCTCCATGAGAACAAGTCCCTAATGACTCACGTCCACCTCATACCTGGTGTGCATGGGAAGAAGTTGTTTTTCAAGCTGGGTCCCACAAATCCCAGCAAATAATGTCGTTTCTCGTAGAGCTKCTTTCTTCTAGGAGGCGCTGAATAAAGTATGTGTTCAACGAAGATATTTTCTTGACACTTGCCCCATGTCACACAAGGTCGTACCAGGTGGCAGGGTGACTCGGAGCGTGCAGTCCGCAGGCACCCTCCGTGGGCTCTCCTGTGAGACAGCACTCGGCAGCACTTGCTGGGGAGAAAGCCGCTTCGGAATCATGTTGAAAATTAAGCAGAAACAAAAACCTAGTTTTCAAAACCGGATAGATTTACATACAGTTATTTTAGTACAAATAACTAGCATAAAAAATTTATAATTGGTATCAAAATCAGGAAAAAAAGCCTTTTTTCACCAAAGTGCTTTAATTCAGATGGATGTTTTATTTTGCTTTGTACATGCAAACCAGCATCTTGGAGTGCTAATATAACACCAAAATCTTAACATAAAATTTGAAAAAGCTCTTTGAAAAAACAAATTTGAAATCCATTGTGGCTAACTACTATTGCCTAGTAAACACATAGGTGTTAACAAAGCCTCTGTATACAAACTAATATACGAATGTAAATTCTAAACTAGATGACTGACAAGAAAGTGGATGTAACTTTTTAGCTTTCCAAGGCCTTTGTGTGAATGCAAACACTGTGAATAATAATGAAGTGAAACAGGTACCTAAGCAATAGAATAAAACTCTAGAGTGTCATTAAGCAGCATAAATGAGGGAAATTATTTTAAAATATGATTTTAAAAAATAGGTTGCCATTAATAAATTATCATCCCATTGTGCCTGCCCCCACAGTTGATTTTGTCTCCAAAATGTGTTTAATAGGCTTACATGAAGTTGTGGCAAATTAGAACTTGCAGGTCATACCCTTGCCCTGCAAGTGTGGTTCCACAGCTCACGTACAAATCTATAATGCCATGTTTAAACCTGTCATGTGAAGCCCTGAACGGGCTTTGTGTAAATTAACCTTGGTACCTGCAACGCAGCTTGCACTGAAGGCAGGAAACTCCCAGTCGGGCAGGCATGGGGATCTGCCCAAAGGAGTAAATTGTTGGATATTGGATGAGAGGCTTCTGGTAAGYTATTGTAAAAGATCTGGAAAAGACTCCTCTGTATTCTGGTTGACTAATACTTTCCATTATAAAGGACTCTTTCTTTGGGAAGCATTAACACCTCTGTTGTTTGTTGCAGGCCTTTGATATTTAGCAGGGGAAATCCCAGAGGCTATAGTGGTACCTATTCATTGCCCAGAGAAACGTGAGTCAGTTTTACCCGTATTGTGAAGTATTAAAAATGCTGGGTCTCTGATTCATGCACAAAGGCAGATTAAAATCGGGCTGCCACCCACATCTGTCTGGCCTGCCCCCACTGCACAGATGGCTCAACTGCTCTTGAAACATCAGCTGAATTGCCACAAATTACAGCCCGGCATATTTAATAATACTAAAACCTGAGCACAAAGATCTCGGCTGCCTGCAAAGCAGGAACTTTCAAGGCAGTAACAGGGTGGACAGCTATGGGAGGAGATTTTTACTGCCGTCACTTTTAATCTGCCTATATTTGTGACAGGGGTCTTAAATTCCTTTTCTCTCTCTGGCCAAGACTGCTAAACGTCATAGACAACCTGGCCTAGGTTGCTAGGCTGAAGCAGCAGTGATCACCGCTGTCTGAGCGCAGGTGCCCAGTCAGAGGTGTGACTTAGGGCTCCCTCCAGCAAGCCACACTGCCATTCATGACGCAGCTGTAGCAGAACGGCACAGGCCCTTCAGTCGGCTCGCTCTCCCCACGCTCTTCGTGACAGCAAAGGTAGGAAGCAGAAGGAACAGTTCATGTAAGAGCGTAACAGCTCCTATGCTGATACCACCTCCTCAACGGCTCCTACTGGCCTTTTTGAGGGCCCCGGGCAGAGCACTGTGCTCTTCCAGCCGTGGGGATGAGCGGGAATGAGCCCTTCCTTTCCCTAGCCCCGCACACAGGCCTTGCATGGCCTCATAGTCCTCACATGCAAGAGCAGTCGGCAGTTAGATGATGAGGGGCCAGTTCAGGGGAGACAGTTTTCTACAGAAGATGCACAGCATAAATCCTCCCACAGAGAAGTGCCGCAGAACCCTTGGGGTTACACGGCAAGCTCACTCCAGGCGGCTTATTTTTGTTCAAACTATTCCCAGGCTGTCTGTCTGATACTCCATTCCGGTTGGCTGGGACCTCACCYGTGTGCAGGCCCATTGCTTGTCCTGGGCTCTCGGTATCAGTTTGTCTACACAAAGGAATGGACATTCAGTAATGTGGCGGTGATGCAATACTGCTCTGCGTACGCGCTGGAAGTTGCTTTCAAAGTGGCACAGCAAGCCCCTCTCAGAGAATACCTCTGGGTCCTCAAGGGATGCTGGCTTCTAGTAGCTGATGCAGGGTAAGCTGGTCTTCTAGCTGACTTCTCCTGTGTGTAAGTCGTACATACTTTAGTTGGAGGGCACATTCAGTTCTTGTTTTAAAAAATGTCTCAAACGTCGTAATTCATTTTTACTGTGATGAAAGATACCTGTTGTTTTGTCTATGCCCTTCATACAAGAATCAAATAGAAGTCTTTACCAAGYACTTTTCCTAAGAGGTCAGAATATCTATGGCTATGTGGAACTATTTATGAAAATACAGTTACGCACATTTAGCTATGCTGCCAATATCATTCATTTACTTTCTCATCATTGTACCTGCAGCATCCAACAAATAAGTATAAAATTTCCATTATACCAAATGTTATATAAATCCTAAAATGTTATATAAATCCTATGAACATCTTTAACTGCTTTATTTAGACATAACCTTCTTTTTTATTTAAACATATTCATTTCACAATACATTGTAGCTTAGAAGTCCATTATAATAATAAAGTCTCTCTAATAACTCTTGAAATAATTTTAAAGTCACTAAGTAAAGTCAAGAAACCTGGAAAAATTGTATATTTTTTATATACATCTCACAAGCTGTTATCTGATTTCTAATAAACAACATAGCGGGCTRATAAAAAAAATGGGATGTTTTACCTACCAATTCAAACTGTTTGTCTCATGCATTGGTTCAACACTTTCCCCACAGGCTATATTTTTTTAATAAATAAATAAATACACACACACACATATATACGCTATATGAATATACAGAACTTGAAAGTTTTTTTCTCCAAAAGGCTATAAATGCAAGTATTATGTGTGCATAATATTGTGTGTATCTTGCATGTATTCTCTAAGCACATTAGAATAATTTAACATGAAAGCTGAGAAAACACAGTATTATATACAAGATTTGAAAAGGATAAAAGTGAAGACTTTAAAACATATTCTGTTTAATAAAAAAATAAACCTCTTCTGAATTGTATACTTTTCACAGTTTTTCTAGAAAGATATCTGAATTCCCAAGCCGAGTTCCATTTCTACTAGTTTTTCCTTCACATTCATTGGTGTTGCTTCATCAACTTYAGCTGAAGTACAGCTGTTTTCGAATGGCTGTACAGCACTTTGAAGTTCAGAATACACAGGCTCTGGCATAGAAGTCTCTGTTTCTACCAGAACATYTTCTCCAGTAGCTTGTGACCATGGCTGAAGCTGCGTGAAAAGTACTTCTGCTGCTGAAGTGTCTCTTTCGCAAGAGTCACGTCCTTCTCTTCGAAAACTATTTTGACTTGCAGACTTGTTTGTTACCGTCTTGTTATTAAGAGCCTGACCTAAACCCATGACAGCATTATATACTGCTACATTCAAAATCATGTGACCCTCATCATCTTCTTTATATCTAAGGGAATAAAATTGAAAATACTGAAAATACAAGTTACGAACATAGCATTTACAGCAGAAAATAAGAATAACATCTAATTAAATTGCCAAAATTAAGAATGTCAGCAATTAAATGATGAATTAGATTGTATTTATTAGGTGGCACTCAAACAAAAGATGCTCTATGTGAAGGAAAACCTGCAAGAGGGTTCCAGTAAGTACTTTTTATCAAATATACATCATGTAACAGAAAATAAGAGACACCTATTCATAATTATATTTTATTTTCTGGATTTTCTTGTCCCAAAATGGAGAGTATGGCTTGTTTATACTTCAGAAGCTGTTGATATATTTATGTACTCTCTTTGATAGATACAACTTGCAGGCTCAAAAAATTTCTTTCAACAATCTAGGTTACAAGATTTTCACAGTGGTAAAAGCTCTAAAAGCAAAGACCTTTTTTTCCTTGGTTTAACCATCTTTACACTAGGTTTTCCATCATGATAGTGAAACCTAAGTAGTAAACTGTTTCACGCTCAGAATGTTTAAAAGTGAACCAAACTTAATATAGCATTTAATTAAATATCTGGATTTCTTAAACAAAACGTTTAAAAAAAAAMCAAAACACCAAAAAACACCAAAACACTTTATGATATGAACAAGAATCAACTGGTAACATACCTGAAACGAGAATGACTGCTGAGTTTATGAGCTTTTCGAAGATGTAGGGTCAATGTATAACTCCAGGAGAAACATTTCTGACAGATGTGGCATTTGTATTTCAGAATGCCATTACTCTTGGAAAGAAAGATTGTTAGAATCATTGAAGGTTTGCATGTATATATGACAAAAAATAATCCCTTGTTGAAAAGGGGAAAACCACACTAACTAGCTGAAAACCTTTTTGAAGTTAACTTCCTAAAATGTTTAAAACTTGTGGTTTTTAGAACTTGCCTAATTAAGGAACCCCAGTGAACATGGAAATTCTCTGCATTGGCCATCAGTACTGCAGATATCTCCAACAGTAGTGTGACACATAGCTTCCACTAAAATATATTCATTTTACAACATAGCAGTGTTCCTAACTCAGCAAGTTGCAGAAACAAGCAACAAGCGTGCATAAACCATAGCAGTCAAAACTGTATTTTAATGTTGTGGCCAGACTCACCTGATTAAAAGTGATGTAAGCTTTACACACTTTATAGTTTCTCTATTTTCAGGTAACATATTAGTTCTAAGGATGGACTACCAACACTAGGAGAAAGGTTACACTGGATTTTAATCCCTGAAATATTCTGCTGTTGCGATTAGGATTGGCATGGGCTTTTTTTTTTTTTTTTTAAAAAGGCGGGGGGGTTGGCCAGAGTTCAAGACTGTCAGTATGCAACTGTATGCATCTAAGGTAAGCACACAAAATCTATAGGTAAGGATGAGTCAGATATTTGCATAATACTTGCAAGAGTCCTAGAAATGTGCAAATAAATACTTGATTTGATGCAAAAATGAAACATTTCATTAATTCACAAGAAACTAAACACACATAAATTCGAAATATTACTCTCACTTATAGCAATATATTTTATTCTGCTATTTAATATGCTTACCACATGCGCTCTCTTGTAATGCTGTGTCAAAGTTCGTAAAGTCCGTGAAGTAAAACCACATCCTTCAACATCACAGCTGTAGGCATCTGAATCATTGTGTGTTTCAACATGTTTATGCAGATCATACGCGTTCTTAAAACTGAAAACAAGGTAAAACAAATAACAGATATAATAGTACAGAGGAGTAGTCTTGTGGTTAATGTTTAGGACTGGGAGGTAGTAATTTTTGGCTCTGACAATGACAAGTGAAAGCGGAATATGTGTAAATCGCTTCTCTACCTCAGTTTTTCCACCTGTCAAAAGGGGATAGTACAGACATCTCTTTGATGTGCTCTGGATTTCATTTTCCGTTCCCTCTTTCTTCCCACACATCCACACCATGCCCAAATCTAGGTAATTTTTCCACAACCGTGTTGCAAGGCATCACCCTCTCTTTCTGTTCACATAGAGAAAATTCTTGTCCGTTGTTGGTCAGTCACTTCATCCTCTCTGGTCTAGAAATTCAGATTATTTCCTTCTGTCCACCCACAGTGTGAACACAAAAGTACTTAAATATTTGTTCACTTTATCCCACTTCCAGCATACAAAGGCTAGACCTCTCATATTCTCTGGCAAAGTTAAGCATAATTTGCCAAAGCTTGTATAAGCAACATGGTCTATCATATCACAATGACACTTTTTTTTTTTTTTTTTTTAATTTCACTGCTGGTTGGTGTCGTATGGTGAAAGCAGAAAAGAAACCACCACAGAAAAATGAGAGTGCAAGACAGCAGAAGGTATAGTAAGACTGTGGCAGAAAAAAATCACTCAAAGGAGAAGACTGTGACTCTCCCAGCAAACAGTCAGCAATCGTTTAGAATGGCAAAACCCATGGTTCAAGGCACTACTGCTACACATCTCAACTTGTCGTGATGACCATTTTGTAGTACACATAGTCTTGCCAAGAAAATCCACCTTTAAACACATCAGTCCTACTTGCACCAGAAGTTCATGAACTACGTCTCAGCAGCTGAAGGCAGATGAACAGCAGATTAATCTATTAGATTTCTTCATTGAACAGTTGATTATTTTTGTGGTTGAAAACTTTTCTTTCTTTACTAACTCCTATGTAAAACACTGACTTGGTTATACAGTTCTGCTTACATAGCTACGAGCCTCAAATTTCCTTACCCGTTGTCACAGAGGTGACAATGGAAGGGACGTTCATCAGTGTGTCGGAACCTGATGTGTGCTTTCAGTGAGGAGACACTTGTGCATACTGTATCACAAAGGGCACATGTAACATGATTAACTAGAAAAGATAATAGAAAGAAACTTTCAGTTCTGTATCACAACTTCACCAGGACATTGTCTGCTATGACATATGACAAAAAATGTATTAAAACATTGTATTAAAATTAACAGATTATAATACATTTGGGAATAAAATATACAGAGAAAAAAAGATAAAAATGGAATGCAGATATACTAAAAAGAGTAGTGAAATAATAGTCAATTTTACAATGTTTCAAGTTACTTTCAAAAAATAGATGGTAAGGGAAAAAGATGTAGAGGATCATGTTTCACTCTCTAAACTCTAACAAGAAGGATGATTATTGTCTTGCCCTTGGCACTTTGGGAGGATTTCTGAAAGGTGGATGTTGTCTGGAGGCCTTCTGACAGACAAGCACTGGCAAATCTACTTCTAGTGTTTAAGGTATTACCACTCTTAAAAAGGTGGCAGAAAGAATATGTCTGTCCTCCGCCTCCCCATTTCACATTTGGATATATTTGCTTAAGGCATAATAATGCTAGGTGCTTGCTAAGCTGCCAAACTACAAACTGCAATGGCTGAGACACAGGTTTGCTCTGCTGACTCTGGAACTGGGGAGAACCTCTGGCAGATTGGCAGGCAGGACTGTAACATCTTCAGCTGAACAAATGCTTGCTTTGCTGCATATGAATCAGCAACCCGATGAATGCAGTAGGAAGAATCTCAATAAAGAAGTTTTGGCTTTAGACAAAATCTGTTATATTCAGGACTTTGAAACAATGCATTATCTTATAATCAGCCCAGTGCTTTACCGGTGGCCAAAGAAAAACATGCAGTTGAAGTGCTCATGTTTTCTCAAAAAAGGAAGTAAACATAATGCACTGCAACTATTCTGGAATCACTCCCTGCATAGGCACTTTTCCTCATAGTTTGTCTTAAACCAGGAAAAATGATTTTTTTTTCCCTCCCTAAAATAAATAGCTTTGTGTGGAAAACTAGTCTAGAATAACTTAATTTGCAAAATTGCATCAGTGAAGTTCAGCAGTCTCTTGAAATGGGAGTATCCACCAGTTTACTTAATTGTCTGCAATGTAAATATGTCCATGTAGGGAGCAATTCCAGAATACCTACAGCATTTGCATTCACATCACAGCTTATTTCAGGATAATTTCTTATAGGTAGGCAATCTCTTTAAAAGAAAATTTCAATATTTATCTATACCAGCAAGCTATTATGAAATACGCTGGGGTAAGAATCTGAAAATGTCATGTCTGCACTGGCAGTCTGCACTAACATGCAGACATGCCTGCTGCCAGAATTTTTAAAGAAAGCTGAATCATGAACTGGGGAAGTAACTGGCTCTAATATCCAAAGGGATTTAGGTTGTGCCTAAACAGTTGGACCCAGGAATGCCTCCCAGCTCCCTCAGCCAAGTTTATATCACAGCTGGTTCACTGTGGCTTACTGGGACATGACACAGGTTCACATCATCCTTGTTCCTAGGTCCAGCCACCTTGTAATTTTCCCTGGCTATGCAAGCAGAACACAGTAAATTATCAGCGGACAAGGACAGCCAGGCACATTGTACAATTCACAAAGGTTTAAGGGCAGCCAGAGTGACCAGAAAAAAATAGTTCAGTTAGCCATGTGCTTCATTTAATACATCAGATCTATCTTAATGTGTTATGCTTTAATTAAAAAAAAAAAAAAAACACAACAGCATATTTAAACTTTTTCATTAGCTAATAAAAACAACCCCCCAAAAAAATCTTAATGTGCATTTATTTCCAATTTCTATCCAAAAATCACCTTGAGACAAAGGAATAAAACTAATCTAGTAAACAAAACAAAAATAATTCTCTATTTTCTAATATGACATATAAAATTTAAGGTATTTTAGTCAGACGCACGTCAATTATAAAACCATTTAAATACGAACATGGTCAGTCCTGGTAGCTCACAGTAAGCATTAAATCAAATGCATAGTTGTTAAGCATCAATGTRTTGACTTGCAGACAGTGAAAAATCATGTTTCCTTAAGAATGCAGCTAGAAAGTAGAATGTACCCTGACTGAGCAAGTCTGCACAAAGCTGCTTTTATGTTTATACAGCCTAAATGACTGGTGCCCAGGTCTGGCTACATGGTTCAAATATTCCTATTCCCAAAGCAAAGACCCACCCGCCTCTCGGCTTCTGCATTTCCTGTATGTCCAACAGCAATATCACTTGTTTCCTTGTGCTTAGATGCTGTAGGATTCTTTCCCAGCAAGTCATAGTTGTTGTACTATAACTTGTGGGAATAATTTGGGGACCTCAGGGAGATTGTGGTTAGGTCAACGAAGGACTACACCATTTGAGTGAGGCTGATTATGCACTGCAAGGTGAGCAGAGTTGCAGCCCAAGCTAAAACATAGCTTTGGCTTTAACCGTGCCCCTAGTCATGAAAGCAAGTAAACAGAGATGCAAGCGAAGAATAAGCATCTGCGAGGGAGCTACTGCAAAACAGAAAAGCCCCTTAAACTTTTTGATCAGAAGGCATGAAGAAGGGAATTGCCATGTTTCAGAGGGACTGGCAATGAAATTCCTACTTTCCAGCATTTGTAACACAGTTACAAGTAACTAGTTCCGTACATTAATTTTCTTAGCTGATATAACGATACTTATAACAACTCTGTAGTTCATCAAACCTGTTCTGTACAAGGTGACCTTGAGAAAAGTACGTTTTATTTTAAAAAGCTCTGACTTACCATGTCCCCTCATGTGATCTCGTAGCAGCCTTTCATTGGCAAAAYGTTTCTGACAGTTCTGGCAAACAAATATTTGTTCTGAATTTAAATAGAAACTATTTAGTAGCAATACAAATAGCTTATGAAAGATTTATTAATTAATAACCTATAGCTACCAGTTTCATGAATAAACTAACACAGCATTGAGACAGTTTCAATATTCTTTTTCATTACAAATACTCTTCAGAAGAAAACTTACTGAAAAACTTAAACGCTTGATAAACAATCTTTTTCATTAGGAAGTTAATTTTATTCTAAACAGAATAACAATCTGTTCAAAACACTAACAGTTTGAAATTTGAGCTCTTCTGTCAATTACCTAGAAGAATGCTCCTACTTTCCATCACCAAAACATCCATAATTCCTAAATATATTCCAAGCACTTAAAACCMGAAAAAACAACTACCTCTCCCTTCCTCTTTAGCATACAGGAAAGCATGCCAACTAATACACAGTTGGTTGAAGTAGGGAGAGTTCTGGCAAAGAAAATACTTACTGGAAAAGCAAAGCTGAAGAGAAAAAAAATTGCCTTTTGACCTGAAAGTAGTTAAATGCTCATTGGGATTACTTGCAGAGATTTTGTAATCCAAGCCTGGCTCTTGTGGAGGTTCTCTCTTCAATAATCAAAAGTCTTTCCCATTCACGGGCAGTTTCCCAGTGTCAGTGGAATGTCACGCTGTGCCATGGGCACCAAGGGAAGAGAGGCAGYGCGATGCCACAGCTGCCAGGTGAATAGCTTTTCTGCTGAAACACGGATCTAAGGGTGTTCTGTTGCTCACTTTCATTACCCTAATTCATCAGACATGCAAAGTCAAGAGAACTTCCATGCTTTACGAAAACAACTGCCTTCCTGGAGTAAACCCTGCTTTCCTGCAATTGACTTATATGAAAAATAGAAATATTTATGAAATTACACGTGCACATTATCACAAAGCACCTTAAATGAAAATCTCTTAGAAATATAAACAGAAATAAGAGCATATCCACTTACTATCTTCTGAAACTTGTCTCTTTGCATGATCAAAAAACTTAGTGTTATTGGAGAACATTCCTCCACAAGTAGGACATGCTACAACTCTTTCTTGCGTGTGGGTTCTTAAATGATCCCATAGCTTATGCTTTCCTTTAAATACACCTAAACAATCTAAACCAAACAAACAGAAAAAAAGCTGCAAGAGTACTGTACTCTTTCTTACGTAGAAACAGAAGACGCTATTACATACTTATGTCTTAGAGTTATATTTTTAGAAACACACAAAAAAGCTTCTTCTAGGAAAAAAAACCAGACAGGCTGGTACTATTACAAACATCACGTGACATTTAACCCTGCAAATATCCATGCCAAAGCCAGATTATTTGTCAGTAATCAGAATTCTTCAAGACACGCTGGCTATGTGTGTCTCTCACAAAAATTTCAGTTTTCAATCAGCAGAGAGTATGCTGCTATACTTTTCACTCTCATGTGTCAAAGTTTTTGACTCCACAAGTATGCTCATACAGTAGAACAGAGATCAGATTCATTACTATTTCTGCTGCCCCCCCATCACAGATCTCCAGCAATCTTCATGGTCTCTGGAGAACCAGGAGAACAAGATGGGGTAGTGAATACATGTCAACATCTCAAAGAACTCTGCTTACTGACCTCTTTTTTTTTTATCTTCACATTTTCTATCTTTACATACACATTCACATAGTGGTTAACCGCAAGCAATCAGCTATCCACCAGACAATCTTGGCATATAAATAGCTATGTCCTCAGATCTCTTGAGCTCAGCAACAGCCTGGTACTGTGGACACAGTGCGAGTTTTAACAGCACAAGTAGAAAGCTCTGGCTATTGACATGTGACAAATAAGGGGGAAATCCCTAGTAGGTTAATGTATTGGTGTAAATGGAGCTTAAGAACTACTTTCAGGAGAAAACTTCAGACAGATGTGAAGGAATAGCCTACCCTATCATATAAGGAGAAGCAGCCACGAGTCTCTCTCATCTACCTAATAAAGATAATAGCTATGCAGAAAGATACCTTTTTAGAAAGGTGAAATAATAGCCTGGACCCAATCAAAGACTCTTAAGAATCAAGAGGACTAAATTCAAATTCAAGAGCAAGAGGTAGGGAAAGATAAAGTATTCTTTTGTGGATGACACACAATAAGAGTAATCAAGTGAATCAAACTCAACGACAGGTTGGATACMTTTAGATCTCAGAAATGAATACATACAATTAATTTAACAAAAAGGATTTGCCTAGTTCATTTAACCAAGTAGGTGCATYGTGAGTTCCATTTCTACTATCCATTGGGACATTCTCTCAAGTAGAACAAAAATGTAATAGCCTTGATAACAACCCACATCCACTCCAACGGGTAGAATATAGGCAATTTCCTGGAAAGGAGGTCTGAGCTCCAGATTAACATACCTAGTAAAGGGACAGAACTCTCAACTCCTTATTAAAAGGCAAAGGAAATCCTAAAACTTCACCTTGCCTACAATGAGGAAACAGGATCATCAGTGTCTCTTTCATCTCTACTGTGTACAGGATACTTCTGATCAGGAGGGGCCATAGRAAAAGGACAAACTCCCATGTCAGATCAGAAGCTGGAGGACTGATTATTCTTCTAGTGCAACATGAATATTTCTGTCTCTGTTTAACCCCAGATTCAAAATGTGATATACAGCTAAGTTGTGAGAGAGCAGCGAGAAGCCTCCACTCACACACCCCGCGCTCTCTGACTTGGGAGCTGCAGTTACCCACCCCTTGCGCCTCACTGGCGCTGCCTCTGACTTGCTAGCTGGGCTTCCTGGCTTGACCTCAGACCTGTCTTGCCACAGTGGACTTGGCTGGTGATCATTGGGCTGTGGCTGACCGTGGCTAGCACCACCAGACCTGCTCTGTTCTTCTTGTTCAGGTTCTGTGAGACTGCACCCTGTCAGTGAGGWCCCTGCCTGCCTGTCACCCTTAACTCCCGGTTTGCCTTCCCTTGCAGAGCAGCCCACTCTTGCTGTACCCTCACAAATTCAAACCAACTCAGACCACCAGCTAGTCTACTGAAGGTCCCTGGAAAAGACTGATCACTTTCTATCTGTTGTCCCAGTTCCATGACAACTGCTCCCTCACAGAGATGAGACCTTACTGGCCTGTCCATGCTTGTTAAGTTTGGGGGTGTGAATGAAAAGTTGTCTGTCACTGCCTGGACATTATGATTCTGCATGTCACTTTCAAGTGTATAGCACCACCCTGAATGTCAAGATCACAGACTACAACAGTCCCTGTAAAACCCAGGACCTATTCTTTTGTTCCGAGGCAGGATCAATTATACCTTGGTCTCAAAAGAGGTCTTCTCAGTTCCCTAGCGATAGACAACCTCCATAATTTCAACAGGCAACTGCTACAGTATTTTAAAATACCCTATTAAAATGGCTTTCCTAACTTATAACTTGCACCTCTCGTTACTACTGAAGCTCATTACTTCTCATCCTTTCTAGCACAGACATGGAGAACAAATGATTTCACTGGTCCTAACAGCAGGGCATTTCTTAAACATATTTGAAGACATTATACTCTTTTTCTTCCACATTTCCTTTTTCCCCGTTCTGCTATTTAGTCTATACAGTCAGAGGAGTCCCTTCACTTGTCCTAATGGGCTATATTTTCCAAAGCTATGAACACACTCATGTGTGATTTTTTGTTCCTCTAAGGACAACAGATTCTACACTATCAGTGAGTTTCCCAGCCAAAAAATAGTGCATCTATCAGCTAATCTCAGGAAGGAAAAGGAACAAAATTATGTTGCCTTGCATCCACTGATGGCATTTTGCCATCATTGCAGTGAATAGCTAACCCAAAAAGTAACTTTAACCCATAAATTGAAGACACATCTGGGGGCGTTCACCAAGAGGATTCCAATCAAAYCTGGACTTTGTTGACACATTTTACAAGACATAGCCAAATTGATTGATTTAAAGCAAGCACAGAATGATCTGTTCCAGGACCAGAGTCCCACAAGTTGTCTCATTATTCTTCAGCAGAAAGTCTTTTCTTCTGGAGAGTTCTGCTCATACACTTTGTAGGTCTGAAGCTGAATGGCATGCACATCAAATGGGAGTCCATAGTTTAGCCCTTACTCAAACAATCAAGGCATCTGCTATGAAAGGCTGTCAATGGAATGTGGCTTCYACAATAGAGCCAAGGGCAGAACATCAGCTTTGAAGCCATGACAATAATTTTAACACAAGAGGTAGCTAGCAATATAGAGAATGCATTAAAAATGCTCTTTCTCACCACAGAGTTGAGAAAAACTAGGACGGCAATAGGTGTGCTTCCCTTGATTTGAAGGGAACAGACGAGGGAAAGCAAAGAGTAAGCTCACCATGAAAGATTATTGTGAGCAAGACAACCTTGATCCTGAGTGGTAGAATAGAAGTGAAAAGTCTGTTTGAATGGTATATGAACTATCAACCACAGGCAGAATTATGAGGAAACCCAACCCTGTTCAGTACTGGCAATTCTCAACCTAGACTAGTTGGGAGTTGAGGGCGTTCAACCCCATGGATGATAGGAACTATTCTACTTAAACCATGGTGCCTATAAAACAGAAATGTTTCTGCAACTATTTAAGATAGATGAAAAAATATCTGAAGATCTCTCACAAGTTCCTATGCAATATGTAGCACTAAGTGAATTTTATAAGAAACACTGCAGTGAAATACTTTTTGAAATAGAAATTTTTTATATGAACTACCTTTCCAGTGACAATAAACAGCTTTGTTCTGATCTGTAACAGTTTCTTCCTCAGTAGCATAGGCATGAATAGCAACATGTTGATAAAACCACACTGGGTTATTGAAGGTAACCTAAAAACCAAATAGAAGCATGGAGAAGACAAGATAGTTTTGGCAGGAAATCAACTGACAGGAACATAGAATTAAGTGTTTTTAGAAACCAAACAGACACCAGTAAATATTGCAGTAACATTTAATTAACTCACCCCAACACAGAGACAATTACATCAACTACAAAAATGTAGAACATTCTGCAGTATCTGCCACACAAACCAGGTCCTGAATTTTCACCTACCATCTAATAGTTGAAAAGTCTGTCTAGACTAATCGAGTGAATGCTACCCATTCTTTGGGGCAGAGATGTGTCTATTAATGTATTTCTCCTGATTTATTTCTTTGGTATATTTTTACCTTCTCCCCTCCCTTCACTTCTGCCTGCTCCTACTCACGAGAAGGCTATGAGGGCAGTGCAGGTAATTCCAACAGAAATGGGAAGGCTGCACAACGATTAAACTGAATTAGGTGTTATGGACACAGAGCTCCTGAGTCAGTACTTATGTGACAAGGGGGACTAAACCTTAATTAGCCTCTGCCTCACTCCACAAAAATCCAAACCTGCAGTGAAAGTAGACTGCACATTGCATTTTCTTCAAGTAACACAGGGTGTCATTCAACTGCATACTGTCATCAGTCRCAATTCAAAGTATTCCTCTCAGTTCCCAATAATTTAACCCCTTAACCTCTCTGCTGTGCTGGCACAATTTTGTAAGGCTACGCATTGAATTGGGACAAGGAATTGGTCTTTCAAYCAAATCAAAACACTGGGGAGAGGAAGTGGGAAACAGGTGAAACTCCTTAGGCTGATATTGCCACTGCCAATAACATACAGTTGATTCAAATTTAAACAGAGTTGTGGAGTTTTTTTGAAGAAAAATATATAAATGAAAAAAACTATTTTTTTAGTATTATCTGTTTTTAATCATCCTAACCTTAGTAGAGTGGATTAAACCAAGCTGCTAGGCATTCTGTGTGCAAAACAGAGCATTCACACGAGGAGTTAATGCAGGCAAACTGCTGCATTTTAAATTCATACTCCAATGTATTTCACAATAGCTCCCTCAGGGAGACAAGCCCTTATTTCCTCTGAAGGGCTTGAAACATGATCTGAGAAATCCAAGGTCTGTGTATATGAAAACATATAGGCATATTAAGGTGAATCAACTGAAAGTATTGAGCTAGACAGTGACCAAAAGCCTCTTCACTTCTTAATCACGGTAACCATATGGGTTTTAATTTGTTGGCACCATCTCTTTAGAGTGTTTTCTATATAAAGAGGAGAGGAGAGCGGAGGAGAGGAGAGCAGAGGAGAGGAGTTTCTGGGGCTGTTACCTGAGTCAGAAGCTTTACCTTTGGGGAAACTGAATCTGACACAGTAGGAGGCACCACAAGAGTCGGGGGAAGCTGTACGGGTGATTTTCAAAGAGAATTATATTCATAAGTGTGGGAACATATTTGCAGGAGGGTGGGAAAGGTAAGCAGTTTTCCCTGCCCTCAAAGTTCTCTTCTTTCGCAGTGTGCCCTACCCCACCTCCTGGGTCTAGTCTAGCCTGCCTACTAAGTTGGGAAACATTCTTTTAATTAATAAAATTCACAACATAGTTTGAACTTGAAAAAACATGTATAAAAAGATTTAGCAAAATGCTACGGACTAAAGGATTCCATCAGCCCAAACTGCCCACTTACGTAAATGAAAAATGGAACATGAAATCAATTTACAGGAAGATTTTTCTTCTAGTTTTTAAGTGTTACTCAAAAGACCGTTCTTACTGACAGATGCAGCAAAATCAAATTCTGAGGGCTTTGAAGTTTTTCTGAACCTCTTCATTTTTAAAATAAATAGACCAATCATAGCAGTATGCGAGTAAGACTGGTATGTATTAAAAAGCCTCAATAACAAAAATAACTACTGTAAGAAATGGGATTCCTATAAGCCATGAGACTTAATGGCAATAAGATTTGTTTGTAACAATAGTTTGTAATCAAACTATGCAAACAGTCCAAAAGTTATCGTAAATAATGCTCTATATTATATGTTTAGGCTTATAGCTTTAAAAAGAAGAGAATGGGGTACTTCCATGCTAAATCCACTAGTAAATAAAAGCCTTTATTTACAGGCATATAGTTTCTCACAGATGGACTCAACAACAGAATTACCTCTCTCTATAAACTTCACTCTCAGATTTTTATGTCATTCCTTGTTTCATGTAAAGAAAAATTACTGAAAAGAGAGGTATCAAAGCATTATATGAGTACAGATATTCTAAATTCAGAGCCAAAAGAGCCAAATGGATATTTCTAGACATTCTGTCCAGTAATAACATACAGATGAGGAGGCACTCACCTTTTATATATGCTATGGCACAAACAATCTGTAAGCTGAAATGTTAAGAGGAAACTGGAAATAACTTTAGACCTAAGTAAGGAGAAGGTTAGCAAAGCAAAGCATGGGCTATAACCCCCATCAGAAAACAAAAGTAATTTCACTCCATCACTGCAGTGTATTTACTCAAACATCACACAAATTCTAATTCAACAATGTGATGCACGTGAGGGATACAAGACCTATGTAAAGCACCACCAGTCTGACATTCCCTTGCATGGAAATATTTTCATCCTCATTAGTGTTTGTTTGTAACCTCAAAAAGCATAGTTTATGTCATAAATTAATTTTATCACAACTTTGATACGAAAAAGTCATAGATAATAGACAACTAGGATTTAAGGATGATAACCCYTGAATCACTGAAAGGCCTAGAGAGACATAAGGAAAAAAAGGATCAAAGGCCTTTGAAAAACACTAACTTTTTTTTTTTTATTTGTAGTTCAACATTAATAAACCTACATCAGATTTGCCGATATGAGGTCTGCAAAATTGTTTAGTTTTACAGTTTTTCTGATTTCCACAGTACAACACATTTCAGTTGTTTCTTCTTCGCCAATATTTTTTTTTCAGTTATATCATTTAACTCAAATGAAACAAAAAACTCATACAACATTAAAAAATTAATGTAGACCAGATAGACAATTTTCCTGCACTACTACTTTCTCTAAAAACAATCTTGCTCAACAGTTACACAAAAGGAGATGGCGAGAAARTGTCATCTGCAAGGCATCACACTTGTGGATGCAAAGGTAATGCTCACTAGCCATAAATAACAGCTGAGGTTCTGAGGCCAACAGTGACAGAGAAAGTGCTTCCCTATAATGTCATATCAGTATGAAGCCACTTCTGATCAGGAATTAACACCTCTGAGAAGCAGAAAAAAATTTATGTAGGCAGCACTATTTAAGTTAACATTGTCAAAAAAAGATAGCAACTGCTAATCATCTTGATTTACTTYATGCAGAAATAGCACAGTCAAAACTGAATGGATAATGATTCTATTTAATACAGGACACCAAAAAGTGGTCACGATACAAACCATTTTTAGCTGAAACCAATCTTGGCCACATTTGGACATCRGACTTGTATGAACAGCCTGTTGCAAATGTCTGATTTCTGTCCCGTAAAAAAACCACAAAAAAACTTTTCCAACTGACCAAGGAAACATCAGATATTCTGTTGCCTTTCTTCAGACAAACAATAAACACTCTGGACCTGCCTACAAACTACCAAGTTCATTAATTTATCATTAAACTAGGTATATTAAAGTTTTGCATATATGCTCTTAAAAAACAAGAGAAGTTGCATCTTTGTGTAAAAGGTCATTTTAGTCACCATAAAAAGAAAGAAAACTTGAACTCGAGGTCACAGATGCTATGCAAATATGTTGTTTACATTTTTGTGAATGCTACCATAATAATTATCATGTATTAGTTACAAAGATAGTGGGAAACATTGTCCAGAGGTAAGACTGAGCAAAAATTCCCAATAGTGAGTCAAATCCAAAGAATGCTGAGGTAAAGTTAGGAAAGGAGAAAAATGAGCAATATCTCAACGTATTTCACTTACATCACAATTCTCCCAGTGGCAAACAAACTCCTCCGAAGTCTTTGGTAACTGATGCCAACTACGGCTGTTCTGCAAACAGGCTGGCAAATCGTGGTGCAATGCCCGTAACTGAGAGCCTATGAACTTCAGTTTGGTGTGGTAACTGTGAAAATTGACATGCGTTATCAGCTCTCTGGGATCTTTTGTCCCAAATTCACAACTTCTCCACCAACACCGGTACTGCTCTAAACACAAGAAAGAAGTAACATTTTACAGAACACCGTATGAAATCTGCAACCATGTGCCACAACAGTGAAAATGCCAATAGTACTTACATTTGTAGTAACTTCACAATCTGTAAGTAACCTTAGCAGAGAAGCTGTTAATTGCTATCTACTGATAATGCACTAGATAAAACTTGCAAATCTCAGTGGCAAACAGATTTTCCACTGTCTCACAACTGCAGCAATATTACGAGTGCTTTGTACCTTAAAACACAACTTTTTGCAGAAAGGCACTTCATAGATTCAATAGGAAAATTTTGTAAAAATAAGTATTTTCTTAAGTATATACTATGACACTCTTCAGCTTAGGTCACAGAGACATTGTTAATGTTGGTCCAATTCTACTTTTTTCACCTTTAATTAAAACTCATTCACCTTTAATTAAAATGTCTACACCTGTAATTATACTTGATTACAGTGTTAAGAATAAAGAGCAGGATACACATGAGCCAAAATAGTTATATTAAAAAGTCTAGTATATTACTGCTATTACATCCACACAGACTGCCTATAATTTTCTGCAAAATCGGATTTTTTGTTTTTCAAGTACATTTAATACTACTAAAAAGATGTAAAATACAATACCCATCATAAAATAACACCAGTGTATATATCCAAATAAGGCAAATACCATATGAACAATAAAAGTTTCCATTTTGCTATAGAGATTCATACAAGTGCTACTTTAAATTTACAATTCTTAAGCAGCAGGCCAGTTCCCTGAAAGGGAAGAACTCTGCCATTCAAAAACAATTTGCTAAAATCTGTTTTAGACAATTGCACCTGCTGAGGCCCTAATCTTAGAAAAAATGCCTCAGCAGAACTTCTCATGACATCACCTCTCCAGTCTTTTTCCATATTAGTAATAGCTATCAATACAAACAAAAATCCAGAACAATCAGATACGAAGCAAAAAGCAGGTATAAAACCTTGTCTAAGGGCTTCATGCAGCTGGGCCTTAGAAAAGCTATGAACTTCTGCGGTGCAGGTAAACTGAAGTCAGTATTATTTTCTAGGCTAGAAATAATCTTCCAAACTGCAATGTAACCTGTGTGACAGATGAGAGAKAAATGACCTGCCATTTCCAGGGGGTGCTGTAGGTATTCTTCCAAGTGTTCCGCAATATGATTACAAAATTCCTCCATGCATTTCCCTACAAAGCAGCATTCTTTCCATTCACATGATAATATCAATTCAGCGTTCTTAAATTTGCTTCCAGGGGCCATTGCCTAAAACTTTTAGAAGTACAGAGAAGTTTTAGTTATCATATTGCATTTCTGTGAATTTCTCTTGTAAAAATAGCAGTTAAGATTACAGGCTCCTAGATGACATGGACGTTTCTTTTTTTCTGTTTGTTTCTCTTTTTTTAATTACTGGATACATTATTTTAAGAATCTAAGGCCATATTTTGCAAACATTTACACCTTGCCAGAAGCCACAAGTTGTAACGTTTTCATTACAACCATACAGTAAGAGTCCTATGATCACCACCACAAACATCTGCTGAGGATGCCTTCGTTGTAATTTAACTCCACGGCAGTACTGTAAAACCTATTTCCACATAGAAAGCCAAAGTAACCATTACCAAGAGTGCAATTCCACAGTCACTTTAGCCTGACATCAGTGTGGGCTCTCACTAAACAGGGCTGCTTCCATCCTCCCCTTCTTGTTCTTCTCAAGATCCAGCTCTGGAATTGGCACAGCCACCCACTAAACTGATGAGAAAACTGATCCAACTGAAAGCTAATTCTTGGGGGGAATGATAGACAGATGGCTAAATTGGTTTTCTGCTCAACTGGATGCATGTTTGTATCAGTATAAAGGAAGTAACAAGAATATAAACCAAGGAGAAACAGTTCCACTGTTTTTTCCTGACTCTGAACAAATATAACAATAGCAAACTTTATTAAAAACTACTGGCCCATTCTCAGTGGTTTTCCACTCCCTACTCTTCCCTGTGTTACTAGGTTCAAAGATCTGCCAGTTCAGCTGCTCAGAGGACCACTCCCTGACTTGCATTATTCCCAGCAATCTGGATTAGTTTTAAGAGTTAAATAGYCTCCAAGCAGATCAGCTGATGGATCTCAATCAGCAGCAGACTTTGGAAGGAGGATGGAAACAAGCAGCTGGGAGGAGGTTCTTCATTTTCTCATCAACACATGCAGATCTGGAAGACAAACTCTGTCCAACAGCCTAAAGCATCAGTATAAAAGTCTGACTGTGTCTTCCCTGATGCTCTTACTGACTCTTAAAATTAAGTCAGGGACTGACATACTGGGTTAAAAAAAATAGCGTGGAAGCGGAAAAGCATGCAGGAATCAGTATGCCAACTCAGTGGTGTTAAGCACTGTCAACATAACTAGCAGTATCTTTGTACTTTCGGCTACTAAATATACCAATTTGGAAGCATTCCCCCACCGGCAAGTTAATTACCAGAAAGCTTCTGAGAGAATTGATCATCTTATATTGCAAGTGGGACTCTTCTCACATTGTAACAGTTTAATCTAAACTGCTACAACCAACCCTGTCATTTCACCAATGCCCCATCTTACTGACCTGAAGCAAAGACAGACTGAAAGGTAAGAAGATTACCATTTATGCTACACATTAAATAATCCATTGTCAAGTACTTTATTAAAGTTATTCCGCACACAGTATTAATAATACTGGAACAAAATATTTCAAGTTATAATTATTCTAATTGGCCAATGCCGGTATCCACAATATCCTAACAAGCAGACTAGACTAGAGACAAAAACGACCAGAGAGAAAACTCCGGCAGCCACCATGAAATCCTCCCGTCCATAACGACGCGCACCCTCAGCGCCTCCCCCTTCCCCCCGCTGCCTTTGCGCCCCCACCTCAGCCGCCCATAGACCCCCCGCTACCTCCACGCCCTCAGCTCAGCCGCCCTTAGCCGCTTACGGCCGGGGAAAGCAAGCCCCCCCCGGGCAGAGAGGCTCTCCCCACGCCTGACCAACGGCACTAACCGACCCCGGGGCGGGGGACGGGGGACGCTGCAGAGAGAGACAGGTAAGAACGCGCACCTGCGCCAGCCGCAGAGGTGCGCATGCGCAGAAGCCGCGCCCACCGGGGGAAGCCGGTGTGGCTCTCCCCTCACAGCGCGGAGGAGCGGGGCGCGCTCGGGTCGCCGCTGTCCTTCTCCTCCAAGCGAAGGCGGAGCGGCGGCCGAGCCAGGCCTTCGGCGCCTCTCAGCCTCGTTGCCGAGCGCCGCCTTGCCACCGCGCTCCCCTTCCGCGGGTGGAGCCGTGGGTTGCCCCGCGGTGATAAAGCCCGTGGTTTTGCCTGAGGCCAGAGTCAGCGCGCGCCTGGCGGCCGTTAGCGGCCGCGGCGGCCATCCGTTCCCCGCTTCGCCCACGGCACTGTGCGGAGGTAGCCCCAGAGGTCTTTTTTCCCCCATTTCAAACCTTCACCCGTTAAGATGTTTCCCAAACCCGAGGGGTGCCCCACGTGTGGCCAGAGTGGTGGCGGGCGATGCCGGCAGGGCCACGCACCTGCCTGGTGTGGGCGGCTGGGTGCGTGGGGACGTGCCTTCAACTGGGCTCGATCCCTTTTGCTTCCGTTGTGATGCAGGCTAACGAGTCCCTGCAGTTGATGAGGTCCTGCAATTTCAGAGGGCCTTGCAGGTGGACAGTGGCATGACTCACAGGCCCCCATTTCTGGTGCCAGAGCCAATGCTGGACTGCCAGCTCAGGAGCAGGGATGGGGGAGAGCTGCTGGTGGGAGGCAGATGTCTAGAGGAGAAGGGAAGCCGGCAACGGGCTGCAAAGGCGTTCAGGGCGGTTAAAACACATCTTCCTATGACTGCTGTTGTAGCTACCACGGAACAATCCCACTCACCACTGCCCACCCTCTAATTCTGCCATTTATAGTGCTGTTAGTTTAGACTAAACCCCACCGTTTTCAGTATCCTTCACACCAAACACAGGCACCTTTAAAGGTAAGAGTGTATTAGCTGGCAATACATGCCATTGAGAGCTGGAAGTCTTTGTAGCCAAGTGTAGGAGACCACACACACGCAGTTACTGCTTCCGGACTCCCATAAGTGTCCTGTGCAACCAGAATTTGTGATTTCTTGCAAGCATTAATTGATTACAGCAAGTTCTTGCTCTACTTGAATTACTTCTTAAACCACTCTTCATTTTGATAAAATGCTTACACTTAATTTCTAGACATTTTTTAAAGTAGGTAGACTCAGAAATACTGGCTATGCTGCGAGAAGACAAAGTAAATTAAGAAGGAAATGTGTATGCTGTATAATTAGAATGACAGCTATCCCTTTACTAACTAAAAATGCTCTCAGGGGTGACTGGATTTACTTTAAAACAACAGCAGTAAATAGAGCACTCTTTTCCAAGACTTTTCTGCCAGGAACAACTCATATCTCTATTCAACCCACTTCTTACTTAAATAACCACACAAGTATACCATGCCTGGAGGAAAACTTAGTGCATGTTGGGATTTGCATCTATTTCATGGGAAAAAAGGTAGTGGAAAAGGGAGGAGGGTGAATGAGAAGTAGGTGCATTTGCCTTCAGGACAAAGTTTCTCATTTTTCTCTTTGATTATGCAATCTAAGCTCTTCTCTTTTACATCTTTAAAGATGGTGCTTTGTCACTGATTCCACTGTCTCCAGCAAAAATCTCCTGTTTGCGTCAGCGTGGACTTCACAGGAGGGCAATAAAGCAACTATTCTTTACGTTGTAAGACACACGCACCCCAAAAAAGAACCTGCTCCTGCCCAAATACCCCCAACCTATGTACCCATATATACTTTGAAAACCAATCCTGAATTCTATATGATAACTAGGGCCCTTGGGCACAAGTGCCATCTGTAAGTCAGTCAGACAAAGGAATTTATTCCTTTGAAAGCTCAGACCAGGGTCTTAGCACAGGCATGGGTGCAGAGAGAAGGGAGGAGGAGCTCACACACACAGCTGATTTATTTTTTACCTACCCACAACACAGCCAGTGTAACAGATTGAGCGCCATTCTTTTTTGTCTCTCTCGCCTTGGCACAGCAAGGAACTGGGGTTAGAGCTTCCCCACCCTTTCCTTTAATGACCTGATTTGATTTTTTTGTTTTGTTTTTTAATTGTAAAACACCTCTCTCCATTCCAGTGTCATCCCCTTGACGGCACTCCTGTGTCCCGACTTGCGTGCAGGTATCACATACACAACAGAGCAGGTCTACCCTGTGTGTGAGAAAGGACAGTCACTTTTGAGAAACCGCTGCCCACAACCTTGCTTTTGCTCTTCCCAAAAGTGATGAAACGTGGACCTACTTATCATTTGAGCCTCTTACCATCTGAGCATCACCTCTTATCATTTGAGCATCTTACCCTTTGGTTTCTGCTTGTTGCTGCATATAACACACAGAGCTGTGTTTTATGTTTGAATCTAATTTACGGTAAACTGAACACACACTTAACACTTTCCCCTATAGAAGTAACAGAATATAGGTTCAGCTAGAAAAAAGCATGTGAATGCAATAATCACTAATACTTAGTTAACAGCACTGCATCCACCACAACTTACCATACAGTTTGGTACAGCAGGCTAAGTATGTCTTCTCCCAGCTTTTTTTTTTAGCTGCACTTCCAATGTATTTCATTGCCTCTCAGCTCTCTCCTTCTCCCCAGTTTTGAATCTGTTTCTTGACGTTCACTATGTGCGAGAGGTACAAGTCTCAGAGACGCTCACGTTCCTGTGAGCTCTGTGAAAACAGCCAGCTGTGTCGGGAAGAGATACTGAAATGAGCACGTGGCTTGAGGGGAAGGCTGGCAGAACTCGGCTGGTATCTGCTCTCATTGACAGCACCCAGCGCATCACCAGTAGTTCCGGCAAACAAGCCAGAGCATGTGCCCTCTCCTTCCTTCAGCTAGTGTCAGGCAAGAACCTCAGACTCACGTGGGTAGGAGAAGGGCGGAAATCTGTAGAAAATTAGTATCATTAGTTTCTCCTAATTTTAACTCCTCATTCTGCTGTTACTACACTTCTTTTTTTGAAGCCATTTAAATTTTTGCTACATTTACTGAACACCTTAAAAACTTTTTAGAATCAAAATCTGTAAGTAAACAGAAAAATMAAGCACTCAACTGACAGCAAAAAGACATTAGAACTTAAAAACTTCGCTTTAGATGAAATAAATCCCCAAACTCAGTAATTTTAATTGCTTTTGACATCAGCTGCTGTAACAGCCATTGCAACCAATAACCAGCTTTTCAAAAGTGTTAGCAACTAACCAGGCACTGTAACTGGTCTCAACAGCTCATGGGTAAGGCAGAAAGAGAATAGCATTACACGACAAATGTTGATGAAATCCTGACTCTAGGGGTGAGACTGAAGTCTCCTGGACAAGTCTCACTTTCCCTGCCACACTCAGAAGAGCACACCCTCTCTGCCCCTTTCAGCTCAGCTGTTGGGAATTTATGTTTAGCAACAGTGAGCTTGGACTCTCTAGAAAAGCGATCCAATGTGTCAGCCAGYGTTAGGCTGTACTGCAGGGGCTCTCTAGACCAAATTCCAGCCTGACCTGAACTCTGCGTTTTCTAGCTGACAGCGGTACACATGCAGAAGAGCACTTCAGCACCSAGGAGGGAAAATAAATCCAGAACAGCTTTTCAAAGCATTTTAGGGCAAGAAACATATTTTCCAACCATGCTTACACTGTATGATGAAGTACCTGTGGCTTTTTACAGAGTTCCAACCATTTTTAATCAAGAAAATTTAATGCCTTCTTGCCATATACAGTGCAAATACCATAGTAGCATCTCAGCTCCGAAGAAAATCATTCTAAGACGAGTTGATGACAAACATGATGGAAATACTTTTTTCCTTCCTCCTATTGCCAACATAACACTTTGGCTTTGCCACAGGGCAAAAGCCCTTATGTGGAAACAGACCTTGGTAACTAATCTCACAGATGCAAGTCACTTGACTGCACAGTCTGTCTCCAAAACTACTTCAAGCAGAGCTTTGCTGTGCATCGTGGTGTGGATCAGCAGTATCCTCCTCCGATATGCTTCCTTCTCCCTTTATGCCAGATGAGGCCAACACACAACCACCGTGCAAAGGTATGCCAAAAATACAAAGGGTTAAGGATTTTCCAACAGATATGCCTGTATCAATAATAAATATAAGG
Source organism: Oceanodroma leucorhoa (assembly GCA_030449065.1). Lineage (NCBI taxonomy): Eukaryota > Metazoa > Chordata > Aves > Procellariiformes > Oceanodroma > Oceanodroma leucorhoa. Next base: position 229,084 of record JASVER010000012.1, on the reverse strand, counting down.
CCAAAAGTAATTAGGAGTGACATTATTATTACTTTAAATAGCACCAAGGAAACCTCATTACTGAACAAGAATTCACAAAGCAATACTAACAAAGCTATTTACCCTATCCATTTTCATGTAGTACCTACAGTTTTTATATGATCGTCATTTGGATGTAGGGTATTTTTTCCATTCCTAGTTTTCAAGATGAGAAATTCAGGCATCTTCATGTACGCAGAACACTAGCAAATCACTCTGACAAACTGACAGAAAATTCAGTTCTAGAAATAAATTCAGCTGTTACCTGGCTGTTAACTTCAAACAATTTCTGGAACAATAAAAAGGTACAGAAAGGTAGCTGGTTAGACTGATAGAAGACTGACTGGTAGGTTTCTGCAAAAATACTCACTTTTCATACTGACGCATCTAAAAAGAAAATTTTAATTTTAGAGAGCATAATAGCACTTGATACAGTAGGTTTTCCTGAGAGAACTCTCCACAGACCATAGCCAAGAAAGATTCAACCTCCTCTGCTTTCTGTTATTATCCAGTAAGACGCTATAGAATAAATATTTTAGAATGCTACCCCATGTTTCTTTATATCATGGGATGTACAAAGTTCTATGAGATGATGATTAAGCTGATCGCTTTTGAAGCAAGGATATGTGATTTGAAGAAAAAAAGTGTTTGATGCGTTAATTAAGGAACAGAGAAAGGGTAGAGAAAGGGTTCTGTACCTTGATGCTCCTTTACTTCAGAGCCCCTGTGCCACAGACAGCATTCAGTTAAATAATAGTCTTAGCAATAAACAATGACAATACACAGAACACTACACAATGTCACTCCTTTGGCTCAAAGTAATTCCAGTTTGTTATGGAACAGTTGTTACGCAAAATCTCTAACACATGGCTGAAAACAATAACCTTCACATCCAATAGCTGAAAAGGCTAGTAACAAATTGGCAAAGGAAATTTAGATTGCACATCCCTTACATCATTTTATTTTTTGTGCAGTTTGAAACGGCATCAGTATAACTTTGGTATTCATCTGAAAAAGGCGTAGTTGGAAGAGCAGCTGGCAGTCACTACTTCTCCAAGGTAAACTCTGCCTGAAAAGGCATCAATTTCCAAGGTCTCCAAACAAAATAATTTGTTTGAAACAAACCCAAACAAAATAATTTGTTTTGAAATTTTTCATCTTGCAGCACACCCAAGATACAGTTGTGTTATCATAGGGATGTTAGTAACAGTAGTAATAATAAAATCATGCTGAGAAATGATGAGGTACCATAGCAATGGTTGCAGGGAAAGTCAAGATAACTTCTAAAAGGAGTGCTCTGGGAAGATTAGCTTTTAGAGAACTTTCTATTGCCTGGCCTAGTCAAAGCCCTTCCAGAAGCCCTTCCAGTGGCTGTATTTTTCCCTCCTGAAGCAGAATATTATTTGAGATAATTTTTATAGTAAGAACAATCATCCACTACAATAACCTCCCCAGGGACATAGTAGAGCCCCTGTCACTGGAGGTTTTAAAGATGCAACTGGACAGGATGCTAGATAATCTCATCTAGGCTCCCTTTCCCAAAAAAGGTTGGACCAAATGATCTTTCGAGGTCCCTTCCAACCTGGGCTGTTCTACGATTATGATTTTGGAGAAGATACTGAGAGACTGAAGAGAGACATTTCTTTTCTATGTGACCACCAACATGGAAGCATTTATTGTGTGATCATTCCTTTTTAAATCAGCCAGAATCAATCATTGTCAGAGAGGTAACATGCTAACTTGCCTGGATGGAATTATGCAGGCCAGTTAGCGTGGAAGGGATGCTCAGCAGCGTGAGTGCAGGATAGCAAAGGATCATGTTAGGATAAAGAGGTTTTGTGAAGTCAGAGAGGTTTTTATAATGGCTGATTACCTCCATATGCAATTCTTATCAAATAGGCAATTATATGTTAAAATGACTCAGGTTGATTCAATGCATCATGAATGCTACTATCAGTAGTATTAACATAGAGCAGATGTACTCACTCTTCAGCTAAGACAAAAACCTTCTTCTTCCCCACTTAAAAGCTTGATCATCATTTACATATGTTTAAACAAAACCCTGATCTTCTAGAAACTCTGTATGCAGCACTGTAACCCTCCATGTGTGTGTGTGTATATATATATATATATGGATTTTTTTAGATGTTAGCCATCTTTTATTTACCATAATAACTTGACCTAGGACCTCTACATTTGCTTTCTTCCTTTTTTTTTTTTTTCTCCAAAGTACCCTGCCAAAAGATAACGTGCCTTTACCAATTAGGCACCAAACACAGAGAAAAAAAAAGGTTTCAAGTACTTTCAAGTACATAAACAACATATTTCATAAATAAAACCTAGCTTCCTCTTGAGCAGTGGGTTTGGTGTGAAGGGGAAACATTTGTGGACAGGACATCTGAGGAGGAACTTAACTGGCTCAAGCCAGTGGTGAAATAATCCAGGTGATAGAGGGACATAAAACTGTACTTCTCAGGATACTGGGAGGCTAATAAAATTACTGGATCTCATCATATTGTGTGAAAAGGATCTGAGGAAGACAGAAGGGGCTAGGGAATGAAAAATTCTCTTTCCCACTCCTGTAAAAGATATTTTATCTTTCTGATAAGATAAGATATTGTCCCATCAAATATAGGTCCCTCCCATGCAGACATTTTATAGGCTTGTTGACTTTTACAGAAAAGTAGCTCTGCTCCTCTGACACACAAAATCTGTCACCAGAAACCCTTTTCCTCTACATGTCCTGTTGCAACTAAGCTTTGCACAGAGCCTAGCATAGCGAGCCTCCGGACACTGCTATGGCACCAAAAAAACCATTGGAGGTTAATATTAATATCCAGACATTTATACTTTGGAAGAGTTTGTTGTAGAGATTATAAGGCATCCTTCACGGGTCAAGTAGTCCATCTTAATACAGACTGTCAAAGCTGAAGTCATTCCTACTCATATTTTTGCTAATACATAGAACATTTTCATAAATACGATAGGCACAGACAGGATTTTTACAACCATCAATCTACCTTCACTGTCAAACACAGCAGCTGCTTTATCCTCAGCAAAAACCTTTAGCACGGTTCCGTGGCTCAGCCTGCTGCCCCAAAGGACCTTGTTCTTCAGCCATAGCTGGAAGGACAGATTTGCCTTTCAGGATTCCAGGCAGCAACATTTTTTTTAAGTTTATTCCTTTCTGATATCAGCTGCTTTTTCTCTGTGGGAAAGATACTACCTTCTTGACATGCAAAAGTCCAGACTGCACATCAATGTATGGAGAATGGAATGAAAGTGTAGTATCAGCAATGATGTATTTGACTCAACCCACTATTTATATCCCCAACAGTCATGCAAACCTTGCCCATTATACACTAGGGCATACTGCCTCCACGTGGCAGAATATGCTTCAGACATTCTTTTTTCTTCCATTTCACACAATCTTGAGTGGCTATGAATATTGGAAACAGTTTTGGAAACAGAAGGAATAGAATCCATACATTATTTCTGTGAGAAGTGGCAATATGGGGATGAAAAAATGAATGTATCATATTGATAACAGTGTTTTTCACACAAGTACTCACCAGGAACACACAGTAAAGTACAAAGGCTATGTATATATATAAAAAGAATGCTTTCTCAATTGTTTATTACACGATGAAAGAAGACTAATTGAAAAAAATTCACATCCTGAACTTGATCAAAGGGGACTGATTGCTCTTCAGGCCTATTAGCTAAAAGCAAGATTGAAAGAGCAGTTTTGAAAAATTACATAGAACTGTATCACATTCTTTTTTCAATTCATAACTGGTTTGATTCAAACTTGACTAGAAGATCATAAAAGTTGCTTCAGCATTAGACCAGCTATCTGATTCAAGTAGCACTAACACTGTATTATGGGTACAGGGTTCTTCCCATGGCTAAAATGGAAATACTTTGTGAAATTGGTATATTTTTTTCCACACCACACTCATCCCCAACCCCAAAGCCCCAACCTCCACCTACTTTACCAATGTTGTTAGATACACAACCTAAAGAATATAAAAACCAAGACAATTATTGTTTTGCCCATTTGTGTCTTTACATTTCAGTCTCTACCAGCTGACAAGTGCATTCTACCTCACTGTGAACAAGGTCTTCATATGTCATTTCCAGACCGGAACGAAGTGACACGGCATGGCTGAAAGGGTTTTGTAAACCACCAGTGCCATAATAYTTAGGGTTTCCCTGCTTTGGTTAAGATGTATTATGATGCTCCTGTCAAATCTCAATCTTACTGCACAAAATACACAGTGCAAGGGGGTCCTAAATTTATGGTRAGATTTTTTTCCCTTTTTCTTTTTTTTAAGACAGTGCAAGGTCTAGAGACAGCGTGAGAATCTCAGGGTTAGGGTGTTGCAGGGTGCTATGCCAATTTTAGCTTACATTTCATTGTATAAACATTTCCCCATCTCTGTTTGGTATCCAGCAAACAATCCTATTAGAAATTTTCCAAACGTCTGTGTGTTTTTGTCTCTAAGTACTGTCCATTTCAAAACTTTCCAAAGTATAAATTAGTAGCTATACATCTGTTGTTGTTGCTCTGTTTGAACCTGTGGCTGTCCTGACTGCTGTTGCGTTGGCTGTGCCTGGGGCTGCAAGACATCAGTCTGAGGCACTGACCTCCATGTCAGAGGATGCTGTTCTGTTATCTGGTTCCCTAGAGGAGCAATGGAGTTCACCAGGGTGGTCAGGTTTATAAAATGGGCCACAGACTGAGGATTAGCTGCCTCTGGCTGCGGCTGGATCTGAATGTCATTTTGGCGGTTGTGCAGCATGGCGGAACCACTGACGGTGTCAAACGTCACGGTGAGAATCGAATTGTCCAGTTGTAACTGGCGTTCAGGTGCAGTCAGATGGCCCACAGCCACTGGCTGGAGGTTTGTGAATTGGGTTCCAGCTGCCGTCGTAATGGGAGTAACAGTGATATTTGTCAGCCCAACAGAACTGGAAGGGGCTGTGACATTTGGGTCGCCAAGTGTCACCACCACCTGAGGAAAAACAGAAAGGTAACCTCAACCTTGTATCTTGCAGCTGACTACCAAATATCAAGCATTAAGAAAGATCACCTGAGTGCTGATGGGTTCACATGTTGCTACTGCCAGCAGGAGAAGTCATAGGCACAGAGGGGAACATAGAAAGCTTGGAATATAACAACTTCCACACATAGAAATAAGGAGGTAATGGGAGGGAGGCATATGCAACATCCAGAACAAGCAGCCGAATTAACTTTTAGTCACAGCTTCAGCCAGTTAGTGGTATCTGGCAGACATGAAGATGGTAACACCAAAGAAGATGAAAACAAACATGAGGAGCTTACTGGTCCAACTCCTTGTTTTTTTAAAGTCTGTATTCATCTTCCTATTACCACAATTTATCAAATGAGCTCTAAATGTTCCAACCACTCTTTTGTGTTTGCTATTAGGAAAAAAGAAGGGTTATCCCTCTAAGCAATGCCTGCTACCCATCACCCTGCTACTGGAGCTCACCTGCTGGATGCTCTGTACAGCTGAATTAGTCTCATCTCCAACATTCCCTGTGAATTCACCTTCCTTCTCTGTGTATTCACTGAAGGCAGGGTCCTCAGGCACTTGCGCTTCCTCCTCCTCACCTGACTTTTGTTTTCGTTTCTGGCCACGTTTTGGAGCTTTCATATGCTGCTTCCCTTCTGGTAATTCTCCCTGTTCCAAGGCTAATTCCGGCTGGAGCAACACATTTCCAAACAAAACATCAAGTTATTTGGCATAGTAAAGTTCCAAATAAGAGACTATCACCTGAAGTTGGTTTACTGTCGATTCTCAAGTGAAGAAACAACTAGCAAAAACCTGATTTCAGGGAATGAGACCTCATCCTGTAATTACCTTTGTTTTACCAGCACCCATGTTATACAACAAAAAGATCAACAGCTGCATCTGCTGATACATGTTAAGCTGGGGCTGACTCTCTAAAAAAGCACATTCCTTGCCCATCAGCCTACGCCCAACTATGTTATGTACCAAAAAAGTGATGTCCCCACCTCACCCTCCTGGAACCTAGCTGGAACCTGGCTGCCACCAGAATTCTGCAATGACAAATTTACCTGAACAATCCCAATTGAGGAGGCATCAATGGTAGTCGTCTCTGGCAGCTGCTCTAAATCATCAATCCTCACTGAAAGAATCTGTAGACAAAGAGGTATCAGCTGGTGAACTGCAGCAGTGCATACCACAGTCAAACAAAACAGCATTGCCCTAATAAATCCTGCCAGAAAGCAAAAATGATGTAATCTAACATTTACACGTATCATTTAATACAAGGGATTTTACCATGGCTTTTTTTTTAAACAACCTTTTGGCATATAATCTTTTCCTTCTCACTGAAAACCAGCGAAGTTTGAAGACAACAATAGAAGAATTTGTTTATTTTCATATTCTAGACAGAACACAACCCACGTGTTTGAAAAAAAAAWACTATTTTAGCATTTCTATTTATAAACCTATCAACTGTGTCCTACTCCATTATTTTCAGCTGAATCTATATATCTCAGCTTATCAAAGAACAGAGACAAATTGCCCTCTGGATTGCAGATATGTAGCTGCATTTTTAATCCAAAAATCAATAAACAAAGCTTTTTGTTGACTTCCTTCCCAGTCATCATGATAAAAAAATGTTCATAGCAAAGCAATGCTAATGATAAATTGGTAGTTAAAAAAAAAACAAACAAAAAAAGCCTCAAAGGGAACGGACAAGCCTTAGTCAACCTAAACAAGAAATGCTGAGGAGAAACACAATAGCTATTCAGAAATTTAGAACACAGAAGAAGCCCTGCTGGGGTCAGACAAAATATCCCTCTAATCCAGATTCTCTGCAGTCAGCATTCATCTCTACTGCTCAGAATAATTTTGTATCATCAGCAGATGCTGCCATCACCTCTCTATTCACCACTTCTTTCAGATCACTTCTGAATACAGAGAACATAATGGGGAAAAAAGAATCAATTATACTCACTAATGGATGAAGACAAAACATGAAAAAAATATACATTTAAGCTGAGGCAGAAAAAGAAAAGGGATTTAAATAATCAGAACAACTTCATTTTTAGGGACTGACAATCAGGTATGTTTACTACTGAAACATAACATAATGAAAGGGCTGATTCAGTTAAGTGCATGCTTAACAGACACCACCTAAAACTGGCCCCAAAAGAACAGAAAAAAGAGAGAGGAAAAAAAAAGTAATTCCTTTCAAGTCACTGAAGGCCATAAACTTTCTTTACCAAAAAAAAGAAAAAGGAAAAAAAAAAACCCCACCAAACAAGCCACTCCACAGTTTAGGTGCCAACTAACTCACCTCTGGATGTTTACGCCTCATATGTCGACTCATGGACGCTCTGGTAGAAACCTTTGTTCCACACAGCTGACAGCTCTGGGCTTCTACCTTATCATGAGTGAGCTGGATGTGCTTCTGTAGCATGTAATCAGTGACATATTTCTTATCACAGACTGAACATGTCCACTGTTTTCCTACTGGTGGCAGATGGAAGGAAATGCTGTTAGCAACAGCCTCCAAAGATGAGTATCGTATTGTCAGCGTCTCAACAAGAGCAACAATTTTATGTCGGTAACATGATGTGTAACTCTAGTTCCAAGACTGGCAAGTCTAAAGCAAGCCCAGGAACAAAATTAAGATATTGTCTTTGGATACTGTTTTTTAGAGGATTTACCTGTATGAATCAACTTATGAGTCTCCATTGTATTTCTCTCACTAAACGTCTTGCCACAGAGCTCACACATGAAATCTTTGATTCCTGCATGAAGAGCACATTTAGCATCAGAGTGAAAACAGCCTAAGGTATCTGGGACAATTCCGAGCCTTGTACTACTACAGAAAAATTAAAAAAATCAATCACAGCCAAACAAGCAGAAGAAGCCCAGCTTCACCAACTATTTTTATCTAAGCCATGCCACTATATCTGGCAGAAAATGAATCCAAGAGAAATTGATGTGGGAGGTAGAATTTTGTTTTGGGAAATGTGAGCCTGAAGACTAACTTAAAATAAAACCAACACTCTAGACCTACCCTAGACCAAAACAATCTCTCTTAAAAAGGCAAAACATGAAACCAACTAAACTGTATATCTTAATTGTATAACAGATGGTCTTGGCTGACAAGAGGACAAAATCTCACTTTTCAAAAAGCAGAATATGCACATTTTTTTATTAGTGTTCCTCATACTCTCTGACTGTTCTAGATAAGAGTTCTCTTAGGAAGCATTTAACTGATTCAGTTCAACTTTTGTACATCTTTAGAGACCTCACCCGTGTGCCTTTTGTAATGCTTCAGCATGTTGACTTTCTGTGCAAATTTTCGGTGACATTCCTTGCATTCATATTCTTTAATCCCTTTGTGAAGTTTCATGTGGTGACGAAGTGCATGTTTTGTCTTCATTCCTGTGAGACAAAAGGTACARCATGATAATTAGTCCATTGCTCCCACCTTCAGAGGAGAACTCAGGATGATGATGTCGTTAGCCAAGAGCTCTAAGATTATATTTGCTGCATCCCCCCAGTTGCGTATTTTTAATTGTTTAGGTAGCARTGCACATTATCATTATTATTTTCATTCCAGGAAAAAGCTCTGGAAAACATCTGAGTAACCACTGAGGACGAAGCAAAACAGCAGGGACAAGCAAAGACAAAACATCATTAGAGATGTCAGACTTACTGCCTTCCACTAAAATACAAGTTCAGATTTGTTCAAGTTACAACGCGAACAATTCAAAAAGTCAAAGAAACTTTGACTCTTAARGCTCTTACAGAGGGAAATTACTGTATTTCTTAAGCCTGAAAACAGCCTAGAATGAAAAAATTAACTTGTATTCACTTTTGTGCTGCAAATGCACTGGAACTCAGTCAGGCAAGCGCTCCTCAATCTGACAGAAGCAGATTTTATTAAAATCAGTTTTGTCTCTCAGGCCATGAAACTAAATTGTACAAAGTTAGGGGTAGTTTATGTAACCATAAGGCTCTTGATTAATACAGTTTCTACCTCTCAAAAATGCAGGATTTACAGCACCCCGAGGACCTTCCCAATATTYTAAGAATGGAAGTAGTTTTAATTCAGATATTCACCTGCTATTCAGTATCACAATTAATGGAAAACAAGGCATTAGACATACCTTTGCCACATTCTGCACACAAGTATTCTCGGATATTATCATGGACTCGCATATGTTCTTTTAACATGTCTTTTCTAGCAAATGATTTGCCACATTGCTCACAAGCATGACTTTTTACACCTTAAAAATAAATTTAAAAGACAACATAAACAAAAAAAAATGTTAATGAAAAATGCGCATCTCCTAAAAACTGACTAAACTGGTGAATTAGAGGGCAACAGTCCACCTGTGTTGTCAACCACATCTTTCATCATATTGTAGCCCAAACTAAATTAGAAGACTTTGGAGAGAGAGAAAAGCTGGCTTTTTGTGTGAGATCTGAAGAAAAAGATAAAGCCTGAGGTAGGAAAATACTGAATAGCATGAAATAATAATGAGCTGTTAAAAATGATTTTGCAATAGCAGTTTTCAGCCTGTGTAATGGTGAGAAGGTGGCATGGATAAGAAATTGGGGAAGAACAGAATACAGAATTAGGACTTTTAGCAGGTGAATCCTGCATCATATTAACTAGGAATCTGGATTGTGTGCCTAGACGAAATACCTTCATTAATACTACCTGCTTTAGAAAACCAGCCTACCCTAAAAGCATAAATATAACATTTATCTTATTGTAACTTAAGAGTAAAAACCCCTAACTTATTTCCCTCTGAAAAACGATAAGACAGGCACTGGCAACAGAAATGTCTTTTTAATATTGATAATAATAAAGAAACACAACATTTTTACCTGTATGTATAAGCTTATGTCTTTCCAGATTTCCTATACTGTTAAAAATCCTTCCACAGATTTCACATGGGTGGATGTATCTGAAACCAAAGAGACCAAAACCTGTGATTCTTTTCTTGAGACAGAGGTGGTTTTCAGGCATCTCTGTCAGTAACTGTTTTTCATTTGGTAATTACTATAAAAGTTCCTTGAAACATAAATGCATTTTTAAAATGAGCCTTAAGAAACCCATACGTTCACTGCAAGCTTGGAGCAGTCTGGCACTGCTATATCCTCAAACTTTTAAAAAATATTTACCAAAATCATAGATTTATACTTTACAAAGCCCAAACTGAGAGGCTGTTGACTATCATCTGTGTGAAGTGAATCATTAGTGATATATATCGTCATCTTACTTCTGCACGTTAGGATCAGGCAGGTTCTCCCGATGAATGACCATGTGTGCATGGTAAGTTGCCTTCAAGGCAAAACGTCGGTTACAAATGCTACAGCCATAGCCTTTCTCCTTGTGTACGTCCATTATGTGCTTCAGGTACTCCTTCCCTCTGCCGAAAGTCAACTGTGGAATGAACCAATAGTGAATGAAAGGGGAAAAAAGTCCTCGGGAACAGCAACGATCTAGTAACACGTTACCAGGATCTAAAGTCAGAGCTAGTAGACATAAATATCCTGTGTATCACTAGATGAAAAATCTGTGAAAGCTGCATTTAGGCCTGAACCACTTTGGCTATTACTAGCGCAYTGCTACAGGACATCAGTTAACTCATTTGGAAAACTAGACTGAGATGGTATCTCTGCTTCTTACACTGCACAAGTAGAGGACCTCCAATGATTTGTGCATTGAGGGACAGCCTTGAAGAGAGCCACATCTAACCTCCACTAGCTGTCAAAGCAAGAACACCACAGATGGAAAAAATGTCTTTTGGGCTCTAGGGGCATGGTAAGCTCCAGTTTGCATAGTAAGCTTTGGCAGTAGCTCCAGCAGAGTTGGTATTTCTAGGCATTGCAGGGCAGTGATTCTAGCTCAGCTCCTGGAAGTGCTACAACAGACAGGTGCTCCACCACGCAGCTCCCCTGGGCTAAGTAACCCTGCATACGCAGATATGCTCCAACATACCAGGGCAAAGTGCCATAATGGCATGATCTTTTGCTCCAATTTTGGAACTAGTCACGGTATTTCTGACAGCACTGCACAGCTTGGTAAAGGTGTACTTTGGGATGAGAAAAAAATAGAGAGATTCTTAGGAGCTCAGAAGAGGTATTTCACTAAGACTCATTTGTAGGAGTGCATGAACAGATATTTTCAGCCAAAAAGAGCCTCCCCATCTCATCATAGGTAACACTCATTTTCCACAGCTGTTGCCTTACACAACTGTTTACTTCACAAACACCTGCAAAAGTGCTAAAAAGTCCAGCTTCCAAAAAGCCCTTTCTAATTTGAATGGCACAATTGCCCTCATTTGGAAGCATACTATTTTATATAGTTTATGTACCCATTAAGTGTCAGGCGTTAAAATTACCACATTGAAAGCAAACACGTGTTAACGGCTGTGACACCACATCTTCTTACGCTTACTGACATAAGCTTAAAATCAGTTTGCACTTAAAAACAGTTCACAGATAAGAACAGAAAACTGAAGTATTATTATCTCCATGTCTTTAAAATGAAGATAAGCTAAGCACTTGCACCACATTAAGCCTAGACTGTGAAATAAGCTCTGATTTCCAGGGGCCAAGTCACTAGCTTAACTACCAAAATTCCCCTGTCCCTATGTCAGTTTGGCCAGTCTTGCTGTTCTCACTGATTGCTTTTGCATCCCACCCACCCCAGCACAGCATGCTCGCCCAGTAAGGGCACAGAATCCAAAAGGGCCTTAAGGACCCCATTACTTCTTTACCAAATGGCAAAAGCCAAGCCGTAAGAGGTTTAAAAAGTCTTTGTCTCTCAGCTGACAACTAAGTATGTTCCAGCAGTACTTCTAATGCCATCCTGTTAGTAATTGAGTAGGCCAAGAAGCAGCAGTCACACTGAACATAAGCAGCAGTCTTAATCCTCCAAACTGGATATCCACTAGAGAACCATCTGATCTTATCAAAATTAATCAATTTGTGGACCATATCATTCAGAAATGCTGTAACAATTTTAATTTGCACATAATTAAAAGGTGGTATAAGATTTGAATGTTCCTTTATTTCTTCCTCCTCCAGTTTTGCTTGCTTGCTTCCTTGCACTCAGGTAAGCGTATGTATGTGTATTTCCCTTTTTAAGTGTATAGCATTCACCTTGCAGAACACCACCTAAAGTCTTATGGAATAGCATCACTTCACAGATTAGAGGTAACAAGCACTGCAGAAGAGAGCAGACCTTCTCTTTGTGAAACCTTAATGTTATTTAAAATTCTGAATGATTTATAGACATCTCCACTCCCTCCCCCCATCCCAAAACAAGTTAATTTGGAAGTATTTAAAGCTACCTGGCACCTTTTGCAGCTATACTTGTGAGGCTCAGAATCTGCACTTTCATCAGAGTTGTCATCATTTTCCTCCGATGAGATTCCAATTTTACCAATGAACTCTTCTCTCTGGTGATCATCCATTAGTGCTATGTCCTGTGTAGGGTGGGAAAGAATATTCTGTTTTAATAGATTAAACTTCTATTTCAAAAGGTAACACCCAGTCAGCTTTTGTTGCCATGCAGACTGCCTTGCATTAACAATTATTGTAACATTATTTATTTAAAATATCCTCCTGCTTCATTTAATTCAGATAAATGAAGTTCCTCTGACCATGACTAAACAAGGAACGACTGTTTATCCAAACAAATAATACTCAATTTTTTGTGTATAAAAGGAACTTTACTGTAAACAGAGACTCAACTGGTACAGTATTACGTCCATAAAAGCATCTTTATGAGCACCACTGAGTGATACATTTCCCTTTCAATTCAATTCCTTACAATTCAGTGTTAACCTAGTTACGTCAAAATAATCTGGGTCTGCTTAAGCACTATTAATAGAGTTTTTTCTGTGATTTGGAACATTTTGATAAAACCAGGTAAGCAACTCAATACACAGGCAGTTATGCTGGCATATACAAAAGAATCACAATCACTGGCATGGAAAGGGCAGGAACAATTAGTTCTCTTGTTTGTTTTTTCCCCACAAAGAGAGGGGATGACAGTAACCCCTCAGCCCAACCAAACTACAACTGGAACAATACATCTGTCTGCAGCCTTCCTGTTGTTATTCTCCCTGCTTTAAACTGAGCAACCTCTGTCATTCACCCAAGATCACAAGTGGTTTTTCCATAGYGTTCAGAACAGTGTTCTGCAGTGATAGCTGAAATAACTTCAAATATGATAGTCCACAGACTCTGTAGCAATCCAGATGTAGAAACAGAGCACAACTCAGGCTAGGCTGCTGTAGAAACATCACTGCACAGGGTACATAATCACTGTTGTGTTGCCAGTATGAACATGTGGCCATAACAGTCTCAATATATTTATTGATATGTTTATGTGTCTGCTAAGTAACATGCCTTTTCTAATAAATTATTAACACAATACCTTAAAATGGACATGAATATGATCTCTCAACACATCCACCCTGAAAAATTTACGTCCACAGATTTCACAAGTGTATTTCTTGTCTCCATGTGTTAAAAGGTGTTTGTTCATATTGCTCCTACATGAAAATACCTAAAAGAAAAAAAGAAGGAAGGAAGGGTTTTTGTATCATGTCCAGCAGGGCTACAGTTCTTTGCAAGTTATTGAATGGATAGCACAGAACATATTTACTGTTCTGTTTTATTCGTTCTGGCCAGAAACGTGTAGGAGCTCCTATTATCCAGCCAGCAGGCTACCTCAGAAACTGCTGGCACAGCAAAATACAGGTGTACAGTTCCAAGGAACTGACTGAAATTGGCCGTTCATCAGAGGTGAGCTTCCAAAAAAGCTGCAGCAGAATTACATAGGGTAGATTTAGAAATATTTAGACAGTCTTTTGAACCATGAATGTTCCTCCTATCTATAAAAAGACACATCCACAAAATCTGCCTTCATTGATATGTAACACATCCAAAGCATCCAAACCAAAGGTCTACACACCAACTTAAGAGTTGCTCGAGTACATCTTGCACCATGAACCATTAAACATTTATAAAATCACTAGTTAAACCCACAGTCTTTGTACCTGTGATAACAGCAACTTAAGATCATGAGTGTTACACACCCAAATGCAACAGTGCCATGACTGCACCATGAATTCACTTTGATTTCTAATAGAAAATGATTCCCAATGCACAGAGTCAACTCCAACTGTTTACATTCTGGCAGAAAAACTTCACTCTAAGTAACATAAGCCAGGAGATTTCACTGACAGACACAGTGGCCATGTTACACTCTACATTGTGCTACATGTCCTGGAAAAAAGTCTAGTCTGAACTTCAGTTTTGTTCTTATCTTTGTCCTAACCGCTCCCACCAGCCATGGCCACAGTGGGCTTGGATATATAATGGAGCTAAGGCAGTTTAAAGAGTAACATCTTGGCTGGGCGACAGGGCTTGCTGGTAACTAACCATGGGCCTGTCCGAGTTGCGAGGTAATCTGACTTTGCACGTACCTCAGTAGGCTGTGTGCCTATTCAGGTAGGCGGCTATTGTGGTTTAATACACAGGTGGTAACTCGCTATGCCACGGTAACTTGTTTGGAGGCRCTGGGTTGAGGCACACTGTACCCCCGCAGTATCACTGGAGCTACAACACAGAGCTTCACACGGCACACGCTGGCAAAGACGCCTACCTTCCCGCACACGGGGCATCCTGAAGGCTCCTTCTTGTAGCGAACCATGTTTTCCGTGCTGTGCTCAAAGTCTTCTCTTTTCACACGCCTCACCCCTTAACAGAACAGTCCCCATCAAAAAAACAAAACAAAAAAAAAACCCCATGGTTTTCCACTCCAATCTGCATGCCCTTTCAGGTGAATACTGTAAAGAAGAGTGAAACACTGGGAAGAGCCTCAATGCAGAATTTAACTGCTAACAAAAGGATAATTTCTAAATTAAAACGGTGTCTTAAGGATATAAAAGCAGTCTGCCAAAGTGAGGTAGTATGGCTTATTGGTTATTACACCAATTATAAAATGTCTGAAAACAGACATCTATTGTCAACACCTGGAAACAGGCAGATCTAGTAGGTCTTGGCACTTCAATCAGATATCTGGCCCAGAAATTCCCCCTCACAGTCTCTAAGGAGAGAGGCAACCATCCAGCATCATCTTTAATGCTCAATGAGGAGTTCAGACCTCTTTCTCTGCTACTTTCAGGAGGGAAGAGGGCTGCTGCTGTTCTGTGACACTAAACATGAGACGCCTTGCCATTGCCATTCAACCCCTTGTCCTCTAGTTCATGACACAAAGGTCTGAATCACAAGAGCAGCCAGTGGTGGTCGGCTACACCCAAAGCACCAAAGTWGACAATCTGGCTGCTTTTCTTAAATCACCTTTGGTTTTTATCATCTAGATTGCTAAAGGCATTTTAGTACATATTTCAGCAATCTACCATCACCCAAGTTTTTCCAGAGTCTTTGAGTACCTATAACATCCTTAGATGTTTGAGATTTTGAACAGTAAACTCTTATAATCTCATGTTCATATATTCTCAAGATTTTGAAAGATAACATCACACAGCATTCCATTTATACTATATTTACACAGTMGTCACTTTCAGTTGTACATTGCAAGTTAATTTTCTGCCTTCAAATTTTCAAGTTACCACACATTTCTTTTAAAAAAGATAGAATAGAATTCAAAGAAAGAAAAAGATATAATTAAAATCAGCTAGTCTAAACTACTCCATAATAAGSCAAGAAACTTTCACATGACTGTTAGTAGCACTGGATCCAATCACATGAGGCTAAAAAAAAAGGTAGGCACRTCTCCTGGAAAGTTTTTCATAGAATTAGACAACTCCCCTCCAGGATCCATTACTATTMTTTTCAATAAATGTCACATTTTGCTGAAACCTGCTACTCCAGATCAGGTAACTGACAAAAAAAATGACATCTACYATCCAGAAGAATCTAATGCGCAATCATTTCCCTAACTTTCCCACCTGTACTGCTGTTTCAAGAGTAATATAATTAGGTTGATCTGCAGTATAATTACCTTCCAAGTGTCGTCTTTGATGGTCTAGCATCACATCCTTCCGGTAGAACATCTTATTGCAGATTTCACATGCAAACTTCTTATCCCCATGCTTTTTCTTGTGTTTTGAAAGATTRCTGTTCGTAGAAAAGAATCTGAAACACATCTCACACTGGAATGTCTTGTCATCTGTAAGCAAGAGAAACCATGCAGCTCTTTACTGATGAAAACAGGTTTTGTATGTTCGTGAGATAGGTAGCTCTTTTGTTAGATTTGAGTTTTAACATATAATCCATCATTATATGGATTGAGGAGGGAAATACAAAAGCATGTGTTTTTCTTTTACTTTAAAATTTTTTTCAAAGGCAATAAATATATATGATGCTAACTTGAACATGGAATCTAGCATTGTAACTTCCTCACATGGGCTATTTCCATTGTAGCCTAGCGTACATTAAAATTATGTTTGGAGTGGATTCTGTTACAGTTGATTCAAGTTTTTAATGTTGGTAAAATCACTAAACATACAGCAACACAGCATCACATGAACAGCTGTGTCTAAGCACCAGAATACTTCTGCCAGCACTGGCTCCTAACACCAGCCAGTACAGAATACTCCAGAAGAGAAGTGTAAAATCTCAAAAATATACCATTACATGACAATAGGCCTATGGGGGATTTGTTTTGTATTCAGTAGTTGAGACTTTTCTTGGAACATGAAAGCATGGTCCTGTAGATGGAATCTCCCAGTGCTGCAGCAATCACAAAGAAGTAACAGTTTGATGCCTTGAACAGTAGAGCAAAAACTGCTGCTCGTTTTGGTCAACTCAGAGAGMAAATGAGCTGCTGCCCTTGAATAAACAGAACATTGAGGTTACCTGGCATTACTTTCCATTCTTCCTAAGGCTGAGTTTTTATAAAAGCTGTACCCTCTGAAAGGAAATGAGAAAACCTACTTTGAATGGTGCCGTAAGGGGCAATTACCCAGGTGATTCTGGACTGACGGTTATCATGGATCCATAAAAGTAACCAGGATGTCTTTTTCTAAGCATAAGGTCACTCAGGATAAATAATATGAGTAACTACAAGGGATGGCTATGGGAGAAAAGGACAGTTTCTAGTGATACTATGAAAAAAACATCTAGAAAGACTACTGCAAGTATAAAGCAAGCATGAGAAAGCAGAAGAAAACTGTAATCCCAAAAAACTACAAACTATTGATAGTACTGGCCCCCCTTCCAGTTCTTCTGTTTCAGAGAAACAAAGTGAAACTTAGTTTCAGGAAAGAAAATTAAACAGAGATGGTTACAGGGTATCTGTGAACATACAAAGGAAATACCAGTGAGGATATTAGACAGGTGAGCAGGAGATACTAAAAAAAGCAATACATAAGTGGATGTGTTGCTCTACAGATTACTGGTTACACTTTTCTTATCACAAAAAGAGTTTTTTTGAGGGAAGCGGGGCAGGTTGCTTGTTGTGGTGATGACAAAAATCTAAATTGCTATTCCCCTTCTGTAGTTTCTATGCTGAGATGGATTTCTGGACATCCCCCAAAAATGGAGTTGAGACGCCAGAGGAAGCAGAATGGTTAGCCATTCTCACCTGTCCTGCAGTTATGGAACTCCAAYGCACTCTCTATCCGAAAGGCCTTTTCACACGTGGTGCACTTGTATCTGTACTCACTGTCAACCTGAGGATTGCAAACAGTAAGTGTTTAAGCAGAGAAAAAGCCAAGTCATGTCTGACAGAGAAATACTAAATTTCAACTATTTTTTCTGTTTTCTGTCTTTTCCAATTTTTCTTCCTTCAACAGGACATTTAAATACACACTGATGCAAAATTCTGATGCTGTATCATCCTGCCATGTTCCTACATCTAAGCTCTATTAAAAAAAAAATAATGTAACAGTCTTCCTGATAACCCCCGGTCCAACACAGAGACAGAATTTTTGAGAAGCAAGATGTAATCTCACTCATCCTCCAGCTCCAGAACAGATGCCAGCAATCTGAGAGCTTAGGACTTTGATGCCAAGCAGCAATGGAAATATTCACTGATAAGGCCCCCACTACAGGCATGTTTAATATTTATATGGCAGCAGCACTGAAAGGCCCTCACCAACAGGCACGGTGCTGCTATTGTAAGCATTGTAGGTTTACACATGTGCACATAGCCCTTAATGACACAGCCTTTACCCAGAGAGTTCACACATTAAATGACACTATAGGTGGGGATAAATGAAACAGGACAAACAATTAAGGCTGGAACAATCCTATTTAGTATCATAAACTGAAGTCAGATCTCACCTCTAGATCATGCAGGTCCAGCTAACTGCAGCTTGTCTTGCTGTAACTGATGCCTGAAAACAACTTTCTATAGGAAATTCAGACACGAAAAAGGACTTGTATGCTCAAAAGTGTGTCCACACTTTGCAAATTCATCAACTGTTCTAACAGAAGATGTTACCTCTCCCTATCAGTCGTCTCACTTATTCACATGGATATCCGCTCAAATATAATTAACCCAAGCTCCCCAGCTAGCACCTGGAAGCTCCCTGTACATTTTCACCTAATCTCAGAAAGAGCCCACTAGTCATTTCCACTCACTTCGTTCCTGCTGTGCTTGTATGAAACATGCTGCTTCAAGCTCTCTTTACGGCTGAACAGCTTTGCGCATTCCTCACATTTAAATAGTTTGTCACCTGAGGGGATCAATCAAGATAAAATAAAAAGAAGAAAGTAGTCAGCGACTGATAATAATCAACTCCAGGCAAGACAGGGGAAACCAAAGCACAAGCAACTGCAAACAAACAGGCTAGTGATGAGAAGCTTTAGTAATTCAAGGATCCAAATAGTGGATTTTAACCTTTTACAACAATTTTGACAACAATTTTGTTTGGTTCCCCCACCCTTTTTCAGTGATTATTTTTCACAGAATCCTTAGAAGTAGGTCACGGACCCCTGAAACTGCAGACCACAAGCTAAAAAGCACTCAGCTGACATTCACACAGCAATGTTACCCATGTGCCTGTGAAGGTGAGGGGCAGTATATATGTATATATTTAAAGGGAAGAACAGTTTYGGAGAAACCATCACATCCTCACCCCCGTTTAAAATATGTACCTAAATTCAAATTTTAAGTACTCTAATTTCAACTTTAAACTATTATCTTCTCATGCTTTGGTCTGCAAATGGGTTCCCTAGAGGGTTCCCTAGAGAGAGTTAAAAACAAAAAAAAGAAAAAAAAGAAAAAAGAGTTCTATTAAAATGATATGTCCCAATGTCTAAGAATAGCCTAGCTCTTTACTCAAAGGTGGAACCACCGAGAGACAAAATCAATATCCAAGAGAGGCAAAATCAAACCCACCGTGAGAACGGATGTGCCTGCTGAGGTTGCTGCTGTTCTGGAAGATCTTGCTGCAGATACTGCATTGATAGACTCGCTTGTGCTCCCCAAGTTGTTTTATCAGCTTCCGCCGTATACCATGTCTACTGGAGAGAATTAAACTTCTTTTGAGGGACATGGTGTTTTGGTGATGAGCAAACCTACTGGATTAGAGAAAGAAAGGCAGGGACTGAAAGGTATCCCACAGGTTGCAAGAGAGTCCCACCAGCTGGCAAAAGCTAGAGGAGTGTTATGCTCAGCTTCTGGCAGGAGAGGGGGGCCTGGAGCTTCCCCATTGCCAAGGCGTCCTCCTGGCCACCCCCTGGAAGCAGCAGATGTCAGAGCACCGCTCACTCCAAATTATCTTCACCCAGCACAAAYGAGGAAAAAAGCAGCAGCCACCAGCCTCAGAGATTCTCCTTGCAGGCCCCTCAGAGGAACGTAAAGGATCTGTCCTGCTTATCCTCTGAAAACATTAGCACTATTTCAGCTTAGAAAGCTTGGCAGTTCACATGCAAAAGGCATATATGATAAGAGGGCAGCAGGGTGCCAAGAACCAGTACTGTTCTATTTCCCAGCACAACCACCTGCTGGAATGCATTTTTGATGGTTCTGTGTCTGCTAAGGACTTCAACATATAGCTTTAATAGCTAATTTTGAAAAAGCAAGTGCTTTATTATACAAAAAATAATTCAAAAAGGCAATTTTACTGAGACAAAAAGACATAAAAGAATCTAAATTAATCAAATGATATTTAAGAGTCTCCCTGAAGTTCTGTTATACTGAAGTTTCCCCCTCCCACTGCTCTAAATCTGAAGTATCACACACACAAATCAACATGAAGTCATTCATGAGTTAAGATGACAAGCAAGACTGAATAATAATGGGTAGCATAATTTTTTTAGCAAAAATATCTTTGCCTGTTTTATGACCAACATTCAATGGGAGCAGTATTTCACCTTGCAGCTGCAGGAGGTTTTTGGAATCACACTGAATAAAAGCAGTAACATGACGGAAAATGAAATTCTCATGGTTTATGCTCCAAAATTCTACCACCAATACCTCACCATCTGTGCACCATCCTCCAGTGCACAAACCATCTTTGTGGCACTCAAAGTCAGCTCTTGTAGCAGCAGCAGCATCACACAATTTTATGCTAATAAAAAAGRGCATCTGTGGGCCCCAGAAGTTGAGCAGAGCTGTTACATGCTTGTGCTGGTTTTGGCTGGGATAGAGTTAATTTTGTTCATAGTAGCTAGTATGGGGCTGCGTTTTGGATTTCTGCTGGAAACAGTGTTGATAACATAAAGATGTTTTCGTTATGGCTGAGAAGTGCTTACACTAAGCCAAGGCCTTTTCAGCTTCTCATGCTCTACTAACTGAGAAGGCTGGAGATGCACAAGAAGCTGGGAGGGGGCACAGCCAGGATGACTGACCCAAACTGGCCAGCAAGATATTCCATACCATATGGCATCATGCTCAGTATATAAACTAGGGGAAAGCTAGCCAGGGGGGCTGCTGCTCAGTGACTGGCTGGGCATCGGTCTGCGGGTGGTGAGCAATTGTTTTTCATTTGCACCACTTGTCTTTCTTGGGCTTTATTTCTCTCTCTTTTTGTTATCTTCCTTTTCACTACCCAAGTACTAACCAGGCCCAGTTAGCCCAGGCAGTACTTGGATGAGAGACTGCCTGGGAATACCAGGTGCTGTAGGCTTTTTATTACTACTTCTTCTTATTATTATTATTATTATATTTTATTTCAATTATTAAACTGTTCTTATCTCAACCTGTAAGCGTTCTCATTTTTACTCTTCCGATTCTCTTCTCTTCCGACATAATCTTAATTAAGCCTAAGAGGAAATTCTGCATCCCAGAGCACTTACTTTGTCACTGAACTGATGCTATTTGTGGTGCTAGGCATCTTTCCTAAAACCAATTCCATAATTCTCTCTTCTGCAGCTGAAGGCAGGGCTACCTCTTCTGGTGGGACCTCAGTTACAACGTCAGCTACAYGTTCTGCTGCAAACGCATCATAAAAATACAGTGTTAATGTGGATAGCTAGAAATAAAACCTCAAATGCAGGAATTTGCTTTTGTAATGAGATATGGCACTGAACATATTATTTGTGTAYGACAAATAATGGATTGCTAATGAGTACGTAGCACTTGCAAGATAGAGAAAGTGGCTACTGAATCACAAGTAAGATGTAGCCAACATCTCTTACAGAGGAGTATAATTTCTTACCTTTCCAACCTATTACTAAGGGGTCAGTTGACTATGCATCACGGAATTTCCTACTAGAACTTCCCTTAAAGGAAGGTAAGGCCCCGAAAAAAGCCCCTTTCAAGAATCAACCTTAAGGTAGAGAGAGGAAGGTATCTCCTCTTGAGAGGGAGGATGCCTTCTCTCCCGCTCCTTCATGCAGAAAGCTAGGCAGGTCTCATAACCACTATCCTGTGTTTTTCTGGGCCTCTCTATTACTAAAACCGTTACAGGAGAATGCAGGTAATCTAAGCATAGGTGCTGCAACGTTTAGCGTAGACAAAGACCTCAGAGATAATTAACAAAGTTTGTAAGTCGTCTGCTTTAGTGATATAACTAAAAACCTCCATCTTGTCTCTGTGCTACTTTTTAGGCCTTTCTGAGAAGGCATCAATACAGATGTATGAGAGGATATGTGCTTAGCATTTTCTTAAGTTTTGTTTTACCTGCAGAATCTTTCTCTTCAACAACGACAAGAGGTGTTTCTGCTTTTGCTGTTTTGGGCTTTCTTCCCCGCCTGGCCTTCCTCCTTGAGTCTGTACTGGCACTGGCTGCGTCACAAATCACTGGCTGATCCACAGGGCGAGCCTCTGCTGCTGTCTCTGCAACAGCCTCATTTTGGCTGGTTTGGGGGGCACCTTTAGCTTGTTCCAGGTGACTCAGCAAGTGCTCTGGGTGGATGGGAAAGAACAGAAGAGTAAGGAGGAAAGAAACTGTCATTAAATACTCAAAGGGATAGATCCAGCTGAAGCCTATCTATCAGGTCAACCTCACTTAGCAGAGACTCACTTCAAATTATTTCAAAAGCAGTCACAATACCTTCCTAAATAAAAGCATACAGTCTATTAAACATTGAAACGATTACTCACAGGGACTGAATTTTTTAAGAAATTTGTTAGATATCACTGGAAAAAGGTTGTGTCCCCTGATAATAGGTATATTTTTCCAAATGTGCAAGTTATTTAGCAGCCTAAGTCCCCTTTTCAAAAATGATTCATCAAATGGTCAGAGCTCTCAAATATTCTAAGTTCTTTTGAAAACTGCATAAAATAGCTGAAAATGAAACACAGAAAAAAAATGTGTTTCATTACTTTTACTAAATCTGTGCTGTAAATACCAGACAGACAATATCACTAAGTATAAGCTGGCGTCACTGACCTTATACATTGCTCATGCAGTTCCCCATCCTTGATATTCCTAACATTCACRTCATCTTCTAGACAACAGTTTTATTTCTTCTAGATTCAACATAAGAGTTGTTTGCCCAGAGATTGACCATTTCCATATCCAAAATATCACTGTTTCACCTTCCCCACTACTCTTTTTCTTAAACGGAACACAAAAATTAAAACCTTCATCTTACTGCATCATGGACAGGATATGGCTTCACAGTGTCCGGCTCTGGAAGGGCAGAATTCTCCTGATGCTTCTCAGTACTCTCTCATGGATTTCTAGCACTTCTTACCTGTCAGCAGCTGAGGCTCCTGGAAAGCAGATGAACACACTTTACACGTCCACTGGTTGGACTCTACTTCTGCAGCTCCACTGCCTTCTGGAGTGTTCACTAAATCACAACAAGAAGAAATACTGAAAARCTTTGAAAATGGGGAGGTGGTAAATCCCTGTAGCTTTGTTTATCTTGCAATAACTCCTTGGGTATCACAAGTTACAATTTAAGCAGTAAGAGGCCCACAGGGCAGCTGGGACCACTTCGGGATTTTCCAAACATGAACACTTGAAACATCAGAACAGATGAGAAGTCAGAACAGAAACTAAATGATGCCAGGAGAGAATATCAGTGCTCTTGTAAAGTCTTGAGCACTTTCTAAACAACTGTGATTATCAAAGGCATAATATAAAGCAATTTTTAGCACCTTTAAAACCAGGATTACCAGTCCTCTTCTGGGTCAGCTGAGGACACAAGCAGGAGAAGCCTCCTTGCTCTCTGTGAAGAGCATTGCAGAGTAAGAACATCTGGATTAATGGAAGTAAGGGACAATGAAAACCTGGATTTGAGCGGTTTCATTAATTAGATGTTCTATGAAACCACCATATTCGTGTTTTAATTAACATATCAGCTCATGCCAGATAAAGAAAATAAAGAAGAAATTATGGGGAAAATGGAACTGGAATGAAAAAAAAAGAATAGAGGAAAATGGTTACTCTGTTCACAGTCCATTGTCTTTAAGTCCTTGGATGATATGTCTGAATTTGTCAAGAGGATCTGATAAATCTGGACTGGTTCAGAGATTTTTTTGGTACACCCAAAGCTGAATATTCCACAGCCTACAAGACTCCCCCAGAGGTGGAGGATGACACTGAAATTAGGTTAAGTGAATGGCAGCACAGGAGATTCACGCTGTACCTAGTTTCTGCCACAGATTTCCTGTATGATCATTAGCAAGTCAGTTAATCTCTCTCTGCCTGAGGACCCCACCTGTAATGGGACGATAAACTTACTTCCTCCTTTTCACCGTTAGCTCTTAAACCAAAATAAAARATTCTCTAAGGCAGAGGTTGTTCCTTGCTACAAATTATGTTCAACGTTCTGCACTACAGAGGTGTGATCTTATCCATGCTGTAATAAATAAATAAAACATGACTAGACAATTCGGCAACAGAGATTGCTTCTTCACAGGCTACATAAGGAACTTCTTATCTTAAGAGCTGTGTCCAGGAGGCCAAAACCAGCAAACCTAAACCCCAAGATTCTGCATAACTTTAAAAAAAAGAGTCAGATTGGTCAGCAACATGTAAGCTACTGTATCTGTCTCATGAAGTTACAGGCTAGTAAGTGAAAAAACTGAAAAAGCACTATCTGCAAAACTGAAGTCTGTCTTGGAAAATTGTCCCTGACTCTGCACTGCCCTTGCTCCTTAGCTGCCTCAGGCAGTAAACCTAGAAACCCTGGTTGTGCACTGGTTTGCCACGAAGAGTCAGGTCCTGTTTAGGTTTCAACTTCTTCAGGCTTCCAGGGTGGCTGCAGGGCAACCCAGTTTACTTGAAAGCACAGATCTGTCAGTTGGCAACAGCTTTGTACAACTTGAGGCAAATAGTCAGAATCAAGAGAGGCATATTTTGTTTTGGAAACACCAGAACACTACACCAGTGGGAACACTTTAGGGTTCCTAAAGTGTAATAGGCAGCATTTTGTTTCTATTGAAGTTAGACTTTCAGACAGTAGGATGAAGGATGTAGGAGGGGCTGTTCAAATTCTTCATACTTTTTTTTCCCCCCAGAAAAATCAGAGATGCTGTCCTGGTTTCGGCTGGGATGGAGTTAAATTTCTTCCTAGTGCTATGTTTTGGATTTAGTATAAGAAGAATGTTGATAACACACTGATGTTTTTAGTTGTTGCTACGTAATCTACTTCTCAAGGACTTTTCAGCTTCCCACGCTCTGCCAGGTGCACAAGAGGCTGGGATGGAGCATAGCCGGGACAGCCAGCCCAGCTGGCCAATGGGGTATTCCATACCATGCRACATCATGCCCAGTATATGAATGGGGGTGTGTCCAGGAAGCGGCGTTCGTTTTGGCCATTTTTCTCTGCAGGTGGTGAGCAATTGCATTGTGCATCACTCATTTAGCACATTGTATCATTATTATATTATTACCATTGTTATTATTATTATTCCTTTCTTTTCTGTTCTATTAAACTGTCTTTATCTCAACCCGTGAATATTTTTTCCAATTCTCTCCCCGTCCCGCTGAGGGGGCGGGGAAGGAGTGAGCGAGCGGCTGTGTGGCATTTGGCTGCCTGCCGGGTTAAACCACTACAGATGCCAAACTGAAAGACAACTCCCCAGTCAACTGCACATTTTAGCTGTGACAGTATCCAAGTTAAATGAATGGATCTACTGATGAATTGCTCTGTACACATCTGCAACAACTCTCCTCCTCCTGGCTACTTTTAGTGGGCAAAATTTAGCAAAGTAACCTTTTCAAAGGTCAAAAGACCCAGAATGGTTGTCTTTTGATCCTGATCTCCGCACTATGTGCTCCCAGTTTACTTTTAGACATGGCAATTTGTGTTAAGTGGGTTCTTAATGTCATTGTTCCACTTTTCAGAGATTACAGGGTGGCGGGACATTGCTTCATAATCGACCTTAGGGACTGAGTTCCTATGACACCACTAGTTATTTCCTGAGCTATGTGTTCTTTGCCAAGAGTATCTGTATTGCTTATAAGTTTATCTAAATTTGAGTTCCTGTAATCAAGTACAGTCTGAACTCTAATAGGCTTCTGGTATTACTATAATTTGGGGATGGCCAGTGTTCTTGTCATTTCCAAACGGCACTGTTCTTAAATTCACTCAGTCTCATGTTTTCTTCTAGAATCTGATCATTTGAACTATTACACTTTGCACAGAGAGTCTAAAGATTTTCTCTGGAATTGCCCCCACCCCAACACTAACCACCTCTGAAGTCAGAAGCAGTTGTGGTTTTCATGAAAATCATCCGCCTAAAGGTTTATTGGCCCCTCTGTCACTTTTTAACCTGCATATGTATTTTAAGCATCGTGCCCATGAAAATAAAAACAGACTTTCAAATCCTCTCTAAATTAGTATTTGCTGAAAGTTATATAACTATAATATCTGCATAGAAGTGGTACACCTAACAGCTTTTTGGATCTATWTCTGTGCTCTGCCTTCCTTAAAAATACCGTAATTATGCATACCTGCTGGATCAGCTGCTGGTATGCTGGATTTCTTCGTTTTTTTATGGGGGAAGACAGCAGATGAAGGTTTTGAAGAGATTTTATTCCCCTCTTTATCAGACTCCATCACCACCAAGCACACATCTGTGAAGAGGAAAAACAGTTCCTTTTCTTTACTTTCCAGACCCTTTGATTCTCTTGCTCTGTGCTGAGGGCAGTAACCATAGTCAGAAAGCTTTGCCCTACAGCAGCAAAAAACATTCTCATGTAAAATCCTAACCAGGACATTCTTATGCCTAAGTCTCATACAATGTGCCTTTCATATTCTGGAGTGTACAGTGAAAGGGCCGAACAGAGAAAGCAGGATGTACCTAAACAATATTCTTAAATACCCATATGCACACAAAAATACTTGAACGGGTTAAACTAAAGAGGAAAAAGATGAAACCTCTCAGWTAATACCAAATGGAAACATCTTAGAATTCAGAAACCTGTTAACCGCATTGATTCAGCTGTAGCACTTAACACTGTGCTTACCATCAAGATCACCCATAAACCACGCTGATGGTAATGGCCTCTCCCCAAGCCATTTGTCACCCCAAATTATACTCAGTGTAGCATTCAGGGAGGACTCCCAACTCAAGATCAGAAAGAAAATGCCCTTGCAATGCTAAAGGATCATGCCTTTTAGCTGTAGAAATGCAAAAGTAGAAGAAAACAAAGGGGCAGAGGAACAAAACACTTCTGGCAATTCTAATTCAGATCCTAAAAAATCTGCTGCCTTTCTTTGCCAATGCACAAGCAACCATGTGGAATGGCAGTTCACTCTTGAGCTTATTTTATTCTAGTGGGTGCCATGTAAGGCTGCATAAGATAAAAGTAGTTTTTTAGTTTGGTTTTTTTTTTTAGTAGTATAACAGTTCTGAGCAAAACCAAAACATTTTCACTACAACTGAAAAAGAATGGCTTCCTTAGCAAATCCGTATACACGTTTAAATTTACACTGACACTTGGGTTCCTTTGCTCTTCTACCCTGAAATGTTTTTGATGCAGCCACCAATTCTTTAGTTAAGAACTATTTATCTAGGCTGTTCACTCTGAAGAGGCTGAATCATCAACTAGGCCATCCGTTTTCAAAAACTCAGATATATCATGGTGAAGAATCTATGCTTTCTTCTTGTAGGGCAACCAGGTATGCAGGTTAGCCTGACACTAAAAGCTAACAAATTCAGGGTCAGAGCCTATTTGATAAACAGCACTGTCAACTACAACAGTAGGGGACTATCAGTCCCTATCAGGACTGGGCCCTTAGGAAGGAAAAAAGGCCCTCACACATACCATTGGCAATACTAGTGACCTGCTTCAGCACTGGCTTTTCCATTTTTTTGGCGTAAAAAGCTGCATACCACACTCGCAGCTCAGTTCCTGGTGGGATGTCCCGGGAGGTGGTGAAGTAAATATCATTGTCATGCTGGAAGGCAGTTAAGTTTTGATGCTCATATTCGGTGGCTGGTCGCACCATCATCATCCAGTTGCAATCATCTTCATTTGAGGTGTCAAAATATACCAGGGGCCCATCCTTCTGGAACACCTGCCAAGCAAAATATGCATATAATAAAACCCTAGCAAATAATACAAAGTTAAGAAGAATTTTTATTTTCTGCTTTTGCAATGGCTTCCATTCAATGTACATCAGAGGCAAAGCAAGCCTCAACACTTGCATCAAGCATGTTTCATGTATCAGTCACATCTTCAGATAAGTAAGTCTGAGATGGACCACCTGGGGCAGGATGGGAACAAACTGAACTTCTATCTTAAGAATTCTTGCTATAGCCATCAGTTTCTCACAAAATTTGAATGACCGAATACAAGAGAATGGAGGGGAATCCAAACAGCATGCTGTGAAACACCCATCAGCCCGAGTCACATTTCTAAATCTTTACTTCTGAGTTAGGTATTACTGAAAACGTAAGACTGAATTCAGTTTTTATTGCAGCATTTTTCCTACCAAAACTTGTCAAGAGAAGAATAAAACAAATGCAAGACAGAAAAAAAAAATTCATTCTGCACGTTCCATAAACCTAATGCATATGT
Organism: Oceanodroma leucorhoa; assembly: GCA_030449065.1. Lineage (NCBI taxonomy): Eukaryota > Metazoa > Chordata > Aves > Procellariiformes > Oceanodroma > Oceanodroma leucorhoa. The sequence continues at coordinate 200,619 of JASVER010000012.1, read as the reverse complement.
CACTCATTAATGAATACAATCAAATTGAAGAGACTCATTAAAACAACTGACATGAACTGCCATAGTCATTGTCCCTCTTTTATCATCACATGCAGAAGGTGAAAGACAAGCAGTTTTGCTGACTGTATCCTAGCCCTATCTCCTATAACGATGTTCACTTCAAACATGCAGAACRAGCCTTTAGTTTGGTTCTTCTTCTTGCCCAGAGAATGCTGGTTTAGGTAGTCCATTATAAGGCATGCCTAAAAGATGTCCCATATAACCCTCCTACACACATTTTTTTCCATAGTGGTGGATAGCACAAAATCATCCTAGGTAAAACTGACTCTGTTATTGCTTTTCATGTGCTGTGTCTTACCTTCAGGGGAAAAACTGATTCTTTTTCCAGCTTGGCAACTCTCTTCGATTCAAACGGGCCAAACTGGGTACGTTTCACTAGCTGAGTCAGAGCAAATACCCCTTCAGTTCCATCTTCCAATTGTCTTATCTCCAAATTAGAAGGCAGAGATGATCTAAGAATTGAAGAGAGAATTGAGAAGAAAACAATTACACATGGGACAAAACTGCAGGAATCCATGGAAGAAAGAAGTCAGCATCTATTYCTCCAATCTCCAGACACAGAAAACTTTTTTTCTGATTTCTACGAGTATTTATAAATAAACAGAGGAGAATAAGTACCAGCAGCGGAGGAGGGCTGAGTCAGTGATTACTTGAGAGAGCTGAACCCATGTGAATCCAGGGACCTGACAGGCAGCGCCTGAGGGTGCTGACAGAGCAGTCCAATACCATAGTGAGACTACTCTCTATCATCTTGGAAAGACCACGGGCATCAGGGGAGATGTTTGATGACTGGAGAAAGACAAATGTTGCACCCATCTTCAGAAAAGGCCRAAAGGATGATACAAAGAACTACAGGTTGGTCAGCCTCACTTCAGTCCCTGGGAAAATCACAGAACAAGACCTTTTGGGAGACATTTATGGGCATGTGAGGTGAAGGTGACTGGAAACAATCACCATGGATTAATTAAGGGCAAMTCATGCCTGACAAACTGTTTGCCTTCCAGGATAAAATGACCAGGTTTGTGGATGATGGAAGAGCAGTGGATGTCCTTTCCCTTGGCTTTAGCAAGGCTTTCAACACTATCTCTGATGATATTCTTACATCCAAGTTGGGATGTTATGGTCTGAATGGGTACACAACTACTAGAGTAAATAACTTGTTGGGTGGTCAGGCTTAGAGAGTCATGGTCAATGGTTCTTACTCTACCTGGAGGCCAGTAACAACTGGGGTACAGCAGAGGTCTGTGCTGGTACCTGTCCTGTTTAACACCTTTATCAATGATCTAGAAGGGGCAATAGAGTGCATTCTCATCCAGTTTGCAGATCACACTAACTGAGGGGCACAGTCAATACATCTGAGGGCAGGACTGCCATCCAGAGGGACCTGGATAGCCTGGAGAGATACACCGACAGGAACCACATGAAATTCCAAGGACAGATGCAGAGTCCTGGACCTGGGAAGGAAGAAGCCCTGGTGATGGTACCAGCTGGAGGAAAGACCCTAGGGGTGGTGGTAGGCAGCAAGCTGGACGTGAGGCCATAGTATGTCCCAGCAGCAAAGAGGGCCAAACACATCCTGAATGGTACGAACAGGAGCAGCCAACAGATTGAGTCAAGTGACTGTCCCCCTCTGCTCTACACTTGCTAGATTCCATCTCCCTACTGCCTCCTGTTTTGGACCCTCAATACGGGAAAATTGGAGCAAGCTCAGGGGAGGACCACCAGGATGGTCAGGGGCTAGAGCAGTCACCCTGTGAGGAGAGGCTGGGGAAGCAGGGGCTTGATCAGCCTGGGAAAGAGATGGCTGTGGGGGCCCAAACAGCCACTCGTGCACACCTATGGGGACGTCATTGAGACAAAGGAGTCAGGCTCTTTGCAGGCATGCATGGCAAAAGCAGAAGAGACAATACGCATAAAAATGAAAAATGAGCAGTTCAGTCTGGATATTAGTTCTGACTGGAATATCCTGAGACCTCTTCCAAAATGAATTGTCCTATGACTCTACAGAACTTTGTTTTTGCTCATGCTTATTTTAAAAAATAAGCTCTCTTCCTCCCCAAATTTTAAAACCTTACATACTTACGCAGATCATGGCCCTTAAGATGAAAGCCCTGTAAGTTTCCCTTCTGTCTTCTAGCTCCCTTATTACAAACATTAATCACAACTGCTTCTGTGCTCCCTGCCTCTCTCATTTACCAAACAAGCTTCTGAGAAGAACTATATGTAGTAAATATTGTTACTACATATAATACACAGAGAACATCTTCCAGAATGACTGGAACCACCATATTGGTTTTTACAGACACCAAACACAATCCTGTTTTTTCAGCTCTGTGCTAACAGATGAAAAGCTAAAAATAATCAGACAGGCTACTGACTACTCTACAGAAGTTGACACTGGCAGATCCGTTTCCCTGTCTAGATGAAGAGAAATACAAAAAGATTGCAATCTCAGTGGTAAGCGAATGAATTGGAAAAATGCTTTCAGTTTTAATAACAGAATATGCAATGTTAGAGACAGTGAAGTTCAGGAAACATTTCTTAACACTTCTTTTCTAACCATAAAGCATCCATTTTATCTTTTCAGTAGGACAGAGGAAACAACGATCATGTGGTTAAGCAACTAGACTGGTTTTTAAGAGATTTATATCCAGTTTGTGGTTAAACTTGCCCTCAACCTCAGACAACTCACTGTCTCAGCTACTGTTCCCCAGATGTAAAATGAAGGCTGCAATTATATTTCTTCTTTCCCTTTCTTATCCTACCTGTTTTTCAGCTGTAAGCTCTTCAGGAAAATGAATACATTTTTCTGTAACACGGCTATTTTTAAAGTCTGCTTTCAAATCCACTATGCAGCAGCCAACACTTACACTAGGGAACACTTACACATCTGCATGTCAGAAAAAGCTGAAAACCAGTGCATGCACCGTATTTGCAACCTCTGGACACTATGGTTATTCTCCAACATACAAATAAATAAGAGTATTGAATTGCAAGGCAAAAAAAGAAAAAAAAGATAAAAGGTAAGAAATAATAGTTTAACTTGTCATTGAACCTGCTTAGTATGGGCTAGAGACTTACTGCACTGCCCAGTTTCCGTGCATAAGAAAAGCACCTCTATCACCGGTTTCTATTATTCCTACGGGCATTTTGAAATAACCCTCAACAACAAAGCATGTCAAGTGTCACGACTGTTAAGACAGTAGTCCCCTAACACTTGCTGCAGGAGTTCATCCGTGGCGGGTTTCTAGACACAGGGAGGCAGTGCCTGGGAGGAGCTGCAGGGAGCTTCCTTTCCTGGGAAGGCCCAGAAAAATGGCTACAGCTCCTGCACACCTGCAGACAACGTACACTGTGGGACACCAAGAGCATCCTGCCCAGGCAGAGAGGGGTCATGGCAGCCGTGCAGCAGGCCCAGCATATTCAGTATTTGTTATAAGATTATCCTGGGAATACACAGTAGGGCCTACATAGCCAGCATGTGTCAGACTTGCTGCCCACGTGCCCATGTTTTCTGTCCATGACTTCCCAAGAAGAAATATGGAAACCCTAAGCACATTTTATAATACATGAAGCCATTTGAACTTTCTTCCCTTTTTGGATTTGTACTGCACCTTCACGACAGTTGTTTCTTTTCCTTAGCCTTACATTTTACACCTTAATATGAATTTTGCTGACAATGCCTGATGGCCTTTCTCTGTAAAAATCACTACTCAATGTTGTTTTCTCCTAATTAGATTTAGGCTATTTGTTTCTTTTGGCAARCATGAATATTTCTGCTGTGCTGTCACAGATTTTCTGTCAGAAGCATTACCCCTAATCATTTGTAAAGACTCATAATAACAACAACTTGTTTTGCTTCTCAGTGGAGGAACTACAGAGGTTATACAAAGCAGGAGGACACAACCATTCATAGCAATGAGAAATCCCCACACACTTTTCTGAAACTAATACAGTACACCTGAGGAGGGGAAAAAGTGGCAGGTACTCGACCAAGACAGAAGTCATCACCCCATCACGCACTACCTGACTTTTTGCCAGAAACCTCAGCAAAGAAGCCAAGTCCTGATGAGCAGCAAGTTATTTTTTGGCTTCAAGTCAGTAGAGCACTTAAGTGTGTACATCAATTTTTCTATTTAATCAAGGCCATGTGCTTTCCATAGATTGGGACTTCACTTTTCAGCTGTCAGCGTGACACTCATTAAACAGCAAATATGCTTCAAAGAACTAACATGGGTSTTGGGTTAGTCAGAACTAACACAAATGTTCCTTACCTTGCCCTGCTCAATACAAAGGAGTCTTTGACTGTCACCACTGGGCCCAGCTCAGGACACTCTGAATCATGGTACTGCCCACAGTCCTCGCACCCTGCAAGRAAGCAGACAGCATACAGAAAGGTTGATGGAAAACACTTTTGTAAGACAGCTGCCTCCTTTTTTCAAGAGCCAAATACAAAATCTAGCACCAGGCAAGATACATAAATATAGAGGCAGATTATTTATATTGCTTAAAAGAACGTGTATAATTGAACATCAAGTTGATAGCTGGCACCTGTGTAGGTGAGATAACACACACCGTGATCAGTACTATCAAGAGACAATTGTTTAAATTCTCTCTCCAAGGAAAATAATTGCCTTACATCCACAGTAAATATTCTGCTTAAAGATGGCATTATTCTTCATATAAAGTGCCATAACATCTAGCAGCTAAAGAAAACCACATTACTACCTTCACCAGAACCCAGGCTTTTAGAARTAGCTTGGGTAGCGTGGTCTTTTTAGCGACAGGAGGCCTAAGCCCAGTACCAGTAGCAGAGCTGGCACGGGGCCTCAGAAGGGCCATGGGAGCCCAGCTCTGCCCACAGCTGCACCTGGCCGGCTMGTGCTCCTCACCCCCAGCGCAGGGAAAGATACCTCCAAGATACCTTCTGGTGCCTTTCCAAACAAGTCAGCTGGCTGCGCAATACACTTGGCCACGTCTTAATTCACTGTCAGCTTACCTAAATTAACTTCTAGTTTAAGTGGCTGTAAATTACCCAGAACTGAATAGTTCCTGAAAAACAATTTTCACACCAGGATGACTTGAGGCTTTTTAAAATAAGCCAACTTAACAGGATTTCAAATGCATATATATTGTTTCACTGTGAAAAACAGCTGTCAAACTGCCCTGCCTAGTCAGCTGCTGATGCAGCTTAAGAAGGGATCATCACACAGAGGTTATATTCCTATAGTGCGATTTCCATCTGAGCTCCACACTCACAAGGGCAAGTCAGGTAACCCCAGTAAGGATGCAAAGTAGAGGGTGGTTACACCTTGTCTGGGACGAGAACAAGGCAAAAGCCATTTCACTCCAGGGTATGCCCCCCCCCCCCTAAAGCTATTCTGTACTCCTAACTGGAAAACTCTCCCTCACAGTATTTGTCCCACTGAACTAACAAAAGGATTTCTTCTAAGACGTGGAAAAGTGATCCCAAACTACAACAACTCAGCTTCACGCTGGTTTTTTTTTCTGGCAACAGAAACAGCTTAGCAGTGAAAATCCACATACATTTGACAAACAGCAGTACCAGCTCGTGCAACACCCAAGCCGGGCCGCTGCTTCCTGTACAGCTGTTTGTGCTGCCTTTTGGTGAACCAAGGAATGAAACAAACAGCTTTTCCCATCAGTTTATTTTTCAGCTGAATGAATTTCCCAGTCCAGTTTGGTGTACAGCACCAGACAGCTGTATCAGACGAAAGGATCAGCGGGCAAGTGCTATCCACATAGCACCAGTAYCAAAACTAAGCCTACAGCCAAATGGCCTCCCCTGTCCTGTGCTGTTTACCATACCACCACCCCCCTTAGGTGTGCCTGTAGCTCACACTGTGCTTAATATTACTGAAATAATCTGGGCTAAATACAAATTTCCAAAACCAGAGAGGGTGGAGGAGCCACAGAGGAATGTGTAAACCAGACTGCTGAAAAGAACTGGATTATCATCCACAAAGGGTTGTCATAACCAACGGGGACAGGAAGGAATAGCTGGAGCGACAGCTTCTTAAACTGGCTTTGCTGCCRAAGAAAACAAAGCACTTAGTCATTCCCCTTATCTTTCGACTGCACCTAGGCACCCCTCACTTCTGCAAAGATAGCCATTGCACAGGTTCAGCAAGGTGCAGACAGCACTGTCCAAAACTACATGCAGAAATAAGCTACACATTTCTCTCACTCCTTTGCGGATGAATGATCAAAGCAAGGGGAATATGATACTGACTCAAAATGTAAGGGATGCCTTACAGCAGACATTCCCCAGGGCTGTTACACTCACCATATGTGACACTTTGAAGAGATTACGGCCACAGGAGAAATACAAAACTAAGCATGGGGATAAACGGTAAAATACCCTGGGCGGAGTATATTCACAGACTTCTATAAAAAATATTCCAAAACTCTCTTATGCCTATGAAATACGTATTCAGTGATGTTAAGTATGGGAGTGCACAATATCATTTATAACAACTCACTTTTTCAGAACATAAGCAGTCCCCATATCCCATGGGAAAAACTTACAGAGAGCACAAGCAAGCTCAAGAAATTCAATGACCACAGCCTCCACCAGAAGGGGGAAAATCGTGTTGTGTGACACCTTCTATCTGTGCAATTAGGGAATGGTATCACATCCTGATCCTTGTTGCTATCCACCAGGGTCTTTTTATGAAGGGGAAGATGAGGTAACTTCACCACTGGTATCTGCAACTCAATAAAAATGCCTATTGAGTCAACACTATTTTTGAAGGGACCCTGGTGAATCTGTGGTGATGGGAAAAGTGCAACTTGCTTTCTGATATTGTTGCCATAAGGGTAATGTGCAGCTGTGGAGCCATCAAGGGTAAAAGACTGTGGATCCGTACCACCAAAGACATATGCTCCACTCTGCTCTTTCCAGATCAGATCCACAATATCTGGGCCCTCTATGCTCATACAAGTAGGTAAGCAGGCTCTACATCTCTTAACTTTTTTCCACTGTAACACCAGATCCTGCATGTCCAGGCCTGGTGACAAAGGAGAAGCTGCAGCGCTAGTATGCCACTGGGAAACAAGCCTACTAGCCAAGCTCCATCAAGCATGGGACTCTGCCCACCACACTCCCTGGGTACACCACCGCTGCAGCCTCTCTTCACATGCCACGACCCCATGAGTCCAGATCCCAGGTCTTGGAGCCCAGTCTGGCACACAGGGTTATGTAGAAGGCAGATCACAAAGCCGAGCTGCATAAAGCGCAGGCCTAGTCRCAGGGGCACAAGAAAACGCAGTGAATGCCATGAGCGAGACTTGTCAGGGCAGTTGGTGCATCTCAAACTGGGCTTGTCCAGAAAGAATAACAAGCCTGCATGCTCCTCCTGCGGAGGTGCAGACCTTCAACTCAGGCTAGAGGTCAGAGCTCCCCAGACGCCTCTGGTTGCTAAAGCTGGCTGTATAAACAAAGGGCTTAGACTAGTGCTAGGCCTTCAATCTCACTTACTTCAAACCATGAAAAAGCTGTTCTGCTAATTCACATTCAGAGGTCTCTGTGTGTTTGCCAACAAAACCAGGAGAATGTGTGTGCTTAAAATTAGCAACATTCTCTCTACTCCTCCATAAGCTGTTTGAGCCTCCTTTACAGAAATACTTTTCTAAATAAAAACTTAGTCTGTTTTAGTTTTTAATTTCAAACATTCTGGGTAGACAAGTCCCATCATGAGAAGTAGATCATTTTCCTTTCTAATACTTACAAATAAACATAGTCTCATCACTGCCATCTTCAGCCATTTTTTAAACCTGCCAAAATACAAAAGATGAAGTTAGTTCTCAACGACTTTTGCTTTCCATATTATTGAAACATGCCTTTATGGAGTAATGATGCTGACTGACCCAGAGCATACCCAAACACATTACTGCCCCTGCAGGAGTATCAGTGGGAAGTTAAAGAAATTAAAGTTGCTAAAAATCCCCCAGTGACTGCTGTATCATTACATGTGTTGCTGAAATCACTACCAAGAAGCCTAAATGTCTGTAGGTTCACAGGCATTTCTCTCTGAGGCAATGCAGTCTCATTCCGTTCCCCATCCCTCCTCTCGGCCACCTCCAGCCACTCCCCTGTGTCCCTGCACCCCCTGCTATAAGCTCCTCTGGAGCCCCAGAACAAGCAGGGCCAGAGGACTAATCCAGGCCAGCAAGCACCACTGCAGAAACAAGGCCCATCTGGTTCAGTGCAACATTTTATTGATCAGTAGGTCAAAAAAATTCTCTCTGAAGGGTGGACTACTTATTTAATAAACACAATAATCTTAAGAACCTAAAAACTGCAGATATGATCACAGATTTGTTCCAAAGGCACAGGTATTCTGTGGTAACAAGCATCAGAAAACCTGGGAAAACAAATCCCGTCTCTGTCACTGACCTTCCATGAAATGGAAACTCACCAATTTGCTTTCACTTGTAAAATAAGGATAATCTATATTCACCTTTATAAATCAGTTTTGGCAGTATGTATTAAAAACTTGCATAAACATTATCTGTTGCTCCTCAACGATATCTAGACAATCAAAATTATGGTTGGCAAGTAGTCTGATTATGTATGGCTAAGATCACGACACAAGCAGGATCCAGAAGATAGCTTTCCCTTTTCTAACCATGAAAAGGCTCTCCTCTTCAAATAAGCAATTTTCCCAATGCCCCAGTGAGAGGCAAAGCAACACGAAGATTGTGACCCAAGTCTAAAAGAGAATGAGGCTGCAGAAACAGCAAGCACGTTGGTCAAGAAAAGAACAGGAAGGCGTAAGAGACTCAGCCTGTGGGAGGGAGGAGGACAGGAGAGGAAACACGACCAAAGACACACCAAGCTAGCAGAGCCCTGTTCGAAAAAAGATAAAGCATTTGCTACTACAACAACAAAAGCCAAGGCAAAGATACGCACAAGCACAGCTGTTACTCAGGATCAGTGTAGGAGCAGGAGTCCCTGTTATGAGTTTACTCTTGAACACTGGTGCTTCATATGCTCTGCCTGGCTGGGCCCTGGAAATATGCCTCAGGCTGGAGCCCGGAATAGCAGCTACTTCTGCGCAGGTACCAGCTCTACTGACTTCTCGGCATCAGTGAAGTCCCTGCCCCACACAAACCCTTTCACTGTTGCAGGAAGGACTCCGTACTTGCGCCAAGTCTGCTGCTAATGCCACGATGGCACCTGTGCGTGCCAGGGAGCAATGTCTGATATGCAGCGGCCAGCTGCACCCACGCTCCCCTCCGCCTCAAGCCTCCACCAGAAGCAGCAAACAGGTTCCTTCACCAATCCATAGGCTACTCCCAATTAGCAAAGGACAGTCCATCGCCACATGGAGATGCGCTGGGTGGAAGGCTAGCATGTCAACTGGTGGGAATACAAAGGGACACCTGGTTGCTGGGGCTCTTGGTCACAGCAGGGGGGATCCTGTGGCTCGGTTATCTGGGCGCAGCCTAAGGAGGATTTTGGTCACCAAGTCTGGGCACCCTGGCACTCCTCCACAGCCCATCCCAAGCACTGCCCTCCCCAACTCCAAATGTCAACAGCACGATCCCGCCTAACACCTGCTTCCTCAGTAAGGGGCCAGCACTGCCCATCTGTGTGGCACAAGCTAGGCCTTCCTTGGCTACAGCTTTTGGGGACTGAACTCATATAATAAAACACTTAAACATTTATACAAAAGCCCGATGCTAAGCACAAGCAGCAATTCAGGGAATTTCCCAAAAGTTCTTTTCCTGAAAGCACTGTAAACAATGTAACAGGTATTCAGGGAAACCCAGAGTGTAATGGTGCAAAACAAGCCACAGAAAGCACATTGTAGGTTGATGTCAAAAATTGTTTTGCTTTTTAAGCAAGATATTTTGTGGATGCTCTGCACTATTTCAAGAGGCGTACGTCCAGTTATTTTTAGATAGTTTGTGTCCTGACAAGACTTTAATCCTAAATACGGCCGAATTAACAAATACTGTCCTTGGTCAATGGTTCAATGGTTCAGATACACAGGGGACACATTGTGCAAGATCAGCAATACTGCTGTGTGACCTGCTCATCAAAGTCCTTCACCTTCTAGGACTTTCCTGTGTCGCATTCTTCACGAACAGCAGATTGATGACATGCGGCATTACAGAAGCAGCAACATCAGTCTTGTTCTAGAGGCCGTCAGATGAGAACAGCAACAAAGGGGCGGAGAAATGGTAGTAGCATAAATGTTGTGCCAAGGTCATGGGGAGAAACTGGAACAGTCCCTCAGACATACCTCACGTAGCTGATAAGGACACTACATCTCAGTCATTATCTGCATTAGCGTAATTTTCATTTTTGTAGCAAGTACCTTCATTTTCCACATTGCAAAATTTCTGATTTGTCATCCATCTTTCCTACGCTCAGCACAATGACCTGCTATGCTCTGAAATAAACAGGAACAGGTAACGTATTATATATCAAATAAACTCACACCTCAACACGCAGGTGCAAAAAGAGGACTACCTTGAATTAGTATTTGCACCTTGTTACAAATTCCTGCGTGCTCTTTTTTTCCCCCTTCCTACTTCACAGAAAGTGTAGGAAAGGAAGAACTGCACCAAAGTGGGCTTAACAATTCTGCTTTGCAGACACGTACTACTTCTCACCCATAGACTTCAAAACTCCTCACAAATCTCAACGGTATTTCCCAAGAGTTTTTGAAATAAATGACATCATGGCACCCGCTCCAGCTGGTAAATGGAGTCACGAAGTGCCACGGTAGCTCACACGATGGCACTGAAGACAGACTTTGGAGTTTTTTACCCTCACCTGCTGTTGTTCTGGGCCATGTCCGAGTTTTTTTCTTTTCAAGCATTTGTACCAGAAAAATATTCCATTAAGTCACTCATCCTACCGCATATAATTATGTTATTCTCTTGCAGAGATAATCAACGCTTCTGGGAATTCCAGATATTTTTACATAAAACAGAGAGCAATCATTAAGCAGTGAATAATCAGGTGAAAAGCTGCACAGAAGAAATTAGACCACAGGCACAAGGCCTAATTTTGACTGCAGAAAAAGAGCTGAAAACCAGAATTTTCTGCTTGTATAATTAACTGAGTGACTTTGTGCCCGAGAATAGAGCACACAGCTAAGCACACAAACTCCAGCTGCGGCATGGGCCTCCAAACACTTTTGAAACTCGAGGGAACCCAAATGAAGACACTGAGGGGCTGCAGCATCACAGGTATCTGCTTGCAGAGCATGACGTGCAGCATCAGTGTCAGGGGACCACTCGAGCCATAAGCTATCAAAAAACGTAAGACCTGGTGTAAAAGTATACTTTCCCCTAGTAAACTGTTGAAGAAAGAAATCAGGCTCCAGTGGTAAGTTGAGTAATTCTGATTTTGCAAATGGATTTGAAAAAATAGGTACGAAGAATTAAAAAATAAACCMAATCCCTAAAAATCTGTATTTGAATTTAATGACCAACAAAGTAAAATTAAGGTTTCCCTTTCTTCTTTCTTCAGTTCTGCATTAAAGTTCTACAGTGGACTTCTACTAGTGTGAATAATTAACTTGAAAACACAAGCAGATGGGTACTGGAAATACATGTGTGCAAGCAGAATGCACTTAAAAATACCCTTTGTTTTCTTCATGATGGAAGTCTAATTTGTTCATGCTGCTGCTCACAGAAATCAGAAACTATCTGGCAGAATATCTGGCAAACTACAGTGAGGCCTTGTATTTCTAAGAAATTATGACCATTCTATCAGTTACTGTTGAGAAGGGCAACAATTTCTGTACCAGTCAGGGGGAGCACAGAATAACAGAGTGGGTGTTGACTTTCTGCCACCTGCCCTTTCCAACATCTCCTGTGATAGATGTTCACCCTGAATGTTCACACCCGTGATAGGGTGAGTGAAGTATATGCGAATTTTAATGAATGTGAGCAGAGAACGAGTGTACTGCAGAAAAAACGTGTGTATGAAGCAGAGTGGGGCTTTCATCCTTCTGTCTTGCCATCAACACCACCGCACCTTCCTCCAGAAGGCACGCACCTAGAAAGCCAGGGCAGGGGAAGGGCAGAGCCGCCAGCCAGCGGGTCAGTCGTCGGACCCCGCCGCCGGTAAGGGCCGGTTCCCACACTCGGTTACCAGACCTGCCTCCTCCTCCCTCCCGCTGCCATTTGGATCCCGCCCTCACACCTGGAAGCAGCCCACCCCCCCTCCCCCCGCCCGGCCGAGGCGCTCCCCGCTCCCGCAGCCAGGGGCTCGGCAGCTGCCGGCACGGGCCGCCCCGCGGCCACCGCTGCCTCTCGCTCCGGCTGCCGACCGGCAAACGCCGCTGCCGCCGACACCAGCCCCAGCGCGGCCGTTTCCCTCACAGGGCCCACGCCCTCCCCGGACCAACGGCCTCACCGGCCGAGCCCCGCCTGTGGGGACAGACCCTACCCCCCGCCGTTACACAGCCCCAGCGGATCGCCCCCGAGCCGCCGCCGCCACCGCCCGCGCCGCCGCGGGGGCTGCCCCAGCCCGCCTGACACACCGCCCCGGCGGGGCCGGCGCCCGGCAGCGAGGCG
>JASVER010000012.1:142486-187528 GCA_030449065.1 Oceanodroma leucorhoa | reverse complement strand
TGGGCCGGGCGTGGGACGGCGGGGCGGGGGTCCCGCGTGGAGGGTGCCGCGCGTGGGCCGGGGAGGGGAGGGGGGGCGGCGGGCGGGAGCGCGGGGAACCGGCGTTACCTGCCTGGGGAATGGCCAGACCCGGATCGGATCCGGACTCCGGGTTCCGATCCGCTCCGGAAACCACGCGCCACCGGAAGCCGGCGCGGCCGGCCGCAAAGCACGGCGGGAATTGTAGTCCACCGGCGGCGGGGTGGGCCGCGCGGCCCGGGCCCCGGCGCGAGCCGCCGCCGTTAGCGGGGGGCGGCGGCGCTGTCCCTCTCCCGGCGCCCTCATGGCCCTGGCTCGCCCCGGTCAGGGCAGCGGTCTGCCCGGCGGCGGCCGGACCTTCAGCACCGCGACGCTGGGGTCCCCCCAGCCGGGCCCGTTCCCAGGCGGGTACACCACCTGTGCGAGGGGCGGCCGCCCCCTCGGGGCCGGCTCCCCCGCACCGCCCTCCGCACTGCCGGCGCGGCGCTTCGGCTCTGGGCTGGGCTGGAGGGGGAGGGTGGCTGCCRTTGAACTTGGCTCAGCGCCCAGGTTGCACAACCTGGGTTTTTCCCTTCTTCCTTCTGGACAGTGGYGGCTGCGAGGTGGGAGTCCCACAAGCAGCCTGTCAGAGGGCGTTAAGGGTTCATAGAAACTCCGCATCAGGCACGTTACAGGCCGTAGGCCCCTGTGACTTTTCCCCAGTTAAGCCCTGAACAAGTACTCGAGTGCCGGTCTCCTCTGTAGCCAAGCCTTGTTGAGGCTAACAAGTTCAGCGCTCCCGAGCCTCGCCAGCCCTGCCTTACCAGGACGTTATCAGGGCCCAGCCCTGCTGTGCTCGAAAGCAAAGAGCACTGCCACACGTACCATTCAGGAACAACCAGCRATGCCTCTTTTTTTATATAATGGGCTACCACTGAGACCTGGTGCCCAGGAAACAAAGGACGTGGACTCGGTGCCCTCCTCAGGTCAAAGGGTTTTAAATCCCCAGTTCGGGTTACTGCGGTGCTCGCCCCTCACCCAGCCGAAAGGTGCGCTGTGCAGCCAAGAACACCCCTTCAGAGGCAGTGGCCAGGGCCAGGAAGTACTTATGCTTTTTCTATTCAAACAAGATGCCCCAACTTTTTCCTCTGGTAAGAAGTGTCGCCTACAATGAAGTCCCCCCAAAGCCTTACGCACCGCTCCCTGCCGCTGTGGTGTGACTGGCCAGTCTTCACAGCAGGAGCACCCCTGAAGGTTCAAAGATGGTGGAAACTGCCAGCTCTGTCCTCGCCAGAGGTTGTGCTCTTCTCACAGCTACGTCTTTAACAGCTGGCTAAGGCCAGGCCCTTTCTCGCTTCTCACCTTACCCATCCCACATCCCCTTCTGCCCAACTACCCGGTTTSAAGAGGCATGTGTAGAGAGTATTGTGACTCTTTTCTTGTTAAGTGCTTGGGTAAACTGAAACAATGCAGCATTTGAATTTTGAAAATGCTGCTTCTTGGCAAAACTGTTAAGGAGGGGAACCATTTATTCCTCAAAAATGGCTCACCATAAGTTTTCAATGATCACAGGAGAAGTAAGGGGACTTTTTCAAGGATCTAACTGCACGGGCAGGTCATTTGCTTTTTCAAAGGCCAAAGCTGACTGGCCTGTAGTTTTGTATAGTCTGCTTCTACTTATTTTCCCTGTACATCTCAGTGCATATTCACATTCACATTGCTGTCTTTGGGCCACCGCCTAGGTTTCTCCAGCATCCAGTGCACAGGGGTGGTTATCCTACTTGCAGTGCATTCACTTTGTCAGAATAAGTATTAACTAATTCAGAATAGTTATCTGTATGTTTCCTAGCTGAAGCAATCTGGATTTACAATGCATGTGAGTCTGGATCCTGCAGCTCTAAAATGATTTCTGTATTTTTTTTTTTTTTGGTCAGTATTCCTACCTTTCTGCAGAGTTAACATCAGACTGTGAACCTGCATCTTACACCAGATGAAAAAAATATGAAGATCCCTTCATTGTGTTAAGAATGATGAACTGGAGGAAAGAGTATGGTGCCAGACTTAGTGCTACATCCATTCCTGGTCTTGCTCTGATAGGTCTTGTCACTTCTGCTAGTGTACACGAATGGCATCATGCAAGTTAAAAAACCTCACCCAAGATTAGAGCAGGAAGTAAAAGTAAGGTTTGTTGGGAGAGTATTAGGAAATTTCAGCTAAGCACTTCAAGAATATTAAATAAACAGGCTTAGAAATGTGGGAAGTAACTCCCAGTAAGGTAACATACAATTTCCTTGCAAAAGAAGGTACAGCACTCACTTTGGGAAGGGAAATAGCCACTATTGTGCACTATTGTGGCTATTTTCATGTGAATGCCTATTTTTGGTGGGTTTTGGGTTTTTTTTACCCCTCAGTCTGGCAGGGCTTTGTGGCAGCATTAATTTAGAATGTAACTTTTTCAGTATAATGATCACAAGAGAATCTTACTCCCAAGCTGTGCTCATTTTAGTACTTGTGTCTTCTATATAGGATGTAGGCCCTAGCACTCCTCCCCCTTTGCCCTCAAAATTACAAATGGTTTCAGGATAATATAACTGAGAG
Source organism: Oceanodroma leucorhoa (assembly GCA_030449065.1). Classification (NCBI taxonomy): domain Eukaryota; kingdom Metazoa; phylum Chordata; class Aves; order Procellariiformes; genus Oceanodroma; species Oceanodroma leucorhoa. The sequence continues at coordinate 184,933 of JASVER010000012.1, read as the reverse complement.
AAAAAATAACGAGTAACTACAATGAGTTCCACAATTCCTTCTTCCATTAGATTCCCACCAAGTGCATGTTTCAGGTGATTTCTCAAGGAACAAGGGGCTACCTGATATGGCTGGGGTTATCAGAAACAATGCACAGTGTCAGCACAGTGTAGGTGGAGAACTCTGCTCCTGAATAGAGGTAAACAGACTGCGTTAAACAACAGGTCAAATTAGTGAAGGAGAGTAGAAAACCATCTGTTACGCTTGGCTGACTAGGTATGTAGGACAGCACACTACACAGAGACAATTGGCTTTTATTGTATGTACAGCAGTAGTTATTTCTTTAAAAAATCCTCTTCTCAGGCTTTTTAGTGATATAATAAATCTGTACATCATAGACTTCTTAACTGCAACAACTTAATTTTGTGTACACACAGAAAAAAAGAAAAAAAAMCCCACCACAGAAGAAGTGACTATCATGAATACTAGAAAAAAATGTTTTACCCCACCCGGAATATCAGAGCGTAATACATTATTGGGAAATACAGAGTTACAGTATTGGAAAGACCTCAGACCCATCCTTCCCAGCTATTTTCACACCATGCCAGCAGCTTGCATAGTAACAGTTTGGGTATCCTGAGTGAAATACCATTCACCCTTAACTTAAAGTAATCACCCTTGTTACACAGTTAATCTTGAGTTGTTTGTCACCAAGGCTGTGGCTTAGCAATGTACAGAAGCATATGCTGACTTTTAAACACATGAATAAATCCACTTAGGTCCTGTGGAGGTCAAAGCATGAGGTCAGCTGTTCCCATTCACACTGGGAATGTCTTAGCCTGGAGCTAYGGTATACTTAATTCTGTACCAGGATAAGCACTTACCGCAAACTTCAGCTCTGCAATTCAAAACCTGCAATAAACTAAAATGAAAAAGCCATGCCACTCTCACCTTGTATAGAGCTCTTGCTTCTTGTAACACCTAGAGCTACCAGAGCTGAAAAAGATGTTAAAACAAGAGCAATACTCTTATTTTCCTTCCCCATATGCATTTGGTAGCATTTTATGTAGTCGACTTCGCTTTTTCCTATGATACTTCGCATATCAAGAACACCAAAACTTTACAAGAAATACACAGCAGAAAGCTTTCACTTGAAAACCACCCAAAACCAGCAGACATGCAGCACCAAGAAATGCTGTAAAATTTCACTAATCCTCAGAACTGGTATCATTGCCAGGCAACAGAACACCTCAAAAAAAGCAGCGCTGGAAGCCAAGCCCACTCGAGCCAGACAGTAACTACAGGTCTGTATGACCTGGAGCCCCAACCTCTCCCCTAAAAAAAGAGCAGGGGAAAAAGAAAATCTTAACAGAAAGCGTAAGAATAAAACCCAGTATTTATGCCTGCACAGTTTATGACCTGTCCATTAAGTCGAAGAAGTTTGCCAAAGGTATTTTGCTTTTTAAATTAATATGAACTTTTTTCCACTACAGCATTCCTTCTCTTTCCTGCTGCCTAAGATTCACAAGTTTCATATATAGTTAGGAGTGAAATGACTGTCATTTCTTCCTGGGGTGAATTGGATATGAAATACCAGTGACCTAGGGATAAAAGACCCCCTCCTCTCTGAAGTGACTTTTAAAGTGATCTCAGTCACTTTAAGAAAGTTACTTAGCTTGTATTCACACTTGAGATATTAGGTAGTTTTATTGCTTTAATCTACAAAGAGAATTTGCACTAAAGCCAAGGCAAATCTTGGTTAGGTAAGGATGCAGGTTGTCTCCATCAAGGCAAATGACAAGCTAAAATGCCATAAAGCAAGACAAACCACAAACACAGATTAAGAAGGTTCAATTATGGGCAGAAAAATTCTTTAGAAAGGAAAAGCAAGCCTTCATCTCYTAGTCTTCATAAAATAAATACCATGCCTTCTTCGCTGTACAGAACATCCAGAAACACAAAAGTGTAAGAAAAGGGGCAAAAAGGAAGAAAGATTTCACAGGCTGTTTCAAAGCTATTGTTCTGAAGTAATTCAATTGGCAGACAGAAAACAAGAAGTTTTCAGTGTAATATCATACAGAGATTTATTCTACTGTTCAAATGTGTAGTTATTAAAATTACGAAGATTGCAAACCATGAAAGAGCAAAGTGATTCCCTCCAGCATCCTTCACACAACTGCACAGGAAATATGCAGCGCCTGACAGGATATGTTGCAGTGTTAGTTATGCCACTTTACAAATGCAGTCTTCCCGACCCAAACCTGTAGCATAACTCCCACTGATTGTCAGAACCCAACTCACACTGATCTAAATACTAGTACACAAAAACCGTACATACTCATATCTCCTGATCTTAAATGACAAACTAATCACCTCGGAAGGTGGGAACGGGATTCAATATTATGGGCCTTTGGGGTTGTCACGACTGAGCAACTCAATTCTCCCTTTGTGTTTAGTACTTTACCTTGTTTTTACAACAGGACATAAATTATTTGTCAAGGAGTAGGAAGAGGTGAGGAACACACTAGCCAGGTATGGAGGTCAAATATCAAACCAAATGATGTTTATTTTCCTGAGGAGTAAAGGCAATTAAAAAACAAGATTCCCTTTTTACCCCAAATGCCTCACTTTCCTCATCTTAAGAATTCATTCTCTCTCAATATACACGAGCCCAAAACCTCACACAGTTTGCAGTATAGAATGTTCTCGTTCCCACCATCAAGACACGCATTTAGGCAATCACCAAGACCTTAAGAAMGAGGAACCAAAAACCACTTCAGTATGTATCTGTTCTTCGGGGTAAGCTACAAGCAAACCCTACTCCTGTATTTTGCAAGTTATTCAGTGTTATTTCCATCCCATTTTACAGTACATGATAAAGCTTCTGTAAATTAAAATCCCAGTTCAGTAATTTAAGCAGACTTCAAGTAGTGTTATGTGCTCCCTCTACATTCCCAATTCCGCAGCTCTTCGCTTTTAGCGTAAGAGGGTGCTACCCATGGAGCTCAGTCTCACTTTGATTTCTTGAACTCCATGACCAGTTGTGGTTTCCTCCTTCAGCAAACAAGACTGAGCATTTAAAACATGGCAGGGATTTGACTCCCCACCCTGYCCCATCATGGAAAGAGCTCCTAGTAAAGTCAAGGGAAAAAGTGTATGTTGAGAGAACATAACATCAGGTATTTAAATGCTCATATCATGAACCACTGTAGAACAAATGAAGAAACCTAACTTCTACTTTGTATTAAATTAACAATAAACAAGTGTGTTCAAGCACATTCAAGCTGGACAAACCTGTTTTACTGAACTGGGATTTCTAAGCACGTTACAGCTCAAGAAGACTCATTTGTAACCAATTTTCAAAATACAGAATATTAAAATGCCTTCAAGTGTTTTCATAATAAGCAGCATGCTTAAACATACAACTATTTGATAGTCTGGACTGCCATACTACCACAGTGATTTTAGGACGTTACACATAAACAGTATTCTTAAACAGTAGGCTCAGTTAAAAGATTTTGACAGTTCATTTCTTCTAATATTTTCTTGGTAAAAAAGAAACCAAAACCCCTCCACTTTTATATTCTTTGTAAAAGTACTTACCAAGGAATCTAGCGTCCATCAAAAGTTTTGAAATGTGTTTCTGTTCCTCAGTGACTTCCTATTTTTGAAGAATGGTTTAAGTTGAAAGCCCAAGTATCTGCCAAAGTGTTGGATGTCTTTTAAGGGGAGGAAAGGAGGGGGGGAAAATCACTGTTGGCAAAGCAGGCACAAATCTATCATCCATTCATGTCAGTCATTTAGATGGAATGGATGTTTTTCTTGGCTAAAGAGAACAGGCTTGGTCCTTTGTCCTCAGTAGGAATGTAGATGATGGAAAAGTACAGGTATGCACGAAAGATAGTACCTGTGAAATCCTGACTTTTTACTCTTCTTAATAGCCAAAACAAGAACTATGCCTTTACTTTCATCAGTTTTTCCTTTTAATTTAAAGGAGCCAGCTGCAATATTTAATGAGGAAAAAGAGGAAAAAAACTCACCCAACCAACCACTCACCACATGACAACACTGGTATATCTACAAACTGAAAGACAACTAAGGGAATTGTTATTATTATTTTTTTAAAAGCTCTCTTCACAACTGTTTTTTCTACCATCTCAGTAAGTGTCTGGCAAGTAAAACAAGCTGTCTAATGAAAAGCATTATAGGGTTAAATATGCTCTATTCATCACTTATTGCTCCTAGCTTTGCATTTGATATGATGGTTAATATACTTGTCTAACAAGTACTTGGGAGAAGAAATTGGAGCCCCTAAGATAGGTTTTTGCATTAGCAACGCAGCTTCTCATACAGGGAAGAAAAGCTACATATAAGAATTTGTAAATGTTTTGTTTGCGAGTAGACTCAAGTAGAATTTAAAAAAAAAGTTCTGTTTTTTAAAGCATAACTTATGCACAGAACATTAAACAATATGTTAGTGTAAGTATTTGCATAATTTATTGATTTATGGCTAATATCAAAGGCATCTCTCCACCTACATGGACTGAGCAGTTATTACAGCAGGCTACGGTTATTACAGTAGGCTATCTTAATCAGCATTTTAGTTCTGCTTCTGAAAACTTACCCGTTTCCAAATTACAATACAAACTGGATCTGGGTCTCTCTCTTCCCTTTCAGCCTGACTAGAAAAACAAGTGGAGACTTGCRTTGCTACTATTCCAGGCTGCTGTAAGGAAGCACAGTGGTATCTTCTCTCTTTATACTGGTTCAGTCATATAGCAGGTATGATGTTTCAGTTCTTGGCTCCCTGTTAMTGTAAACTAGGTGCTTACACACAGGTTCTTCCCACCTGCACCATTCCCCATCCTCCCTCATCTTCCACGATAAACCACATGGTCCTCCAAAAGCTGTCATGATACAATTAGCGCTGCTTGTATTTGGAGGAGCAACTTTATCATCAGAGAGAAAAAGCGTTCTGGAAAAATAAACAAAAAAGACAAGCTTTCTGTTTATTCCTGGACCACTGTATTAGTGAACATCATTTCACACAAGTCATCAGTGGTATTTGTATTCTCTAGTACTGCTCTGTAAACAAATGGTCAACTGATGTGCAAGTATCCCATCGTAGAGTGTTCAGTCTTATACATATGGTTCTGCTGAAGCACCATTCAGTTTGCTCTTGCTTTTGTTTTTGGAAAGGAGCTTTCTGTTCAGAATACGTGAAAGTGTGCCTCCCTTCTTGCGCGTTTCCTCTGACAGTGGCTGCTGCAGGTAGACAAGATCATTGTGCGATTGACTCATTCCTGGATCCTTCTGATGATGTCGCCGGCGGAAAAAGAGCTTCGCGCTTTTTCTCAAAATCCCACCTGTGGAAGCAAACAGCAGAGGTGCAGGACACTTTAAACAGAACAGGCTGCTTTCCTCTTGGAGCTCAGCTTTAACTGTAACTGCAGCACGACTGAAAAAAGCTTTGGTCTTAACATTTCCAGTTTAAGCATCACCCTGGTAACTATTCAAACAACGTTAGAAAGCTAAGAGCGTGGTGAATCTAAAGCAAGAATATTGATGGTTTGTAACCTAGAGGCCACAACAGTATGAGTTCCACCTTGGAACAAGTGATTTCAGATACTGGCAAATGCGAGCAGTCGTCGTGCTTTCAGCCAGAGGCACACATACTACATGCTACTGAATCCTCCTTGCCCCGCTGTTGATCCAGCTGTCTCCCAACTGAACACCACTGAGAAATTCAGACTCCATGGAAGTATGTATTTCTCCGCTTCTCCTCATTCCATGCAAGTATCATGCAAACTGAATCATGACAGACTGTGGTAGTTCTAGATCTATGTATATACACACACTTGTACAGTTAGCAGAAACGTTCAGGAGAGAAGAGCTCACATATATTGCTAGAGGAGCACTAAAGAAAAAAGGAATTTTCCTTCAGTTCTTTCAGAAATGATGCTGTTGAAAAGGAAGGAAAGCTACTGTGAAACATGCCTATGAGCAATCAAATATTAATCGTCTGATTTCAGCTTCTAAAGTCAATCCACACATCTTGTGGAAGTCTCCTTCCTTACGCTTTGTTAGTTTCAAATGCTCTTCTGAAAGCTATGGTAGTGTTCAAACATACACATGCACAGCGCTTGGTGTGGGTTGTACACTGGGTTCTCACATGTCAAACAGGCATAGCCAATCTTTCTGATACAATAAAAATACAGAGTATTTTATAAAAAGAATGAAATAGAGGAAGTAATGTTACTCTTTGTTGTTTCAGAGATCAAAGGAGCTGAAAAGATTAGCCTGTGACGCACAACATGAAGGTGGCATTTCAATTTGAGGTGAAGGACACTGTTGGTGCCAGAGAACAGTACCTGGCGGCCAACCTGCATGCAGTAGGCATATACAAGCCAGACAGCATGTATTCTATATGAATTCGGTAGCACCACCTAGAGTAACAATCACGAAGCATTTGCTATTTTAAAATCCTGTTAGGAATAGCAATTCACTTCAAGCAGATTAAAAATAATATTACATCTGCCTCCAATAGGTTCAGAAATTTGCTCAAATTCCTTYTGCGGTAAATTAGGTTGCTTTATTTTGTTGTATTCCTTCCCTTGATTCCATGTCAAACCTATTATGCAGCCAAGGCAACTGCAGCTGTCATCTCACCAGGGACTCGGGACTCATGTTGCCAACACCAGCCACCAGTACCCTTCTCTCTTTGCCAGCTTGGGTTGTTTTTGCAGCCACCATTCTGCCAAACTCCACTTCCCCTTGCCATGTGCACACGTGTGCCTGATGTGTAAGGCAGCTCAGTGGCAGCTGGTGGGGACACCGTTCTGAGCTACGGGCAACACTCAGCCTAGTGTCAGTACATCAGCCCAATGTTAAAATAGCAACAGTTTTGCGCAGAATTGGGTAGCAGTGTTGTCCAAGTGGCACGAGCCAGTTTGAACAAAGGAGGACCCAGGTAGCAAGCCAACACAGGAGCCTTCCRGCAGTCAGACTAGTACGTGAGGACTGTTATCTGCCTGGCAAAGCTTCCACACCTCGCTCCCACATCACTATCAGGTTTCCTGATTCCCTCTCAGTTCAGCTATTAATTCCTGTCACCGCACGGTCTTGATTCTGCTTTTCCTCCCATTGCAAATGGATATAAAAAGCAATACGCAGACCAATCCGTTCATGCAATACTGTGCAATAGCTAGAATTACATATTTGTCCCCCAAGGACTTGACACAGGCTGCGTGTCATTTTGCACAGCGACAGCTGCAGAACAGGTATTTCATGGCAGCTCTGTTGCACGCAGCCACATGCTTCTTTGTTCAGAGCGGAGCAGTTACAAACATGTGCTTGGGATTATTACTTTGTATTTTAAGGACTAAGCACTCAGCACCTGGGAGGATATTCTCGCATATTTTGTCTTGCCRCTGCTGAGACTTTTCTCACAGGGCACGATGGGATGGAAGCAGAAGCCAGCTGAAAGAAACTGGAACTCATGGATTTGAATCTTGACTGCTCTCCCATCATCCTCTGATTGATCTATTTTGGCAAGGCAGTACCACTTCAAGCTGTTGTCAACAGCATAAAAGAAACAGTGTTCGACCCCATGACACTGCCAGTTGTTAATACGCAAAGGCTGGGGGGGATTGATGAGGTCTTGCTGCTGTGCGGCTTTTGTTTTAGCAGTCAGCTGTTCTGCCCAACAGTCTTAGCAGCTGCAGCTGAAGCTGTGTCAACAGAAGGAGTAGGACAGAAGGCTTTATCCGTAAGCAGCTATTTAGTCCTATCCATTCAGACTGATTTCCCCATACTAGGAGATAGAACCGAACCAAGAACGCTGCAAAAATTGTGCCAGTGGCCTGGGACAAATCGCTGCAGCTGCAAAACTGGAGGCAGCGCTTCCCTGAGAGCGGCACAGGCTCAGCACAAGCAGCAGCCCCCTGACATGAAAGCTCCCTGTGTTTTCGGAGGTACTGAGGTCATTGCTACCTGRAAGCTTGCCAAATCCTGGCTGCCACCCATCAGTCTCTAGCCAGTTTGGTACGTGCTGCCTGACAGTGGCTCCAGCTGTTGTGGAGGCATGCACCCCTGCTAAGAAGGCAGGCTGAGGCAAATCTCAAGCTGGGCGATGCTCGTGCCATCTGCATGCTTACTTCTCGAGTTCTACAGGATCCATATGCCAACTCTGCCCCCAACACCAGGAGATAAGCAGAGAGCATGTCAAGAGCGCTGTTCAGACTGACTGGTCTTCATAGGCTCCTCTGCGCTAGTTTAGGGTGTTCTGAAAATGCTTGTGGGGGGTAGGATCACTTCTGAATCTCATTTTTGTTAATGAAGGAAGATTTCCTTCCACATCTACAGGGAAACTAATAGAGATCACTTTTTCCATTCCTTCCCAACTTCCAAAACAGTTTTTATCCAGGTGGTTTTGTAAATACCTCGTAGCTCTATGAGTTAGGCTAGAAGAGAGATCTAGAAAACTGTAAGCAGCAGGTTTTAAAATAAGCATTCTGCATATGCATATATAGTTATGAGGTCACCCATGGTTTGCATGAGCAGATGTTTGATTGATATCCAGATACCACAGGAATGGGCATGATGGAGAGAGATCAGGAATGCAGAGCGCCCCTCCAAGCCTTCCTTGCTGTCCATTCTGAATGACCCACCTGGTCAGCATGACCACCAGAAAAATGATCTGTTACAGCAGACTTGTCTGCTAAGACACCTGAGTACGGGAAGGTAATTTTGGAAGAAGGAAAGAAATGGATGGGGGAAGAAGAAAATAGGTGCCAAACTATGTTTTGCTTCAGTTTTTACAATGAGCGTACCATTGTAAAGCTACATTTTCTTAAAAAATAAGACAAAAATAACTTACTGTGTAGGTAATTAATTCTGGTTGGCATAGTAGTCCTCTTAAGTTTATAAAAGGGAATGGGTAAGAAAGAGGAAGTCAGAAAGGTAAAAAACAAAAATATGCAAGAGTAGAAAAAAAAAGACAGTGCTAACTTTAAGACATTAATACCATACACAAGGCTTTTTAAAGCAGAGGGGAGTTTATTTTGTTTTGGTTTGGGTTTTTGGAGTTTTTGTGTTGTTGTATTTGGTTTTGTGTGTGTGTGTTGTTGTTTTTTTTTTAAAGGGAAAGTGTTTGAGAAAACAGAAACCTTGAACTATTTGAAACTAACTGAAGGCAGAGGGGTAGAAATGTGGAAATGTTTTCCTATGTCACTCCATAAAATGCTACTCAGCTATGACAAAAGAGAGATACAAGACTTCCACAAAGAGATCTGTGTATAAAGAAGGATTTGAGAGTGTTTTTTTTAATATTTTTTCAAGATGAGACAACTCTCAAATAKAAGAGATACTTTGCACTTTTTAGCAGTTCTATACTACACCGTGTAAACACGATCTTTAGAAGCCTGATCTCTTTGCAACATACTGCACAGGGAAAAAAAAACTAGACAACAGTTCACATACAAACTTCCACTTACTTGTTTTAGAATAACGTGTTAAAGAAGAGTCCAGAGGTTTTGCAAAATCTCAGACAGCTTCCTAAACTTTTTCAGGCTCCAAATGAGACATYCCTTCACAATTAGCCCTCTACCTGCCCCCCCCCCCCCAAACATACCCAAAACTTTCCAGTGCCTGACCATCTATGTCAAATTGATTGTTGCTGTACCATCCTGCTCTATCAGCTGGAGCAATACAGCTGCGAGAAGGCCAGAAAACCTTGGTGCTCCAAGGGAGAGCCTTGGCAAAGAGGTCCAGTGTATGCCTTGTGGGGGGGGATTAAAAAAAAAAATCTAGTAATATACTGAGGTTTTGTAGTAAGCCATTTTACAGTTTCTCTGGGCAAGGAAAGAAACAGAAAATAATAAAGCGAAAGAGGGATGGATATGGGTGAGAAACACAACAATTTTTGCAACTGCAATGTGCAGCCCATGAGACTGGTGTGCCACCTGTTCAGGACATAGTCCACTGCACTGGCCCTTGTGTCAGACTTCCTAACAGCTCCTGTGTTTACCACTTAGGCAGTGCTACAGCCTCAGAGGTTAATGGATTTATAAAGGAATCACAAAGAATCCTAAGACATTTTCAAACCGCAGCTAACCAGGTGTGTAACTACATAAGCAAAATGATCTGACCTTTTATTTACTTATTAAATTACCCTTTATTCCATTTTCTTTAGCAAACTATGTATTAATGAAATCAGTGAAAAGGGAAAAACTGTTCACAAGGCAATTAAGAGTGAGTGTACTTCTGGTTTAGCCGTGGTGCTTCCTGAACACACACTTTAGTGAGGGCAGGGGAGTCTTGTGCTCAGAGATGTGAAGGAAGAGAAGAAACATACCAGAAAGCAACCGTGGAACCCTGCCATTTTCACCTTAGTAATGGGACTGCTGATATAGCACAAATCCTTGTTTACAAGAACATGGTTTTCATCAAGGAATTGACAATGTGGCTAGTTATTTCTCTCCCAGATAATTGAGTTGGGCTTAGTGAGCTACCCCTCAACTTCTAAGGGTGAACCCTTCTGTTTCCTGATGGAGGGGAGCATAAGAGAGCCTGCCATGTCTTGCAAAGCCAGAGGACAGCACTCTTTATGGCTGCTAGTATTAAGGACAAAAATCAGTAAGAAAGGATGAACTACTACAATGTTGCGTGACACTGCCAATTACACAGAGAAAGCAGTCATTCACTAAAGCAGAGGTAAAGATCACATACCTTTAGATTTTTTCATGCTCCCGGTTTCTGAGACACTTAATGAGCTCCCAGATATTTCTTCACAGGTCTGGTCTAAAAGCGTGTGGGTGTCCCACTGTTGGCTGCCGTTCTCCAAACCCCTAGCCTTATGGGCACTTTGCTGTGGGTCAGTATCAGGTACTATTTCTGAAGCACCTAACGACAGCTTGTCATCAGAGGTGACTTTTGCAACAGCTTCCTCCGCAGTGGGTGGATCTACTTCTTTGCAGGAGCTGTCCATGGCTGCAGCATAGTCCATCATCAGTGCAGCTTCACTGTCCTGAGATAAAGAGGTCTGCCCAGTGAAAATAAGAGACGACACTGACACAAGCGCTCTGCTGGAAAAAAACAAGCCTCCCTGCAAAAGTTCTCGTCTCTTCTTYACACTTTTATTTGTATTGCTTAGGACTATCAGAAAGCCACTGTGAGGCTTCCTTAGCTCCACTAAAGGAGAGGAGCATATAGCCAAGTTTTAATAAAGTTGTTAATGCCAAATGACTCCAAAAAAAATATTTAAGTACATGCATCCCACCTATCCCTGGCCCCACTGCTAATAATGGGACTCTTTCCTACATGTGCTGCTATAATGAAGTATCAGCATGCATAGACAATAATCTTTTGGTCTTTTTAAGAAAATAAACATCAAAGTGCTTCGTCTTGTAGAAGGACTTAYTGGCATCTAAATCAGCTAAATACAAATCCACGCAGGCCCAGTGCCCCCATTTCCCAAGCAGACACATCCATCACTCTGGCAGCTGATCCTCATTCCCCCCTCTCAGCACAGCACAGTGATCATGAGTGGATCCATGCCCACTGACTCGGCTTTCACTCAGAGCTCTTTAGGGGTCCTATGCATAACGGGAAGACTTGACAGCAAATGTCCATACAGCAGCCTGCAGGGAAAGGACTACAGGCAGGCACCAAGCATCAGATGGCAGGCTGAGGCTGTGAATGAAGAAAGTCTGGAGGAATGCTATATTCCACACGAGAAAGAGTGTTCTGTTTGCCCTTCCTCTGGAACAGAGCCCAGAGGACTAGGATGTTTTTCAGAAGGTTTTGTTTTAACAACTTTGAAAAAAACAGAAAAATCTTTCATAATTTTCCTGTGCATCTTCCCTCCATGGGTGAAACACAGAGAAGGACTAATTATCCTCTGTTCTCACCTAAACTGGTTTTCTCAAATCCCTAATCACCCCACTCCCATCCAAGGATACCCTGCATTTTCAGTCAGGCTGTCAAATCTAACAATCAAAAACCAACACCCTCCCAAACAAACCCATCCTGATTTGGCTTAACCTGAAACAGTTRCTGAAACAAACTGGCACAGAGACCTAGATCGGGCAGAGACTGCTGAATGAGAGACAGCAGAATGCATGTTAAGTTAATGACGCACTCAGTGGAGCAAAGACTTTACAGTAGTAAGTATTAAATATAAGTGTTATTTTCCGCTCTACCTTGGACACCCCTGATATGATAATGGTGCTCTTCTTTCTTGGAGACTTCAGCTTCTGCTTTGCAGACTCACTTAACTGCCGAATGGCTGCTTCTGCAACAGGATCGGTGCCATTCAGTACCAGCAGTTCTGAAAAGAAAGCATTATTTCAGAGGGAAGAAAGAAAACCAGGAATAAACAGAGCAAAGAGAGGCAGAGTTTGTTCTTGACTTAAAATTCAAAGAAATTAGCAGAAATGGTATAAACACCAGGCATACTAAAACATCTTCCAATTCACCACCCAGCTACTGGGTCTTGTCATTCCCTTCTGTTACCCATTCTTTTGAGAAAAGGTACCCAAGTTGCACTTACAAACCCTTGCCCTGAGCACACAGGAGGTTTTGGAAGCCTAGACAAAACATCCAATTATTTCAATGCATTGCTATACTGCGGTGACTATAATCCAGAAGCGGTGGGTAGACCATCAGGTATCACAGTCATGACGAGCCATACTTCTAACATGGTACAAAGCTGGCATGTGTTACTACTTCTTCAGGTARCTATTTTGCTCTTTTTCCAGACATCCTTGCTTGGCATTTCCAGATTTGCTATGGCACTATGATAGAAYGGGGAAGGCAAAGTGGCAGTCACTCTGCTCTTTATCAGCTGCCTCCAAAGCCTGTAAAGTGCACCTCCTTTTCCCCTCCAAACATTGCACAGGAATACAAAACCTTCTTTATAAAATGCTCTTTAGTGACAAACACAAATTTATTTTTAAGCATGGCCATTTCTGGTATCTAGTATGTGAGTACTTTGGGCACAGAAAAGACACACTAACCAAATTTGTCAAGCTTAGGAACAAACAAGGCTAAGAAAGTTAACAAGCAAAAATCCCTGTATTTAATTGTCTGAGGTAGGCTCTTTTGTTAAGAGTTTTAACAACAAAAGAATACAGGCAGGAAGAGCACCAGTGTTAATTAAATTGAGCAGTCTCTTTTGTTACTGTGACATTAGTGCAATAAAAGACGAGGCCTGAATAATTATGCTGCACCAAGTGTCTCGGATACTTTTGGAACTTAAGAGTGTGTGTGCACAAGGGGTATGCATGTCCACGCATGTCTGCACGCTCACTATAAACCTCTATTTTTCCATCTCCCTAGCCAGTGCAAAGCCCCCAGGAACAGCTGAGAGCATCCAGGACAGCATCAGTGGCACTTGCTAATTCTTATTGTTGTCATCACTTAGAACTATGGCATGGCCACGGCATCTTTTCCATAGTGCTTGTTGCTATTTTGGCACGATGTTTGTAAAAACTATTACCTAAGTTACTGCCGTACCAAATGCTCCTTTTTATTTCTCTCATTTGGCTTAAACTTTCGTTCTTATGAGTAATTCTTCCTGCTGTATTGTATAAACATTTCACAGAAATTCCCCTGCACTCCCATAAAAACACTGTCCATATCAATGTGCTCTAAGTTGTCTTCAGATGAGTTTTCCAGTAAGTGCTTTGTATTATTATCATAAACAGTTATGAGGGTCAACTCAGAAGTCTAGCACTGTCTTAACATTTCCCAAATTGGCTTAGTAATACCATGCTGCTTCATGGTATCAGACTACTTCTTAGTCTAGAGACAGGATAAGATTCAAGTGCTATTACAGCTATTCATGGTTATTGCTTCATGCTCTTTCCCAGATTTCTGTCTTTTGGCCAATACATTTCTATTTCTCAGCAAGCCTCCTAACTGTTCCAGAAGCAGTCTAGATCATCTCCAGATTGTTCCATCTCCACTCAAATCTGTACAAAGAAAACTGGCCTCCACATCATGTGCCATTTTCAGCTAGACTGGGTCACATCTTTCATTACTGTTGCCTACAGAGCTACTGAAAGATCAAATGGTGACCACACAAAGGACTGAAAAATATGCTGAAGATTCAGAGTTGCAACTTGAAAAGGTAAAATGCCCCAGAGTCAAAATCAGGTTTAATACAGTCAAAGTGAATTTATAATTAAATTATATATATAATTATAATTTATTATCAATGCCACCTGACACTCTGAAGGCACTTCAGCTGTATGCCAGGTGACTTAGGAAGGTGGACAAACAGGCACAGCAAGACTGTGTATTTGCATTAGCACAAAAAAAGCCCAGTGGCAGGGCTAGGAAGAGAATTCAGTCTTCCTTACATCAGTCCAGCCTTCTGTTTGGACAGGGGGGACTTCACAATGGCCCTAGAGGTAAGTTTCATAGGGTTTTCATTTTGTGCAGTGTCCCCCACGCCTTTATAAAGGAGGAATCTTTCATTCAAAAGTAAGAGAAAAGACAGCCTGGCTTTTCTGCAATCACCTCCACTCTCCAAACCACAGCTTATTATTATTTATTGAAAATCAGTAATTTAAATCACCAACTAAAAACAGACTTCTGTTGCAAGACTGCTATATCCCTAACAACAGTACTTGCTGACATAAACATCTCAGTGCCTGTTGAAAGGCAGTAGCCATATGGGTTTGCTGTTATTTTAACAGGATTACATTAATCCCACGTGCAGCAGAGAGAGACGTATTCTCATCAGCAGCTTTGAACATTTCTATTACCTGTATCTGAAGACGATAAAGTTTTGCTGACTGGAGCACCATGAGAATGGATAGCTTGAATAGAGAAATCCTTTTCAATCACCTTTACTTTAACTGGAGTTTTCACAGGAGAATCTGAGAACCAAGTTTTTTGGTTATTTAAACTACCCAAGACATTTATTATGAAAATAATAAAAATTTATTACACCAATGTTAAAGCCTGTTCAAATCATAAGTGTTTGAGAAAGTTGTTTAATACAAATTCTCAATGCATGCTCTATGGTAACCTGACCCCAAAAGACCTGTGAAGTGTAGGAATTTATTTTTTTTAAACATTTTACTGTAATATGCTAGACAACACCCACTAAAGTAAAAGATCTGCTTTAACAATTTAAAAGAATGCAKCTCTCTGTGAGACTTCACACAAAGACTGTTTAGAATTTTTACTTTCACACTTATCCCAAGAAGAATCGGAGAATCTACTCCTGAAAGACATGCTGAAAAAAAACCCCACTTTGTCACAARATGACACCAATCCTCATTAGAGATTATAATACAGATCAAGGTTAGGAGGCACAGGATGGTCTGTCATCAGCAAACACCGTAAGAGTGTAACACTTCTGTCATGTGGAAAACCACCCACCAAAGCCAAGCTCTTCTGCATTATCACTTACCACGAAGCTTTACAGTGTGTATTAAAAGGAGCATTAACCACTCCTCTTGTAAGAACAAGGTTTCATGACAATCAAAAACCTGATTAAAATACAATGACCCCCCCCCCCCCCAAACACATCAGAGAAGTCTGGACAACAGCGCCTTCTCTCACAACCCGCTCCCCCCCACAACTTCTCCTGGTCCTTTCCTTACATCCTGCCCCACCAACTTCTCCTGGTCCCCATGGATAACCCTAAGAGTGAACACAGGAAGAAGTGGACTTCCTCACCCGTRCTCAGTGGAGATGATCTCCCTTCTAGACGAGGTTTGGTTTTCACAGCAGTTACAGTAGTGACCACAGTCCCACAGGGCATCACAGTGCGATCTTTTTCTATCTTAGTGGCTGGCACTGGAGAAGAGACTTGCCACGTCTTTARTTCATTGGGTTCTATAAAAGAGAACTAGGAAGACAAAAAACCATCACCTTAGAAGCACAGTCAAGTAAGAAGGACACTAACATTTCTAGCTAGTACTCCTTTAACATTTTTACTAACGTTCAAGAACCAAACAGCAAATCTTTTGATAGACACAAATACCATGTGAGGTGTTACCATGCAATCTGAACGTGCTACTCTTAACTCAGCCACAAATGGCACTGCGCTGTGAGCAATAGTCCAAAGCACAAGATGAGCATTCGCAAGTATTTCCTGAAGTAAAAGATCCACTGTAAGATTATCCAAACGCAGTAGTACCTCTGCACTAATGGATCCCAGCCCGGGCCCCGGYTCTGAGCTGCTCTCACTGGCCCTGCTGTTCAGCGCAAAGCTCTGCTGGCCGGAAGGTTGTTTCCTGAACAAGTCTAGAGGTACAGTCACCTTTGTGGACAAAGGTCCTAGAAGAAATAAAATCAACAAAATCAGCGCACATCCGAGCTGTCAGTATGTTTAAGGGTGAGAAGATGGGAAAGGGGGAGGAAGAACACAGGCAGCTAATTGCAAGAACTGGTTCTACACCACATGGCAGTTTTCATAGCGTGCTTTCCATTTTACGACTGTTCCTCAGCCTGGCCTAATACTGTGCAACAGGGAAGAATAGAGACATGAAACATKATTTATCTGCTACTATTTCTGGCCATTATTTCCCCACATTTATGCAGAATGTTTAGGGGAAAAGAAAACACCTAATGTTTCATTTCAGAGAATACTCTGGATTCCTGATAAACTGGTGCATCATTAATAATATTTTTTCTTAATTTGATCTTCCGCACAAGTTCAGCAGTTCTCTTGTTCCTCCCCTTACTTTATTAGCTACACTAGACTGGAGCAAACTACCAGTAAAATTACTGCACGATTTCAGGGATGGAATCCTAGTTTTCCGCAGAATTCAAAGACAAATGGAGATCTACAATATATTCATATTGCTCAGCTCTCTCCTTACTAATATGATTCTACTTTGAGTTTTCTATTAAAATTTCTGGGAGAAGAACAGCTAAGAAGTTATACGGGGGAAGAAAAATGATTGCCAGTGCAATCAATTGGGACGTTTTTCTTCAAGAAACCAGGTTGGTAGTTACACTTTCAGTTGGATGTGGAATGTTACTGGTTATTGTTTGAAAGACCCACTATTAAAAATGTGCAGGTACAGGAAAGACTAAACTTTATGCAAGAAAATATACATTTGCTGACTGTATATAGATCCCATTTTTTTGTTAAAAATAAAAAACATTTCAGAGAAATTTTTTAAAGCATTTGCCTAAATTTGGCTTCCCAATTCCTCAAATAATCGCAGATCACATGCAAGGTATTGAATGAATTTGTGTATCTACAGTATTAAAAATAAAAATAAACACAGTAACCCAAAMCCAAAAATCAAAGAATAAGTAAGATAGTCCACTTGGCTATCTTACTTATTAACCATGGTTTAGATAAAATATTATTGCCTAATAAATTACTGGCCAAGCCTTCATGCACTATCACAAGATACCATGAGTAAAAGCACATTTGTTTTAATCACTGGGTATGAAAAGCTTTGGCCAATACTTATAACTTTTTCCTGCACTAAGTTGAGTATATCTGACAGTACTGAAACACAGAGAAATAGCTGAGTGTCAAAAAGCAATGCTTCTTTTCGGTTGTTTTACACCTGAAACCTGACATAAGAAGGAAAAAGCAAACAGATCCRAGAAGTGAAATACAGTTACTATTTCTAGGTACAGCAAAACTCTGTATCAGMAAAAGAACATGCAACGTGTAAGAGAAGAATTTATGATGTTGTGTCATCACTTCAGTAAAGCTCAATTAATGAAGTACTTGGAGCAAGTTTACAAAGCTCATGCAAACACCTCAACATGCTCTCTGGTCTCAGCACCCACCCACCTCTTACCCCCACTAGGAAGGTAACGCTTCTCCAAATAAACCAAATGCAATAGTTCTGTGGAGGGGTCTTCTTGCCACTGAAGGCTACTTCCAAACTGCAACAATAGAGTCCAGTAGTAAAAAAGTTTCATCCCCCATGTTTTATATTTAACCAATATAATCAGAATTAGTGTGTTTTATATCTGACAATCGCTAAGCAGCCTCTGGGGCTTGAAAAGGAAGGATTTAGGATTAACACCCATGATTCCCCTTCAGCTACAGGAAGACCTGGAAAGCTTCACTTGAAACCAAAATTGTTCACAGTGGATCTGTTAAAAGTTTAGAAGGCTGAAAAATTAGGCTATCAGCAGATGGAAGACTCAGGATGTTGACAGCCTAGAAACTCAAGGCTTCTCTGTAACCTTAACTCTGAGGAGGACAGAGACACAAGAACAGTGTATTCTCTCTTCTGTCCATGATTACCGATGGAAGTAACGGTGTACATAGACAGCACTTAACCCAGGTCAATCAGTGCTGCCCAGAACTCCGTGATTTTCCACGGATTTCAACTCTAGGACATAAATTTAAGGACAGGCTTAGGGAGTTTAAAAACACAAACTTAAGTTATAAATTTTCCCCAAGCTGTCCATTTCGTACCAGGTTGGCTGGCTATTTTCGGCTGATCTCCCTTCCACAGCTGTTCTTCCCCCCAGGGCTGCCTAAATCCATGCTTGAGGCATACTTGATTTCAAAACCAGGACAAGTCAGCGTAAGACATATATGCTTTAATGCAGGTTCAGAAATCTGAGAGTTTCTCATATAGCTATACAGCCAGCTAGAACTAAAAGAGGACTTATGTCAACATTTAGCAATACTCATGAGCTGATCATGCAAAATAATTCAGTTTTAATACTTACTATCCAACTTCCCATCTTCTACTATTTGCAGTTGCAATGCTTTTGATTTGGCACTTAGTTCACTGTGAAGTAAATGAAATTATGTTAGGTCTTCGCACACAAGCAGATCTTCCTTCCCACTTCGGTCTTCCCCTTTCCCGTTCTGGTTGCCAACACCCTAACTTTTCTTGGCCCGCGCTAAGCCAAGCAGTACAACTTGCTAACCGAGGCAGGCAGCACTACATGGCAGCACTGCCGGGCTGCTGGGTACGCTGCGTGTGTAGCGTCTGTTTGACCTCAGGTAAGACTGACTAAAAGGATCATAGTCAGAAAAACCTGGCTTGCTTCTCTCCAGCACTGTTGCAAAAGTTTGGTCGCCTAAAATTTCAGAGGCTTTTCTTCTCCCCAGTAGTTGACAAACACTGCCCTTCAAGCTGATGTTGGTCCCTAATCCAACTGCTACACCACAGCACTAAGAAGCTATTTTTTCCTGGAAGGATCAAATTTGTAAGGCAAGGTGCTGGAACAGGTCCAATCAACAACCCATTCAAAGCTGTGGGGTATCCTGTCAAAGCAGGAAAGTGACCTGCAAAAGCAGGATAGATGCAAGTAAATAAAAGTAGTTACAGTCTTATGTGAGAGGAGTCAGTATTACTTTTCCAAAATAAGACTCAAGGATGTTGSAAGACAACAAGAACTAGTTTCTGTGTGACAGAACCGATGTGAACTATTAGCAGAATTACTGGCATGTGCGGTACTCCATAAGATGGACTAGACAATAGACACAAAACCTTTCCTCTAATTGAGACAGTGAAGCAAACTGGATACCTGCTGAGGAACCTTCCAGTAAAACTCGATTTTATAACCTTCTCAGTACCTTTTGTGCCAAAAACCTTAAGGGCACATATGTATGTATTTTATTTTTATGTCTCCATTTCAGGATGGTGTGATCTTGGTTGCAGGCATCCCACCTCCATTAGATGCTGTGGGACATCATCTATGTAGCAGGTTTTAAGCTTTTCCCTGCCACTCCCATCCCCTCCTGCACCTCCAAAACTTGAAAGGAACCACCTTGATGGTACTATTGCTGCTCTTCCCATGAAACTAAAACAGAGCCTGACATGGTGGTCAGTACTTCAGACTAGTGGGTATTTTTGTTTTTGAAGAAAGAAAAGAGGTGGGGGGATGTGAACTTGAAAGAAGGTATGCAGCCAAATCCTGATCACTCATCTGTAAAAGTCCTCAAGCTTACCTCATGCACTTCTGAAAAGCAGCCAACACCGTGGAAAACCCAGCATTATCCCTAGTGTCAAGGCCAAATTCCAGTCAACTTAATCACATCCTGCCTGCCCTCTCTCCACACTTTCAGTTGGAAAGGGTATTATTCTGTCAAATTTCCTGTCCAAAATCACTGGGAACATGTCTGATCTGCAACACTGAGCATGGATGCTGTTCTACCAACAGATGGCTGAAGTGATTCACAGACCCAGTGGCTGAAGCACTTTGAGATACTCTAGAATAGAAAGCTGGTACAGAAGTGCATTTTTCCTCCCTCTTATTGTGGAGAAGAAATCATACCACGTTAATCCTTAAGTCTTGATGGCAATGCAGCACACTGTCACAGAAGAACATTGTCTGATCTGTGGCTTTCCACAAAAACTGTAGGTTGTCATAACTAAAATCASACTTTGAAAGTCTTTGGACTGTGCGTGTCTGAAGGAAGAGAGCTTCCTATCTGGTTTTCCACTTGACAGCAGGATGAGAAGCAGTTGCACACACCTTCATCAGACCACATAAAAAGGTGAGGCCTTTCAGTGTTGTTCTACAACATCAATTTTTCTTTGCAGACTATACTGACTTCTAATCACCTCCACCCCCTACACACTCTCAGAGGGGTCTGGTGTTCTCCAAGTCCTGTACAACTTGTGACGACCAATCCTGGCGCCTTCCTTCAAATCAAGCAGCCCCTCTTGTTTTTTTCCCTCAGCTCTCCTGTTTCTGCAGTGCACGCTCTCATAACATTCACAGGTGCAGTCCAGCAGACTGCAACGAGGAGGCAGAAAAAGATCTGTGCATTGCACGCTCACTCCCCCTTCAAGCTGAGGAGGAGCACACAGAAGTGCACACCACTGCTCGAGGAAGAAAGCACTCAGCACGGACAGGCACAGGTCTGAATGCTCAGTTCCTTGTAACCTAAGCCTCTGCTTTGCAAGAGAAGGAACAGATACAGTGGATGCCAGGCTGTGACTAGACAGTGAAGAAAAACATCACACAAACCCAACTGAAATACTACTCTCTGAAATATATATTGAGAGAGAGAGAGAGAAAGAGAGAGAGAAATGGAACTGAGATGGGAGAGGAAAGCTACAGAAAGAACCAAAGAGACTGCATTGCACATGAAGTGCCTCTCACATTAATAATCTGGTAGAAAAAAAAGAAAGCAGTATCTGCAGTATGTTGCACAGCAGCATCTCTACCTCATTCCCCTGGAAAGCTGCTTCTGCCTGCCTGTGCATGTATTTAAAGCCACTAGAGAAACATCCCTCTGACCCACCCTGCCATCCGTGACTCCCCCTCCCTCGACTCATACAATACAGAAGCTACCAGATATTTCTGTTCTGCTGCTAGAAAGTGGAAATGAAAATAGTTTTAGAAATGCTCATTTTTGAGCTTATTTACAGAAGTTGTGTGAATCACAGAATACCGTGCAGGCTGCCCAAAAATCCCATTTTAGTTCTATAGAAAAAAAAAAAAATAGTCAGTTTTACAYTCCCTTTTTAATCATAACCACCCTTCTTTTAGATGGTCAATTTTTTTTGCACATTTACATTTCCCACTCAGGGGAGGGAAGGGAGAGACATAAGATTTCCTCAAATGCAGTTTTCATGGTAAAGTGACTTCAAAACCTTGCTACACTTTTTTTGGCACTGCATGAAAGAACAGGGTGATTTATTATGCCTGTTACTGCTGTCATTTACTAGAATCAGATATCCACCAGGGAAGATCTAGAGACCTATTTGATCTCATATCCACGCAGAGTGTAATTAGATATCCTGAATTTCTGAGGCCACCTTACCAGACGTATTTCAAAAAGTCATTCTTCCCTCAAAAACCTCACATAGTTTAAGTAAAAAAAGATGCTTTACTATAAAAGTATTCTCAGTAGGTAAGTTACTTACAAGATAAACTCTTCCTTCCAAAAGGGATTTGCAGCATTTTTGGCTACAGAGCTGGAAAACTTCTGCATAGGGTCATTCAGCTGAACTATACACGCAAGGTTTGTGCTGCCTGTAAGGGCAAGAAAAATCAATATCCAGTTATTAATATTCCATCCCCAGGAGGCACACTTACTCAAAAGAAAGTGAAGAACCCCCTTCCTTACATACTGTGCTTTTGAATAGACTATTGGAAACACTTCCTCACCACCAGCAGAATAAATTTCTTCCCTCCCCTCAGTTTATATACCATCTGCATTAATGGTGATGGTCAAGATTGGGTCATCCTTGTCCTATGCACAGTTCTACATAGTGTGAAACATGACAACCCGATTTAAATTCTGACATGAAGCAAAAACATGCAGGCATAAAAAGATCAAATAGGATGGGGAGACAGAATGAACAGCAAGGAGGTGGCGGTGTGGGTGGAAGGGGAGGAGGGAGTAAAGTTGCTTTCAGCTGCTTTAAAAAAGCCAGAAGTTTTCAAAATTCCTACTGGCCACAGTCACAGTGGTTTCTTTGGACATCAAAGCACGCTGCTTCTGCTAGAAAGTGAATGATGACAGTAGTGTTAATTAACAATGGCTTTGTGGACTGCGGTTTTTAACAAGTTCATGGCATTTTAGAGTACTGGTGCAGAATTATCTCCACCTTGATCTTGGAATTTGATAGCATGGCAAATTGGCATATTAGAGTAGTTATATTGCTGCTCCAAGAGGAAATAGTCTGCACAATGTGTTACTCTTAAAACAATTTCTTTTGTATGGCTTTCACAGCATCAGAAATAATTTCAGCCCCAGGGTTCTAAAATATCAAGGAAAGCGGCAAAAAGCTCAGTATTGACTGTGTGTGCAAAGCAAACAAAAGATATACTGCCTCCAGTTCTCCAGAAGAATCTAGGTTTATATTTACTATCATCAACTCTCAGCTGTCTTCCGGTAGTGCGTCGGGGCTGTGGACAAGCCCTGTCTGAGGCACAGAAGCAGCTTGGGCCTCGCAAGGTTATTAGAGGAGACAAAGCACTATGTACACACAGCTTATTTGGGATCCAAGCTAACCCTGGAGTAAGTAGTTTAGCTGCTTTCACAGCACACTGAGCCTGAGTTAATGAACCCGGGGCGGTTTTCTGTTAACCCAGCCATATGTCCCTGCAGCCTGCTCTTGCTGCCAGCAGAGCTCAGCAGCCCAGGGCAGAAACGCCTGTGTGGCTCTGCCTGAAATTACACTGGAGCCACTGACCGACTGACACTGAACAGGGTATTTCAACATTTCTGCCCTGCACACCCTGGTGTCATCAACGATTTTTTCCTTAACAGCAGAAGTCACTTCTGCCCTAGATGATACACTGTGGACCATATAGTACTAAATCTAGGATAATCTTTGTTTACATACACAAACTGAGGAGACAAAAATGGGCACAGCCCATAAGCAGAGGCCAGTTCTGCTACTGGTTACTCAGCAGTTAAACTAACAAATCTACAGGAAAGCCACAAGCTCCTATAAACCATGTTAGCACCCATAAACTGCCCCTCCCCAGCCCCCTCTGTATCTATGCAGGTTAGCCTGCAATATTGCACACTCTTATTGAGCCTCAGAGTTGCAACAGGATAATTAATAATTGCTGCAAGACAACGCCAGGAAAATGGAAGGGAACAATCATTAACAGGCAGCAAGTTATGTCCAGAAGCTAGCATCTTCCCAGCTGTGCATTACTTCCACTGGATTTCAAGTGTACCACCTAAACCCCACTAAGAAGCTTTATTTCTCATACTCGATTCCAAAGCATTTACACTCCCAGAGTTGCTAGGGAACCTGCAAAATTCCTTCCAGCTCCTTTTAGAAGAGCAAATGGTGATTTTTGCCTCTCAATATTTGGGTTCCCAAAGTAGAGCACATTAATTGTCCCCTCTTCCTCTCATTTTCAGGGAGGGGGCAGAGAGGCTTCCCATAAGATGAATCCTCTGTTGCATGCACTGTATGCACAGAAAGGTATCTCATCTCATGAGTTTTAAAGGCAGCCAAAATGATCTGCTCTTTTGAAAAGCTTAGTTTGCACTAGAAAATCGTAGAGTAATAACAAATTCTGAATGAGGTTTTCCTGCAATCTACAGTTTCCAGCACAGTTTTATTTATATAGGACATTTCACTGCAAAGAGTTCCAGAACTGCCATAAAAATAATATGTTTTTAAAAAACAGTCTGCAGAAAGTTACAGGGGAATCACTTCCAACCACGATGAGCAAAGCAGCATTATGCAAGAGCCTGGGGCAGAAACCTATTACATCTAACTGAAAAAAGGAGTATAGCAAGTAGAATATATTTATCCAAAACTAGTGCCTTGCCCAATTTAGCAGCCACAAGCTTCCATTAAAAAGACTGTTATGGAATTGTTAGTGACCATAAATAACAGAGCCTCAAATTTGTATTTCCGCTGACAAAATCTGAAATATGCTTGCTCGTGCCTCAATCAGTGATGCAGGCGTGCTTGCACTTGAAGAAGTCTCAATACTTGCTAGACAGGCTTAGTGCTTCTTTCCAAAACCAGCAGTGCAACTTCACTAGGCAGTGACCTCCTTTTTGGCTTCATTCTCCACTTGCAAGAGCTACTCCCTCCTCTACCCACAGAGGTACTTTATTAGGGGGAAAAAACTCCTGACAACAAAACACCACCTTTGAGGAGAGTCTACATAGAGAAGGAGAGTTTTAGATAAATCAGCAAATTCCTCAAAAGTAAAGAAAAGCAGCTGTAAAAATAAGGTAATACTGAACCAAACCAATGTCATTGCTAGCAGTTAATGGAGAGCTGAATTTGAGCCCCTCATCTTGGGTACACACGAAGTAATAACTTTTAGAAATTAAAACTAAAATCCAGAAAATAATCAACCAACTTTATAAATTTCAAACAAATTTCAATTTGTTTTCAACAATGATGGACTTGTTTACAAGGAGATCAAGATGTTTAAATACTTAAATAAACCAAAACATACACAGTTTCGTACAAGCATGACTAAATCTGTTTCTCAGAGTACAGCAATTTSTTGCATCTTTTGAGAGAAGGTTGAAACGCAGAACTTCCAAATGATTTCAGCCAAAAGGAAAAAAAAAAAMCCCAACTCTGCCTGAAAAAGAGCAGCACATGGGCTACGTTACCTGCAGCACTGTGATCAGTTAGATTTACCGCGATGTTCTTTACCAGTAGTTTGAGTTCATGAGCCCTTGGAGGTTTAGGCGGACTAGTGCCCTGAGGGAGGAGGCTTATGTTCTGTACATTCTGTGAAAAGCAAGCAGAACAAGAGGGATCACACATATGCAAATACAAAATAGTTTTAACTTCTGTCACGGCGATATAGGGAAGCAGACGTGCGCTGGGGTGTAACATCAACAGATAGCCACACAGGAGTTATGATAACAAAGCTTTCACTGCCAAAGGCTATGTTGTTTTAAAGAATGCGTTACAGTTGTTTCTGGTCACTGAATGGTGTTAAACTTGCTCATTTGTGAGTTATTAATATATAATAAAAACACTAAGCAAAGGACACTTCCCAAAAGATTTAGGTAGGAATAAGACTTACCTGAACCTCCTTTATATCTGTAGGCCTCGTACTCAACACTACAGATGGAGAAACTGAGCTAAAGAGGTTCTTCAAAACATCTCTGAGTGTTTCAGATATTGCACAAGTCCCCRCTGTCTGTCCCTAAGAGGAAACAAACAATCATGCTTCTCAAAACTCAGAAGAAATAAGTTAAGGCAAAAATTCATTTGGTATATCTGAACCACCAAAGCTATCTAACATTAACTTTGCCAGAGAGTGACATGGTTTCTGGTGCCAACAACAAAATGTAACAAGAGATCATGCAAATAATTACTTAAATTTCTATATTATGCATTAAAGGAAAACTAGAAATATACACTGAAAAAGTCACGTGCTATTCTGACAGTTAGGAAGGCACAGCTATTAGCCACAAAAACAGAAATTTCATTAACAGTTTATATCTGATGATGGCATTTTAAAGTTTTTTTACTGCTTTGCACCCCACTGAGAGAGCAGATCAGGTCATCTGATAAGCAGATTGGCACTATTCCACTGATTTAATGGGAGTTATGCCAGCTTGCAACAGCTAAGAAGAAGCTACTCCTGTGCTGCACTGAAAAAAACATTATAGCATCTCTTGGAAGTCTTCAACCTTGCTGAAAAGYGCACTGTATGGACAGATAGTCATGCTGCTCTGGGGGACTGACTCGTACGTTTGTCCATTCAACAATCTCATGGCAATCTGCATTTAGCACCACTGTCTCTGAGGGATCAGAACAGACCACAGATTTTGCTTACACACGTCGCTTCACATGATTAATTGTAAGGYGTATGAAGATGGTGAACCACCCCTGCCCTCCCTGTGCTCCTGGAGAAGTCTGCTTCCCACGTCATGCTCCTCACAAAGTCTCTTCTGCTCAGTTACCTACAGAGAGTGGATTTTTAAATTAAGCTATCACAGAAGGGGCAGTCTGATACCCAACTGCTCTGAAGGTAGCAAAGGAGAAATCTCAGTGAGGTTTCTTTTCTAAAGAAAAGATCAAAGTAGGAGACAAAGATCTGACCTAAACAACAGAGGACTCATCCGTCTTTTCTCACCTGATACCACACCTGAGAGACTTTACTATTACAGAACAAGACAGAAAGGGAACTGATTTACAGATGCAGATGCAGAATGGCTAGAGAATACAATAATCACGCAAAACAGAAAAAAGATAACCTTCCGCATGCTGCTGTCTTGACAGGAGCATGCCTACAACCGGCATGCCATGGCCAACAAGCAAGGCCCTGCCACAAAGGCAAGGCACACTGATGACAAGGACACCCAATTTGCACCAGCAGGGAGATCAAGTAGGGGACTGAAGGCCTCCTCCTGGTAGATTGCTTTGGTAACACTGCGGCTGCGCACCCACCACCAGCTTTCAGCGCTGCCCGACCCGTGCTGCTGCAGCCACGCAGCACAACGAAGCCGCGAGGCAGTGACCGCCCAAGCCTCAAACAACTGCATCTCTGCGAACGCAGCAGAGCACGGGCTTTGCTCTGCCACCCTRGACACCCTGCGCCACGCTCCTCCGCTGCAGAGAGCTCTCTGCACGAGAGGCAATCTGTCGTTTCAAAAGCCTCGGTCCCTTCTTAGGTGTAGGAGAATGATCGTGCAATGACTTCTGCACTCCTAAAGGTGCGCTTGCAGCTTGCACAACAGGTTAAACAGATTTGGAGTAACAGCCCTTTCCCAATTACCCAAGTGTTAGAGAAACATGTAGGGTGTTTCATAAAAATCCCAGGAATGTTGTGTACAGAAATCCTGTTTCACTGCCTTCTTACCTAACCGCCCTTTGATGACAGGTCGCTACGGTTCAAAACATACAACAGCATTGACCAGTCCCACAGAAACTCTGCTTTGCTCACACCGTGCTCCCTCAAACAACTGCCAAGGAAAGAGGCAGCAGCACTTTTCTGCAACTTGCAGATAATACTCTTTTAGTTTAAAAAACATTAAAGTAAATTAGGCTGTCTAAAGCCTCAGTTTCAGTAATTTCTTTACTCATGTTATTTAAATAAGCAGATACATCATGGTTAGTTTTCACTCTTTTAGAGGTAATTTCCCTCCCCTGCCCTTACCTAAACACCGTTTGATGAAGAACACTGTCAAATTGTAAAATCCCAGCCGCCTCTCGCTTTGCCATCAACCTAATCTGACATTTGTTATTTAATGGTAACAACAGCAACAATAGTCATTGGACTTCTACTCATAGGTATTTTCTGATGTTTCCATAGTTATTTGGAAAGCAGTTTGGTTGAAGAGCCTCCTGCCAGCCCAACCTCATTTTTAGCCATCCTTATCCGGAAAGTAATGCTCCATCACGACACCCTCTACAAGGCAAGCCATAATGGCTTAATTGCCAACCAAAAAGGCTTAAGACAACACATTTTACTTTGTGTTTGACATGGGCTAGGGGTGTACAGACAGCTACCGTGGCCAGCTTGGGGCACACCAGCACATGAAGTCACAGTAGCACAACCGCATGCAAACCCAAGCCCTGCCAGTCAGCCAGGCTGCCAAATGCAACTCAGGTTCACCCAGCTAGTATCAACAGAAAATAGGTTATTATATCCACCTCGTTTGACTGATGACAAAACCACTGTGTAGATAATCACAAGCAATTAAGGTATTTATTTGTACATACAATACTGCTTCCAAAAGAGGAAAAAACAAGACAAAAGCTGACATTTAAGTTTAGGAGCTGAAGCAATTTCCAAGGTGTAGGTTGCTCACAGATTTTAGCTCTTTGTTTACTGCCTCCCCTCTTCCCTAAGTGCTAATAGAAACTTCAAAGTGAAAATAAAGCCCTTAGCTATTAAGAACTTAACAGGCTCATTTTAAAAACGCGGGCAAAGCACAGCAAGTTACAACTCCTTTGCAACTCTGGACTCAGGCATCTCTCAAAAAGCAGGTTGTGAAGTCCAGTGACTGTACCAGAGACATCTGCATTTGCCACTAAGTACTTAATGACTGTTCAATATGCGGATAATCAGCATGCCACCCCAGCACATGAAGGTCATTTATACTGCTACGCATGCACAGTAAAATCTACATTAAAACACACTTCAAAAGACTTGTCTGTCTTTAGTTATGAGTTTCACATTTTTGTGTACAAAAACTGTGGTAATAAATTATTACGATTCTAGGTCACTCAGTATAGGCCTTTAGAAGCAGCTCTACTATACAATAAAACTACTTTTTAACGAGGCCTTCAGTCAGAAAACCAACCTGACAAAACACAAGCGTTTACCCACTGTTGTAAGAAAGGCTTAAGTCACCACGTTTGTGCCAAAAGAAATATAATTGTGAAGGGCCAAAGGCAGAAGAGAGTCTCAGTCATGAAACTCTCTCAGGGGATGTCCCAGTAAAAAACCCRCAATGAATCAGTGTTTATATACTAAGATAAGGTGCAATTCCAAAAGCATCAAGATATTTTTAGATCACCCATCGTTTCCTCAAATAATTGTATTTTTTCAGAGCTGTTTCTGAACGATTGTTGCCAGATTTCAATATTTATTTAAGTTAAGGAAGGGGCAACTTTGTAATTACTTTCATGGGAATATCATGACAATCGGGTTTTTCTGTTATTTTAGAAGTGCTTTGAGAGAAGGTATTTAGGAATAGACATTTTTCACACCTTTGAATGCGGATGAAAAATGCTTGCCAAGTCACTTGTCTGTCAAATACAGGTGATTTATCTTTAATGCTTCAGTAATCTTGAGAAACGCTCCTAGATTTCAGAGCTGTAGGGTTTTGATGGATGAGCCATGGCAGATGTCACTGAAGCAGTTCAAGACAGCACTGCCGACAAGTAACTGCTCCACGTTCCTACCGAAAGCAGCCAGCAGAAAGGAACGGGCATTCTTGCTTCAGCTCTTCCAGCCTCACCTGACACCTTAGCTCTAGACACTTCTACTGCTAACCTAAAGCATTACACTGGCTTTTGCACTGAGGGGATGGAGACCCATCTTCTCTACCATTACAACAAATAAAGCTTATTGACTGACCTCCTGCACTGTTGGCTGGATTTCAAAGTTGGTTTCATCAGCATTAATGAGGAACCACTCAACTTTGACATCTTCTCCTTTGTCTTTCACATAGAGTTGAAGCTGTGGATAGGAAAGCAGTTATTGGAGAGTGTTCTGGTGTCCTGTAAAGAAATTGTAGGTCAAGCTCCACACTAAGGCTCGCCAAAGGAAGAATGATACCAGTTTGTGAGTAAGTAAATTCAAAGTGACAGTCTAAGAAGGTAGAAGTTACTTAAGCTTTGAGAGTGGAAGCCAGTCAAAAAAGAGTATTGTTGTTCTATACATCTGAGTAGTCTACCCAATGTGTTATTTATCCACAGTCTCCTAAAGAGGCAGCTTAATTTATGAAATTATCACTTACCCCAGAGGGAAACTGTAATATTAAACATTTTACTGGAGTTAACATGAGTTTGTAGGCATTTTGCAAACAGGAGGTTCAGCTCAGCTGCGGGATGAGATGTAACAAAAGGAAGAAGAGAGAGAACAACACTTAACACTTTACCTGCAAGTGAAGTGGAGACAATTTCACGCTGTACGACTGATCTTCTGCAGCCAYGGGTGAAGTATGTGAGACAGTGACAACAAATTTAATGGAATCTCCCACAACATTACAAGAAACCACCTAAAGAAATGAAAGGGGGTGGGGGGAAGACAAAGGCAGGGAAAAACAAATTAGTCTTCAGAAGAAGGTTTGGTGAAGGCAGGAAAGAAACTAAGAAAAGGAAGGACCTTAAGCTACCAGAATTACGCTACATTCCACAGGTGGGAGATTTCTAAGCAATTTCATTAACATCCCTACCTCCTTCTATACATTCACTTCTAAAAACTGTA
This sequence comes from Oceanodroma leucorhoa, assembly GCA_030449065.1. Taxonomy (NCBI): domain Eukaryota; kingdom Metazoa; phylum Chordata; class Aves; order Procellariiformes; genus Oceanodroma; species Oceanodroma leucorhoa. The sequence goes on along the minus strand of JASVER010000012.1, from coordinate 154,651 downwards.
GTTCAAGTGTTTGCTTCTGGACACAGAATTTAATACTTGGAAATTCTGGTATTTTCCAAAACTTCTTTTGTATTGTTATCCAATACAAAAGTAAGTCCTCACCTGACAAAGACTCCTTTGTATTTCACATCTCTATATACTAAAAGCTCAAAGATCATAATTTTGCATAAGGGAGACAAAGAAGTTGTTCTTCCTCTTCTGTTCCGAACTAAGTAGCCTATGATAGGACAGCTGGTTTTACCAAACAATATTTGTTTTAGTGGTATCCTACAAATGTGAAACTTTGGCATAACCCTGCTACTGCAGAAGAGGATTTTGTCTGAGTAATTCCAGTTCCCAGGGCAGTGGGAAGGGGCAGGAGCCTTTAAAAGTTTATTCAAGTCTTTGACCAAACCCAGAAAGGCMCTGAAATTTGGTGACAAAGCTAAACGTCTGGGAAAAGTTTGTATGCCACTTAACTGCAATAGACTTCATTGAGTACACTCCCTCACTTTTGTGAGCAGTAATTTAACTTGTTATCACACTGAGTTTACAAACACTGAATGTTTTTTCCTCCCTCTCCTCTGCAAACCGACCAAGATGCCGGAGCTGCCGTGCAAAATTCTCGGAGCGTGCAGAAAGCGTCTGGCAGCACAGGAAAACCCCAGGTACAGAAGTCAGAAATCACTCGTTATGCCAGAGAGAGCAGCTCACTTTGGAAACAGCCCTGCTGGTTAAAGACAGCTGCTTGCCCACTGTCCCTCTGTGGTTACTGTCCCCACAGCTCCACCATTGGAGAGGATAGCTGAGCCCTCCTTAGATTGACTCAGGCRAAGTTAACCAGGCTAATGCAATGTGCAGACAAATAATTCGCTGCAAGATTTGTTTGATGGAAACTCTGCATGTATGCTATTCAATTATGTTTGCGCACTTACTGCTTCACTTATGGGCACTGGATTGAAGCTGAAGGCTTTAAAATGAATCATGTACCTTCTGGAAGATCCTTATCAGTCTCTCCTTAAATATATTTCATCTCCCTGGGCTCTACAGCATACATTTTAAGAAGCACCAGAGCATTATCAAGGGCTTCAGAGCACATCCATTAAGATAGAGACTTAATTACAAAGGAGCAGCGGGARGGGGTGGACAAGACAAATAAAAATCCCAACCACACCCACAAGCAACAAGATTTGTCTTTTCAGGTTTGTCTTCTGCAAATTATAGTTTAGAAGTGGACAAATCAGTTTCCCTCACCTCTCACCTTCCCCAAAGTCTAAATTCCTTCAGAAGTGATTTCTGACCCTTACTCCCATATGATCAACACGAACACCCACTATTATGATGTAACATAAAGGATTTTTAAGCATTTTTAATAGCTAACAAGACCTAAGAGCCTAACTGCTTATTTTACTTGAGTTGAAATGCAGAATCACTCCTTTCACTCACGAGGATGGACTGGCATGGTGGCTCTTTAAAGACTTCGGAAATGGACAGGTTCTTCCCTCTTTTTTGAAGGCAGAGAAGGGAAAAGTACAGGTCTGATGCAAAAGCTGTTGACACTTGCATGTCCTAAATGCAGTGGTTTATCATCCATGCATGTTTTATCCACACATGGATAGGAAGTTCAGTGCATTTAGAACAAGTTGGACTTGCTGCACATGTGATGCAAAGCCATTTATCTGGAATTTCTGAATGTCTAAGAGCCAAGGTTGCCAGGTATGCAGTTGATTACTGCTTAAAAAAAAAAAGAAAGTGTGGCAGGAGAGTTAGTAGATGAGTTCATGTGCCACTTTTTTCTCAACCATGTTTACTTCTAAGTAAAGGATGGAAACAGACACTGCAGGTGGTGGAACTTTCACTCTTCCTTCTACACCTTGTCAAGAGATGCGAAATGCATTTTTTTGTATTTGTACCTTTAGTTTAGGAGCCCAAACCAGTACCGTTTGGGCTTTTAGTCTCCTTGATTAATTTATTTTCTGCCAGAGACATCTACCAAGTCCTACTCCCCTTCTCCCTTCACTTTTAATAAAATAACTGASGTCTTCAGGTACAGAGCTCTGTTAATTTTTAATCCAATCAGAAAAAGGAGCAGTTCCACATTTGTTAATGGAAAATAATATGTCTTTTTATCGGGTGAATCCCCTTGTTCTGGGAGCAGGAAGGATTATGGAGTCAGAAAACTGAGAGAAGTAGAATTCTGGGCTAGAGAAAGCAATTCTGTTTTCATCTAAGATGCTGCCACAAGTGGTGAGAAGTTGATTAAAGAGATCACAACCACCGCTTCCCTTTTTAAGTGACGTTCCTTTAGAAGTGTAGCAGATGATTTTGATAGACCAGAGCAGAAATATGTAGGCCATTTTCCCCAGAACAGTCACATGAAGAAAAATACTGAAGCTTCCCCTGCTACGCTCCTTTTCCTCCATGCCCCCATCCAACCTGCTTCTTCAAATCCATTTTCTCTGCACAGATGAAGAGCAGGAGAAGGGAGGGTCAGGCAAAGCACCCCTTTCTGGTCAACAGGGGAGAGAAAGAGGAAGGATAGATGTTCACAAGAAAACAGTAGCACCTGGACTGATGGGAAGGGAGTTGTTCCTCAACTTCATTTATCTTCCTCATCTCTCTCTCCCACCCCTCCTTACCAGGGACATCCCCAGTCATCAACACTTTATGTTTTAGAGTCTAGAAAACCTTTCATTTTTACAACAAACTGCTCTTTAAAAATTAAGTCCTCGCACCACTGCACAGTAGCTGTGGCTGGCTAATTCTGGACTGCCAGAGCGGTCACACACACCCCAGCTCTCTTTTGTTATCTTACATCTGGACAAGCAAGACCTCCTAAATTAGCAGAAATAGGGTGAGGTGAAATAGCAGCACAAAGAAACCAGGACTCTTTTACCAGCAGGACCAAGGTATTTTCTCCCTCCAGCACCTYCGTAGCTCTAACCTCCTCTGGCACAAACACCCCGTCACCAGCCAAGGTCTCTCCATGCACTTTGGGGATCTTCCATGGAAGGGGTTTCCAGCCCTTCCTCAGGTGCCTTCGCCGGCAAGGCTGTGCCCCCGCTCCTCCTCAGCCCTCTGCCATCCCTCCCCACTCAGCCGACTCCTGGCACTTGATCACCCCCATGCCAGGGTTATTCTTGCTATCTCGTCAACACCTTCCAGCCTCACCCCTCACCTGCCTCCATACCTGACCGCACTAGCCCATGACGTGGGTGAGCTGCCATGGCAAAACTCCCCAACCCGGCTGGGCTCTGTTCCCCGTCTGCCCGACACTGGCACCCAGCTCCAATGAGCTGCAGATGCTGTAACACACCTTGCTTATACGTATCTAAAAATGTTAGTACAATTATCCTAAAAAAATTCTCTTTCAGATAAACAACTGCAAGAAGGAAGGAGACTGAAAAAGCACTACCGTTGGAGTAAGACAAGTATTTTTCTGAGAAACTCAAGTGTCCAAACTTGTGTACCCACAGTTATTACAGCCCTTCCCYCCACTTTGCCCTCTCCCTCTATATCTTGACTTTTTCCCTTTGCGGTTCCTCTGGACAGAGCTGCAAAATTTCAGTTTCTTTCATTCCTGAAGCAGCAGCAGAAGATGCTTCATCTCAAGGAGAATCGTGCCTCTGCTCCTCACATGTGGTGTCCTCTCGCCTTGAGACGTTTCAGTTTTGGCACTGGCACCACCGTGATTTGTGCATTACACACGGCCTCTTCGTTACTCCTCCGGGACAGTCGTCCCCCCTCCCCTCTCCACATGCGGCAGCAGGTTCCCTCCCATGGCCAAGCGGAGGGTGAAGGGCCGTGACTTCAGGGGGAATTTCTGACAGTCCTGCCAGGGAAGGTCTTCTTCACCTTCCCCAGGCCCCAACTGCATCACATGCACGTGTAAAACTCTTGGCATTACAGGCCTTGATTGCTTTTTTTCTGGAAGGAAATCAGTTTTACTGTACTTGGTATTTATTTCCAGAAATAGCAGGTTACTCAAGGTTACTCAGTAGTATGTAAGTAACAAAAAACCTTTAACAGTTTGCACAAGAAAATGAGTATATATCATGAGGCAGCCACACAGTGAAAGCTGCCTTGATCTCAACTGTAGGGACCAGTACGCCACTAGATTCAGGACCACCACAATTTCCCATGTTTGCTTTGRAGTACTACTCTGAGGAGGAGAAGGCTCTTTTTTTGGCATGGAAAACTTATCTTGTCAATGGCCACACAGACAGTTTGTGTGCTCAGCTTAAAAGCTCACCATAATAAAATTTTCCAGTCAGAAACTTTTGCCTTTTGATAGTCGTAACACTCAGCAGTTCAGAAGAAGAATTACATGATCTTCCTTGGTTACCAGAGCCTATGCATTAACTTCTTGAGGGGGTTTCTGTAGCTTCACTATTTCCTCTTTACCCAAGCAGTTTACCAAGTGACACAGACAAACTGAAGGAGAGAAGACAAATGCAACGTCTAACCCAGGCACAGTTAGGGGTTTTTAGAAGCCGGTATCAAAGCAAATTTGCCTGCAAATATAATGAGACAACCCCGGAATAGTTTTCCAAAACAATGGTTAACACCAGGGTGAGGGCAGGGTGAGTGATGGAATGAGTGCAGGAGAGAGAGAGTTACCATGTCAGCAACAGAAACAAAGCAGAAACTGATAAAACGTGTGAATTTATCCACTCCTCTGAGACCAACAGATATACAAATTCAAAAAAGTGCAAAAAAGGGGAGTGGGGATAAAACAAACAAGCAGGGAGTACAAGGAGACAAGACAGAAAGAATTTTCAATCCGCCTATCAAGTTCAGTGAGTATCAAATGGTGCCAGGACAAGAAGCAGTACTTATATTTAAGAAGGGGGAAAATAAATAAATACCAGAAATAGACTTGCTAGTTTGGCCTCACTAACATGCAAGTCTTTACAAACCATTTGAGAGACAGCAATAGCTGAAGACACAGAGACCAACAGCAGACAATAAAACGCAGGAGAGGTTTGCCAGTTGTGCTACAGTAGCTTGGAGAGAGATCCAGTTGCGGAGACACAGGCACATCATGCTGTTGGGGTGCTAAGGCACCCCTGACCCCTGCACCGAGCTGGCAGATGTGGCAGAAGCCTACAGGAGGCCTGCACACATCTGCAGTAGCAGCTGGAAGACAGGCAGGCGACCTGACAGTGCCAAAACCAGTATTATCTCCACTGAAGCAAATGAATCCCCACCCTGATGTCTTCCTTCGACAACACACTCGGTTCTTAAGTAGGTTAGATCCATTATGTTGTCTTTTTTAGTAGGGTCACCCCACTGGTAATTAGGCTTGTACTCCATCATTCCCATGTTAAGGTGAACAGGGATGTGTATGAAAGGGAGACAACAGTACTGTGAGCAGAGAAGTGAAAGCTGGAAGCAAGTTACAAAGGAGCCTGTCAGGCACTCACCCTACTGCATAGTTAATGTCCAAAATTCCTCAGGAGAAATCTGAAAGAAAGTGTGATGCTGAGGAAAGCAAGCTGGGAAGCAGCAATATAAATGAAGATCAGGACATCACAGGGAAAAGCTGAAAAACCTTGAAGACTAGAAGGAAAATGCAATTCAAAATACAGAGCATGTGTGTATGAGAATTAACAAATACTACTCCTACAAAGGGCAGCTTATCACCAGGAGAACACCAAAGGAAGAGAGAACTGGATGCATCAAGTCAGTCACAGTGTGAAGCAGCCACGGGAGAGGCAGACCGGAAGCCTAAAATGCATCAAAAAATTACTGTCAGAGACACAAAAGAAGCAGTAATCTCCTTGCATGGTGAGACCTCACCTGTAGCACTGTGTGTCACTTCAGCTATCAAGTTCAAGAAAATGGATTTAACTGGAGCTGCTGCCTTAATGAGTGCACAGGAGTGACTTACGAGGCAGGACAATATCATGAAAGGAGACTTAAGTAACAACTTATTTAGCCAAGGTAAACAAAGGCTGGAAGGAAACATAATTCCTTCATGATGTATTTACTGACAGCAAGCACCATGGAAGAAAAGTAAATACATTATGGATAAAGGATTATATTAACACAGAAACTGGAAAAAAAAAAAAAAACAAAMCAAAAGCAAAAAAGCTGCATGGGCCATGATTCCACTTAGGCTTGTAAAAAAACCCCAGTCATTAAAGCAGCAAAGCTCCGGGACAGCTTTTCAAGCAAAACAGGGAGTTAAAAGACAATAGGAACTGCACATGATGGTCAGGGCAGTTCATCCCATCAAAAATAATCAGAAATAAACACACGTACGTAACTAGGAATGAGTCCCAGTTAGTACTGTAGCGGTGACGATGAGAAACCAGTCTTTCCTGGAGCAGAAAACAGCATTTGCTACCCGATGTCTATACCTGCCTCAAAGCAAGTGGAACTGGAAGCCCCGATGTCCCAGCGCAGCACGAACACAGGCTGCCAGCTCACAGCAGGGTGGCTGCAAATGAAGTGATACCAAGATGAGGCTACGACAGCTGTGTGGGAGAATAAGACCTTTTTGGGCATGCTGCACAGCTCATGGGAAAACAGGACCTCTCACAAGCCTGCAAAACAGTCCTCCTTTCTCTCCACCATTTCTCCCTGCAAGATTCATCACACAAAAATTAACATGAAGCTTTCATATTTGCTGTTGCCTGTCGTGATCCAAAGACAGTCATTCCTTGTATAGCAACTTCTTATCGCTCATTAAAGGAATGGCACTCTAAGAGCATTTTATTTCTATTTAAGCATGAAGCAGGAAAAGAAGGGAGACTTCTGTTGTAGTCTGCTCCATCTAAACCCTCTGTGCCAAGTCCCCATCAAGAGAATCAGCTTTTTTGTAGTCTTTTTTTTTGTTGTTGTTAAGTTCAAAGCCTCTGGAAATAGACTGCAGTAATGGGAAGGTTGGCAGAATTAGCTAAGAATATTGCTAATGTTTACTTTATTAAAACAAAACAACCAACACCACACAATGAAAACAGGCCACTTCATTCTATATATTTAGGCTCTGGCCCAAAACTGGAGTGAAGGCAATGTATAAATAGAGGCGTTGTCAAGAAGCAGTGTGGTGTAACTTTCAGCCACAAAGCAGCTCTGTCCCTATCACGACAGCTTTGGCCAAGCTCACAACCAGCAGCTTCCCCAACCTCCTCTGCAGCACTGCACTGTGGAGCATGCACCAGTTTTACAACTTTCAGCTTCTTCAAGGCAAGGACAGTATGTATATACCTACGGACTGCACATGTCAGCGTGTGTCCTGGTCAAAAACAGAGCTGTCAGCAGTAATATAATAATTACGGTCTGGCTSGCAATCCCGTATTGCTTCGGAGCAAGACTGCATGCGAGCCTTCYCAGGCAGGAGGCTTGCTCCCAGCACCAGGCAGGCTCATCACCTGGCTGTGCTCTGCAGCCCAGCATTCAAGAGGATAGAGGACCACCCATCACAAAAGACATACCACAGGGCTCTGCCAGCATACGGCTGCATTAAGGTATTACACATCCCATGTTTAGTGCTATTTTGATCTCTCACCCTCAACCCTCCACTTCCTTTGACGACCACAACCTCTCTGATGCAAGGTCAAATACATATTTAAAACAACATGCAATAAATCAAGCCCTGGCTGCTGAACCAAGGCACCCATGTGCTCTTGCCATACACAAGTAAGGCAGCATGTTGAACCGGTTGCAGGAAAAGAGTCTTGTGCCAGCTGATGCCTCAGGCAAGTGCAGAGCTCTGCGGGACGCTACATTGATAAACGTGCAGCATATGGTCACAAACTACGTTCAGAGCTAGTCACACCAGTAGTGAGTTACAAACACCTATCAGAAGTTTGAGTTTGGACAAGCTGCAGAGAGGTATTTCAATTTCATATGCAAAGATTAAGAGTCTGAAGAGTGGGGTGGGGGGAAGAAAACACCACAAAAAATATGTAAGAGAGACAATTACCGTATGAGAGAACTCCTGAGGTGTTTAGAGAAAGGTATGCATTTAAGGAAGGAGGGAAAGTAGCGACCAGAGTGCCACTCTAAGGTTATTATGCACTGAAATCCAAATAAATATTCAGGTTGTACCTTAACTGAAGGAGTAAGAATAATTCAGAGAAATTTTTCCAGCAGCTGTGCACAAGATTACGGAAATGGGTTTTGGGACAGTTCAGAACAACTCAGTTTACGTAAGCAAACCTGTTTTAATCCAATACATTTTTAAATGTGCTTATATTAGTTTAAGCTGCTGCAAAACCACATTAGATTGCTGGCTGCAGTATAACAGGTCGATTAACATACTGAAACGGCTCAACCCAAGGTCAGACAAGGAACAGAGACTGCACAGGGTAGGGTGCCGGATCGCAAAGCCACAGGTAAAGGAGAGCAAGAGAACAGCCCTACAGCAGCCAGCAGTTCCCCGGGCTTAGGCTACCACAGAGCCAGCACTCACTACCTTCCGCTGCCCAAGCTTAACTACAGCAGGTTAAGGTGCCCACGSGGCACTGCGGATGTTCCCAGTGGTACAACACGACTTCAAGCAAATCTAGGACTGCGGTGTTGTGCCTTGGTTCTGGCACGCAGGCAAGACAAAAGTGGGTTTTAGCCTTGAGATGCTGCTCTCATCGTGGTCCAGCCACGGGCATAGTACTCTGAGCACAGAGCCGGCCCCACGCACCCCTGATGAACTTTGACGCTGGCCAAGGGCAGCCAGCAGACCCAAACCTCCTGGCCGCCTCCCGTGCAAACACATTTGCAGCCCTGCCCACCTTCCAGCAACATTCTAGACACTGCACTGCAAGACACCTGGTTTTTGTGCTGTTAGTCGCTCGCTTTTATTTGTAGCAGATCTCCCTCAGTTGCTGGCTTCACACGTTATACAGCACACCACTTTTAGACCTAGCAGTCCTCTCTACTTTACAATTTCCCATTGTGGAGTCTTCCAGTGGCAAGGAGTAACACTAGTGCCAACTATACAGCCCTACCAAGTCCAGTCTCTCTAGTCCCACTGCTGGCCCTGGGATCCCTGGTAGGGGGAAAGAAAAAAAAAAAAAAAAAAAAAAGAAGAAAAAAGCAGGGGAGGGGGGAGGAAGAGAGAGAACAAGTGCACAAACAACTTTACATGTTGGCAATCCCTAGCTGCCACCAATCAGGGTGTGCCTATAAGTCCTGTATCAGGCAGATAAGCATGCATAGTTTTCAAAGGAATCATAGTAGAGCTGCTTAACATCTAAATCAGACAAGCAAACCAAAATAACAACGCAAAACAAGAAGAAAAGCATTAGGCTAATTTGATGCAGGTGCCTAAAGCTGAGCACCAGTTCAGATCTGACTAATGGTTACAGTCACTAGGATGAAAATGCAGAAGCTATCATTACTAATGAGCATACATACATTTTGACCCTGTTCTAAGAGCCACATTCTGCCTTATTTTAATTTTATATGTGCTAAGCACGGGGAAAACCACTTCCCAGTATGTGGGGTGGGGGTGGGAGAGGAAGAAAGAGACTATTCGCTCCTCGCTGAATACAGGATTCAGTAGAGTCAAGACKTCACCCTCAGGACTTTGCAGCTGTTCCACTGATCCTTACCTGGCTCCAACTTATGAAGCAAACCTGTAATCAGTCACACAACAGCAAGAGGCATACAAAGATGTTTTCCAGTCCCAGAGAAGTGCCCCTTTACTTCTTCATGAATTCCCCACCCCACACTTCAGCAATAGGATCGGGAACCACCATACYGATAGTGGGGGTGGGGGGAGAGGGCTGCTGTGCAAGTTCATTAAAGGCGTACCTAYAAACTTGGCATAACCCTGGTTATTGTTTATTTGGTAGAAGCCCTGGAGCACATTCTGCTCATGACTTGCAGAAGAAGTGAATCAATGCGAAGAGTTTGCACAGGTTCATTAGAGAGGCAGCCTCTCACCAGCCTCCACAAACTTAGGTYAAGGGTACAAAAGTATTGACAAATAAAACTCCCACTGACACTAACAAGAAAAGTTAACATTTCCTGCCCAAAAGTACACTGAAACAAAACAAAACCAAAGTTTACCTTTTCTTGAGCTGACTTTACAACACTAACAACTTGTTTAACTGCTAGCTCAAGTGGTTCTGGTGGGTCATCTTCCTCAAACGTAAGCAACTGTGAATCCTAAGAAAGAAGAAAAGAAGCATCGTTAGGTGATGAACTCATCACTTGAAAACGAGTGATAAAAATGCCAGTGAAGTTCCTGGAAGAACCGGAGACAGAATTGCAAATGTATGCCAAAACTTATATGTATTAATTGCATGACACCTCACTACATAATACAGGGTAGAGCCTGAAAACCTATACTTAGGACATAACTATGGGCCTAATCATAACTCATCTTTCTCTGTAGCAGAATATCAAGGTACACAGCACAGTGCAGAGCGAAGCCCGTGAACAGCAACAGAGTTCAGTGAAACTGCTCTTCTTGAGTAAGGATTAATCAGTGCTGTAGTTTTAAAAGGCGTTTTTGGCTTGGCCTAATAATACAGCTGCACTAGGTTATTCTGAAATTAAGAAAACCCAAGTATCATCTTGTAGAGGTGAGGAAAGAAGCCTTCCCCTTGCCAATCCTTCCTTGTGTGTGATGGCAGGCAGTGATGACAGCTACTCAGTCTTCACACAGACAGTAAGGAAAAGACAGTGTATACCTGTTTCAGCAGTGAGGTCATACTTTCAGAGACATCAGCACTCGCGTTCTCCACCTGCTACCCACACCAAGCGGTCAGCGCCGCTTCCCTCGTCACCCGASGTTGTTTTGCACGCAGGAATTTCATTAGCAGTGCGCCGCTGACATTGTTTTGGGAGGCTGACAGTGGGAGCCACGCCACGCTGCAGTGCCAGGCAGTGAACTCATGGCAAGAGATAGCTCCAGCTGCTCTCCCRGGGAGGCAGGGTGCGTGTGCCCCTGTCAAAGAGGCTTTGGTCTCTAGCCAGGGACGGGAAGCTGCTGCTTGTTTCTAGTTTGTTCCTAGCACCTGCGCCCAAGCTGTCTGGGCTCTCCTCTTCCACAAGTGCAAGGCAAACCTTCGTTTCTTAGCATAACCCATGCTTTTCTGAACCATGCCATGCAATTTGAGAGGGCAGACGAAGTATTTTCTTTCCACTGCCCTAAATTATGGTGATGCCTGGAAAGTGTTAAACTCCTTTCCTTATCTTTCACGCACACACATTGCCCTGCTTTTCCTTCTCCCCCAGCCTGCACCCTGAGATGTAAGAAGAAAGCACACTGAGGCCACCGGAAAATGAACCTTAGACCTAGGGAGAGGGCTGCGCACAAATTCAGAGGGCTGCCCTGGGTACATGCCGCTTCCTAGATAGTTTAGCCTCAGCATTTTCCACTGACATGGCACAGGTTCAGTCCTCAGTACCAGGGAATTACGTTGCCACAGCCTCACCTAACCTCCTCGCCTCTTAGACCTGGGCATACCATTACAAACCACCAAACGGGATGCCACGCTGCGCCCTTTGCAAGAAGTGCAGGGTAGGATGGGAAGGGATGTCACATTTTGTGCATTTATCTGACCTGGGTTAGAAGCAAACTAATGAAAAACTGAGAAGCCCACCGTCCCATGGCAGTCTGGAGAAAGCTACCCCTCAGGGTTACACTGACACGCACACGGGTTCAGCATGGCCTAAGACAACACGAAGGAAGCCCAGCTCCGGGAGTCAGCTGCCGAAGGACCGGCCGCAGGCCCYGTGCCGGCACCCAGGGCAGGAAGTTTCCATCGTTTCCTGCTCTCCGCGCCCGAACAATGTTATCCGCAGCGCAAGCCCCTGCTAGGGGCCGCGGGGGTCATGGCTTTCCTCCCCGTCCTTCCCTGCTCCCACACGTCCACCCACACTGCGCCTCTGGCCGGCTCCTCCCTGCAAATTCCTGCCAAGCGGCAACCAAACATATGTATATACACACACACATACGTATATACACACACATATATCTATGACTACATATATACACACACACATACGCACATGGAGGGGCAGTAACACAGCGGCAGGCGCTGTCAGCACCCACATCTACCTTTGGAGCCAGTCCCAGTGTCCCTACAGCCGCACCTCGCCCCGGGCGCGGTGAGCCCCCGCCGGCACAGGGGCATACGCCGCCCTCGCCCGCCCCGGCACGGCCCGGCGGGACGCCCCACGGCCGCGAGGCCCACGGCCCCAGCCCGCCGGGCGCGGGGGAGCTGC
>JASVER010000012.1:77486-141653 GCA_030449065.1 Oceanodroma leucorhoa | reverse complement strand
AAGGAGGGAGCGGGGCTCGGGGTGGGCGTCTGGGGCGCCGGCTGAGGCCGGGACAGCTGCTGCCGGGCGGGGTCGTGTGCGCCCTGAGCCGGCGCTTCTCGGAGAAACCATTTGCCGTATCGGGCGGTGCTGTGGGCAGAATGGGACGAGAAGAGCGCTTCCGAGGATGGTCAAAAAGGGGGAGTTTAATGGAGASAGCGCGGCAGGAGGGGCGTTCAGAGGCCCGGGGAAGACACAGGTGTCAAGCTAATAATTTTCGTAGTTTTTCATACGACAAAAGGTTTCCCCGTACATCAGTGTTATTTAGTGATGTCGTTTGCACACTAAGAAACAACTGCAAATGAAAAATCAAGTGAACAGACCCTCTCATCTTTGCACACAATAATAGATAAACGCGTTAATGCCTGCTTGTGGGCAGAGCGAGAGTCGGTTACAAAACAGGCTGGACTTTTTCCCCAAAAAAGAAAGATCATATAACCTTTGTGTTCCAGAGGCTGAACCTAGTTTATATCARAATTACAAAGTCCAGTGGATAAAATTGCCATGCTGCGCCCTCAATGGGTGTTTTCTGAAGGCACTCCTTCACGTAACAGGGTAACACTTGCGGGTCTGTGATCGGCCTTCCCGCTCACCACTTCACAGCGCTGCGGGAACAACTGAGGAGATTATGAGGCATTTTATTTTTCCCTCTGCTTCCTATCAAAGGGCGAACGCAAGCTGCCCTTTTCTTCCTGGTGCCCCAGCATCTCCTCTGCYGAGGATGTCAAACTCACTGGTAGGAGAAAAAAACATCTCTGTGTTTCATTGTGATCTGCAGCCTGGAGYGTAAATTTCAGATGACGTACTTTCTGCAAACCATGGTGAATGACCATTGTTATCAGTAGGAGGTTTGCGATAMAGCGGAGGAAATTGTCTTTTGATAGTAAATAAAAGTTACATAATTATTTATTTCTGTCACATTCATTTTTAGTAAGTTCCTGTTTGGTTTTCAGAGTGCTACCTTATCAGCTCACCACTGTTTGTGTCCTCATTTTTCTTCTGCTTTTCTTTGCCTGCTCTATTTCTTTTGTAGTGACTTTCTTTACCCGTGGCAGCTCCCAGCCGATGAACCTCACTTGTATTTTTTGCCCAATCCACATGCTAAAACAACCAGTCATTGAGGTTGGTAGTGAAATGTCATTGTAAGTTCTTGCTCCACTCGGGTTTAGGCTATTGCCGCTGTAGCCTTAAAGGGCAGAAACATCTTGTCCTTGCTGGAAACTAGAATTCCAGACCATCGGAGTGCGTGCCATGGCTCACAGAAGGGAATTCCTGTGGGTCCTGCGGTGCCTGGCTCTGGCATGCCTCCCGAGGGAGCCGTGCAGATGGCAGGTGCCGAGGCACAGAAGCCATGCGGGCTCACAGACCAGGCAGCAAATGCCTGTTTGCTGGACATTTTCAAGCAAATTCACAGCTAGAAGCAGAGGTAAAAAGAAAAGGGAAGTGAGTGCATTACAGAGTCACTGAATGGTTGAGGTTAGAAGGTCTCTGGAGGTCATCTGGTCCAACCCCCCTACTCAAGCTGGGCCACCCAGAGCTGGTTGCCCAGGACCGTGTCCAGATAGATAGCTTTTGAATATCTCCAAGGACTCCACAGCTCCTCTGGGCAACCTGTTCCAGTGCTTGGTCACCCTCACAGTGACCAAGTGTTTTTCCTTCTGTTCAGAGGGAACCCCCTGTGTTTCAGTCTGTGCCYGTTGCCTCTCGTTCTGTCACTTGGGCACCACTGAAAAGAGCCTGGCTCCATCTTGTTTGCACCCTCCCTTCAGATATTTATATACACTGATAAGATCCCCCCGGAGCCTTCTCTAGCCTTCCCGCCCCAGTTCTCTCAGCCTTTCCTCATAGGTGAGATGCTCCAGCCCCTTAATCATCTTAGTGGCCTTTCACTGGCTCTCTCCAGTGGAGACCCAGCACTCCAGGTGTGGCATCACCAGTGCTGAGTGGAGGGGAAGGATCACTTCCCTCAGCCTGCTGGCAACACTCCTCCTAATGCAGTCCAGGATGCCATTAGCCGCCTTTGCTGTAAGGGCATGTTGTTGGCTCATGGTCGATTTGCTGTCCACGAGGACCCCCAGGTCCCTTCTGCAAAGCTGCTTTCCAGCTGGTCGGCCCCCAGCTTGTACTGGTGCCTGGAGCTGTTTCTCCCCAGGTGCAGGACTTTGCACTTCCCCTTGTTGAACTGCATGAGATTCCTCTAAGCCCATTTCTCCAGCCTGTCGAGGTCCCTCTGGATGGCAGCACGACCCTCTGGTGTAACAGCCACCCCTCCCAGTTTTGTGTCATCTGCAGACTTGCAGAGGGTATGCTCTGCCCCAACATCCAGATCATTAATGAAGCTGTTGAATAGGATTGAACCCAGTATTGACCCYTGCTGTACACCACTAGTTACAGGCCTCCAACTAGACCTTGTTCCACTGATCACCGCCCTCTGGGTGCAGCCGTTCAGCCAGTTTTCAATCCACCTCACTGTCTGCTCATCCAGCCCATACTTCATCAGCTTCTCTATGAGGATCTTATGGGAGACAGTGACAAAAGTCTAGGTAGACAAATGTCCACTGCTCTCCCCTTGTCTACCAAGCCAGTAGTTTCATCGTAGGAATTTATCAAGTTGGTCAAGCATGACTTGCCCTTGGTGAATCCATGCTGACTACTCCCGATGACTTTCTTGCTCTTTATGTGTCTGGAAATGGTGTCCAGGATTAGCTGCTCCATAATCTTCCCAGGGATCRAGGTGAGGCTGAGTGGCCTGTAGATCCCAGGGTCCTCTGTCCTACCTTTCTTGAAGTTAAGAGTGGYGTTTGCTTTCCTCCAGTCTTCAGGCACTTCTCCCAACCACCATGATCATTCAAAGATGATTGAAAGTGGCCTTGCAATGACATCTGTCAGYTCCCTCAGCACTTGTGGGTGCATCTCATCAGGGCCCATGGACTTACATTTGTCCAGATTGCTTAAGTATTCTCTGACCTGATCGTCTTCCACCAAGGGTACGTCTTCTTTGCTCTGGACTTTCACCTTGGTCTCTGGGGCCTGGGATTCCTGAAGGGCTGTTAAATCAACATTTAATACAGTATTTATGAATATGGGGGCTAGGCCTCTGGGAGGAGGAACAGGTTGTTGCCTGAGAAGCGATTTGATAATTTTGTATTGTAAATACATTGTCCACATTTGCACCTTTAAGCTGCAAACTTGTCAGGGCCAGAACATAGTTTTATCTGCTGTAGTTAGTTTACTGAATGGGCACACAAAGAATGGGCTACTCAGAGGTCAAAGCACTGGCCTGGGACACAGGGAAATCCCGCACTCCGTTCACTGAGCAGCTGCCTTCTGCCTGCCTGATCCCAGGCAGGTGATTTAGAGTACAGCTACATGATACCAAGGAGCAAGCTGCTGAGATCTCGAGAGATCCACAACGAGAACCATATTGCCATGTTAGCACAGCACCATACATAGGTTAACTGACTCTGCTGAGAGACCAGTTTTATTAGCTGGGCACATTCATTTTAAGATCCAAACCAGTATCTGTGCTCAGTATTGYACGGTGCTGTAGCAGCTTGTCTGCAGATAGCTCAGGGATTTCTAATACAGCACTGCACTGTGGCAGACAAACCTGCCCTTAGCTTGCCCCATGTTCCAGTTCCCCACATATGCCATGTAGACAATTTTCTTTAAGTGGCAGGAATTTTGTGAGTCTAATTAGTGAATATGAAATGACAAGAAAGAGTAGAAGATTACATTGAGATATTAAAAACAGTTTTCCATTACAGAACTTCATCAACTATCTTGTTACTAGAAATATTTTACATTTTTACTTTTGAAGTATAGCAAAAGTATGTGGCAGCTAATATTTAATTACTTTACTTTTTTGTGTACCTGTGAACTTGGAATAACCCTCTCTGAACATTCAGGATCTTACCCATTAAAGCATAGCTCTGGGGATGCAATTAGTAGAGTAATTAGTTTTTCATAATTCCATGTACTTTGAAGCTGGGAACTGTGATTCTGACTTGCTCCTAGGCTCTGCTATGTGCTGTATTTCTATTAAGTAACTTCTGTATTTCCCAAATCCCAGCTTTTCTTTTAATTAGCAAGTGTGTATCATCTCTGTCAGTGATGGTTGCAAAGCAAGTTTAAAAAATGCAAAATGAGTGAGATTGATACAGAGTCGATTTTACAAGGATTCTGGAACAGGAGAGTTATAAATGCATCATTCATCGCAGCTACATCACATGTCCTATTTTGGTCCTTTGAAGTATGAATTTTGTTAACCATTTCACTCTGTGTTGCAAAGGCAAGAAGAAAACTGCAGACCTGTAACTTACTCTGATGTAGTCTATGCTAGAATGTTTTGCTGGTAGAGCTACCCTAGGCACATGAACAACAAAGAAATRTCTCACCCGTTAACTAGTGCTGCCAGGCTCGTCATACATCCGAGTTTACAAAGATGCTCTTTTTCACCCCCCAGACAGAATGTGAGCAGAATTTTAGGACCTTGACTATTTGTTTGAAATGTCCATATTTGTTGGAGGTGGGTAAGATGTGAGACTACCCAGCGTCCCATGGTATAGATATAAGCAAAGGGAGCAAGATAAGATCATAGTTATTTAATCAATTTAATTTTTAAAGCTGTAAGCAGAACAATGAAAAAAAAAAAAAAAGCGGTAGGTTCAATCACTGCAACTAAATGATCACTTACACAATTACAATGCACAGAGATAAAATCAATCCAAACCTTTCCCACTAATTCTCTGCCTCTGAGCCCCAGCGTATTTTTTTTACACACATGAAAGAAAGAGAAGGTTCATAAGAGGCCATACATGCAGTCTAACGTGAAGTCTGAAACAAGTGCTATGTCAGGACAGTATGAAAATGTAAGAGGTGCTTGCTTACTTTTGCCAGACTGCACTTTGGCCAGCAGAGCTTTTTCCAGTGTCCCAGGACTCTGTGTGATGCCACCTCTACCTGTGAGGTGGCTATAACCATGTCTTCATTATGAGATTTTGCTAGCATAACAGTCAGCCTGAGGTGATACCACTGCACACTCTTCATTAACAGCTCTGCTGGCGGAAGTAGACCTGTTAATCTTCACACCTGAGGTGTCACCCCCCGGCATGTTACTTCCCCTGGAAGAGGGGACCATTTTCCCTTTCACATGTAGCATTTCAGCCTCTCTCCCACTCTTTTACCTGCTGTGCCAGAGGCAGTTAACAGGCATGTCCTTCTACCTGCTGACTGTGGCAAGTTTGCTCAGGAGTTGTCAGGCAAGGAGAGGCACAATGCTAAAGCCAGAAGATGAGTTCCTCCATTTGGTCCTGCCCTTACATGTACTCTCCTGTCTGTTTTCTGTAGCTCCTTCCTAGGTGAGATTCAGCACGTTACTGGTCTTGTCTCACGTGACTCGACATGCCAGAAACATTGTCCCCTGCTTTGTGACAGCTGTCTGAGAGTGATGGGTGCGCAAAGGGCTGGAACAAGGGCCAGGTGGGATGCCCAGAGAAGCCTTGTTGGAAGATGGTTAGCAGTCTGGCACCAAAGGCGGTGCCACTAAGCAAGGTTTCATAACTAGGAGCTAGCATGGGGGCAAAGAGGCTAGCACTGGGCTGGCTCTTGATCTGGAATAACTCCCCCCACCTCACATCTTCCAGAGAACATCCTCTTCTTAATGAAGGAGTCTTGCTCCATACAAAAAAGGCTCCGGGATGATGGTATCATTAGACCTTCACTTTGACTAATTACCATTATTTTTGGTTCTTTTGCAAAATCAGGAGATATCTGATCTGATCTATCCAAGCACCAATCTCTACTGAAAAAAAAGTAATATATCCACCATGACCTCATAGTAGAAAAACTTCAATTCATTTAGGTTCTTTGCCTACATCTCTTAAGTGCTTAAGAAGGCATGCTGCTAGGAGCTGAGTTTTTCATTAGATCAGAAAATTGCTCTTATAGCTTTGTTATTATATATGTTATTAACATACAGGCATGGTCCTAAAAAAAAAAAATCTTGAAAAAACAACCATGCCCCATAAATATAAATGTTGACAAATTGGCTAAGTTTCAAAACAAATGGGTCACATATTGTTTTATTTTGACCAAACATAATTTCAAGTTRTGTATTCAGGTATAAAGCAAAACTGCAAAGCCATGTTTCAATCCTATTAGAGCAACCATGGACCCAACTTGGTACACCTTGGATACTTGTACTTTCTTTTGAAGCCATTCATGCACCAAAAATACGGCCTATCAAGGGAAAAAAAAACAACATGAGAAAGCACACAAATAACAGCACCATGGTGTTTGTATTCATTGTAGCACACCAGTATCTCATCCATTAATTTTGAAGTCTCTTATCGTTTTGTCATATTATAACTATTATGCTTTTCTCTGTAGGACCACAGTTTTCCAACTCTCCAATATCCGGTAAATAATCTGTTCCTAAGTGGTCACAACTTTGCAAAAGGAACAAACAACAGACATTTTGTTTGGAATTGCTGATCATTTCTTTTACTATTTGTATCTGGCACTGCAATGGAAGAAGGAAAAATATTTTTGAGAGTATTATTTTTTCTATGATGATGACTCTTCAAAAATGTATTTACTAGACTTCACTAAAATACCATGAGTTTTTAGAAACTAAAATATGACAGACAAGCTTATTTTATTTTCTTCTTTATTTTCATCTGCTGGAGCCAGTTATATTCTCTCCACCAGAGAGCGCAAGTATTACCAGAGGTAATGGTGCTGGGATGGAGCGATTGCTGTGCTCTAAGCAGTATTGTGAGCTGCCTTCCTCAAGGACGGCAGTCTAGACACGATGGGTGATTCCATCTACATGAAGTTTCATGCCTATGGGTTAATTTAGGCTCAGAGTTAATGTGCTCAAATGGTTAAGGCTTCCCATGTCCAAGATAGATAGAGCTGAAGAATCTCCTGACAAGGAACCACTAGAGAAATTCCTGCCTCTCCTTCCGAATCCTGGGCCCCAGCCTGGGAGATGTTGACTTCCCAGGGACGTGTGCTTCTCCCATGCAGTACAAACACTCATATGTTCCTCAGACACATGCTTGAGGACGCTAATACCAACTGGCTTTGGGAACGTCGGGCATCAGAAAGAAGAAAGGACTTGGTAAGTAGTAAAAGAGATCTTAAAGTTTTAGACTGAGAGCAAAGGCATTTCAAGCAATGTTGCAGGAAATTAATAGCAAGAGTATGAAATAAAATAAAGGCTTGTGAAAAATCTCAGAAGCCACACCTTCCTCTAGGAGAACAGTGAAAATGCTCCAACTCAGCTAGACAGCTAAGAAAATCCAAGGGCATGTACCAGCTTTGTGTTGCTTGTCACCCCAGAGCACACCCCCATGGGTACTGCGCTAAGGCTAAAACACCTAAGAGTCTGGAGTGCGTGGGTACAGGCTCACTCACAATACGGTTATGCAAATCCTGCCAGTTACTTGAAGGAGAATGCAATGTGTTACGGCACAGGCAAAGGGTAAAAAGCTTTTAACTCCTCAGTCATGAGTTCACATTATGTTCAAATGTGTTGACTATATGTTATCATAATAGGTGTTAAGCTACAACTAATCATCTTGCATTTTCTTAGACAACTGTCCGTGCTGCAGAAACCATTGGGATAGACTGACCTCCTCCTTGGCAGTCTCAACAGGGAGGCGAGGATTGAAGAGTCTGGAGATGCACCTCATGCCTCCACTCCCAGCTGTCAGTTAGGCAGAAACCATGCTGCTTAGTGAAGGAAATACTGGAGAAGATGGCTTTTAGACAAAAGTGTATTATAACATGCCTTTGACCTAACAGGGAATTTTCTCCAAACTCAGCAATTGCTGTGTAACAGAGCCACATTTAAACACAGTCACATGCATTTTTATATACATACATATATAGAGAGAGGGGTTCACCTTCTGTGTGATGCTTTTGAGTGTGGCTCTTCAGGTGGGTGTGATGTTGCAGTCTTTTGTTTCTGGCTCCTCCTAGTGCCTGTAGACAGTGTTAGAGGCACGTAACAGGTTGCAGGATCATCTCCATAAAATGAAGTTTCTATGTGGTTCTTCCCCTCTTGAGCCTTGTAGTAATACTTGCTAAAAAACTACCCATTTTCAAATCTCATTTTTAGTATCAGTGATTCTCCTCCAGACTTACTCAGAGTGACATTTTGGTATTTTTAAAGTTTTTCTTCTCATGCTCTTAAAAATGCATTTACATGCATTTACATGCCTCAGGCAAACGTCTCCTGAAACAAGTAATCTGAATGTAAGCTAACAAAGCTAAGTTTCCTCCTTGTGGCATTTGGTTGCTCAGTTGATTGATGAGTGAAGAAGAGGCAGCAGCAAATAGCAGCTGCCTTGTTAATCACAGCCCTGGGTTGCCCTGTGGAGAGGAAGTCTTTACCTTTCCCCCTGTCGTGATTTAACCCCAGCCAGCAACTGAACACCACGCAGCCGCTCGCTCAGCACCCCCCTCTCTGGTAGGATGGGGGAGAGAATCAGGAGGGCACAAGTAGGAAAAGTTGCAAGTTGAGATAAAAACAGTTTAATAATTGAAATAAAACAAAGTAGAACAATAATAATAATAATGGTGATGACGATGATGATAACAACATTATATAGAATATACAAAGCAGGCAATGCACAGTGCAACTACTCACCAACCAACACCCAGCCCATCTCAAGCCACAAGAACCCCCACTTCCCAGACCATGCCTCCTAGTTTATATACTGAGCAGATGTCACATGGTATGGAATACCCCATTGGCCAGCTGGGTCAACTGCCCCGGCTATGCCACCCCCCCCAGCTCCCCGTGCACCTGGCGGAACATGGGAGGCCGAAAAGTCCCGGGTGCAAGCACCACCCAGCAACAACCAAAATATCAATGGGCCATCAACGTTCCTCTTATACCAAACCCAAAACACAGCACCCCCCAGCCAGCAGAAAGGAAGTTAACGCTATCCC
The DNA here is from genome assembly GCA_030449065.1 of Oceanodroma leucorhoa. Classification (NCBI taxonomy): domain Eukaryota; kingdom Metazoa; phylum Chordata; class Aves; order Procellariiformes; genus Oceanodroma; species Oceanodroma leucorhoa. The sequence continues at coordinate 132,650 of JASVER010000012.1, read as the reverse complement.
AGCCGAAAGCAGGACACCCGCTATGGCTGGGAACAGCTGTGTCTGTTCTGACATTAACTGGACTCCACACAGGGTGCCCTGCAAAGCAAGAGATGTGCATGAAGCCAAGAACTAGCCAGCTGAGGAAGGAGTTAAGTAGGATAGTCGTCAACAGAGCTGTATTTACTGTTCTATAGGTTCTCCTCTGGTTTTGGATCCTCCTCTTTTTAGGACCCACAGGTGCAGGTGGCAAGGTGGAGAAATTGCAAATGTATCTCCACAGGTATAGTTGTCACACCTGGTGAAGCCTTCAGGATGTGCAGTTTTCAAAGCCTGTTCCAAGAGGACCCAAACTTCCCCCAATGCAATATTGTAGGGGAAATATTATTCAATAATCTTTTGTGAAGTTTTTCTTCCCTTAAACTCTTTCATAAACTTTATAGCATAGAGGAATGGATGCAGTTTCTTGTCAGCCAAAAAGGGTTAAAAGGTGTCAAACCCCAGGGACTCCTAGCTGTTCATTAGGGAAGAAAGGAAAACACAGGAACCAAAGAGCCATATTCATCACAAATGACACCTTAAAACAGAGGCTGATTTTTTCTCTTGTTTTGGCAGGGCCACAGCGTGCTCTCTTGTATATCTTATGTTCTTCTGCTGTTGTCATCCTACTCTCTCCCACCTCTTCTTCTGGCTCGTTGCCCTTTGTTCCTCCAGACACCAGCCTGTGGAGCCTGCAAATCTCAGTATGATCTCTTCCTTCTAGCAGAAGCATCCCTGGATGCTAGTAATCCCAGCAGGTCATGCTGCTTCATCACTGCCTCATTTTTAACACCAGTGCACTTCATTGGAGAGATACATGTTGCTGGATGAGAACCTGTGCCCTAAAATATCAGCTTAAGCTAACGATTACAACCAGGACTCCATGACATCAAATAACTGTATCCATCCTAGGTCCTGGACTGACAAGACATTAAGAAATTCTTAAGGGTTGTATCAAAACTGCAGAGGCAATTTAAAGCAAATTCTCTGTTAACAGAAACTGGCTTTGCATTCGAGGTACTCTTTCAACACATGTAAAATGAAGGGGAAATAAAAGTTGTGTATGTTGCTTCATTGCAGCCAACACTTTGAAAATTTCTATTGCCAGAGTATTTCAGGACTGGAAATAGAAATATTGTCCATGTAGGTCTAATAGTAAAAATTATCCTGTTAGTGTTTGTGTATTACAAAAAAGAGTGATAACTGGAAACATCCTATGAATGGAAGAGTAAGTAAAAGTTACTGGCTTTGTTTGCTGAGCAACTGTCTTAGAAGCAGACAGCTGGAATTAGAACAAAAAATAACCATGAAAACAGGCACAATGTTCGGCGTTATGAGTAACTTCTTATCATTTTGGTATGCTTCTTGACTTCTACGTCAAATATAGGTCGTCTGGTCTCCAGAGCAGACATTTTCTGTGAAGCATTTAGGCAGATGTTAGACTGCTCTGAAACAGTGGGAGAGAGGACTGCATGCAGATCTTAACTGGATGCAGAAAGAGCTGGAGGCTTTCCTTACGCTGAAAGGAGAAAGAGGGAGCCAAACCTTTGGTGATTTACCACTCTCCGAATGAGTCAGAGAGCAGCTGTCCCCCCTCTCTTTAGCTTTTCCAGAGCTCGTCTAACTTCTGATGTGCAGGGATGCTCCAAGGAGGGACAGGCCAGGAGCCCTTTATCCCTGTTTTCAAAGASATTTAAGTAGCATCAAAGGCCCAAATCCTCTCGACCTTGGAGTGTCCTTTCTACCCTTGATTCTGACCATTTGGCAGACCTGGTACTTCAGCTCTGTCATGTTTCACCTGACCCATTGCCCCACTTACTCCGACAAGACAGTACACATGCATACGATGACAAGCACTGGGGTAAAAAGCACAGATAACTGTTCAGCACATGCTCTTGCTGCAAATCTTATCCTTCCCACTAAGACCATTCTTTGCTACCCAGTCAGTGATTTTTATGAAGCTTGCTGGAGATTAACTCTTGAGACCTTGCCTCTTCTATTAAATGTGAGTGAAATTAGTCAACAGGTTCAACCAAACTGCACAAATTAAAAATGGCAGAGGATAGCAAAGGTGGAGTCCAAGAAGTTGAGAAAACTGGCCTTCAGAGATAGGTCTCATCTACTTTGAAGAGAGGAGCCTAGTAAACCCTGTTCCCAAAAGATACAGAGATCATTTTCTGCATCATGGGAATCCACACACTACATTCCCACACAGGGGGTTTTGAAGAGGGAGATACATGCAGCAAAACTGCTTTTGATGAGAGCACTGTGAAATACCATAAACATTCCTGACAGTGTATTTTCAAACATCTGGTTCAATCCAGTTTTAGATGAAAGAGATACTCAGTTGATGTAACCTTGCTTCCACAAAGTCCCATTTTAATCACTGATTGCATAGGAAGCAGAATTTGGACCATGCTCAAGTTTTTAAGAGATTGTGTAGAGCAGTTGGTTTTCTTGTATTTTCCACTAAAAGATTCAGTGGGGCACTTACTTACAAAACAAACAAAAAGYGATTATTTTAGTAATGTAAAAACTATCATTTACATCCAACAAATAGATCAAAAAATGCTCTTTTATAAACAAAACTCCCATCCCACAGACACAATGGTATGTACAATAACATCACACTTTGCCAAGAGATTCCAGTATTAGACACAGTAATTCAAAAGAAACAAAGTGTAAGTTTATTGGACGCCAACATTTCTTACTCAAGATCTAAGTAAAGAAAACACACCATAGAAAAAGTTGTACAAAGCAGCAATGGATTTACATTACATTAAAGAAGAAGTTACCCTAAGCTATTAAGTCTCAGCCCCAAAAAAAGTAAAAACCCATCCTTAATTAAAATTCAACACTGGTGTATTGAACTGATATACATTGACTATAAGGTGTACAGGATTATAAAACCAGCTTCTTTTGTCTTACCTCTATAATCCTTTAAAATGACAAGTTACTTTGTGTAACTAATTGGAAAATTCTATAGCAAATATATTGGATAATTCCAATTTCTAGAAACTGTAGGAAACTATTCGCCTGTACCCAAGCACTAAAAGTGATCCCATTTTCCTGCTTTTTAAAAAGGGACACTGTCAAGAATAAGCCTTAAAATGTGTACGTTACATGTACTTTGCATGTTACATTGCAAGAGATAGTTTGTTCTGGTTTTATGTATATATTTTAATTAAAGATGCTGCTGCAGTAGTGGGAAGCTTGTGTCTTTAAAAGGTAATGTGTATCACTGAGAAACTGGAAAAGGAAAAATTAATTGAGTCCTTTATTCTGGAATAGTGAGAGAAAAAGCAACATGAAAAATAAGCTCAGCCCACAGAATTCAGATACATTTTTCAGACATCCTTGCAACAATTGAGGATGCCCTTAATAGGCATTTTCATGCCCAAGCAGCTCAAGTGTTATGACTCAATTCATGTTTTTAAATTCTTTGATTTTATTAATATCAAGTATTCTTAATACAGATAAGTACATTTACTGTATACAACCGTTCTCTTGATAGTGTCCCTTTATGTACAACAGTTATAGTACAGTTTTTCACAAGTCATTTTAAATAAACAAGAATCAATGACATTAAAAAATACTATCAGGCTGTGTTCAACAAAAACAAAAAAGATTTTAACACTGATTCATTAACAGCAACATTAAAAAAAACCCCAAACCCTAAGCTTGCTTTGATTTTTATCTAAATCTTCTGGTAGGAAAATGTAAACAATTTTATTGAACAGTATAGGCACATGCCAGATTACAGGCTCATGCCATATATTCGCACCCTCACTGTTAGTGCCAAGAAGGTAGGCATAGTCTGTCCTTATCCCATGTGAGGAACTTCTAGTTTTATCACTGGAAGCTTGGAACAAAAACAGAGTACATGTAGCTTCAGATCAAACCCGCATGCCCTACTTGGGGGAAAACAAACAAACAACATCAGACAAAAAATCTACTGGATGTCACTAGAAGGCCTGCCTAAACAGGAAATGCAGGAACAAGTCTCTTACAGCTGTGTTTTGGTTCACGGATAAGGCTACATCTCCATTCTGAAATAGACAAGACAAGCTCTAGTGTCACCTACTGCTTCAGCAGGTTATATGCTCAATTAACTTCACAGGGTGTTTCGCTCCCCCTTAACAAAAAAAAAAAAAAAGAAAAAGAAAAAGCACAGATACAAGAAGTAGAGACGGTATTATTACTGGTTAACATCCTTTGTTTTTGTAAAACTACAGAATTATACCCTAGCTGTATATGCAGTTTTTAGGTAGAGGAAAATTAATTTTAGCTTTTGGTTCTAGGACTTAAAAAAAAATCTGTATGTATTTTTCTGCCATTGCTCACTTTCAATGGTTGATCATGGTCCCAATTTAGCAAAGAACTTAAGCACATGTTTAAAAAAAATTAAGACTGATCTCAATGGAACTTAACCATAGGCTTAGACGCTTTGCCAATACAGTACCCGAAAGGAAAAAAAGTCCCAAAACAAAATATATTTCATGGCTCAACCCTGCTCCTCTTAAATGCAATGGAAGTTTCCACTGTACTTCCACTGAAGCAGGATAGTTCTCTGAGATTTATCTGACAGATTATAAAAATAGAAAAAAAGGAAAGAATTGAAGATTCTAATTCTATATATTAAAACATCTGCACATTTCTGTCACAAATTTTAAGAAAAAAAGCAAAACGCTTTTTATATTTAACAAGATCTCTAACTTTGTGTCACTTTAGTACACAGCTACAAAATTAAACAAAATATGATGAAGACATGTTTTTGTATCAATAAATTTGCCTTTTATTTTGGCTGTGGCCAAACTAGACACTCTACAAAAGATCTTTATTTATAAACAAGCAACTAACATTTTTTCCATAATTTAACTTTCAAAACATATATTAAAGTTATATAAGTGGAAGCATATTTATTCCGTATCCTCCAAAATAAACACTTCTATCAAGGGCTTTTTAAGATACTGTATAAAAGCTAATAGAAAACCAGAACTGCTATATAAACTTCTCATATTTAAACTTCAGAGATCCTGAATTCTTTAACTGAACAACAGGAACTGAATTAAGAAAAACCACAGAACACGCTAAAAGTTAAAAACAAAACTCAAAAAACCCCAAAAAACAAAAAAACCCCAACAACTAAAGAAAAACTTAGAAGGAGGCTATTTAGACCAAAAATATTTTATGGATTTTTTATAATACATAGCATACTAGGAAAAAGTTCAAAGTTTCTTCAAAGATGTTGCACAAGCTTTTGATTTGAAGTGTGTGGAATTTATCATCATATCACATAGCAGATTCCCAGTTGGAAGTTAGATGACTATGACATAGCTGAACTAGTTGCCACCTTCCTTTAGAATGCACGCTGATTTTTAAAAGGCTACAGATGAACTTTCAGACTGTTGTGTAGAGGAATCATTGGTGAAAACTTAGGAACCACTTTACAAAAACATGTTTATATTTTATATGCACAGATTTCTTAAATACATTCAAAGGATACTTAGCGAAGCTTTATGTTTTTCTGATTTTATTAAACCAGGTTAAGTGCAATAACCACTTTATTTTGAAATTGTTTCTGGTAAGAAGGAACTTTAGTCTTATTAGGTGGAATAAAAAAGTCAGTAATTAGAAATGTCACTATTAAACAAGTACCTTGTTTTAATTGCAATGTCACTGAAAGAGTTTAACTGATATTCTAACAAACTAGAATAATGATATTCAGATACATTTTGCCTGAAAGAGGACAAAAAAGGACAACATGTTAGTTGTCTAGTACTAAACATGAAGTTTAGTTGTACTAAACATGAAGTGTTTAGTAACAATTTTAGATTTTAAGCAAAAATGAAACAGAAAAGGCTTGAAACTAACATTGCAATTTTTTTGGTACTGAAATGAAAAAAAGTCAGTGGTCCATCCTGAGCCAATTCTTTTAAACTTAACTTACAGGAAAAATAAATAATAATAAAAAAAAATTGTTGGAAAAAAATGGTGGCACACTTGGGCTTTCACTGAGAAAAATCTGCTCATGTGTGTGTGTAACTAAGGATGCCCATTCTCAGATTCTTAGGAGCTACACTTATGCTTAATTTTGCTAAATCTTATTGTCAGCTTGCAATTCTTTTTACTTTTGAGTTTGGGATGCTGAAAAAAAATTCATGGTTACATACACAATTAAAGCCTCACTCCTGCTTCCCCTGAAACTGGTGACCAAACTCCTGTTGCTTTCAGCGAACACAGACTGGGCTATGACTAGGTAGTGTGGAATGCAATCCCCCTCTCCCAACCCGCACGGGTGAAGTTGGTCAGGATCATAAATACTGTTTGCATCATTTAGGTTCACTTTAATCCATCCACCACTCCATTAAGTTTAAATTCTAGCAGAAGAATTTTTCACTGTTAGTTTACCACCTACTTCTGGGTAAACATTTCTTTTWCTTACAGAATAATTTTGGACCCTTACTATAGCTTCTGGTAAATATCTATGATCCTACTTACACTAAATGCTCCAGTTCTGATTTGAGGTAAAATAATGGAACTGCACAGAGTATCTGCAGCCCATTATTACCACGATTTTCAACAAATTAGAAAATTGCAACACAGTATCACAAATTATAGAAAGCAGCAGAAAGAAATATTCTACGTATTGTATTCATAAAATGCAGTGATTGTAGTGTGATGTTTTTTCCTCTGCTTTGAGCTGGATATGTATGCTTAATACAAATTTCAAATACATACTTCTTCATTTATACAGGTGTCTATATAGATATTTACATTTTTAGTTTTTGTTAAAACATATCTTTGTACTCATGGCCAAGCTTATTACTGTGTGTAGGAACACAACTCATCTTCTGTTCCTTAATGAGCTCTCTTTTTTTCATTTAATAGTTATACATTCCTTTGTAGTTAGAATTACAAACAGTTGTACAAATAGTGGAAACAAAATTATGAAACTTGTCTGACATCCATTCAGTCTTAGTTCATATTATAAACAGTACCATTTGCATTATGATGGCTGTTAATACAATGACTTTAGCTACCGAAGTATCTACAGTAAGTTAGTCTTTGGGACATTATATAAAGCAAAGTACCCCCCCCCCCCAATTTTCCTTAGAAACTTATAATTAACTGGCTGAAAGCAGGCTTGCTGCTACTTTTTATATAAAATCTTAGTAATAATATTGCTGACTTTAGATTTTAATTTGCACAAGTTCCATATAACAACAAAACAATTCTATGTTCCCTTAAAATATCAAACATTCGTATCCAATAACATCAGGATTACTCAAACTTGAGGTTTATTTGTTATTGCTAAAGGTTTCTAAGACCTAAGTCAATACAGCAAGACACTCCATCCACTTCCTCCCTAACTGCAAGTCCATGGCAACTATTTATATGGAGCTTGTGTGTTGGTTTCTTTAAAAAAAAATTAATGGTTGGTTACAGTATTTCACTACTATAAACTCACAGTTAGAATCCAAATTGTTGTTGCTCTTTCATTTAATATATAACTTTATATATAATACACACGCACACACCAACATCACAGGATGAAGATCCATGCATACAATCCAGATGTGATCGTATTTCAGTGTTAAATGAAATGAAAATTACTCTGTTACTATTAGATCCCAGACCACAGTATTTTAAATCACTCTGCTTTCTACCTACTAACCAAATTAATTTACCTTAATCTTCAAATCCAAGCAGCATCACAAATTCCAAATTTTTTGTCATCGTCATTGTTGTTGTTTTGATCCTCTTAGATTTCTAGTTTATACGGCATACATCTGAGATCCTGAACACAGCCTCCACTGAACCAGCTTTTTAAGGTATGTTAAAGCTAATTGTGTGTCTGTTCATGGCTCCAAAGACTAAAAGCTGTCTTGAAAGTCCTATGACAGAGTTTACACATGTATTGTCTTTTGAATGTGATTGCTGAGAGTGGTGGAGCATGATAAAAGAGTGTATCCGACTCCTGTGGTACAAATAATTTTTCAGTAGTAGTGGAGCTTTCAGACAAGCCTGTCGGACTATCAGGCTCCAAAGGCTGGATTTTGGGGAGGGGTGGGGGTGGAGGTAAGGGTGGTGGTGATGGGGAATTAGCTGGTGGACATATCTCAGGCTCCTTATTTGTGGACTCCTCTGCAGCCTGTGACATATGAGACTGGAAGTGACTCCACAGACGGAAATTGGTTCGGAAGGCCTTGTTACACACATGACAAATAAATGGCTTCACAGAGCATAAGAGCTCTTGGTGACGCTCCAGCTGTTTGCGTACAGTGAAAATCTTCCCACACTTTTCACAGGGCCACAAACCAGCATCTTTGTTGGAGACTACTTCCTTAGGTTCTCTGCTCGTTTCAGTGACCTCATCCTCTATATCGTCTGCAGGCTCTTCTTTGATCTGAATTTTAAACTGCTTCGAAACACTTAAGTCTTCAGGTAGGCATGAAGAATCTTCAGAATCAAAATTTATTTGTTCTGAAGAATCACTGAATACACCATCTTCCTTTGCAGCAACAAAATTGTTCATTTTATTGGATTCTGACTGAGGAGGCAATCTTGACGAACTAGTTATTTCTCCATTGTGATCCAGGATAGGTAAAGAGAAGTTCTCTGATGGAGCCATTGTGTTTTGATTGTGAACTTCAACTTGATGACGCCAAATACTAAAGGATGATTTAAAGGTACGCATACACTCAAGACAAGTAAGCTTCTTGTATTCACACTTGCTTTCATGCTCGTGCTTCAGCTCTGGAGAAGAAAATCTAAGGCTGCAGTAAGGACAGACAGTAGCATTTCTACAGAGTCGCTCATGATTTCCCTGTTCAATAAGTGAAGAGAGCTTAGCATTGCAGAGACGGCACTGATAAACCTCTTTGTTTTCTACTGGACTTTCAACATGAATATGATCTTTCTGCTTAGGAGCCTTATTTCCTCCAATTGGTTTCTCCCCTGGGTGCATTTTTATGTGCTGTTTAAATTGCGAGAGGAAACGGTAAGATTTCCCACAGTAGGTACAAATATAGGCTCCTTTGGTTCTCGATCTTAAATTCCTTTTGATGACTTGTTGTGCTTGTGAAGCAGACTGTCCCTGAAAACCTTGCTTGCCACGTCTTAGTTTAACTATTAGAGCTTTTTTAATTTCTCTCTCTCTCACAATATCGATCAGTTTTCTTTGGAATTTTTCATCCAAAACAGCATGTGAACTGGAAGCAGGTGAGGGATTCTTCACAATTCCATGTTGTGTCTGGCAGTGCGTCCACACTTTGAAATTTGTGTGAAATCTCTTGTGGCATATGTCACAAGCATAGGGCTTCTCTGGATTATGATACATGTTAACATGACGATGAAGACCTGCTGTTGATCTGAAAATTTTAAGGCAGTGCTTGCATTTAAATTTTTTATTTGGTCTTGCTTCTTCCATCTCACTGTATTCATCTTTACTGACATCAGAATCAGGAAAATCAGCATCAAGGTGCGTAGGGCTTGAGCCTTCCTCAAAGTTATCTTCTGACCCAGGAGAACCCTGCTCATCCGCCTTCAGTTTCTTAAATGGTAGTCTTCTATCAGCTTGAAATCTCCTTTTTGCTGGAAGTCTACTTGGTTCCTTATGATCATCCTCAGTTTTAAAAGGAAAGTCTTTATTTGTTGATGCTGAAGCATCACCCACTGTAACTCTTATTATTTCAGCAGGATCTGAAAGTGGACTGCTAGGTTCAGTTTTTATTCGCACCTCTGTGAGAGGGGAAGCAACCTCCCTATCAGTTGACTGAGAGGCACTGAAAGACCTAAGGCGATGTGGGTGTATTACCTGTGGTTTTTCATCTAAGACTAACTTCTCTGATGACTCTTTCAAGCATGATTTTTGAGATACAACATTAAATGTCTTCTGGGAATCATTAGTTCCTGGTGAGGAGGATGATGATACCTGTGAAGGTTTTAGGTCAACAGAAGGTGAGTAAATAGGAACCTGGCTGTCCATGGACAGTGACCTTCGAAGGAGACTTTTTACAAGTGGCCCACTTCTGTCAATACTTTGGTGTTCTGGACCAGATCCACCAGATGGGATTACTAGCCCTAACTTTGAGTAGTATAGCAAATTCCTGTCTTCACCTTGGCCATTTCCTTTTCCTGCCTCTCGCAACAAAAATGTAGATTCTGATGCACCACGCAGAGACAAGACCGGTGGACGCGGTCTTTTTAATGACATCTCTGCGGCCTTTCCTCTTAAAAGCTGACCACTGCTTCCTGGTTCATCGCTTGCAATTTCCTTCTCTGCTAAAGGCATTTGAGGCAGTACTGTGTTCCTTTTCACTAAACCACCTCTGCTCTGATCCTCCACAGTTCCAGAAGTTTCATGAAGCTTGGTATAGCTCACAGGGCTTTCTTTCAGCCATCTCCTTTCAGTCAGTGAGAAGTTGTGAAGGGTTTCAGTTGGTTTTGTTACTTGTGGTCTACTGCTAGTTTTGACAGCAACAGAGGGTGAAGGTTTAGAAGTATGGCTTAAATCATGTTGTGTTTGATTTATACTTTTTGCTTGTGCTTCAATTCTGTTCTGACAGACAATGACACTTCTCTTCTGAGAACTACTTTCATCTTCATCCTGATACAGTATTTTCTTAATAGGGCAAGCTGGAAAAGGAGCTTGAGGACTCTTAGAAACAATGTTTGTAAGAAAGGATATTCCAAGACTGTAGCCCAGTTCTTGCACAGCTGCAAGACTGCCTTTCTCAATGAACAAGGATGAAGAATAAATGTAGTTTAACACGTTATCAAAAGCATCTGGTTCACAAAAGTCGAGTTGAAACACTGACTGAGACTCATTCTCCTTATTTGTGAACAGAGTCTGGAAGTATTCACTGCTGGCAGCCAGAACATTTTTATGAGCTCGAAATTTCTGGTCTCCTACTATAAGAACAACATCACACAGCTGTCCCTTTAGACGCTCCTCATTCAGTGCGCTTAGAAGTGAAATGGCATGTGCTGGATTTATGTAATGCAAGAGCCCCTCCATGATTCTGATGTTTCTGAAAAAGAACAACAACAAAAACAAGTTGTAGGTTGCCTTATGTGAACTGTTGTTAGAGATAAAGTAAACACACCTAATTCCTCCATACTTCATAAACTGGCTAAACCACCATCAACAGAGCTGAAGAAAACAGCTTGTTTGGAGGAAAGGTAAGAGAATTAAAACAATACCGTTAGCTCCAACAGATGCACATGCATGAGAAGAACCAGCTCATGTGCTCACTTTCAAATACACCGTTAATAGCTGATCTTACATCAAGAATATTACACCTAACTAATTGCAGGGCAGGGAGGCTGTGTTCTCTTCCTGCAATACACCTGTCCATATGAAAGAAGAGTTCGATCGTTTCACCCTGGATCATCTTTTTCTCAGCTTTATGAAGMTGTATCTTGACAACTGCATTGATAAACTCTTGAATCAGATATTTAAAGCTTAGTTATGCCAAGTCACCTTTTTGAGGCTAAGCAACCCTGACAGCCTCCTGCTGACTAAACAAATTAAGAGAGTTTTGTTGTCATTTTTAATAGGATGATGGAAAGGGCATTAATACTGGGAAGGGAGAAGGAAGCAGGATTATTGTCTGTAATCTAGATTAATTCATCATGTTTGCTTATGTTTTCTAAGTGTTGTTAACACATACTTCTAGCTATCAAATATGTGTCACTTATAACTGCATTGAGAGGATCTGATTTCTTGGAAATTTCACAATTATAACTGAAGTATCCCTGCATTGCTTTCTTCTAGCTTAAAAGCAATCAGAGAACTGAAATCCCCATTTTATTCATTAGTATAAGAGCATTTTATGCCCACAACCCATATACTTGAGGAACAGTTACCCTCAGGTGCATCCCAGAGTACAATAAGCACAAATTAAACTGCAGTGCAGAAATCCCCATGTTCCATATGCTTCAAAACACAGCCCACTCGCTACTGCAGGATGTCTCAATAACTCAGCAGACTGCTCCTGATTAGATCTCAACAAAAGAAGAGAATCAGGTTTTAGGTCAGTTTAAACAAAGAACTTCTGCGGCATGAATTGTAATTTATATATCTGTGCACATGCACACCCAGAGAGAAACTAGCAAAATGCAATTTTCTTTTTTTTCCATGGTCACTCTTCCAATTCTGTTGAAATTAAGAATTTTACACTACCTTCCTCTACGGTGGTAGTAAAACAAGTCAATGATGTGTCTGTTATCTTCTTTTTACAGCTGAGTTGAGAAACTACTGTTTAGATATTTATACATGATGTATGCTACTACAACAAAAAGATTTCACTACTCATCAGCTTACAAGGAAAACTAAAAAGTTTATCAAAATAAAAACCAATATTAAGAAGCTGTAACCCCATAATTAATAAATGGGGGTGGTAAATCTTACAACTAATGGATATAAATAAGTGATCAAAGTCTAAATTGGTATTACTGAGAAATGAATCAAAGGGTGCCGCATACAGTGTCTCAGGGCATTGATCATTTAATTTCATAGAATAGAATAGAATCACTAAGGTTGGAAAAGACCTCTAAGATCACCAAGTCTAACCGTCAACCCAACACCACCATGCCCACTAAACCATGTCCCAAAGCGCCACATCCACACGTTTTTTGAACGCCTCCAGTGATGGTGACTCCACCACTTCCCTGGGCAACCTGTTCCAATGTTTGACCACTCTTTCAGTAAAGAAATTTTTCCTAATATCGAATCTGAACCTCCCCTGGCACAACTTGAGGCCATTTCCTCTTGTCTTATCGCTAGCTACTTGGGAGAAGAGACCGACACCCACCTCGCTACAACCTCCTTTCAGGTATTTGTAGAGAACGATAAGGTCTCCCCTCACCCTCCTTTTCTCCAGGCTAAACAACTCCAGCTCCCTCAGCCGCTCCTCATAAGAATTGTTCTCCAGACCCTTCACCAGCCTCGTTGCCCTTCTCTGGACATGCTCCAGCACCTCAATGTCCTTCTTGTAGTGAGGGGCCCAAAACTGAACACAGTATTTGAGGTGCGGCCTCACCAGTGCTGAGTACAGGGGCACGATCACCTCCCTACTCCTGCTGGCCACACTATTCCTGACACAGGCCAGGATGCCRTTGGCCTTCTTGGCCACCTGGGCACACTGCCGGCTCACGTTCAGCCGGCCGTCGACCAGCACCCCCAGGTCCTTTTCCGCCGGGCAGCTTTCCAGCCACTCTTCCCCAAGCCTGTAGCGTTGCCTGGGGTTGTTGTGACCCAAGAGCAGGACCCGGCACTTGGCCTTGTTGAACCTCATGCAATTGGCCTCGGCCCATCGATCCAGCCTGTCCAGATCCCTCTGCAGAGCCTTCCTGCCCTCAGGCAGATCAACACTCCCGCCCAGTTTGGTGTCATCTGCAAACTTACTGAGGGTGCACTCGATCCCCTTGTCCAGATCATTGATAAAGATATTAAACAAGACTGGCCCCAAAACTGAGCCCTGGGGATCACCACTTGTGACCAGCCGCCAACTGGATTTAACTCCATCATAAGACTGAGCTACCACTTCTACACCTAGTAGTGTCACGGCAACAGCGAAGGCAGAATTCTGTTTCCTCACCAGATCTGTCTCTTTACTGAGTGTTTCAGTGTCTTGCAGTGTTGTTTCATAAACACTAACTTATCCTTAATTCACCTCAGATAGTTATAATGCATAATCCTCCCCCTCCATCTAAAAAGAGCAGAGTAGTCAAGCTTCTATGAATTTGAGAAACCAATCTGTTTTGTTTTGCTTTGTATGTTTTGCTTAAAAGTACTGTCTGGGGGCGGGGTGTGCTACCTGTCTCCTTTGTGGATGCCACTGCAATTTAAAGTGGTGGAGTCTGACTGGCCCTAACCCAGTCTTGTGGTCTGAGCACCCATTAACACTTGGAGTGTTATTAGAGCAAGTGTTCCAGGAATGCATCTTTTCCTTTAGTTTCATCTGAAAGAAACTGAGTTTGCAAACTCAGGTGATCCATCTGGGATGCAAGCTGCAGCATGGCATATGCAGGTAACAGATCAACAATGTGCTTATAAAGCAAACTTGAACTAAACCAGTATTGTAGATACACCCAACAGAAGTTGCTGCAGAACCCATATTTCAAGGACACAGTGAGAAAGGGGCATATTAGTCAAATGTTTTGAAGTATTTTCAAATCTTTCACTTTAATCTGCTTTACCCAGGCCTTGGGTCTTGTGTAAGACACTCGCAGAATAAACACCATGTAATTACTATGTGTTCCTTTGTCCATCGTAACACAGTAATGCTATTAGTAGAGGCAGGTGTAAAATCTACATGTCTAAAGCAGAATCCAATAGTCACCCATCCTTCTTTCCACATTCTCCTTTTTTATTCATAGAGCACCTTCAATTTATTACATTAAACAAGAGAGATAAGCATCCTATTACAATCTTCCCTTTCATTCTCAGAGCATGGTCTCTTCTGTGCAGTGAAGAAGGCAGAGCTCCTTGGTGCAAAGCAACTCTGTCACTTTAACAGTAACCAAGGCTGTAACATACACAAATGGCAAGGGACCAAATTAATCCTGCAAAGGCAGCTTTAATCCTGGTATTTCCTAATTCAAGTGCTTGACTTTCAGCTTAACAGCCTTTAAACACAACAGTCAGAAATAAAACAAGCTGTGATATGTTAAGAAACAAATGGTTTGCAGAATCATTTTAACACATTTACACAGATCATCTGAAAACCTGAAATACTTAGACGTAAAAAATGCGCAAAGATTACCAGAGTAAATGTACAATGTATTAAAATTTCACTGCATGAACACTTTTCAGTGACAAAGTTGATCCAAGACATTCCTGTTCTCTTTTGTTCATCTCATCTGTACACTGCAGTTCACTCCTCCTTCAGCTGTGCCAGTACAAATATTTGCAGGCCTGTATCATACAGCAGATCAGACAATAAATAAAAAACAAATAATATTTATTTTCAAATGCTGGTCAATTTTTGTATTAAAGCCCAGTTTCAAGAACGAACGCATTGGCATAACTGAAGGGGCAGCAAAATGTGGCAATGGAGCAGTTACAGGAAAGCAAGAACTCCTTGCAACAGCTTGCCATCAAAACCAATGCTTGGCTGACTGAACTCAGCCCCAACACAAAAGGTGTGCCTAGCTATTGTGTAGATAACAGAACTATGGCAGTCTCTTGTAATACTAGATGTGATTCCAGGTGTTTGAGGACTCATACTTCCTCAGCTGAAGATTATTTTGCCATTAACTACCTAAGCTCTTTCCTCCGGATAATCCGCTTCTATTCTCTCCAACCATTTTTTCCAGCCATCTTCACTACTGACTGGAAACAAAGCTGTTTCCTCTTTTCTTCCATGATGTTCCGGTGACATCAAGGAAACAGGAGGAGCATATCAGAAAATCTCCCATTGTCTGTGTCCAGGTGTTACAATGCTGTAGCAGCTACTAGTCCTCAGGAGGAGCAAGACTCCAGACCGAGGAAGAGCAAGTGCAGCAGGAGGACCTGCAGCCTTCCTTTGGGAAGCCAGGAAGAGATTTTAGTGTCAATCTTCAACAGCCCTCTACTGATCTCAGCAAACTGGATTTCAGAGACTTAAGTACCATATTTGGTACAAGATTTATTTTATTTTTTGAACAAGGATAGAAAAAGACACCTCTACTATTTCAAAATTACTTTCTGTAAAAAGGAAATCTCTACTTGGGAAAGCTTTCACAAGGAAAGGGTGAAAAAGCTTACTCTTTGGCCCAGCAGTTTATTGATCTTCCACAGCTACCTGCCTTTGAAGTGGTAGTTCCCCTTCCTTTTCTCTGTCCCTTACGCCCACATCTCCTCCTCCCAGCCCTGTGGCACCCTCCTCTTCCTTTCACCAGCTCTGCTGCTCATTTGATCTCCCAGTAATTTGATTCAGCTCCCTAAAATGAAGCAGGGAACAAACAAACAAACAAAATCAACCCAGTTTTTTATATCTGTTTGCTATTTTATAGGTCAGAASCTTAATCAGCTCACTAAGAGGTCAGGTGAGCCTCAGAGTTGCAGCAAGAGAAGCCATAAACTACCTGTTCTTTGTCAGCAAGTTGTTCAATCAGCTTTGCCCATCTGAAACTTCACTTTCAGAAACAATGAAGTCATCGAAGTTGAAACTTTACAAATAGAATCAGGCAGATATTTGGGTGAACAATCTCAGCATAGTAACTTACACTTGCAAATACACAAGTAACTAAAATAAGATGTTGATGTTGCCTGCTGACTTCCATTATAACGACATAGCTGTCAGCTAAAGCTATGTTAATAGCATGTTGGGGGTGGCAGTGGGAAAGGCAATGTTCTGAAACACTTAATGAGATGCAATGTTACAGCAAGGAGGCGCCAGGGCTGTGAGAAACTGCAGTTAGAAGCAGAGAATACAAGGAAGGAGGAGAAAACACACACAGAGGAGACAGGCAGCGAAGGAGACTTAACAGCGGTTTCAACAGGGAAAACATACATAAGAAGGGTGTTGGGGGCAAACCCACTAAAAAACCCAAAGAAACGTGGATTATAAAACTCAGCCAAGAAATATAAGTGACTTCCTGGGGTATCCCCAGGTAAATGCAGGAATGTTGCACTCAGTTGTGAGTGCTTTGCAGAGGATTTGATGGCTCTGATAATTCATGTGCTGTTTCAGACACAAGGGGGGAAAAAAGTCCCATTACTTGTCAAGAGTCCAGATGCAAAAGAAACCTACACTGCTTAAACTTCAACTCAAGGATCCTATGCTCCTGTGCTGGATTTTGAGTTTGACAACAGTTTATCAAATGCCTCTTCCCCTATCAATAGCCTTTGCAACATACTGTCCTACAGTCCATATATATTTACACACACACATCCCTACACAGCCCCAACAGCTATATGTAAAAGCTCCAAACCTGCAGAGCAAGATTGTTTGCACTTCTATAATATTTTTCTATCTAAATATTTGAGTAATCTCTTGCTGCAAGTTCAGGGATTCTGTCTTCCTGGATTTAATGAAATCGTGGTTTAAGCCAGCAGGCAGCTAACCACACAGCCGCTCGCTCACTCCCCTCCAGTGGGATGGGGGAGAGAAACAGAAAAAAGGTAAAACTCGTGGGTTGAGGTAAAGATAATTTAATAAGACAGAAAAGGAAGGGAAAATAATAATAATGATAAAAGACTATACAAAACAAGTGATGCACAATGCAATTGCTCACCACCCGCTGACCAATGCCCAGCCAGTTCCCGAGCAGCAGTCACGCCCCCCCCGGCCAACTCCCCCCAGTTTTTTTGTTCAGCATGATGTCATATGGTATGGAATACCCCTTTGGCCAGTTGGGGTCAGCTGTCCTGGTTGTGTCCCCTCCCAGCTTCTTGTGCACTTCCAGCATCCTTGCTGGCAGGGCAGTATGAGAAGCTGAAAAGTCCTTGACTAGTGTAAGCACTGCTCAGCAACAACTRAAACATCAGCGTGTTATCAACATTATTCTCATCCTAAATCCAAAACACAGCACTATACCAGCTACTAGGAAGAAAATGAACTCTATTCCAGCTGAAACCAGAACAAACTGCTATTGCTGTTTTCCACTGCAGACAACACTGCAAACTTTCTCCATGAAGACAAATGTTTTTCATTCCCAATAGGTCAGCAGCAAGGAGAGACTCACTGGTATGAAGACAGGCATAAAATCAGATAAATAATATATTTGCTAGTGTGTGAAATAGATGTATTGATTTCCAACTATTTATCCTCCACACATACAGAAGCAGAAATTTAGGAGAGGAAAAGAAGAAATTCTGTAATATTGTGCAGTCTCTCTATTTTGCCCTCCATTAGAGACAAAGAATTAGCAGTTTTCCTGATACAGACTAGAAATTCTCTTAGAAATCGGAGGCTACTTTTCACATTCAGATCACACCCGTAGTTTCRCCAATTGACACTCAAAATAGCTCCTCCCGACTTGCGGCAAACTACAAAATGTCAGAGTAACACCACAAAGCTCCACTTGTCCTTTTCATTCTCGTTTACAAACAAGCAGCAGCTAAGGGTGCAATTTCATCTTACTCTCAGTCCAATCCAACTAGGGATTGCTCCTGCAAGGAGCAGTCCATGTCTCCTCCCCCACAAAGGAAGGACTAGCTTGCTGTCAGATCAGCAAACTGATCCAGCTGACCATGGGATTGCACAACTACTGGATGTAAGGGAGAGGGCAGGAATGTGCGCTGGCTGTCAGCTTTTCCGATTCTTCCTGAAAGAGTTCATGAAGATTAAAACACATCAAACACAGTTCGATAAAGTATTTGTCCTGGCCTCAATGCCTCAACTGAAGGGTGTGTAACTTATCATCCAAATTGCTGTAAACTAAATCAAGATACTAAAAAGTTTAAAAATACCTTTCCCTAAGGAGTTCTTCAGTTCACATTGCCATTAAACTCTCTGATGGGACAAGACCATATTTGATAGCCATACAATTTAAACACCTACAAAAACCTCATCCCCAGAAATAATTCGCATGATTTTTTGGTAAGAGATGAATGAGATCAAGAATTTTGAGAAGGGGAGACACACACCAAACATGCACACTTGTACTCTTTCTACAGGTTGACTTTATTATTTTACTGGTAATGCTGAGATATACTTACCAAATTGAATAATATTCAGTCATCTGCTTTACTATATAAGCCACTCTTTAACTCGCCCAATTCACAATAAAATCTTGTCTACATACTGCTTTTAATTTTGCTGGTACAGTGAAAATGACAAACCCTAATTGTGGGCATATTTCTATTAATATAAAGGTGCTTTTTACAGGTATAGTATATTTTAGATGGGAAAAGAAGCCAATTAACCCATATAAGGTACTTTTCTTTCAACAGAATTGTGTTTACACTAAGGTTTCTATAAGAAAACAAGAGATGGGGGAAAAAGTCATGCAGAACTGATATAAAAGCTGAGCCTAAAAAATTGCCAAGTGAGAAACTTATGATTCAGGGAACGCAGGCACCTTCCACCCACTGAAGGGATCCAAAGAAAATGCCATTCAGCCATCACCTCCATTCAGCCGTCATTAATTATGGGCAAGACACTGGGAAGATGATACAGGATACTGTAAAAGCGGAAAGACAACAGTAATTTTACATGAGTTTTACAGAAGAGATTTACAAGGTCATGAACAGCACGTGGAAGATTTTCAGCTTACTCAAAGTCCACGTGCATTTGGAGATAGCAATGTCTCACATACTTTTTTWAAAAAAAATTTAAAACTCCTCCTCTATGAACAAGAACACTATGTATTTTTTATTTCTCAAAAGTATTTATGAGCAAGGAGCTGATCCTATTCTTACTGAACTTCCAGGGAATTTGACCATTGACCTCAACAGCTGAAGGACTATACTCAGAATTATGTCCTGGCAAAAAATAAACTAATTCCTTTTGGTTGTGGCAGGTAGATTAAGTTGTGGCAAACAGTGATTAGAAATCACTGTAATTCTGCTGCTTTTCCTTCCATGTTTCTTAATTTATTTTAAAGGAATTTTTGTGAGGCATATTTACTGTACCAAGCACAGTATTTTTGAAAAATTCTCCAAAGAGACTCACAAATGTGTTCAGACCAGAATGCCAAATAGTTCACCCCAAAGTAGCTCTGATGTTTTTTAGCTGGTGGGCATACACCCCACTGGGACTGCCGGTACACTCCTAGTTCCAGAATATTGTGGTGTCAGGCTTGGTGCTGGCCTATGCATGAGCCACACAACGCAGGAGGGAAATCAGTGAGTCAGAGGGATGGGGGGCAAGGGGGTCGCAGGGACACTCACTGTCCCGCGTGTAAGAACTGTCCCTGTGCCAACCAGAACTTATCAAAGAGATTACTGAGAATGAATTGCAACCTAAAGATTACTCACACTGTTAAGTGCTGATGTAGAATAAAGCATGGATAAGGAGATTAATGCTCCAAGACAAAAAAGGGAAAAATATTTCTTCCTACGATGGAGAATGCAATTTAATTGTATACGAATTACTGTGAAAGGACAAGTTTCACAACATTTTTTTGAAATTATTTGGCCACAGGATTTTTCATGCCTTTTCATCACAGATTGTATGGAAAGATTTTTGCACCACAAAGGTGTGGTGTTTCACTAAATCTCAGAGGGAAAACCCCCTCAACAATCAGGACTAGGTGATTTTAAAACTTTCTTATTTTTGAAGGGCTTTAAGACTGCTGAACTGATGGTGGTAGTGGTGGAGGTAGAATGAGTTTAGGAAGGTAGAAGAGTTGCTCAACACTTTGTTTTCTTATTCATAAAATATGCCTGAACTATTCTAGAACAACATAATACATAAAGTAGCCAATAAGCAAAGACAACAGATGATTTTTTTTATTTCACTGCTGAATGAAAGAAAATATAAGAGAACAGCTGTCTTAAATATTAAGGAAAAAATTGGAAAAAAGATTGCAATACATAGACTAATATTAAATCTACATCATAAATAGTTGGGTAAAGCAACACTCTGCACAGAATATCTATTTTAAAGCAGGGCATACTGCAGTCTTTCCACTTGCAACAGATGATTTTGCTGCCTCTCAAGATTTTTTTTTTCTTCCCTTCCGAGGATCTCTGATCATTAAATGTAGCAGAGTTCATTATGAAACAGCTCACTTGCTCAAAAGTTGAGAATTTCTTTTAATGAGAGCTGGAAATAGCTGCGACTGTAGCATGTGACTCACAGCATAGTACCTCCCAGTGCAGTACAAACCATATGGTGGTTACAGCCCACTTCCTCTCCTCAGCTCCTCCTTCCTCTACCCTGTAAGTCTACACTTGTTTATAGACGGTAGTTATCACTATTTTGCAGATAAAACAACTTTCAAAACCTTGAAAACTATAATGGGAAATTACTTGATGTTTTTTTACGGGAACTGCTTCACAGCTACTGAAGTTCAAAACGAAACAACTTCAATAGAGTATAAAAGCTCACGGCTTTCTGTAAAGTTGTCCTTTTAAACCCAAATGTTGGCACACCTCTAACTAATTTTAAGGAAAGCATAGTCACCCATTACTGTGAAGATGATCAGAGCACCAACTATTCAATTCTCTGTGTAACAGTATTCACTAGCATCACACACACAAAAACCATGAGCTCACAAAACCCAATCTCTTAGTGATATCAAGCTTCTAGCGATCTGGAGGTTTCTCAGTCTGAGAAGCGTGTTGAATTTGAGTCAGCTGACAGAGTATCACCCTGCCACTTGGAACCTACACAGTAGGAAAAGGAAGCACAAACGTTCACATTTATCATACTTGTGTACCATTAAATGTACAGCACAAAGAGGACTTCAGGAACTTCTTACAAGCTACTGCCTCTTTTTATATTAAGTAAGAGTGCTAATACGTACTAAAGGTTAAGTTACCTTAAGTGTTAAAAAAGCACCCAACTCATTATGACTTTAATCCTGTTTTGGATCACAGGGCAATGCTGAAATTAGTGGAGGAGCAACAGCACCACTGAGAGCAAGAGACATCGTCACTCACTCTCAGTTCTGATCCCCAGAGGTTATCTTGGCTCCAGCAGACTCAGGGGAGCTCACAGCTGGAGAAACCCCTGATAATTCCTGGTCTGGCACACATCGCTGTAGCTGAAAACTCCAGAGGTTGTAATTTGTGACATCTCCCTGCGAGTCCCTGCTGAGAACATGCAAATGACAGTTCTTTAAATGTTCACAATCCAGTCAGGTTGGGTGGTTTTTCTACAGGTACAGTAAACTGAATGTTCTTATGAGATTACAACTCTATAGCATGTGGGTAGTAAAATTTCTGAGAGAAAGGGATGTCAGATCCCCTTCCACCCAAGAGATGACCACATAATTTGTTTTTTGCAAACAAGGTTTACAAAAACAGTTGCTAAAGTTTGCTCAAAACTTCCCCTCAAGAACATGAGCATAACCCTGGCGGAAAATTTTAGTCAAAGCAGTTAGTTTGTCAGTTTGAGCAAAGTCAGAACAGAACACTATAATTGGCAGTGTTCAGGCAATATAAACATAAAGCAGTACTAGATTTACCTGTAATACATATTTACTACTCCTGATTTAATATCGAAAGCCTTGTTGTACAAAAACACATTTAAAGAAATAATCTATTTTTAAATTAACATTTATCTAAGGATAAAAATATTAACTACAAGATCTTCACTGTATTCACAAGAAGTTGTGTGATTATGTAATTCATCACAATCTCTTCTTATAYCTACAGCCTACCTACCTCTTACTTCCACTGTGAGTCCAACAAAAAAACTGAATAGCTTTTACAAGTGCCGTTTAATTATTAAGAAGAATTTACTCCGTACACAATGAAATTCCACAATATTTCCTGCCTCATAATAAATCCTTTAGATTAAGTTTTCCTGCCGTTTGATACTTTACATGAGCCGCATTTGATCTGGACATATAAGACAGGTTGGACTTTAAAGAGCATTAAAGCAAAATTCTCTCCGACAGCTGTGATCGGGTAAAACAACTTCCACAGCTTTCTGCAAATGCATAGCACATGCTGGTAGAGAGCACAGAGGATTTTTCCACTAGACTATGAGATGTACTTTCTCCTACTCGTGAAGAATATAGCCAAAGAGCGCTTGGACTAGTAAAACTACACTTTGTTTAATACCTGCATGTACTTATAGGTCGCAGGAACCTTGCTGCTTTCCGCCCTGAAATGTGCAGGCTAGCGTGGCTCTCCCTGCAAGACACACCGGGGAGGACCTGTGACACCGAGGCACAGCCCTCCCGGATCCTCTGTCATGTTTCACGGTTCGGATCCGAGCCGGTATCTGCCCGGGGAGAGCCCTGAGCCGCAGCTCCCGCGGAGGGGAGGAAGCGCCGGTACCACCGAGGCGCCCAGTCCCTGCYGCTCCTCACGCGGCCGCTGCGGCGGGGCGGGGTAACCGCCTCCCGCCGGGCGCAGCACAGGTAGGGGGCACACCTGCACGGGGGCGGC
Source organism: Oceanodroma leucorhoa (assembly GCA_030449065.1). Lineage (NCBI taxonomy): Eukaryota > Metazoa > Chordata > Aves > Procellariiformes > Oceanodroma > Oceanodroma leucorhoa. The sequence goes on along the minus strand of JASVER010000012.1, from coordinate 109,630 downwards.
CGCGCGCTCCTTCCCGCCACCCCACCCAGCCCCAGTGGGGCGCAGGCGCGCGGCCCCCCCCTGCTCCGCTCGGCTCGGCTCGGCTCCGCTCCCCACGCGGCGCCGCTCATGCCCCGCCCCCGCCCGGCAACGGCGCCGCTCCGCATGCGCCGTGAAGGAGAGCGACGCCAGGCGCTACCGCTGCGCAGGCGCAGTTCCGCGGAATCCCAGCCTGGGGAAGGAGGGGGCCGCGGCACACGCGCACGACGGACAGCTGAAGCGGCGTGCGGGCCCGGAGCATGCGCAGAAGGCAGCCCGGCAGGTCTATGTGGCGGGCGTGTGCAGGCGCAACGGGCACCAGCCGTTTCCTCAAAGCAAAGGGAGCATGCGCGGAGGCGAGGGAGACGAGTTTCGTAACCGGCGCATGCGCACCGCTCTGCTCGGGGACCGCAGCCCCGCTCGGTGGGGGAAAAAAAAAAMCACCTCAGAGTTACGTCAGGAAAAGACGCCTTTGTACACGGGGAGACCCATACGGCGCGGGCAGCCCCCGAAACGGGCGCGAGACGCGGCCGTTACTCACCCTCTCCGCCGCCAGCCGCGCCCCCCCCTGCTGCCCCCCTCGGCGCCTCCTTTCACGGTTCGCCCGCGCGCGCTGCTGCCACCGCCGTGATTCCATCCATCTTGAATTTGACGTCATCCCACACCAGGGATGAGGTCATCGAAGGGAACGCTCGTCACGTGCGCAGCGCTCCGATTGGCCGGCGGGGRAGCGGGGGGCGAGGCGCTGGCGCGGCGGGGAGGGTAGCGGTTAGGGACGGTTACGGGGGATCCCCCACCCGCTGCCCCTCCCCCACAGGTAGCGCGGCGGGCGGGAGCCCTCACGCGCGCGCCGGCCTCCCGCGCCCGGCGCCGCGTGGCGGGAAGAACGCCAAACGCCGGAGTGCCCCGGCACGGGGCCGGCTGCCACCCTCAACCCCCTCCTCCCCCTCCCGCCCCCCCAGCGCCCGCTAACGGCTTGGCGCGCGCGGGAGGGAAACTGAGGCAGCCGCGGCGGGGGGGTGTGCGGTCCGGCACAGGGCGCGGGCGGCGGGGGCAGGTCCCCCACCCCGCCGCGCGCCCCCACCGTCGTGGGGCCGGTGTCACCGCGGGGCCGGTGGCCGCGGCAGTAGGATTTGGCAGGGTGCCGCTGTGGTAACCTGCACCCCCTGCCTGACCTGGGCCCCGCGTACTGCGCGCGGGGGTCTGGGGGGTAAAACCTCTGCGGGCAGCGTTAATTCGCAGTTCTCCTAATTTCGTAGTCGGTTTTGTTGCGGGTTTTTTAATTTTAATCCATGTTTTTCTAAAATGTAGGGGGGAAGGTCCAGAGTGGTTTGTGAAGAAGCTCGATTTCTGGTGGCACGCGTGTGGCGGCCTCGCAAGCCAGTCCACCGCTCCCCGGTATTAGCAGGGAGGCACACGCCTTGGCGCTGGTGGATTTTGGCTCAGACCCTTTGTAACTGCTGTACTCATTCATCTTGATGTGATTTGAAAAAATTACAATGGACATTATCATTGCTTTAGGCTTGCTTCTCATTGAAATTATCCACTTTGAATTAAATACCTGAATAGGGCTTTATGTGTCAAAATATAAGTATTAAAATAGAAAATAGAATTACAAGATTTCTCTTGTTTTTGTTGAAAGCTAATCTGGCCCATTATCTTTCCATTAAGGACAGCTCGAATTCTAGAGATTAACATCTAATCCGCATACACACTTTCCAACAGTGCTTTTGGATGTTCCACATAAGTCCCAAATACTCTGAGGCAGCTACTAGAATCTCTGTAATGTGTTTAGTGCTGTGTTTAAACTTTTTTGCCAAGGGTTTGTTGCAAATGGGCTAAACCCCGTGTAAGAAACACGGCGGTGTACCTCACTGGGTCCAGCTCCTCTCTCGCCTCACAAATACATTTTTTGCTATTGCTGGCTCTTTTGGTGGTTTTGCAAACTTGCTAAGCTGCCTATAAAAGGAGTGGGTTTTTTTTTCTTGTGCCACTGTCCTGACACAAGTGTGGCTGTGTGATGAGCCAGCATGAAAACCAAGTGAGCTGCTTGGTGTCATCTGGAATAGTTCCCTGATCTGGTTTGTTGCACGGGTGTGCAGACAACTGCTCTGGCACAATAGTGGGCCTGCTGTGGTAATGGGAACAAACAACTAGGAAAGCAGTTGGATCTGTTTGCATGAACCAGTTTATACAGTGACACTGTCTGTGCTGCCAGTGAAGCATTTGTGAAACTAACCTGAGCTCATAAATCTAGCAAGGCCCTGCTAACTTTTTTCATATGTACTCAGTTATTTCTCAGCCAAGCAGAAGCAAACTGGTCTTGCATAATTATTCTCTCATCTATACTTCTCCAAAAGGGCCTGTGTCCTCCGTGCTGGAATTACCCTGCTGAAAAAAATTGTGTTCTTTAAGATGTACACACACGTGTATAAGTATGTCTTACTGTGCCGGTATTTATTACCAGTATTTTTAATTTGTCAGTTTCCCTAGTGAAAGTGCAGCCATTAGAATAGAGCCCATGTAGTGGCTTGTATAATATTGGCACCAGACAGCAGTTATTCTCTGTAGTTCTTACCTTAAGCAGATTATTTGAGATAATTTTGAACTAATTCTCAAAGATTTTGTGGTTTGAAGGGACATAAGACTCAATCTGACTGTATTTCATGACTGAGACTGATTGACTTGATGTTATTAAAGTGGTATGGATGCCTTAATTCCCTGTAAATCGTTCTTTTCTTGATTCTAATGAAATCTAGGCAAGGAATTCATGCTGTAGAATTATTTGGGGTTTAAGTTGTCTCTAAGTAGGTTAATTTTGTCAAATATACCATTTACAGTTATTTGAATACTTTCTCGTTCTTCAAGAATAGCTTGTTTATGAACATTTTTTCAAACATTTCTAATTTTAAATGCTTTGATGGAGCGCTTAGTTTGATATACTTTTCATCTCTATGTGTGTGGTTGCAGCTGTTATTACCAGATGCATGTTTGTTGAGTATACGGTTTGTTTTCCGTTCAGAGTATCCAATAGCTGCTCAGATTAACTTTTGATCATACTTGCCAACAAGCTTAATCACTGGAATTTTGTTAAAACCTGAACCCCTGCAAAACGTAGAATGTAAAGCAAACAATTTTAAAAATATGGATGATTGTACATGGACTTTGTGAGAAAATTTACATGTAAAAATATGCATTTATATGCATTGGTTGTATGTGTAAGTATGAGAAGTTACTATTTTTTGTGATGCAAATATTGTAGTATGGGGCCAAGTTGTGTACTCTGAATAGTTTAGTTTTTTTAATGCTAACATTTGTTTAATTTTCAATATAAAAATAATTGGAATAAAGTCATATACTGGAGCTAGGCTCTCTTTTTCTAGATCTGTAGTTTCAGCCCTTTTTGATGTATGGACCCCTAAAAATTTTTCAGTGAAGGTTTGGACCTTGTGTGATTAATTTAAAACTAATGACATSAGGTTATTTTCTTTTAGAGAGCCTTAGAAGTATCTCACATACCCTTAGGCACTCCTATATTAGCGTCTGAGAAAGAGTTTTGCACAGAAAAGATTGGTTTTGGGGAAGGAGAGATTTTAAAGAAAGAATGCACCTCAGAAGGAATGTCATGCAGTCTRATTTTGCTTCATTTAGGTGGGGGAACCTTGACTAGGTGTAGATGCTAAAATTTTTCATCTTGGTGAATTTTCTTCGAGTCTTGTGTCTGTATAGAGAGGTCCATTCTGTACTTTGATAGCTTTAGGAGTATACACTGTTGCCTCATCCCCTCCTCCTAGGCAGTGTGGCTTTTCAAACTTTAAGGTTCTCCCATAGCTGTTGTAATAGCAGAAATCTAGTACCCGAGGGACGGAGTGTAATGTCTGTCTTGTTTCCCACCAAAAACTCTAGAATTACTATTGCCAAGGACATATTGCAGAGAGAGATAATTAATCTCTAAGAAACTGCCTCCTCTCTCAGTTGGCCCTGAAAATTTTATCAGTGGAGCAAATGCTAATACTGCAGGACATGCTATGGCTGTTACCCTGTTCCTTCAGATACCGGCTTCTATATCCCAGAACTTCTGAGAAGCGAAGCACTGTTATTTGTGATCACAGAAAACACTTTTTTTTCCTTTTTCTAGTATGTTCGTACAAAACCTCCCATAACAAATGCTAGCAGGTAAAATGCAATCTTACTTTTTCTAGTTAAAAGCTGTCACTTATCTTGTCACAAAAGTATGGACACTTACCAGTATTCAGAGAGACAACCAGGCAGTAAGATACACAATGAGAATATTACAAAAATCTCAGTGTTTCCATAACTGGTGTGAAGCAAGGTAGACAGACAAGACTCTTTCTGAAGATTTAAATTTCTTACCGGGAAAATAACTATAATACAATATAATGTAAAACTGTCTTTGTTCCTGGTATTGCAGTTTCTGAGTGCAAGTCTTCAGCTTTTTTAGCTGTCACCCTCATTCTTCTGCAAATAGCACAATCTAGTTAATATTTTCCACTCAGAGTCCACATGCCTAATGGCTCGGACAGTTTCAGATAAACGCTGCCGCACAAGGACAAGCCAGATAGTAATATTACCCTAGAAAACTGCTAGTAGTAAACACATACGTACTTAAAAAGGTGACAGTTCCACAGGTYGGACAACAATTCAGAGAAAAATATGCTACAAGTATTAAGGCATGCGTTCTCTAAGTGGGCAGAYGGTCATGGCACTATGATTGTTGTTTAAAAGAATAATGTATCTTCATTTGCAACTAGTAAGCCATTCGTGGGTACTTTAAAAAACACGTTGATAAAAAGCTGCAGGAGCAACTGAAATACAAAATCTGTCACAGTGCAGTAGATAGGGCACAATTTCATGTTATCAGTTTTCACAGCTCTGATTAACTTCATCTGGAGTTTGCTGTCTGAGTCTTCTAAAAATAAAATCCTGAGTATTCTGATTACAGTGGAAGTGTGTAAGACAATATTAAAAGGTGGCTTTGATTTCCTAGTTACAAGTGTGTACATCCTGGCTCTTTATTTTAGACACACTGTATGTAAAGAAATTCAGGAGAAAGCAAATGAAAGGACAGATGATATGGCAAGCATGTTCTATAATTTTGTCCATACACTAACTCCAAGCAAGGGAGCGCAAAAAAAAATGGAGTGTCTTGTGCTTGTTGTAAAAAAAGGAAGGCTCATGCTTTTGTTCATGTTTAACAAAGTTTACTTTCAGGAGGAATAAATGGAATGATAGTGCAAATTTTTGCATTAGTACAATAATTATGTTTATCATCCTGTTTTCCTGTAAACGGTGGCTTTAGGGATCAAGTTTCTTGGCAGAAAGCACTGTGACTGTAGCCTCAGTTCTCCAGAAGGTTTGTATAAGTGAATCAGAGAGAGCAACAAAGAGCTATTAGCGCTATAGTATATTTAAAAGTCAGCTTGATGCTTTAATTCCTCAGCATCAATTAGACAGTGTGGCCTCAAACAACAATCTTGTGGGGTTAGAGGTTACACAGAAATGGATAGCAATTTTCAGAGTTGCAGCAAGTGCATTTGTGTTTGTGCATTGCTAAGATGCTGGGAAAATGTAGTGTATGTTGACTAGATTATTTTTCTTTTCAGAAGATGGCATCCAAATGTTGGAGGTGATTTGTGGTAAGTTCTCATCAAGTAAAAAATGAAAAAGTTAGGAAGTAAACCTATTGGCTTGCTGAAAAAATGTGTCTATGTTTCTTTGTTTCATCAAATAGTGCCAGAAATGTTATTTCTAGATAGTATTTTTTGGTTTGTGCAGCCAAAAAGTTATTTTTTTGTTTGTACATATACTATACCCGAGGGTGCTGGTGTGTCACTCAGTAATTTCATATGTGATGTTAACGTGCTGGTCCTAAGACTACAAAATCTGTGTTCTGAGGAGAACTTGCAATTTATAACAACTTTAAACTTACTCTTGTGCCTTTCTGTGCACTATAAAGACATGACCATGATTTGAGATGAGGAACTGAAACTTGCGTTCAGGCTGTGAATACAGAAATACTGCCCTGTAATAACTGTGGGTCAACTTTAGCACTTCTATGGCCTGTGCAGTCTTACTGGTGTCATCTCTGTACTGATCTATTCATTACTGAGTAGAAAGTTCAAGTGGCATAGCAAAAATAACCAAGATACTGAATTATTGATGTCTTTATGCTCATGCTACTGGCTGAATTTATTATTGTCAATTCTGTACTGTCTAATTACATTCTTTGCATGGTGAGTTCAGACCCAAAACAGAATGGGGATTTATTTAGTAGATGTTGCTTTACAGTTCTGGAGTACAGAAACAGTGCTCTGGAAGAGGTCTTTTCACCTGACCTGCTTCTCTGTCAATTTGATGCTCTTCCCTCAGGTTCCCTGTGGCCGTCCATTATATATGAGTCAATTATATGGACAATAGAGAGGCTGATTGCCTCTGCAGCACAAGCATCTTGCATGGGGCCTAACTGGCTGTAGTGTGTTACATTCTAGGCGTTTGGGAGGTACATGTGTTTACACAGCGCTATGTATACATGTAATTTTGAATGCTGAATGTGAAGAGGCAAAATTTGGCGATGCCATTACACAGTTGGCTTCCCCTCCCTCAAATGTGCAAACGTTACTCTCTCCAATGTCATTCTTCCGGTTATGTTGGCAGAGATCATAGCTCTAGACTGCACATGACCAGTACAACTGGAATACTTACTGGAGAACCACAGGGTGTTTCTGATTGAAAACAACTCTGATGGTAAAATCACACACCTGAGCTGCACTGCTTTGGTTGCCAGACTCTTCACAGTATGATGACTTATTACAGCATCTCCCTTGGTGTTGTCATGGGATTTCATGGAAAAAAACCCCACCACRGTATTTTTTTAAAGAAGGGTTTTTAATGGCCAGGCTACCAAGAGTTTTAATCAAAATTTGAAGACCTAAAGGAGGTTCTGACACAGCTAGCTAAACAGGAGGTCTCTCACTGAGAATCCTCGCTTGGCATCAGAGTTAGAAAGGGCCGGGGTCAGAGAGATGGAGGTGATAGAAAGGAAGACCTCAGGCAGTGTACCTCGGTTCTTCAGTCGGAGCTAGGGTTGTATGGTGGTGCAAGTGCRCGTGGTCTGCATGTGTCTCAGCGCTCAGTATCTAAGTGTCAATTTTGCTGAAACTGTGGACTTCCACCTTGCAATTAATGTCCTTTTGAGCAGACTGCAGTGAAGTCTCAGCATTATAGTGCATGTGACATGCATTGCCACAAGACACTGAGTATCGGACATTTTTCTGCACAAATTATGAAGCTAAACAGAATCATTGCAAAAAGGATGAAGATATGCAGACAAATCTGTCTTTAAACTGTTTTTTATTTTTGTACTTTGTGATGTTGGATATCTGAAGCATTATTGTTTGTACTGCACATATGAGAAGACATTTCACTAGCTATGATATCTGATGGCTCAGGACTAGAGAAATCTTAGCTTGACAGTGGCCCGTAGGTTGAAATTGGCTTTAAGCTTACGCAGGTATATTTTGACACTGGATTAGAAGATGGTGGCACTTACCAGGTGGCTAATTAAAGCACAGAAAATAGTGAGAGTCTCAGAGTGGCATAGAAGGACCTAGCTATTGCGTTTCAGTGTATGCAGCCATTCTTTCTCCTCTTAAGGTCTTCTCCTATTTCCAAAGTAGCACAAAGTAATATTAAAGTTGTCTTTAAATACAAAAGGGAGGTTCCCTGTTGGAGACACCCTGGTGAAAATGCAAATTTCCCTTTGTATGTGAACGATGGAGGTAGTCGAAGTGGGAAAAGGCAGGGAGTGCCATGCTGCCAGGATGGCATATGGAGGAATTGCTGCTGGAACCTGACACACTTGCAGGGGAGATTAGTTCAGCGTTTTCCAGGCTAGAGGAGAGGGTAGGTTTGAATGATTTAAAGCTAGTCTTAAACCCTGACATCCGTGGTTGAGGAATCTGACCCCTGCAGTCTTGTCAATGGACTCTGGAGTTACTGAAGGGGTATATTCGTTCCCAGGAATCTGCACAAACATGTGATGTGGAACAGAAATTCTGTCCTCTCCTCTCTGGCAGGCTGCTCAGCTGCCTGGGTACGTTTTTTTCCCCCTTCAGCTGGACATTTTTTCATTTAAATTAGGGTTGTAAAAGTTCTGGGAATATATGCAGGCTCTCTGCGTCGGAAACTTTTTCTCCATTGCTTCAAAACTGCTGCAGACCTACATTGCGATGAGAGTTAGTTTGTGGTCTCATTTTATTTATTAGTACAACACTGACCTGGAAGAGAGAAAGTGAGATGGGTTTCTGTAATTCATTACATACTTCACATCCTATTTTAARAAGTTGATAAATTGATCTTTAGATTATTTTGTGTCCCTAATTGACGGTGTCACTCTTGGAGACTGGCTGGCATGTGTGGTACTTTGGGTGTTGCCTCGCTTTTGTGCATGAGATGTGCAGAAGGACAGACCTGTCCATTTCAAACTATAGCTTGTAATAGATGAATTCTCCACTGTACCTGGATAGCTATAGTAACCAACACTGTCTTGTGGTTTCTGTTGGCCAAACATCTTTTAAAGATTATATYTGGAATTATTTTGCTGTTAAAGCTAAAATGACACACTTTCTTCCCATATATGTTTCAGCATTCCCTCTATTTTAGGTCATATGATTCATCTCTGCATTACTGCTTCTGCATTTCCATTGCCTTAATTGGGTCTTTTGGAGGCATTACAGTCTATATGGAATTGGCAAATGCTATTTCTAGCAACATACAGCTTTGTTCCCTCTTCCTTCCTTCCTTCCTTCCTTCCTTCCTTCCTTCCTTCCTTCCTTCCTTCCTTCCTCCCTCCCTCCCTCTCCTCTGCTCTGCTTTCCCTGCTTTCCCCTCCTCACCTTCCTCAGTCCCAGGTGGTCTCTTTCTTGTCTTCACTGCACTACAGCTTTTCAGGGAGTGAGCTGAAGGGTTTCACTCACTCTGCTGCTAAAATATCACTTGTTTTCTTTAGCCATGAGTTAGCTCAGAGGAGAGTCCCCATGACTTTACATGCTKCTTTAAGGTACAGCCAGGTATCTACAAAAACCGTTGGAGGCACAGGATGTCAGGAGGTGTCCTGGACCAGCACATTTGCTGAGTATTTCAGATACTACGTCAGCAGTTATTGCTACTCATTTTTAGCAGCAGGTCCCAGCACACAGAGGGTGACATGATTGCTTTTCTTCCCGCTCTGACCTTTTCCCACCAAGGTGTGCCTTCAGCCACCAAGAACAGCCCTCCACCTGAGTGCGTACCAACACAAGGACAGCAGTTGCTTCTGTGTACAGTGATTAAAAACTGGGCTCAACCTAATTGCATCTCCTTATGTCAGTTGGGTGCAGCTTGTGCGTGTGGAGAAGCCATTGCAAGTGTTGTAGTTAAYCATAGTTTAACAGATTACCGCTTGCCACCTAAGCTGAAAACTCTGTCTGGAAACATGTTTTTAGCCAGTGGTGAACAAAATAAAATGCCACTAGGAATGGTGAACATCAATGTTTAATATTTAAAGATGCCGTCTATGATGCCAAATTGTTAATAGATTTGTGTTCAAAGATGATGTATGCATTTACATTTTAAAGGAAGCATTTGAAAATGAAGTCCTTTGTCATTGCTACTTACACAGAACTCTGTTTGGGATTTTAAAATTCTGATGTTAAAGAGGACTATTACAATCATGTAATACACCTCTGCATGTAAATAGTCCACAAAGCCCTTCATTAACCCTGTACTGAATTTATAGCTTCTGGTAGAGCTTTACCTTTTCTGCTTGCTTGAAAGACTTGAARCTTTGAAAATTATCTCCTCTCCAACAAAAAAAAAAAATAAATTAGGAAAGCAAGGAGCATTTCCTCTGAAAATGTTTTAAGCAAAAAAAGTAATTAATGTTATAGCAAAAAACCTAACAAGTTTCCAGGACTGGAAGCTGTAACTTGAAGAAAGAAGAAAAAGGCAGGGTTATCTTAATGGTGAGGACTATTAACCACTGGAAAAATYTGCTGAGGGTTATGGTGGCTTCCCTGTCATCAAGACCAAGTTGCTGTCTGGAGGTTGTGCCGCAGCCCGTGCTTGTGCCCAGCGCATTCCTGCAGGTGTGGCGGTGTGTCTGGAGCCCGTGGGAAGGCTTCAGCGGGGAACTGGCCCTCACGGGTCTTCTTGAAGCTCTGAATGGGGCAGCCTGAAGGGTAATGTTGAGTGAGCATAGCCAAACTCTTAATTCCTGCTAAGCTGCATACTGATTGTTGTCGCTTGATAGCTGCAGATTTTAGTGAATTAAAGAGATTTGTTTGTGTTTTCTAATCTGCTGAAGTTTCTGGACATCTGTTTAGCTTCAAGTGTGGGCTCGTTGGAACAAAACCTAGGCGAAACTTTGAATTGTGTCACTAACAGATGACCTAAAAATAATAAATTCAGGGCATTCTCTCAAGATATAGCAATCATTTCCTGTTGCCTGGCAATATCTCTGGCACTGAATACAGAACTGGGAATTTATTTTATGATGCTGTGCAGAAAAATTTGTTTACAATTTTCCACTGTGATTCCCCCAAGAGGAAGAACCCATGGCTCATACAGAGAGAGCAAATGTTAATGACACCTTCAATTCATCTTGGCAAATTTATGACCAAGTTTCTGTTCTTCTTTCTATATTTCCACAAATATTTACTGAAAGACAACCTTGTGTTTTCTCAAATTCATCCCACTTATTTTCAGTGGGAATTAGCTTGAACTTGTTCTAAATAGCTTATTATTTAAATTTTAGTTTAAGTACTCTTTTTTAAATAATCCTGTCTTCACATGGCATGCAAAAATCTCTTCCCTTTTCTTCAAGGAGGACTATGAATTTTTCTAATGAATCTCTAGGTGACATTTTATTACCCATACAGTATGCATGATTTGGTTTGAAGGGAACCTCATACACCCACGGTGTCCTATGCTTGATAGAAGAATACGAAGACCCCAATTCCATAGTAGGTTTCAGGCAAGTAAGCTCCTGCGTACCCCCCTGAACAACAGTATTTACCATCACTTTTAGGACTGGGACAGTTTTGTGACTGAATTCAGCCCCCAATAATAAAAAGGACAGCTTAAATGTCTTTGTTCTCCTGGAATATACTGATAAGAGGAGGACAAAAGCCTTCACGGTTTCTTGGGCTGGGTTAAGTTTTTCCTTTGACCTGGGATACACTCAGTGTGTGCCTTCAATCTGCATTTTTTGGGGAATTCATTAATACTGGAAATAGGCTTGTGTGAACTGACTCCATGAAGAAGGTCATGAAATAAATCATGCAAAGCCATTCTGATGACAGCCACGGTGGACCTATTACACATTTAGAAAACAAATGCGTGCTAAAATCAACAGTGTCAAATAGTTTGAGTTTCTTCTCGCTGTTGGTATTTTAACATTTGGTCAATCCCTTTGATAACAGTAAACTGCCAAATCTCCTTTTATGGTAAATTCTATTAGAGTGGATCCTGCTGTTGATGGGAGAGCTAATCGAAATTAGGCTTAGCTGGTGATGAGCTCAACTGAGCGAGTGAGATTTTGTTCTTGTTTTTCTTTTGTTTACATGGTAACTGTCTCTTTCCTTTTCCCATACAAATAAGAGTCATGTAGCATAGCTGAGATGTGCTGCCTTTTATCTGCCAGAAGAAATTGCTAATAATTGAATCACTTTAACACTGAAATTTGGAGGCAAGACTTTTCAATGGAAAAAATATTAATATGCTACAGGATTAACTTTGTGGCATGTCAAGATGACTCTGTTACACCTACCTCCTAAAAATTATGAATTCTTTTGTTCTTATAGGAAAGATGGTGAAGTTGTCCGAATCATCAAAATTCACTCTTCAAATCACAGATTTTTTTGCACCATCTCAATGGTTTTAAACATAATCTCAGCAGCAGCTTCTTTTCATAGTCCAGGAAAATAATTCYGACATCAGACTAATCCTAAGTCAGTCTGTCAAATACTTTTTGAAGAGAATAGATTTTGAACTGATCCTTAAACATGCAAAAACAAAATACATTTCATTTGTTTTCATAGCRGCTAATTACATAATGTGATTTAGCTTGAATGCAGAGAGCTGGAAAGAATAAACAAGTTAATAAGGTGCTATGGGACTTGCTTTTATGGTACGCATGTAAAGACTTGTTAAGGACAGAGGCTTAAACTAAACTGATAGATAAAAGCTTCTAGAGGGTGTTTACAACATCYGACTGAAGCATCCAATGCGCAGGGAGCCATTTCCCTCACTGATTGCACACAGTTGCCGGAGACGGCAGTGCAAGCCACTGCTTCTATTTCTTTTTTTCTCCTTTGTCTCGTCTACCTGTGCCAGAACTGGTCCTTCATTGTCACAGTTGCTTTCTCTATAAATTGTGATGCTTAACGAGTATAATAGTAATGGTTGAAAAATGGGTTTTATAAGATCAAGTTTCAACAGGCTGATGTAGTTCCATCATTTTTAATTTAAATATTAACACTGTTGAATCAAATAGAATTCCTCTTGCAATGGTTGTATCTTCGCATGTATGTGTGTATACACGTATATATGTATGCATGTACCTGTATGTATCTGTTTATATAGACATGTGCGTATGTTTGTGTGTGAATATGAACATATATATATATATAKAAATAAATGTATATAATGGCAAAGACATCATGATAAGAGAAAAACCTGAGCAAAACATTCATCTGTATTTACTATTCAGACTGAYAGAAGTGTAAAAGGGGGAAGACAGAAGAGGACCTAAAAGTAAATTAGATTAAAAAGACCTTTCTGCYTGGATAATCATTAGTGCTGTTTGTAGGAATGCAGAAGAGATTTTCCTAAGYGGACATTGAGTTATGTGCATAACCCTTACAGTCCTCACAAATCTATTTTTAGAAAACCCTGGATTGAAAGTCAGCTCATTTCGTTAGGAACTAGGTAATTGCATAATGTAGGCACATGACTCTTCAGAATTCAGATGTTTGCTTTTAAAAAAAAGAAGCTAGACCTCCCATTTTTGTACTTGGCACAGCAAAAAGCAAGGGAATACCAGTATTGTTGGAATTTGCCTTTGCCTCCTCTTGATCCTCTTGCCTCCCTTGGAGGGTGTTTCAGCAGCATCATAAAGGCAAAAATGTTCTGACTATTCCTCCTTTTCTCTGCCCCAAGGACCAGAGAATTACACAGAGCCCATTTTTCCAGGTCTACATCACCCTTGTGCCCAGTGAAACTCCAGGCAATTTGCTGAGTTTTTGGCTGCTTTCTGCCACTCACTGCAGCTCTTCAGAGTGCAAAACTGCCTCAGCCATGCACTAGGAAGAAATTTAACTCTATCCCGGCCGAAACCAGGACACATGGAAATACTGCTTTAGTTGTGGACCATATGATAAATGCTTTCTTACTGGACCCTTGTTATCATAAAGATATACTTGTTACCATGAGGATACTTTTCTGTGTCCTTCCACAGCATGAGGTTTCCACCTTTCTGGTAAGGAAACGTACTACATCCTAGAGGAAGCATCAAATTCCAGCACTGACATCAGATTTTCTCAGACTGATGATTAAGGGTCTACCCATCTGCTGCTGTTTATAAGCTCTCAGGACTCATCATGTGAACTTTTCCAGTGCCCAAAGTTGTGTTAAGTATTCTTGTCCCTCTTGCTTCTGGAAGTACAAGGTCTATAAAAACCACATCTTTTGCAAGCAGGGAATGACGTTGCCCTTCAATATTTTTCCTCTTAGGTGCATGATTGCTTAGAATCAGGGGCATATAGGCAAAGCATTCATTTATTCTTGTCATCAGCTAAGCTTTTGCTTCCTTAAATCCTTTGCAGCTAAGGCATGGAAGTTTTGTAGACTGTCCCAAAGCCTTTTCTGACTTTGCCAGTGGTCCCTGGTCTGTCCATCCCGTTAGATCTCCGAGAAGCAAAGAACAGTGAACTAAATGAAAATGTGCTAGATGCAATCCTCTTTCATTTGCCTCCCACTTTTTAAGAAGTGCACACACATTCTCGTGTCTCTCATTAAAGTGATGTAACTGATGCGTGTAATTATATCAGCAGTACTACCTTTTTGGGGAGACTGGCGCACCCTTGACTCCCACCTTTCAATGAGAATTTGAGGCATTAGATCAGTTCACGAGCTCTGTCTCTCGAGTACGACAATATTCGGTAGTGTTTAGAAGATGATAGAAATTAATTGCAAAGATGAAGAGTGATGGAATATGCGTGCTGATATTTATAGTTGGCATTTGAATGATAAATGAATGTTAATCATGACAACAATCATGTTCTTATCATCCTTCAGTGGTAGCATTATCATTATTATATCTATAAACTGAAGGCCCTATCATTTTCAGCAGCAAATAACAAAGAAAATATTCCCTGCCCCAGAGCACTTGCAATCCAAATATCACAAAGGACAGGGTTATGTGCCTCCTTAACCAAAGCCAGATGTTTGATTTCAAGGAGGGAATTAAAATCTGCTTTCACTAGGGAATTTTTCTCATGCGGAAGGTCAGCATGGGAGAAAGCACGCAGGAAGTTTCCCTACTGGCATTTGTGCTAATTAAGGGTGCAGAACAGATTCAGTAAATAACCCACTGTTTTCACAAGCCAATAAACATTTTGAAAAGCATCTCCTTTTGAGCTTTAAATATCAACTCTCAATATCTGGCAAAATGTGATTTTTTTTTTTTTTTTTTAGTTAAATAGAGTGAGATAATTTTAGTTGGGGTTTTGTGGTCTGAAAACTGGAAGGAGAGAAAAATCAAGAAAATTATTTTCCTCCTATTTTACAGTGCATGACCACATATTTCTCTTCACCTGAGAATGCCAAAACCTGGTGTGAAGTCTCTTTGCGCTCCAAACGTCGAACTTCCTTGCCAGGCATCTCTCCTTTTGCTTGATTAGGTTTGCGAAAAAGGTGATCAATTGTTTCTTTTATGGATTACCAAGACAGTGATGCAATATGATCTTTATTCCAAACCAAGCATTTAGATTTCGACTTCCCCTTTCAGCACTATGATATCGTAGAGAAAGTGCCAATGTTTATGTCAGCAGTTGATGCTGTTAGGAGGTAGGAATGATTTTCTTTTCCTGAGTACCCAGAGAAGCAGACGGTGCTATCTAACTGAGGCAGGGGCTGTATGTAGGGTAGGGTGTAGAAAGAGCAGCAGTTTTCCTGGCATCAGAAGTGGAAATATCAGTGCTGAGAAACTCTGAGGGATGGAGCATGGTTATTCCCTGGTATAATGTAAAACTCATGCTCTGAGGATAGGGGCTTCCCCCTGGCTGCACAGTCCTGCTAAGTGTGCCCCCGTGCAAGAGACCTGTGAGCTAATGTTAGACTTCTACTCTTCCATTACTTAATTCCCAGGTACTGATGGAATAAATCATGCTAGCATGCTGGAAAACACTGTGCAAGCTGGAGCTTTGCTGTCCTCTGTTTAAGTGAAAGCTTGAACTCAACAGATGCTTCAGATGACAGAAGTTGCTTGGTGGGCGAACCCATGGTGAATGTATACGTGTCAAAATGCAGAGTCAGAGCAGAATGCTAATAGCCTCCTGCTGAGTAATTCAGAGGGCCGTTTAGCCCTGTAGTGCCTTCTGGGCGAGTCTGAATGTTTGTTCAGACTTGGCTTGGTTCTGACAGAAACCTGGTGCAGGGGTTCTTAAAAGTAGTTTGTAATCTTTATTTGGGGCAAGGGTATGAGCAAGGGCATGGAAAACCCATAGATCCTTAATCACACTGATGATTTAGTATCAATCTCAAAACAGAAATAATTTCAAAGCAACAGCTACACTTGACAGCACGCCAGGATTTTCTTTAAAAAAAGAAAAGACAAGAAAAAAGAAAAGCATTTCCTCACAGGATGCAGTGAGATCTCTGAAACTACCGGTGAATTTTCTGTTTTTTCAGATTCCCTCAGAGACACAGATTTGGGTTCATAGCTTTCTGGTCATTATATTTTGGCACAAAGATTAAATCTCTTATTCTTTTTCTTGCAGCCCAAGCTTCCCTTTACCCCAGACTTCCACTCCATATTGTTTTTAATCATTTGGTGTTTTTCTGCCTGTTTAAAAAGCTCCCTGCCTCCTTTGTACTTAGTAATCCAGTGTGCATCTGGGTTGATCACAATTACAGGTATTAACAGGGAAAAAAAAAGAAATCATACACTTCCCCAAAACAACTTACTGCATTCCTTCTTCTAAACAAATCTATTCAAGTGTTGGTACCTTCTAACCAGGTTAAAATATGCTGTTTTTTTGCAAACCTTTCCTGAAGTCCTTACTGAGTATTCACACAGTAGAAGTGGGGTGCCATAACTTGCCCTGTCTGTATAGTAGGTTCCATTAGTCCAGTGTTTCTGCCTTGAAAGATTCCTCTTCCTTCATGGGCTTCTCCACTTTTAATTGAGCTGGCTCAGGAGCCACGGAAACAGTTTTCCTTTAGGTCCTTCAAAATGAGAAGCTTCCTGTAAGCATTTAAATCTAATGCATCAATAAAAGATTGTGTACAAATTGTGAAACATTTTCTGGGGTTTGGACTATAGATTAGCTTCTGCAACAATTTAGAAAAATCTCTCATCAGAAGCATGTACTTGGGTCTGTGTTTATAGCTCTGTATCTCTTAGCTGGAAATAAGGGCCAAATCTTATGTTGACTAGCAGCGAAAGCAGGTTGTATATTTTGGCTGGTTTATTTTATGCTTCAAACCTGCTTAAAAGAGGCAGATTTTGCATGTGTGTGCAAGAGATGGATTTATAAAAAGGGAATTGCCAGTTGAATGCACAGTCCCCTTTCCTTTTATCCGTATCCTGGCTGTATGTCGGATGGGTTTAGGAGCGGTAAGAAATGGGAAGTCATCCTTGTTACAAGGGGAGCAGCAGGTGCCTTCAGTAAAAAATGGGTTGCAGGCAGCGGCACTGGCACAAACCATTGAAGCCTGGCCACATCCGTGGGCTGGTCACTGGTGTCTGCAAGATGTTGCCATCCTTGAGCCCTGTGGCACCGGGTCAGCAAGGAAGCGCGAAGTCGGTGTCGGCGCTGTGTTCCTGGCCCTTTGCTGCAGGGAGCCGATGGTCCAGCCAGCGAGACAGAGTGAGGAGGGGCTCTGGTCCCATCACCAAGTGCTGATACAGGCCACGCATGACACTCTTTGCTGAATAGGACCACGTGGACTTGGCCCTTGTACCCCATGGAGGATGCTGAGCAGGAGATCCTCTGACTTTTCTTCCAAGTAAGCCTTCGTAGCAAAGGCAATACCCGCTGCCCAGACTGCTTTCTTTCCAAAACGCCTGTTTTTTAGAGTTATAAACAAGAAGCACACTACAAAATGTCTTAGATGGGACTTAATTCCCTGCAGCACTGCTAAATCATGTGTGAGGTGTGATCAGGTCTCATCTGGTCCCAAACTTGGCATTGGGAATGGGACCAGGCCATCAAAGCACTGGAGCAAACAAGAGCTGCTCTGTGTTGAGATTGCACAACCAGCGCTCAATCGGAGGAGCAAGGCCAGGCAGAGGTTCAGCATGACCTCCGCCTGACTCATATTTTTTCCTCCTGTTACCAATAAGAACTTTTTCCTCATGAGTCACTTTAAAACAGTTTGTGCGTGTTCAGGGAAAAAACAAAACCCAAAGATTTTCCTGAGGAACAGTTTGTTGATGAGACAGAACAAATCACAGTCAAGGACTGTTCTGCCTGCACAGTTGAGATAGTTAACTCTTAGGGCTTTAAGTGAATGTTTTTTTACTGTAATTTGTGCATGTCCCTTCATCTTTAATGCATTTTTCTGTGAAACACATCAGCGAAATAAGCAAGTGTTACTATTCCACTTCTTGGGTATGAAGCTCAGGGAAACAAGGACCATTTCAAAAAATTGCCAGTTTAGCTGTTGTCCATCCTAACATAGGCCTAGCACATGCTGGCAAAACAGTGCTTTTTCTATTCTACTTTTTTCTCAGGTAACATAAGCGAAAGCATATTTATAGTATTGTAGCCATGGCTTTCACAAGGTCTGAAATACTGGGCTTTCTGCCACCCCCATGACTTCATTGCAGTGGCAAATTTGACCGGTGTGACTTGCTCATGGCTGCACAAGAGGTCCATGGCAGGGGCAGGGAATTCAAGTCCCTGAAATTGTGGACCAGAGTTTTAACTCAGAGCTGTGTAGTTAAAGTTTCTGAGAAGATCAGTCCTCTGTAGGGAATAGACATTAAGGTGCCCATTATATGTATTGATTTTCAGAAGCTGGAATAAATTTGTATCCTGATGGAAGGARTGATTTATTTTATTTTGTCTTTAACTGCAAAAAGGTTACTTCTGGCTAAGTCAGCCTGTTCCTCTCTTTTAACACCTTTTGGCCTTGCTGACTGATTTAAGCCAGTTTCGACAGATCAGCTGCAGGCTCAAAGGCAATTAAGTTCCTGCAGGCTTCACAAAGATCGGGAGTGGAGAAGAGGAAAGAAACCTTAGCAATGCCCCACTAAGGGAAAGACTGTGGTTTGAGCTCAACCCTTACCAAACATCTGAAATGTCACAGCAAGGGCAGTTTTTAAGACTGCCCTGATGATGAGACAAATTCACATGGGAGTCACAGGCACCAGGGAACGCAATCGTGGGGCAGAAATCAGATGGAAATCAGGTCCATCTGAACTTCTTGTCGCTTTCATTGGCAGCTAGCGACACGGTTTCACCTGCGTGTTCCTGACCTGGCTCAGCTTATTTCCACTGTGAGATCCTCAGGACTGCTGGCACCTCCATCCATTCCCACAGACTGCTGTGGCCATAGTCTGGGCTTTCTCAGACTGACAGGCTGTAATCAGATTGAAATGGTGGGAGTCTGGAAGAGGTGTCTGGGAGAAATTTACTGACAGCTGATTTTGAGAGGTCAGGTTAAATGATTTAATGGTTCTCAAGCTTTAGGTCCTATACATCTACGGGAAGGCGTGCTGGCTTCTGGAGCACAGAACAGCTTTTGTTAGATTCCTGTGGGGCCCAAATGCATAGTCCTGTTTCCTGCATGCAGAGCAGTCTGTCTTGAAACACCATGACCATTTTGAGCATCTGAAATGGTGATTACTTCATAGACAAAATAATGCAAAGCAAAAAGAAATGTTCCAGCAACTGACCTTTCTGTGTCAAACTCCTAGGCTAAAGAAGATCAGGATCTTCTAAGTGACTAATTAAGTCAAAAGTGAATCCGTCTAAAGAAATAAATGCCTAAAAAATATGATGAGAAGGCCTGCTGTCAGCCACAATATTCCAATTACTGATAGTACAGTCTAGGAGAGTCAAATTCCATCTCTAAAAATCTGCTTCTTGATCCTGTAAAATTATCCATGGATGGATTTTGACATGGCTTTTATTGACACAGCCCTTCTTTGTATAAACTGCATACTTTAGATCAATTCAGACATTACGAATGTAACTGCAGAAAATATAAACAACAGAGCCAGGAGAGCTGATCAGCTCCAGATGGCTGGGCCAGGCGGACTGTGAGGAGCTCCTTCCAGAGTGCACTCCAGCTCACCACCAGCACCACACAGCCAGGGCTTTTATTCCACTCAACATCTCCTTCTCCRTTCCTCTCCGTTGACCTTCCTCACCAGGAAAGCAAAATGAGCAAATCTTGCACTGGGGTCCTAAGATAACACCTAATTGAAAGGAATGATAGATAAAAGACCAAAACTTTACCCATGAAATATACCAATGGTTACTGAAAATATAATTTTATGTAATCAGTCACGCATGTACAGGTGGTGAGTTTTCCAAAATGATTGATGACTCTATCTAGTTTCCCTGCAGGAGACTCTGTATGGACATGTGCTGAGTAAACTCAACTCATTACATCAACTGCAATAATATGAAGAAAGAGCACACGCTACTGCCTGGGCATCATCTTAAACTTCCTGCAGTTAATGCAGTGTAAGAATGTGTCTGGAAGGTGTGAAAGTGGTTGTACAGGACATAGGATGCATGCTTAATTGCCTGAGTGGTCTCTTCCAATATCTGCATTGCTAAAAAGCTAAGTTGCTGTGTGCCTAAATGCTTGTAACACTGAAGAAATAATGCAGGTATGAATCAGAACCTCAAAGAATTTGCAAATTACAAGGTAAATCCTGAAATACACATGACTTTTGTATCTATTTCTTATTTAGGTTAAACACCCACTGACTTTACTTACAGTTTTGATGGAAAAGGGGGTTCTGCATATTCTGTATTTAGGAACCGTTTCATTCACTACTACAATAAAATTGCAACTCACTGTTAGTTGCCTCACCCTGAACATAAGCCTGCTCCAGCTGCCAGCTATAAGATTGAGCTGTATGTTTTTTAATAGTCCTAAAGATGAGCATGTATACTTAAGTCTTTTAAAACAGGGATGTTAGTCCTTTACTGCAATTTGGAGAATCATACTTCAGTTATAGAGGTCCTCAGTGGTGAAGATGGTGACATTTGTTTTATAGCTAACTCTGGAAAGCAGCAGCTGTTTAAGACACATGCAATTTAGCAATTTAGGATTGTAAGTGGGGGGCCCCAAATGCACTCCAGTTCAGATGCCAGTCTGGAATTACCTGTATTTGAATTTGGCCAGGACATACATTTCTTGCAGAAGGTGCCAAGTCATTTCTTGAAGGGCTAAAGATCTTTTTTGTGAGTGCTAGCTGAAAAATTTCAATCAAGATATTTTTTCCAGAAAATTTAGATTGCTGAAAAAAAAATATAGACCACGAAGAGAAATGTTTCTATTTGCAAATTGAACTTCACRGACTCAAGTCCTCTTTTTTTTATTTTATTTATTAGTGGGGTTTTTAAGTCAGATGGCATCCTCTGTACAGCCTACAGCCAGGGTCTGCCTGTTGCCTCCATGTGCTGGCAGGAGGTGTAAATGGTGCACCTGGGGGATACAGCCTGACTAGACATCCTGGTGTGTGCGGGAGAAGGGGTGCTAAGGTACACATTCTCCTTAGACATAGCAGAAATATTTCCAAACCAAAATGTATTTTGGCTTTTCTTTTTTTTTAGTTGAAATGTTCTCTTCTACACATTTTCCCATTTTTTGCAAAAACATTTTTCAATTGAAGTTTGGGCAAGCCTTTATTTTCCTTTTTTTCTTCTTCTTCTTTTTTTTTTTCTTTTTTTTTTCTTCCTGATAAGCTTGGTATTTTATTTTCCAAGCCAGAAAAACAGCTCACAAGTGCCTCGACACTACATGGAGCCCTGGCTCTGCCYTCCAGCAGAGGATCTGAACCATCCAGCAACTCCCCTGTTGGCCCCGCATGTTCTCCAGGGCCCCAGCTCTCCTACCTTGTGAGTGCTAACACGGCGATTGCCCAACAGTGTTTTACAGAAGCGATATTACTGATATTCTGAACATACACAAATGAGAGAGTTTGTGGTTCCGGCTCCCTTACATCTGGCTCTTTCATCCACATGAAACTGTCTACAATACTGTAAGATGTATTTAAGTGCTGGTCTGAACCTACTGCCTTAGCTGCAAGAACTGTACCTGTGATTTTCCATACTTCAGTGTCAGCTTCTCATAAAATATCATACTGTGTTTACTCCTTTTCTTTACGTGAGCCAAGTGATACTGCACTGAAGTTATTGTCCCGCATTGTAAAACTGCAGGCACATCTATCTTGGGAACATGCCTTCATGATTTACACAATGAAAAGAAAGGGATTTTGGTTTGTCAAATCTCCTGATTCATGGCTTGCCTAATAACGTTCTTGTTTGCCTAGCATCGCTGTGGTTTATGTGATGCTGAAATTGCAATGAAATGAGGAGCACAATGAGAGCAGCTAGTGAAACAGTTTAAACCATTGACAGGAAAAACCATTGACATAGACATTTGCTTTTTCTCTTGGTTTGTTTGCAAAGTACAGAATTAAAGACTGAAAAAATAGTATCACCTGATGTGTGGACAGAAACGAAATTCAAGATGCCTATACCTGACATTTGAGGTATGTAAATCTGGCTCCTAGCTGTCAGGTATTCAAGGTGCAAGAGGGAATAAGTGCTCAGAAGGATAAACATGGACTAAATCAGCAATTTTGAATTGCCTTTTTCTCCAAATGAGGCTGGGAGGGGGGCCAAGCTGAGCAGGTAGAAGAGACAGGTTCCCCAGGGAGAATGTGAAGGAGAGAGAACTGGCAAAATTCCCACTGGAGCCTCTTTGTTTCTGTTGCCAGGAGTTATCACCCACCTGCAAAAGGTAAAAAAAAGAGAGCACTTTTTCCCTAATCCAAAAGCCTTCATGTAAGGACGAGCGAGCTCTACCGCCTTGGAAACGAAGCAATAAGAAGGGCTTATCCAGGAYGGGCGATATAATGGCCAGGATCACTCTTATTTCTGTTCTCATCTTCTGGGCAGCCACGCGGCAGGGAGGGGGAAATGAAATTACAGGTGAGTGATACAAACCTGGTCAGAGGACCACGGCTGTTATGTAGGACAGCTTAGTTTGGATGTGGGATACCTCTTTATTTGAAATAAACTGGCCGAGGTGGCCACTTTCCAGAGAACTGGCAATGTCTCGGCAACCATTTGAGAATCCTCTGCTGATATTAAACAAAGAGAATCTAACCAAGCCAAAATACAACCTTTGTCCCCAACTCTTCATCCCCAGGCAAAAGCCTTGTAATTTCCTTTGTGCCAGAAAWGAATGAGTAGGATTGCTGCTTTGTGTTCAGTAAAATTTTTATGAAAATTTTCTTTAAAATAAATTTTTGGAGGAAATTATGTAGTAATGTACGTGGCAAATTCCTAGAGATGCATAAAATGACGCTGTAGAAGACAGGTTTAATTTTCATCTATGGTATGGGCTGTAATTTGGAAAAACCTAACCCAATTGCTAGGTTGTAACTGTGAAATTAAATCCTAATTTGCTTTTAATTTCTGGTTTGATTTATTTAGATGAGAAAAGATAGTGATTTTTGGCTGCTTTTTGTTGCATTTTTTTACTTAAGTGGTTTTGCAAGTCTCAGTTACAATACAAACCGTATTTCTTAAAGCCTTGCAGACTTTTCTGTTATTCTGTCGAAGTCACAGCTGAAAAAGAGGTTTCTACAGATTGGGGGTCAGCAGAACCCCCATTCTAATACCATTTAAAGTCAATGGTGTTGACTTTAAAAACAGTTTGGAATACCCAGAAGAATTGAGCCATTAATCCATTTTTCTTCATGTTTCGGAGCCTTCGCCTTTTAAGGCTGAGTTTGAACCTACACTCTGTGAACCTGTTCCAAAAGATTACTTTTAAGGTTACGTCAAGACAAGAAAGGGGCKTGTCTTTGGCTCTTGCTGTTCTCCAGGGAGAAAAGATTTTGCAGATCCCAGCTCACAGTGGCTTTTCTGGCACTTGAGCAGTGAAGTTTCCAGAATTGCAGCTAAGTCTATGGCATAAATGCTATCAAGCATTTCTTATGGCTGATTTTTTGTTCATGCTCTCAGTTCTGATCTGGGTTTGACCTTGAGTTATAAGCAGCCTCCTCCCACACAGACTTTCCTTTCAGCCTTTCCTCTCAGGATTTGTTTCTATTAATAAAGTATTTGCTTTAATTGTTTCTGCTCTTGCTTAACATAACAAAATTTAAACTTCCCTGACAGTGCTGAAAGCTRGTGGTTGCTAAGATAAAAACCTAAAGTCCAGAGATGATAGGCGTAACGTAGCCCTACTAATGTCAGGTGACTGCCTTCTCCTGCTTTGCGATTGACTTCAGCTTTGTGTTGCTGGAAACAACAGCCAGTGCATTTTAATTCCATTTGATAGTGCCATAATCTCATAGATGGGGGAAATGAGAACAAAAAGCCAATTTGCTAAAAAGCCCAAATTGATCTAAGCCACATTGCTTAGCAGGAAACTGCTGTCAGCAAATAATTGAACTTTGTGAGTGTCAAAGCTTGTTTTAAACTGTATGTAAGTGATGGATGGTGGTAAGGCTGGTGGTGCTGCACCTTTCCCTGTTACCTTCGGTCTAACCTCTTCCAGCGAGGGTATCTTTTTGTACCACGATAGCCATATCTCAAACCTTCTCTTTTGACTTTGGCAGCCTCGTTCTATACCTAGTATCAATGTTTAAGTATGAAATATGATTTCATATCTGCTCTGACAGCTGTAGCTTCTAATTATAAACTGTGTCTAATTCTATACCATTTTATTCTCAGTTTCATACCTGTATTTATGTTGCACATTGCTGTAGAGCCTAAGCCAGCTCAGCTGACTCTGGAATTTTTAGCTTTCCAGTGCTATGTCCTTGCTGCAGTTGCAGCTCTGCATGCACAACACGATCTTCAATGCTCTCCGTACTCGGTTGTTTTCTTCCAATGTCTGCTTTGCTTTAGCCATGCTAATATGTGAGCTCTGGAGAAATGGAGGGATCATAGTGACAAGGAACAAGGCTGAGCTCTTCTTCCTTACCTGCCCTACCCCCCTCTAACATAATTTTATACTGTAACAGTATGATTCCTTAGTGCAATAGCTTCTTTTTCTCGTTTGCATAAAACAAGATATGTTCTGCTCCTCCCACCTTCCCTGATCACCAATAGATGTTTTGTGCACTTTCTCCAGAGAGAGGTTAGACCTAAAATGATTTAGGTACTCTTTCCATCCCACTTTCGGTATTTAGCCATTGAGGTCCCAACTAATGAAAAAAAAAAAGCTGAAACAAGAGGGTTTTTTTTCCCATGCCTACATGTCTAGAAGCATTTGCTGGGGTAGGTATTCTTGGAGCACTCCTAACATGTGGCAAGGGAATGCTTTACAAAATGCAATGACAGCTACCTGTTTCTTGTAAGGCACTTGTGCCTTATGTGAAGAGGTAATCGATCAAGTGCATTGGATAAAAAGCAGCCCTTGATCTCTGATTTCTGCTCCAGAACCCACATTTGTTCTCTTTTCCCCTCCCAGAGGGGTGTCCTAAATTTAACCAGGGGAGGGAGGCCACCTTACCTTCTTTGGCTCACTTCACCTTCAGTTCCCTCCTGCACAGCGACCTATGTGCCATGGCTGGGTATGGGCTTTCATAGTCCTGGTCCGACGTCTACCCCAGCCATTGGGGTCCTCTCCTGGGTCAGGCAGGGGATGGGTTTCAGCCCCTCAGCTTGAGACAGGCTGGGTCTGTCCCTCATGCCCCTCATGACCATCTCCTTTCACTCTCTTCTTAAGGACAAAGAACARCCCTGGTGCTTTTTAGTGATGTGAAGAACTTTCAGCTGCTGTCTTTGGAGCTAGCTTCAGGGACTGGACACAGAGGTGCCCTGCTTGAGGCTGGGGAGGAAGCAGGGAGTGGGATTTCCAGATATGCTCTTATTCTTGATATTTTCCTGCTGACCTGCTCTAAGCAGCAGCACAGGGCTCCCTGGAGCCTGCTGGGTGGTCACTTGCTCTCACACGCACCCTCTGTAGCACGCCCCGGCATCAAACTCTGCCTTTTGCTGCAGGATGAAGGCACAGATGGGTTAGGCAGAGCAGGGCTGGATTCCCAGGGGYCCAATGCTCTCCCTGGGTCTGGTCAGCCATGAGTTAGTTATAGTCGAGAGGGAAGGCTGGGGGTGGTCCATGRTCAGTCCCAGCTGCCCTCTGCTTCCTTCTGCTCTTCCAAAGTGCCCTTGTCTGCAGRGAGGTGTCTGTGCCTCCGTTTGGGACTGCACCAAGCAAATCCGTTTTTCTTCATGGCCTTTTGAATACCTAAAGCAGGGGATATCTTTCAGGCTGGTCTTACTTGAGCAGTTCCTAGGATTAGGGCTGGAGGAAGACCTTCTGGGTGATTTGGTTGAGCCAGCTTGAGGGACGTATTGTGGCCTATGCTTTCTTCTGGACTGTCCTTGCACTACAAATGGATTGTCCTGTTCAAAGCCCTTTTACCAGTCCTGTTCAAATTGCACAGATATCTTTTATTTAGCTGGAAAGCTAAACATGATAAAAGCACATCATTCCTAAGAACCTGACTTTTTTTTCTTGAATTGTTTTTACATGTTTCATCTTTTCAGCCAGGAAGTGAGCTGTACAAATAAGATAAGCTGTAAATATTTTAATTGTATGCTTGTTGTGTATACTATGTTAGCTTCAGTCTGTCTGTTGACTGGCCCTGGTCCCCTCAGAGGTCTCAGAAATAACAATGCTGCCATACTTGAATCCCTGCAGCTAATTCATATTTATCCTTATTAAAGTTTATTTTCCTTTATCTAAAGGATGATATAGGCATTTTAATTCTATCTCATCTATTTCCCAAATGGGACACAGGGTGACTCAGCCCCTCCGGCTTCTATAACATCTCATTAGGAGACAGCCTGTGACATGATTGTAGGTTGCTTACTGCTAATTCTTAAACTCCATCTGGTTTTGTTGCTGTTGTTGTTGTTGTTTGGRTTTCTTTGTGGTGTGTTTTTTTTTTCCTGCTCCTGCTCAAGTATTCCAGTTTCAGGTAAAGCATGTAACAAGTTTGCTCCTCATCATGACTGTTTTCAGAACTCCAGAAACCGAGTCCCATTCCCAGACCTGTGTGAAATTATGTAGTCAATGAATTTATTACTGACTTTGTTTATACTGAAGTCAGTGAACCACAGCAGCTCTCAAAGGGCCTGGTCTGATATGGTCTGCTACAAATGCAGATAGGCAACATGGGAGCTCCAGGAATACCTTTTGTGTCAGATACCTGAAAGTCCTTCCCAATGATGCATGAGTACCCAGTTTTAGCCTAAGGCAATGTCTGAAGGATGTCTTATWCCAGACATCTGCTGTGACTCATCTGCCCATGAGTTCCTCGCCCTTCATTCCCTTTATTGTCAGCGGAGAAAGACAAATACTTTGGCAGTGTGAGCCTGGAGCGAACATCTAAAGTACTTGGATGACTCTGCCCTGGAAGTGCCTATTCTTCTTTGCTGTTAATTTCTATTAGCGTATATTAATTTCCTTTGTATTTACTTGAGTTAAATTGCACTTTTTCTGCTTTGCGCCTGAAGGCACTGAGAGCTCTGAATTTTCTGCCAATCTGCATCCTTCTATGACTGAAGTGATGCCTATGACAAGCAGTCACTATTAATTCTTTCTTCTGTCCGTTTTCTGAAGTGATGTTCYTCCTAATATCAGCCTTCCTGGAAATCATTCATCTGTGTTGTTTCTGTCACTGCTTTCTCATAACAGTATTTTTAACTAGATACTGCAGGGAACTTATGCTCTGGGGTGACAAATTAGTGCTGATCCCTTTCTTTCCTGKTTTTTTCTCTTCCTCCCTAGAAAAAGGCCTCTCTTTGCTAGGGTACCATCTGTGCAACTATAGCCTGACCAAAAATGTGTTTAAAATGGTTGCCTACCAAAAGTCCTATGAGAAAAGCACTTCCTGTGGAGGATGGATACCATGGATGGTGTGTCCCCGGACGTACTATAAAACACAGTATCATACAGTTGAAGTCCCTGAAACCATCACTCTTACAGATTGCTGTGAAGGATATGAGCAAGTTGGACTCTACTGCTCTTTAGGTAAGTTTTAGTCAGATTAATAGTTGAAATAAATGTCTGATGGAAGAGGATTCTCTTAAACTGAGACATGTAAAGGCTTAATTCAGTCCTGAGCAATAGGTTCCTCTTCACTGACATCAGTGAGTCTCCAAAAATCTACAGTAAACTTGGTCACATGGTAAGAAGTAGACATGAAAGACTAATGCTCCTGATTCTTGCTCTTTGCCACTCCTAGTCACAAATTCACTAAAGTTCCAGGTGAGCATGAAGAAGGCACCTGCTTGTTACCCCTACAAGGGCTTATTACTTGTCCTGGTTCAGGCCAATATCTGTGGCGAAGTGCAATAACTCACGTAGCCTTGCCTGGTGCTGTGTCTGCTCTGAGTGTGCTTGCATTTACAATAGGAGCTTTCTTCTCAAAAGTAATTCAGGATGCACTAGGATAACATCTCCTTTGATTTGGAGCAGGGTCAGTTGCCAGGATGCAAACCCAGTTTTGGTGTTAATTTAAAACAACCTGTGGCCTCAGGACAAGTTRGTACCAACTGCTTTCCAGTCAAAACTACGTTAGGGCCCATTTTCTCAGGGCTTCCTTGGTTACCTAGGGCTATGTTGGAGGACTGGAAACTGGTGAACCTTTTGGTGGATCTGATCTAACTTCTGAATTTTAACAAGACTCTACTTGGGAAGACTTAATCATTTTTGACTCAAGATGGAAGCTTTTTCCCCTTCCCACATCAGGGCTACCAGTTGTCAAAAAGAAATTGCTAATTTTTAGCAGAACCCGAGTCGTAGGTGGAAGGGATTCCTTGGGGAAAAGGAACATTTTTTTTTTAATGGATAAAGCCACATGCTTTTAAGCTGAACAGGCATCTTGGATTATCTAGGCCAGCATTGAACTGTTCCAGCATCCAGAAAAGTTCTGCAGGACATAATTTTGTCTCCTGTTTCCAGTATGACATTGCATTTTCTCTGTTTCCCCTTTTCAAGTTATCGTCCTGGGAATTTACATAGTCTCAACACTGTAACAAAAAATTGAAAAGAAAAGGTCCTATTGCAGCCCTGGTCCTCACTTTGGGTCATAAGACTTGGGTGACTCAGTTCTATGGGAATGTCCCCGAACCTGCTCCTGCATTGGATCATATAACGTGACATGAGAGAGTATGAGCCATGTGTCTTGTCATGGGATCTATAAAGAACAATGTGTTCATCMTACTTTTAAGTTGCTTCAGAGCATTGGAAAATGAACCTCCAAACAATTTTTGTGAGGTATTTTCTCAACAGTTACTAGTAGAATATTGTGTCTAGCAGGAAAATTCCTTTAACAGAAAGACGGGAACACCGAAGTGTTCGTTGTGTTTTACTTGTTCTTAAAATTATTTTCTAGAGAAGAGGAATGAAAGCATAATTAGATACACATCATCCCTCATTTATTGTATCCTGCAATTGTTTGGCTCTGTGGCTGTTGTGGAGTGTCAGCCGGGGCAAAATTTGACCTGCAGGTTACAGTATGTCCAGGCAGTCTTCTCAGACTGGCAATGGGCCCGCTGTTATCATATGCATTTTCCAAGCAGCAGTTCCATGCTGGGGAAAATCTCCAGGAGATCTAATTAGTGTTGAATAGTCACTTCAGTAAGGTCTTTTTGATATACATGCATGTGCATACATGTGTGCACATATGTATCAAATGACAAGGCTGAGAAGCAATTGGAGAAAATTGCTTTTTAGTTCTGTAGTAGAAGGAAATAGCTGTACCAGCTAAATGTTGAAGAGTCATTAGCTAGTTATGGTTGTCTCTATTTGCACAAGAAACTCTATGAGTGACCAGGATTTTCAAGATGTTTCAGAACTTCTGAAAATCAAGACCATCTTCTTGGGTGGAAAAAAAGACATCCTGGTAACACTTTAAATATTTTTTCCCAGTATAATTCTATGCCTTTTAAAAGCCTCTCTAGGGATATTTTAGGCTTGAAAGCTGTTGATGAGTTTATTTCATCTAACATTAACAAATCTGTAAATCTCTTGTAAAGCTTAGCTGCAGAATTTCCACTCTGCCCTTGCCACATTGTTGATGGGCACTCTGGGCAAGATTGTCCATGAAATACTGTGGTCACCTTGACTCTTTTTCCTGTCAAAGTTAATTTGGGAATATCTTAATCCATAAAAGGATTTGTATGGCTTCTATGTGACTTCTGTGTTTATATTATTCCGGTATCTTGGCTTTTCAGGGCATTAGTCATAATTCTGTGAATGGTAATGCACTGTCTAGACACAGTCTTAAATAAATGATGAAAAGAGAAACTGGAACTGCTGAAATTACTGCACAGCATGCTGTTGAACTACTGTTATTTTCTTCTTGACGTTATCCATGCTGGCATTCTCTCCATACTACTAGGAGCGGAAAGATCTCCATGACCTGTCACGGTAACCTGCTCCTGGCCATTCCCCACCTTTTCTTCCTAGAAGGAAACATTTACCCCTGCCTGGGATATGGCAGGCCCCACTTTTCTGATTTTTTTACTGTTGGGGAAAAAATGTCTATATCATTAGTCAACTTGCTCTGGTAGTTCTTACTAGTTGGCCATCAATCCATTAGGATAGTATTACACACGCACATACAAACGACTTCAACTTAAATAAAAATTGCAAAGTTAAGTATCTAAAAGTTGTGCAGTGCTAGAATTAATTATAAAGGTAGAATTAAATGAAAACAATCTTTGTGTCCTCTCTTTGTGCCTATGCATGCAGATTAGTAAACTCTTTTAATTACCTGATCCCACACTGCCTTGCCCCAGGGACCATGTTTCCAAGTGGTTCTCAGGGACGATGGAGCCCCTCTAAGGAGCTTCCCAGCAGCGCGTCATCCTGGACTCCACGTTTGGTGCATGGTTCAGTGCTCTGATGAGCCTCTCTCTGAACTTAGAATTATTTATCACCTCTTGAGGTGAATCCTGGGGCGATTCACAGACAGCAATTTGTCTTCACGAAGCCTGCRGGAAGGGAGGGAGGTTCTCTGTCTTTCACAGCTGGGCAACTGAGCTGCAGAGAGGCTGAGATCAAACCATTTTGTGTGCCAACTCTGAGACACCTAGGGTGCGGTTTTAATTTTTTTTTTAATTGATTTTGATTTTCAGAGTGCTTAGCGCTGCCTTTAACAACTTGTGTGGTTGGAGTGCAGAGCCTCATCTCCTCGATGGTGACTGTGAGCAGTTTCCTGATTGCTAAGCAGGTCCCAGGGCTGCAGGTCAGGTTCCTGGACCTGCGAAGCCCACGGTTCTGAAAGGTTGTTACAAGTGTGTTCTACGAGACTTTCCCAGCATCTTACAGGAATTTCTTTTAGGCAAAGGCAGAGTCCAATTCTCCAGGGTAATTTCCAGCTGCTTGAATCAATGGTATGGTTACTTCTCCTGGTGACTGGTTTGCTGCCCACCTTCCACCTTACTGCATAAGATGAAACCAGAGAGCTTCCTTATCTGTCATCTAACCCTGCTTGATCCCCAGCCAGGGAGCAAAAGAGTGCATCAGCATGTGATGAAGGCTGGTTTTTAAGCATACGTGTACAAAAATACACTGATATAAGAAGGCCCAGACAACCTTAATCCTGGAGGTTCTTAACTTGAGAGCAYTTAATTTGCAATGTTAAGGCCACACTTTAATTAGGGTATGCTTTGTGTGCATAACTTCCTAAGATTTTCAGAAAAACAACTGTAAAGTAAAAACCCCTTCATTTTAGGTGCCCAGGTAGCTCCTCAGCGGGKCTGGGACCTTTCAGAGCCTGCGTGCAGATGTTTGCATAATGGGTCTAACCAGAGCAGCRGGAAGCTGCGGCACGGCTGTGTCCCCTCCTTGGATTGTCACCAGAAAGGCATGGGACAGCAGTGTCACCAGGGTCATGTGAGCAGCATTACAGCATCCCCCCAGGGTGAGAAGTGGGGGGGATCTCACCCAGAAGCAGGTATCTCTGGCTGCCCTGCAGTTTGGGTCCCTTGTGTGCCCCCAGCAGCCACAGAAATGGGATTACTGGTGTCGGAGGGTACGTCCCTGCCAATTCTCCGTGGTGTCTGCTTATGGGCCTCCTGTCTGGGAATTTTCTTGTCCCTTTTTGAGCCCACCGAAGCTGTCAGCCTCTGCACCCTCCTGGGCTGACACACTGCAAAAGTTCACTCCCCTTTGGGTAAAGAAGTGTATACTTTTACCCATTTTATTGTGGGCTCTGGTGAATATCAGTTCTGCTTTCACCTTACTTCCCGCCTTTGGGATTTTGTAAACCTTGATCACATCCCTCTCAGCCTTCTCTCACAGCAAAAAGTCTTTTATAGTAGTTTGATCTTGCAAGTTATCATCTGCTCCATTCAGTTACTCAACCTGTGCCTTTCCCGACCATATTAGAATCATAGAATCATAGATTCATAGATCATCAAGTCCAACTGTTAATCTAACACTGCTGAGTCCCACTAAACCATGTCCCTAAGCGCCATGTCTATATGTCTTTTAAATATCTCCAGGGATGGTGACTCAACCACTTCCCTGGGCAGCCTGTTCCAATGCTTGACAACCTTTTCGGAGCAGAAATTTTTCCTAATATCCAATATTACCCTCCCCTGCTGCAACCTGAG
>JASVER010000012.1:0-77046 GCA_030449065.1 Oceanodroma leucorhoa | reverse complement strand
GCACCCCCAGGTCCTTTTCCGCCGGGCAGCTTTCCAGCCACTCTTCCCCAAGCCTGTAGCGTTGCCTGGGGTTGTTGTGACCCAAGTGCAGGATCCAGCACTTGGCCTTGTTGAACCTCATGCAATTGGCCTCGGCCCATCGATCCAGCCTGTCCAGATCCCTCTGCAGAGCCTTCCTGCCCTCGAGCAGATCAACACTCCTGCCCAACTTGGTGCCATCTGCAAACTTACTGAAGGTGCACTTGACCCCCTTGTCCAGATCATTGATAAAGATATTAAACAAGACTGGCCCCAGTACTGAGCCCTGGGGAACACTGCTTGTGACCGGCTGCCAACTGGATTTAACTTGGTTCACCAYAACTCTTTGGGCCCAGCCATCCAGCCAGTTTTTCACCCAGCGAAGGGTACGCCCATCCAAGAATGAGCAGCCAGTTTCTCCAGGAGGATGCTGTGGGAAATGATGTCAATTGACTTTACTAAAGTCCAGGTAAACAACATCCACAACCTTTCCCTCATCCACTAAGCGGGTCACCATGTCAGGAGATCAGGTTAGTGAAGCAGGACCTGCCTTTCATAAATCCATGCTGACTGGATCTGATCTCCTGGTTGTCCTGTACATGCCACGTGATGGCACTCAAGATGATCTGCTCCATAACCTTCCCCAGCACCAAGGACAGACTGACAGGCCTGCAGTTCCCTGGATCCTCCTTCTGGCCCTTCTTGTAGATGGGTGTCTCATTTGCTACCCTCCAGTCGACTGGGACCTCCCTGGTTAGCCAGGACTGCTGATAAATGACTGAAAGTGGCTTGGTGAGCACTGCCGCCAGCTCCCTCAGAACCCTTGGGTGGATCCCATCTGGCCCCATAGACTTGTGTATGTCTTAAGTGGTGTAGCAGGTCGCCAGCCATTTCCCCTTGGATTATGGGGGCTTCGTTCTGCTCCCTGTCCCTGT
The DNA here is from genome assembly GCA_030449065.1 of Oceanodroma leucorhoa. Lineage (NCBI taxonomy): Eukaryota > Metazoa > Chordata > Aves > Procellariiformes > Oceanodroma > Oceanodroma leucorhoa. Next base: position 76,093 of record JASVER010000012.1, on the reverse strand, counting down.
CTTCCAGCTCAGGGGGCTGGGTACGCCAAGGGCAACTGGTCTTACTATTACAGACTGAGGCAAAGAAGGCATTAAGTACCTCATCCTTTTCCTCATCCTTTGTCACTATGTTTCCCCCTACATCYAATAAAGGATAGAGATTCTCCTTAGCCCTCCTTTTGTTGTTAATGTATTTATAGAAATATTTTTTTATTGTCTTTTACGGCAGTAGCCAGCTTAAGTTCTAGTTGGGCTTTGGCCCTTCTAATTTTCTCCYTGCATAACCTCATGACATCCTTGTAGTCCTCCTGAGTTGCCTGCCCCTTCTTCCAAAGGTCATAAACTCTTTTTTTTTCCTGACTTCCAGCCAAAGCTCTCTGTTCAGCCAGGCTGGTCTTCTTCCCCACTGGCTCATCTTTCGCACATGGGGATGGCCCGCTCCTGCGACTTTAAGATTTCCTTCTTGAACAATGGYCAGCCTTCCTGGACTCCTTTGCCCCTCAGGACTGCCTCCCAAGGGACTCTGTCAACCAGGCTCCTAAGCAGACCAAAGTCTGCCCTCCAGAAGTCCAAGGTAGCAGTTCTGCTGACCCCCCTGCTTACTCCTCCAAGRATCTAAAACTCTATCATTTTGTGATTGCTATGCCCACGAYGGCCTCCAACCATCACATCACCCACGAGTCCTTCTCTGTTCGCAAACAACAGGTCCAGTGGGGCATCTTCCCTAGCTGTGTCACTCACCAGCTGTGTCAGGAAGTTCTCTTCCACACAGTGCAGGAACCTCCTAGACTGTTTCCTCTCTGCTGGTATTGTAATTCCAGCAGACATCTGGTAGGTTGAAGTCCCCCACGAGAAGAGGGCTAGTGATTGTGAGACTTCTCCCAGCTTCTTATAGAATATTTGTCTGCCTCTTCATCCTGGTTGGGTGGTCTATAACAGACTCCCATCATGATATCTGCCTTCTTGGCCTTCCTCCTGATTCTTACCCATAAAAACTCACCCCTATCGTCAGCATCATTAAGCTCTAGACAATCAAAACACTCCCTAACATACAGGGCTACTCTACCACCGCTCCTTCCTTGCCTATCCCTTCTGAAGAGTTTATAGCCATCCATTGCAGCACTCTAGTTGTGTGAGTCATCCCACCATGYTTCTGTGATGGCAACTATATCATAGTTTTCCTGCTGCACAATGGCTTCCAGCTCCTCCTGTTTGTTGCCCATRCTGTGTGAATTGGTGTAGATGCACTTCAGTTGGGCTATTGATCCTGCCACCTTTTGGGGGGAGAAGCCCTAATTCCTATGCGATCATTCTCAGGCACTTCCATGGTTTCTAACACATCAATAACCCTTGTGTCTTTGCTGCTGCATGGATCTCCATCCCCTACCTCCACTGAGACGGCAGAGCGAAGGATCTCGCTAGCTCACCATCCCTCAAACATTGGCATACTGTCCCCAGGCTTATCTCTAGCGAGCCTGGTTTCACCTCTTTCCTCCTTCAAATCTAGTTTAAAGCTCTTTCAACAAGCCCCACTAAGTCCTGCACAARGATCCTTTTCCCCCTTTTTTGACAGGTGTACCCCATCTGTCGCCAGCAGGCCCCAGGGGAAGCAGGGGTACGCAGAGTCGCATCCAAGATGCGGGCTCACCAGGGGCCCCTGCTGACACTCCACCGATTGCCAGTGCGAGTGCTGATGGGGCAGAGCATGGCCACGTCGCGGTGCTGCTGGTGGGATGAACCTGTTAGAGGTGGCAGTGGCTAAATTTCATTAAGTTTATTCTGAGCATGCACAGACTGATTTTGTGCTTCAAAGGCCATGTTCTTCCACTGTCCAACAGCTGCATCCTTGCCGAATTTCAGCCCATGGCTCCTGAATATGTTCTGGTGAATGATATGTCTTTTCAGGGAAAGGTATTAAATATTTGTCAGATGCTGAACCAGCAGATGCCCTCCATTCTGATTAACCCCCAGACAGTCAATTGGCATGGAAAGCATCCATCTGAGCAGGTAAAGTCTAGCAATGCTAGACCCYCAAAACAGGGTGTGTGTGTGACGAATACTGACAGTCTGCCTTTGTAACAGGCTTTGCCAGCAGCTCTTTCTATAATATCATAGATTTGTCTCCACCTTCTGATGCCTGAGACGAATGCAGGGTTTTGGTCCCTGGCTCTGCTGCACCSTCTGGGTGAAACCCGGCCCCTCCAGGTGGAAGGAGAAAGAGGAAGGGGGTTACGGCTGAGCTAATGGTGTTCCTCAGCATCTGTCTCCTGGGAGATCCCCCCACCCTGCGGCTGCAGCAGACCCGGCAGCTCTCATGCGGGCAGGCTGGTAACTGAGTTTTCGTTGCTAAGCACCGGGTGCTGCATTTCTGTTTCTGTACATTTATGCAAATAACGGAGGAGAAAAGCCTATACTTTATCCAACTGGCAGAGGAATTGGCTGGCTTGTTCCCCAGTGCTGGCAGTGTTGCTTGGTAGGTGACTGTCCCCAAGATGATAGAAGTGGAGACCGTAAATCGAATTTTCAAAGTGCATCTGTACAATTAGGCAGAAATGTGATGTGAATCCATCTCTGTTTCCGCTGATGTGAAAATGATGACCTTTTGGTTTTGGATAAATGGTTGGTGTGGCACTCGGCCAGGATTCAATAGTGTTTTCTGAGATTTCATGTGACTCATTAAATCTTTTACACCGCAGTTAAACATGCCAAAAAAAGACCCAGGTGGAGAAAGCTGCTTTGAACCTCAAACCTGCTTGAACTGCACCTGAATCTCAGAGCTGGAGGGATCTAGATGCTTGTGTCAAGTTTACCAAGATCCACCTGGTTTGAATAGTAGGGAGCACTGATGACGTACTAACACAGGGAAATCCCGTGGTGCTCGTGTCTGTGCAAGCTCSCAGTGCGAGAGGCTGCTTAGGCTCTCTGCGCGAGAGGCTGGGACGGAGCAATCTCGTGAGACTGGGAATGTGTGTGGGACTCATCTAAGGGCAACTGAGGTTGTATCACACATTGTTGTGGCTTTAGACTAGAAACCGGGAAGAGGCTTTCTAGCAGCAGGACCAGTTTGGGGGAATGGCACATAGTGCCAGCCCCAGAGCCAGAAGCAGAGGTTCCTGGTCCATGCTGGGAAGCAGAGTAAGACTACTGGGACTTGCTGGACCCAGAAGTAACTTGAGTAAGACTGCACAGGGTTGATTTTTTTTTTTTTCTTGTCCTCCCACTGCAAACCTAAGCCTATGACTCAAAATGAACTTTGGAGGCAGAGTTGGTCCTGCAGAAGACCAAGGAGGTCAAGGGCCCTTGGTCTGCAGGCATGAAGGGGCCCACACTAGGCTGCATTAGGTAGCAGGGCAAATCCTGCTCCCTGTAGGGCAGTCAGCTGTTCATCGAGGTTGCGAGTAGTTTCCTAATTTGCTGCCCAGAGCTCTTGTGGGTCTAACACCAACTCTACTTGAAAGATGCTCACAGCCCTGTTAAAGTTTGTGCTCACTGACTGTRTGCATGCAAAGTATACACACACAGTGTATCAAATACAATATAAAAGAGTGTGGGAAAGTGCTGTCCCATGTATTGTGCATGCAAATCTTTGAAATTACACCTGCAAGTAACCTGCATGCTGCTGAGAGGTCTCAACTCAGTGCACTGTCCTCCAGCTTGTGGGTTTTGGCAGGTTTTTCAACGGAGGTACGGACCCCCATCATTAAGCTATGCTTACTTTTCTTAATTACTTTTCAGAGACCCTTGACAAGCATACTTTGGGCCACCAAAAAGACACAGACCATAATCTTAAAACCACTGGTCTTAATAGGCTATTTCTTTATGCAAGTGTGACTGCATGTCCAGTGGATGACTTTACTTGCCCAGTAATGAATCAAGAGTTTGTAGGATCAAAAACCTGTAGGCACGAAATGAATAGAAAAGAGAAATCTTTTAGGTTGATTGGAAAGACTAGAGCTGAGCATTACTTGGAGCTATGTTTGACAGTGTGGGTGAAAGCAGTGTTCGCAGAGCTTAGAAATATTTTCTCTTTTCCTACAGAGAAGAGTATGTGCTGGCATTGAGCCAGGACCACTGTCCGCCCTTTTTTTGGGATGCAGTAACCTTCTGCCTTAGCTACCAACCTCCCAGGGTGGCTGGCTGGCTGATACGGAGCGGGTGCTGCCAGGCTGCAGAACACGGGCTCAGTTCTGATCTCCTGCCACTCTCTGTCACCCACTGAACTGTACCTGAGAACAGCATTTTGTCTCTGCTCTCACGTAACATCTTCAATTACTATAACTAAAAGTTAACTTTGTCACCACAAAAGGTTAAATGAAAACTCCTGATTTCTAGCTTAGACATCACCTGTTTCCTTTGATCATTTTATATTGTTTGGATTAGTCATAGCTGACATCAGGCACATTTTCTGTTTTGCAGTGCTTCAGTGTCTCCATATTCAGAAACTATCTATCTATCCGTAATTATTAATGGAAAATTATAAATTCAAAATTTCTGTAACAGAAATGTCATGAATGAGAGAAAAATCTGAGAACATTTACACTCTTGAAATGAAGGAATGGTATTTTAGGCTGCTATTTTCTCCCCATGAAAACCTCAGAACAGACACACTTCTAAAATGAGGAGGAGATGTTTGCTGTAAATTAAATAGAACAATTTTATGGAAACAATTTTCTATATTTTTGTTCTCAGAAATGTTTTTATTACTTAGCACTCAATAGATCCAGTGTATTTGCCTCAAGACCTGGTATTTGTCCAATGGAGAATATGGAAACATCTGATTATCCTTGCACGTTCGATACTGAATGTCCAGGGCTTAAAAAATGCTGCAACTCATCCAAAGGAGCAGGCTGTGTGGATCCAGTGCCAGAGGGTATGTTACTAATTGATAAACTCAAGACTGCTTCTAATAGAAATATGCTTAATTTTTCCTTTTGAGGGTGGGAGTGGGCAGGAAAACTGTTACCATAGCTCTTCATAAAACAAATACAGGAATCTGCCTTGGATCAATTCCAGGATATTCATTTTCAGTACTTGCACCCTGTGCTGGTTTTGGCTGGGATAGAGTTAATTTTTTCCATAGCAGCTAGTATGGCCAAAACCAGCACGCACCCGTGAGTGCTGAACCGTGGGTGCTGCAGGTCCAGTGGACTTTGCTCAGGTTTTTCTCCTTCGCTGGTGCCGCTGCCTGCGTCATATGGTGAACGAGGCCGTAGCTGACGGCTGTATGTGGGCCCTTCATATTTGCCAAGTTAAAGCTTGCTTCGGTTTCTCAGAGCCTTCCTATAGCTCTGTCGCTTTCTAGAGCATCAGACCTGAGATGACTTGGCTCTTTTATTTTGTATGCTTCAGGAAGAACATTCTGGTATAACGTGACAGTGCTTGTGAAAATGGATTTTAACGAATTAATCAGAGTGGATTCCCACCTTCTGAATCATTCACGCCTTTTGCACTCCATGGTACGTACAAACACGAATGCTCCTGTGCGTTGCTCATTGTGTCCACGTTTCTGTTACTCAGTAACCACCACTTGCTCCGGCCCCGGAGAGATCTCGCAGTCCTCTGTGCTGGGCATAACCTTGCCAGCCAGTCGCTTCCCCTTTGTTCCAYCAGATAATTTTTTGGGGCCCTAATTTATCCCTAATTGGTGAATGCCAGCCTCATCCTCAAGGAGCTCAAGTGACATTGATTTATCAGCTTCTTTAGTAAATTTTTCAGGTCTCTTCTGAAGGCAATTTGAAGACATTCTGAAATATAGGGTTTTTTCTGCGTAAGAGTAGCTTGCTCCAGCTCCAGCTCAGTTCAGTTTTGGGTCTATGACCAACAGGGTCTGGATTTCAACACCTGCAAAGCGTGATGTTTTCTGATAAGGAGTTTTGAGTTAAACCTTTCAAGAGACAAACCTGATCTACGGCACCGGGAACTACATGGCAGGTGGACTCAGCAGCGCCAGAAGTTTCACTGTGAAAGCCCAGGATTTTGGAAGGGGACTGTGTCTGGGTCAAGGGCATTTCGTTGTCATTCTTGCCACAGAAGCAGTGCTGGGGGAGACAGCAGGGTGTTGCTTTTGCTGTAGGACCGAGGCTTTGCCTCGTGCATGGATTAGCAGCAGCATTGGCAACAACACGTGCATGGCCACATGGCAGCGGCACAGCGTGCCTCTCCCCATCCCCGACACGGCAGGTGGGAACGAGTCCGAGGCAACCAAGAAAAACATCACCCTAGCAGAGGCACGAGGCATGCTTCCCGAAAGGAGGGTCTGCAGGAAGAACCAGGCTGCAAACTAAAGCCACATTCAGACAGGGGGGCTCGCTCTGTCCTCAAAGTGGTATTTAGGAAATGGTTTGATGAAGTAGGACAAAGACCCTCCAGGCCATAAACCCGAAGCATTTTCCTGGCACATATCACCATGCCATGGAGAAAACCAGTCTTGGATGTGGCCTTTGGAAGGTACCCAAGAGGGCAGTTACCTATTTCCCTCCATTTTTATTTCTACTCCTCCCCAGTTTCCAGCTGGGAGTGGGCTAGTAGCAAAGGAAACCCTTCTCCCATGATCAACTAGCACCGATGGGCAGAAGAATAGAAGGTAGCAGTAGCACGGGGATGTTGCATGAATTTACTTCTTCCTCCTACCTGAATTCATCCTTCTCAGGTCCTAAAAAAGTGAGAAACCCTGGTCCTGTCGCTGTGTAGTAAGGAATAGTGGGCAATGATCTACCAAGACTTTCATATCTTGTCTAAAGCAAGCTATGGCAAAGTCAAACACTCAAAAAATATAAACTGAAGGAAATATAAACTGAAGCTTTGCAATGGGGTCCTACTCAGAGGAATGTCTTCCAGACCCTGTCTGCTCCACTGACTCTTAATGCTCAGCCCACCACCATGTCCCTTCTCTGATCCCTGAGTCACAGTTGTGATGACTTGGTCAGTCGTGGGGTCTCTCTGTGGCTCTTAGTCCCAGCCTTCTTGCTCAGTCTATTGGTTTTCTTCTTTTTCTTTCTATTCCCTTTGCCAGAAGTCTTTTTAGTTGCTTAAAGTAAGAGGTGTTGGACAGCTTTATTACAGATGAATTATAATAGCATGTCTAAAGTATATTCTGTGTATTGAGATTTTGATGTTTAAGCATTACAAGCCAAAGAGACCTTTTCCTCATCTTCCTGGGTTGCATCCTCCTGCCTAAGCATCTGAGATCTGACATGAAGCTCCACACCTCCCTCAGCTTGGCATTACTGTCCTGTAACTCTTACGTGAAATGTGGTAATAAGAAGAGCTCACCTTGCATAAATACAGACCTAAATGTTGCCACTTTGCTATGGATTCTGAATTGGTGCTTTCTACACTCAGATTATGATGATAATAATTGCATAGGTTATGCCTCATTGGCATACAGTTGTCCTGATAAAGAAATGAGATACCAAGTGTTTGTTCCCCTGTTTTCCAGATTACTGGTGCATTACAGCCCTTGAATGCCTCTGTGCACCATATCCAGAGTAACCGTGCAGAAGTATATGCTGGGACAGTGGCCTCCCAGGTTCTCATTGGACTGCATCAGCCAGCTCCGCTAGCAGAGGTTTCTTCTTCCTTGAAGGACATTGTGAAGCGTGTGTATGAAGTGATTGACACAGAAGTGCAAGGTTAATTATTATAATCCTGTCACGGGGGGAAGCTTTTTCAGGGGGCTTCACCCATCTTCACTTGGGATTTCATCTGTATGACTATCAATTTGCTTTCAAAAATAGCGTAGTGAATCTTGTAATCTTTGCAAATATGGCCCTAGCCTATCCATTATAGGATGGAGAGGGTTGTAGTTAGTTAATAATTATTTTGGAGTGAATAGTTTGGAGGGGAATACTCCTGCTTCCTCAATTAAATTTATTTTCTCCTAAAGGCAYAGCATAGACCACCTTCATACGAAAAAGCAAAGGTGTTCAAAATTTGTAGCAGAATCATTAGCTGTATTAAACAGGCTCTTAAAAAAAGTGTTTAAAGTATTCTCGGGAAGCAGATATAGCCTGTTTTTATAGACGTGTATTACTTCCAGTAACTTGCATGAAACAAGGAGTATTTATAGTCTGTTAATTACTATAGTGTATTACTACCTACTTTTTAAATGTTAGGTAAATATTTAAATATATTTGGTTTAAGTTGTTTTGATCTACTTATTACTGTGTAGTTATCTGAACATTTTCAATCCTGAAATGCATCCATAACCATCGTTGTCGTCACTTCTTATTCTGTGTTTACTTTTGAAAACTCAGTCCAACTTTCAGTGAAATCACTGGGTAGGTCTCCTTCTCCCTGCCACTGACATCTCTTAGGTTGGGATGACACCCTGCAATTGTAAGCAAGAGCTGCCACTAACTGTCCTCTTACTCCAATGAACTGGAGTAAAAAGTGATAGGGTTATCACTGAACAGGGGCTAGTTTTGGGGAAGGACAGCATTCTGATTTCGTTGCACCCACATACACCCAGAATTGCTTCAGCAGAGTTACTGCAGATTTACGCTGGATTTATCATATCCAGAGCCTGGTCTACACACATTGCTGATCAATCTTGACGCTGCTATCAGTATCTATGCAAGGTGTGTTCTTCTTCTTAGATGTCAATGAATGTTCCTATGCTGAATTCAACGCCTGTCCCGAGAAAAACACCTGTGTAAATCTGGAGGGTTATTACAGCTGCGACCCTCAGCACGAACATGCAGATGTCAACCCTCACCAGCTGACCCCAGGAAAGGAAGGTAAGAAACGTAGGTCTCACCTTGGAAAATAGTGAGAACGCTTCTGCAGGAGCCACCTGCAAGGCAAAGATTTCTGGAACACACAGTGCCCCTTCTCCTCCTGTTGGGAGAAGATGCCACATAAGCCAGCTGTTAGCTATTTCTGATTGAAATGCAGTGTATCTATTTCACAGTACCTGGCAGTTTCTCCTGTCTCACCCTCAGCTATCCTCACTCACCTGCCAAACCCTCTAGCTTCAGACCCTGACTGCTTCTCAGAGCAAGTCACTCAGTGTCAGCACACCTCCCCGGCCTCCTGGGGAAATACAGTTAGTGATGCAATTTGTGTATGAACTCTCCTTCCCATTTTCACTGCGTGACTGCAGCCGGGACTCAGTGGTTGTATAATCCCACCCTGGATTGTACAGGGTCCTCTGCTGGATGCAGACGGAGTTTGGCAATGGGTGAAATAATACTTTGCGGTACCAGTTCACCAAAATATAGAGGCGTGTACTTACAACCCACAGACATCAATGGGCCTGCTAATAGGCTTAAAGATAGCGAGATAAATAAGTGCTTGCAGATTCAATGCTTTAGTTAGAAAACAATTTTACAATCCTTTAATCTCAAAAATTAAGATAATGTATTTATGCTTTTGTGAGATGATGATACGTTTATTTTCATTTCTATTTCTATTAACTTCTATTGCTGCTTTTCAGCTACAGAAAACATGAATGGTATTATTTTGGATTTGCTTTGTTAGGAATGCTTTAACTCTTTGATACTACTATTTTTCCCCTAGGCATGGCAGCCTCTACTCCAAGTTCAGAGCTGGATCTCATTAACACTAGCAATAGCTCTCTATCTATAAGTAATTCAAGTCTCTTGTCCATGACTAACCAAGCTACAGATGCTGGGTGCTGTAAGTAACCTTGGATTTGAATTAATATTGTCTTGCTTTTAATTCAGCCACTCTTTGATCTCTTTGCCCTGGGGCTGGTTGAGTTACAGGAGGGYGTTCACAGAAGCTGGTAATAGTTTTGGAGTGAATCTCCACCTATGGAAACGGAAAGAAAGAGGCTTACCCCAAAGGGACATTCAAATCAGAGTCTGTAGTGCTGTGACCACTGGAGAAGCCCCACTATTATTCCCATGGCTACTGAAGGGAACTGGCCTCCTGGAAGTGGAGGTGGCTGCGCTGGCTTCTTGAGCCACTTGCGCATGGTGAACAATTCAGGTGCAGGTCCCATCGTAGGACTTGTGCTGGATAATCCTCCAGCACAAGAAGCATGCCAGCGAGGGCTGTGCAAGGCCAGCACCACTCACTTGCCCTGGACCCAGCTCACTACATGTCCCAGGCTTGTCCTGGAACAAGGTATGGGAGGATCTGCTACCAACCACAGGAGCTCCTCCTGGCCACAGCCACTGGGATGTGGGCTTCTGGCTTTCGAGTCCGTGAAGATATTGGTGGGGGACGTGAATCAGGGAGGTTGGCCAAAGCTACTCTACACTGGAGTTAGCCTTTGTGAATACTCTCCCTGCTATACATGATAGCTGTCTGAGGGACTGTGGTGGGATTTGTCTTTATATGGGTGACTTCAGCCCTTTCAGGTGAGAGTTATCACAATACTTTTATAACAACATCCTGTTCTTCTTGTGGGAGGAAATAGCTTTAAGTAGTTCTTTGTCTAGTTCAGAGAGACAGGCTGGATATGTTGATCTTCATCCACAACTTCTGATCCAAGCTGAAGCTAGAGGAATTAAGCTGAAGTCCCTCTAGATCAGGGGCAGTATGGCTTTGGGGGTGTTTGGCAGCCACCCGGCTCAGAGGCCTGGAAACAATTGTGTCCTATTGAAACAATTTAAGAAAACAATCTTTTTTGTCAGGCTAACCATTAGCATGAAAGAATTGAAGTTGTGGCAGCAGCATGCCATGGTCTCTAGATTAGCGTGGGGAATGATGTTCATCTCACCTGACCCTAGCTGTCTGCAGGAGAGGTGTCTAGTCTGGGCTCTCTCTCTAGTTAGTGGAGACAGACAGACTCTACTGGAGGGCAGTTCATCCTACCTGATTTAGACACCTCTTCCTCCTTTGAGGAGAGGAATCATCTCTGAAGGCTCCTGTCTTTTCCCATTGACATGACAATGATTGCACCGGACTAGAGTGGCATAAATAGATGAAATGCTGCCCACCACTCTGCCCCCRGCCTGTAAAAGCTGGGGCTTTTTTGGGGGTCTGTGGGGGTTTTCCAGGCATAAATCAAGGAAGACTTTGCCTGAAGAGGTGCATTTTGATGATTAAAGTGAAAGAAGTGCAGCAGGTGTCAACATACTCTATATCAACATACTCTACACCTGTAGAGTATACAGATTCACTATTTCAAACTTATTTCTCTTGCTTGAACCTGTAGGTCACTGGCTGATTATTAGTGTYACTAGAGATTCAAAATAAATAGGTATAGTAAAAGGAAATAAAAAGAGTAAGCACACAATTAATCACCCTAATGGGATGAGGGTACCTGGTACTCTGAGAGGGGCAGAATCTGTCCTGATGTAATGTAAAAAGGAGCTTCCCCTACTGATTGTCAAAGTGCTTGTCTATAATGGATTTAGAATAGCACAATGCTTTAAACATGAAATGTTGATTTTTCTGTGATGACTCTTCCTGGGACTGCGATAGATCCCTCTGCAGTTAGAAACCACCGAATCTTCAGCGTTACCAGCAACAGTTTTGAAATGTCCTGGCATGTCACTTCTACTCTGAACCATACTTTCCAAGTCCAAGTGTTCAAGGGCAAAGAGATTATACAAAACTTGAAGACAGAGGAAATGAAAATGGATATTTCTGGACTGGAAGCAGGTGTGATGTATTCAGTAGAGATCAGCTATGAAACCTGTGGAAAAACCATCATCTCCCATCAAAATGTTAAAACAGGTAAATAGCCACTTTAAAATATATTTCTCTCTCTCTCTCTCTCTCTCTTTCTTTCTCCACTCACTTGCAGTTCAGCAATGATCCATTTGGTCCTCCCTGAACTCCATTTTCCACCTCCTTCAGCACTTTTTCTCTCTACTCCATCATTTATGCAATCCAGACTATGAGGCAGCAGAGCTCTGGCTTTAGTTGATAAAGCAGTGCTGGAGCTGACTCAGACTATTACAGATATCAGGCTAAGCGAGAATACTTTTGTGTGTGTGTGTGTGTGTAGCACTGCATTCTGCTGCCACCCATCTCCCATCAGGCCCCATTTTTCCTGGTTGATGGCTGTGGCCAGTGAGAAATCCAGTCAACTGGTTTGTCAAGGGCTCAGCTGAGCTAACAAGAGTGCCCAGAGGAAGGCCAAATTCGGCTGAATATTTGTGAGTGACCAGGATTAAAGGGAATAACAAGTGTAGGAAAGCTTGCAGAATACCTGCATAATTTTTTTAAATCAGCTAGTGATGCTAGCTCCCTGAGACCTTGGTGTGTTGATCAAACATAATTTTGCTTTTCCTTTATCCTTAAGTTATTTCCTAAGCCTTCATGCAAATAAAGAAATAAATCTCTCCACATTTTCTTCAAAAAGCAGGCAGTGAACTATTTAATACTGGCCACAGTGAGAATGCTGCTGTTTATGTTTATCCATAAGAGCCTTCCCTTTGATCAGATGAGGCATGATTCCAGTTTGGGTCAGAAGGAAATTACTCCCTTTGTAGAGGGAAAGTAGGAGGTCTAGTGATTATGGAAACAGGGCTGAACTTCAGAGGATGAAGTTGGAGCCCTTGAGAAAAAGAAAAGTTTTCCAAAGGTCAGTCCAAAGAGTAACAACCTCAGATTGTTTATACAGGTTAAAGTGGTTAATAGATTCCTTGGCTCTTGGTTTTGGCTCATGTGCTCTGTACGTTATCTGCCAGGGCTTACCAGACAGAGAAGTGGCATGCACTGTTTTTTGTTATTATTTTCAGTCATTCACGCTACCAAGATCAGGAAAAAAATAATAACTGTGACTGGTGGACCAGAGATGAGCTCACAGTCAATTCAACCCTGGATGTAACTCAAATGCAGGAGTTACGTAGGGCCAGGCCCACAAAGATATGTGCATACCCAGTTCTTATGCAGTTGTARTTAGGCACCTAAGTATCTTTATGGACCTGATGTAGGTGCATCTCCTCAATGTATAGGAAGCTTGTAGCAGAATATTGGCTTGATTTTCTTGGTTTAATACCAAACTTTCTTAATCTTCTGCCCCCCTTCTCCCTCCATCATCTGAGATTTTGGTCTGGGTACATCAGTTTTGACTGAATCCTTTCCTCTTCTGCTTTGTCAGTGTGTGTTTTAATATTGTGTCCTACAGAGGCCAAGATATTTGGTATTACTATGAGGATTCTCAACTACAACTTCACTGATGATTTCCATAATGCCAGCAGCTCAGCATATGAAGAGTTTTCAAGACTGTTGCTTACAGAGGTAATGCTAAAATATCTGTGTGTAATATAATTTTTTTTCAATTTAGAATTTATTTAATGTAATAGAGGATTTTATGCCTGGCTGAAATATTCCTCAAAAATCATCATACTCTTTCCTGTGACCTTCTTTATAATTAAAACAAAATTCAACTGACTAAACAGATCAAGCCCTTGGCCTTATTAGCAATGAAGCCAATGAGAATTTTCCTCTACAGAAGAGTAAAAGAATTAAAAATGCAGGCATGAAACAGGGACTCCTTTCCTTGGATCTTTAGTTTGGCAATAAACTCACACTAAGTTGACTTGAGGCTTTTTAATGGATTATTGAAATTACATTGCTGGCATTCGTTTCAGCTCTGTCTTCTCAATAAATGTCTGACTGCTCTCAAAGCTCTTTCTTCTTAAGGAAAAGTGACAGGGTCAGGCTTTCTTCTCCAGCCCCATTCATTGCATGTGCACATGTAGCCACTGTCCGTGCTCAGGTGTAATCAGCCATGAGCAAACCTTGAGTCGTGAAGTCTGTTACCAGCTCGTGGCTTCCCARACAGGGGGGACGTTTCAGACACAGCAATCTCTTACAGTTTTGCTGTAGAGAACAGGGCCCCTACAGAGGAATTGGAATCTCCAGAAGAGGCGTTTGCTCATGAGAAATTGCAGGTTGAACCTCCTGACATGGTTTTATTTCCCATAGCTGCAAATTGTTTGCTTGTGTTGTGCAGGAGGATTTTTGTCAGTGAGTCTCCTCTGAGACTAATGCAGGTCTAATTGGCATCATGAGGTTGGGAAGGAAAAGGAGTGTTGCCCATCTGTGTTGCTTTTGCCTCCTGTTGTTTGGGAACACAACATCCCCTTCTCACTTCTTTTCTCCTCTCTTTTTCTTGCCTCCCCACCCTGATCTGAACTTAGACCAGTTAAACAGCTTGTTTGCAGAAATTTTTGGAGCAAACTCTGGCTGGACGGGAGCAAAGCTGTGTTGATTTATGGTGCTGCATTGCGTGCTCAAAGGCATGCTTTGAGGTGTATGTGGGAAAAAAAGGCTCAAGCATGGAGATGCCTTCTAGAGATGTAAGACAAAGCTGCAAACTCCTGCACAGCTCAAATATTGACAGCAATATGCCAGCTTTAATGTTCAGAGTAACACCATTTGTTCAACTGATGTGTCTACTTACCAGATTGGTAATCAACCATAATTGTGATATTGCCTTGAAGCTGGGCTGTCTCAAACACATTTTCTTGAAGTTATCCACCCCCATTTTTCTTGTCTCTCATCCTGAGATCTCTTTGTCATTAGACTCGGCTGTAGGCTGGACTTGGACTGGTGAGTGTCAAATAATCCCTGGGAGCTAAAGCTATGCCTGTACTGGTAAATGAAACTTCCTGAACCATTCTCTGACACTGACACCAGTTGGCACGAACCAGTCTGCATCCGTCTTCCAAAGTACGGCGGTCACATTCAGATTGCCTGTCGGGACTGGCCCCTGGCCAATGCTAAGTGTCAGACTCTGCCTGGGTACTGCCTGGGGGACTGCTAGGTGGTAGCAGCCAAAATCAAGCCAAGGTCTGCTCCAGCAACAGTGGAGAAGACCAAGTTCCAGTATCTGGGAGTGCAGAGGTGAATATATAGGAGGCTTGGGACAAAAAGCTTACGTGACATACAGAGCTAACATTAAGGGTTTGATGCATGCAGACTTACTGGGCCAATTCAGCTGTGATGCATGCAAACAGGGGCAGAAGGAATTCTGCTCCCTTGAGCCAAAATGAAATTTGTTTTGTAAGACCGGTGGTCAGATGGGCACCATTTTCAAGGGTACCTACCTAGGTGTACCAAGGAGATTCACACTTCCCTGTGCTTCAATAATCTCTGAAAAGTAAGATTTCTGAAACACTTTGAAACTTTTATTTTTACAACATTTTCTATGTTGTGCATATATAAATCCTTAAAATGGTACCACCGTAGTTCAGTTTTAAAAGGAGCTATTGCTGTTGGGTTCCTAATTGTCAATGCTTCTCTCCCTTTGCTCAGCTTGAAAATTCATTTCCAGCCAACATTTCTGCTTTATACAAATCTGGGAAGCTGAAAGTGCAGACCGAATCTCTGCAAGCCGGAAGCATCATTGTGAGGCTCAGAATCACCGTGCAGGACCCTGAGTTCCCAGTCGATGCCTCCACATTTGCCCTGGTGCTTTCTTACCTGTACAATAGCTCTGTGCTTTTGGTGGATCAGCAAAACACTGCAGTAGAAGGTAATTTTTTAAAAAAAATTTTTTCCAAACAACAAAATGGGGTTTGTATTTTGATCATGCATAGTATCACCAGCATTCTTCATGAAAAATACTTTATAGAGAGACAAAGTATGTGGAGCTTACAGCGGTGTGTTGGAGGGAAAACCACGACATGAGAACTCCTCCGTGGGCTTTTATCCATAAGCCCAGAAGGGGTCAGAAGAAGGAGCATTGGCTGTCCCCAGGTACAGTTCCCAGTTCCCTCCATGGTGTTTAAGGAGGAGTGGAGCCCTTGATTTCCCTATTAATTTTCCTCCCTCCTCCTTGTGAGCAGTTGGAAGTTTGCCATGTCTTTCTCACACTTAATTGCGGATAGGATTACTGTGGAATATTTGTAGCCTTTAGCATACGCATGCTCTCTAGACAATTTTGTGCTTCAAGGCTGTGGGGCTGTATTTGGGCCAGGGTTTAAGAAAATAAATCTAACATCTTCACTATAGCAGTCTATCTAGAGAAGTTCCCAAATGTCCTCTCAGTCAATAATAGGACTAAAGAAACATGTATGGAATTTATGTTAAACTAGGTCTTTGTTTCATCTTCAGTAATCACCATTTTTATCTTCAAAGGATTAAGTTCTGGCTTCAGGTTTCCCAGCTGGCAGAGCCAGCCAGAGTTCAGAGAGTTGCCAAAGCCAACAGAATGGGTTATTCTTCTCCCCCAGTGCATCGAGCCCTTAAAAGCTTATTTACTGTGATCAGGGAAAACTCCCTTTGGAGTTGCAGAGCATATGGAGGTTAAGGGGAACTGGACAGGAAAACAACAGAAGAGACAAATTGCACCTGAAGCCTACAAATATCACAGTGGCAGCAGATACTGAATTGCAAGATGCCGACGTGTGCCAAAATACAAACATTATTGATCCTGGGACCGAAAGAGTGGGGAGGAAGAAGGCAATAGCTCTGGACTGTTACTTTAATTGCAGAAAGCCAGCTGGCTTCCAGTAGCACCACTCTTAGCCAGGAGCACAGCCAACTCCTCCTTAGGGGTAGAGAAAAGGGGTCTAGTTCTTAGCTCTGCCCAAACAAGCATTTGTTTGACATCAGTTTCTTAAAGTCAAATGTGGAAAAAAAGGCGAAGGAGTGCAGCACATGAAGGAAAGATTTGTATAATGGGCTGTATTGCTTCCTGACTCCTGAGAGCCCTGGGACGTCCTTTGGCAGTAAGCCCACACAGCTCCTCTTGCACCAGTGGAGCAATGCACCAGTGGATCCCCTGTGGAGCCGGGCCACCAAAAGGCTACGTGCTTGGTTCAGTGACAGTGGCAGAGCAGGGAATTCAACTTGGAAACAGCAGGATGAAAAGTCAGAAGGGATAGCACAAATGAAGGGAGTGGAGCAATTGCACCTCTCTTTGTAGACCCATAAATTATTAAGTTTACTGCCATGATTAATAGAGACACTAAAATGGCTGCCTATTGTGTGAGGCAGGGCAAGGAAAGAGAAAGGGACGTGTGCTGAGTCAGGTCCAAGATCCACCTAGCACAATATCACTCCTCAGTAGCAGCCAGGAGCCAGTTCCTGGAGAAGTATAAGAATACGGCAAGTGTAGACGATGCCTCTCACTAAAACTCTCTCAGCCACCAACTATTTTCAGCTTCAGGACTCCCTGAATCCAAAGTGATTTCTTTGGGTTTCTCCTTCATGGGTTCCCCGTGAAGTCATGCAAACCTTTAACATCCACAACATCATTAGGGAAGGAATTACACAGATTTTGACCCATTGCATGTACTCTTACAGGTATAATGGGTAATCAGAACGAACACAAAGGTGTTTTTTCTATAATTCTTGGAGCAGGACTGTTGGTTGAGGGGTGTGTGTGGGGAAGGCACTTGCCAAACGTGAAAGGCCAGAGAGATGCCAAGAGTGCAGAAAGAGAGCACAGAGCACACCTTGGCTGAGACATAATGGTTAGAGGAAAAAAGTGCAGTGTGTGTGTGCATGTATGAGCATGAGTGATGCAGTAGTGCCAGTAAGCACTGAGAAGAGAAAATAAGTGTTTTGGCCTGATGCGTCATTGAATGTGGCCATCAGAGGTGAAGGAATTTGCTTAAAAAGCCATGCTAAGTGATGAGAAAGGAAACCCTCAGAGACAATGGAGCCAGTGAATGTAAGTTATTTGGCAATTAGCACGGGAACATCTCTCAGATGGTGTTCGAAGCCATCAAGAGTCACAATTACCTCATAGCATAGTAAGGCATTAATGAGAGCACTTTCATTGCTGGTGCTTTAGTCAATCCTGCATACTTCTTCTGTATTCCCTCTAAGTGGCTTAGGCTGTAACATTATAGGCAGATGCTGGCCATAGGCACATGAAATTGTCTAATGGAAACAATCATGGATACAACAATTATCTAATGAGGAAGAAAGGAAAAATAATTGAAATATTAGCTGGAAGGAAGTAAAAGGGGAAGGCTGTCTGCAAGCAGAAATATGAATGCATGTATGTGCATGCACACACCTGCTCTGCACTTTCGGTTTCTCGAATGGGACTTTCCTTTGTTTCAGAG
Source organism: Oceanodroma leucorhoa (assembly GCA_030449065.1). Classification (NCBI taxonomy): domain Eukaryota; kingdom Metazoa; phylum Chordata; class Aves; order Procellariiformes; genus Oceanodroma; species Oceanodroma leucorhoa. The sequence goes on along the minus strand of JASVER010000012.1, from coordinate 58,163 downwards.
AAATAATCACAGTGATAAATCTCTGCATGTTTGCAGAACAAGCACTTATGATAATGCATTGTTCAAAACAATTTTCTAGCCTCTGGTCAGAATTATTTGTCCCAAGGGACAGTTTTCAGTCTAGTTTTCTGCTCTCCCTCACTTAGGGCCCTGAGGCAGTGAGGGTGTATGCACGAGGGAGTGCACACAGGGAGGGCTCACATGGGATTCACTGAGATTATTCTCACTGAGATTATTCATGTCCAAAGCATTAACTTGGCTTTTGCATGTTTGCTGGAACAGGGTGCGAATGGTAATATAAAACTTCAGATCTCAATCCCTTGAGTGTGAAGAGACTCAGTAATAAAATAGGTCTAACTCCACAAAAGCAGCATCTCTAACTGATTCAGAGCAGCAGAAATTAGACATAAGGAACACCCTTAGAGCATATTCATGCATTGATGAACCAGGATCTCTTTTCTGGGACTACCAGAAAGAGTGTCACAGTTTTACAGTACTACCTTTGAGAAGAAATATTTTCTGAAAAGAATTTTTGCCCTTAGCACTTCCTCTATTAAGAACTGAAGAGTGCTTCTTGTGGGAGTTACTTGCATTTACCTTTTATTTGAAGCAGAAAATTATTTGGATTAAGTCTCTATTTAATATTCTGTCTACTGGTAGCTAGTGGTAACAGATCTATTCATGACCTATGTATCTGGAGGTACTGTACACAGAATTTAGTATAATGTATGCTTTTCATATAGCTATAGTACAAACCTACAGTATTTTTTTCACTTCAAATAAGTGTTTACTTCTAAAAAATTATTWAAAAAGTCTTTACCTGGAGAAGATATTTTTCAGAGTACAAGGACAAAGGTTGATTTTTATGTGAGAGAATAACAACACAGATAGTGTTCTGCATCACTCAGAGCTTGGCTGTCAGGTAAACGATGAAAAAGGAAGACCACATTCATAAATTCAAAAACTGAAGAAAGGACTACTTTATGATTGTTTCTAGCTTAATGCCACCAGAAGAGAGGCTGTCTGATTGATGTTCTGGTTTTGGTCTTACAGACTGGGATGAATGTGCTTCTCACACCGAGAATGACTGCTCTGTGTTTGCAGAGTGTATCAATTTGATGGGCACGTACCTGTGCAGATGCAAGACAACCATGGATACCAATCCATCGCGACCTGGAAGAAACTGTGAGGGTGAGCAAAAGACTGGCATATAGTTTCTCTTCACCATGAAAGTTTGGAATAAGCTGTGTTTTTCTACCTCTGCTTTTATTGCAACTGTTTATATAGCACACAACATGTATATAGAYGCACCTTTGCAGTCTCTGGCTGAAAGCGTATATATGATCTGTCTCTGAACATGAAGGTGAACCTTATATGTGTCGTCAGATTAAATCTCTCTGAGATCCTTCTTGATTAGCCTAATGAATGACTGCTGAGAAACATGACACATACTTTTTCCTCTTTTGGTATCTCTATGGCTAATTTCCTCCCACTGTAATGACCTATGCCCTCCCAACCAGAAGAGGAGACCCAGGAATCAGATCTGCTTCAGGCACAAACCAGATTCAACACCATGAAAATCACATACGCTACAATGTGTTAATGAAATATCCAAGACATGGATATTTCTGTAATGCTATTAAGTGTGGCTGAGTGGTCTCAGCCCCATTTTCAGGTCAGACCCTGGTGCCTCCTCATCCAGTTTGAGGTCCCATTTCAATGTGCGTTTGCTGTGTTGCAGGTGAGATTGTGGACCCTCTCACTGAAACGATGGCTCCTGACGTAACAAACAGCACAGAGTTTTCTCCTGAAGAAGGAAGCCCTGCAGCCCCTGCTTCTCGTGCCACCACCGAGATGGTGGCTGCTGTAGGCTCCGAGATGAGCACCACCATACACCTCCCTGCTGCACTGCCCCTGGGTGACAAGCAAACGCCCCACGGTCATTCTCCCACCACCGCTCCTCCAGCCCCTTGGAGAAAAGGCCTGGCACGACAGACGGGCTTCAGCCGGGACAACAGCCCCACGGCCACGGGGGTCACAACGAGCAAGGAACTGGCCGTGAGCACAGAGTGGCAGGCGGCCCTAAGCCCGTCGCAGCAAAGCTCTGTGGCAGAGGCTTCCCCCGGTGCATCGCAGCGAGCGGCTGCTCTCACTAATGCGCCCATGAGCACAGCTGGGCAAGATCAACTCAGTTCGCCGTTGCTGGTGTTTCCAAATCAAACGGCCTTTGCTACCACTAGAAGTCACATAGCTTTCGGTGTGCCTCAGGCTAACTCTCAAGGTGGTCCTGGTACAGCTCTGCCGGCCACAGGGGATGCTGGCGTTCCCACCCTCAATGCCACTCTCGGAGCACATGTAGACACAGAAAGAGAGAACAGCTCTTGGTCCGAGAAATATGCTGGAGCCCTGGGGTCACCAGCTCTGCCAGGCACCTCTCCAGCTCCCAGCCCAACGCCAGGCCCACCCCCGGACCGCAGTGAGTATGCATCCTGCACGCGTGGTAATTCGGCTGTGTGAGAAGCAAAGCCTCGCTCAGAGTCCGGAAAGATGCACAGTTGGAATCAGTGGTCTGGGATGAAGGCGTCTGAAATTTTGACATTTTGTCTATGTCAAAATTATTTTCTTGCAGGAATTGGCACTTTTTTCTAAATCAGCGTGTCAAAATAATTTCTCTTTCTGGTAATTTGGCGGTTAGTTTTATCGATGTTATATTTCTTCATCTCAAAGCAAATGAAGCAAATCGTACAGTGCACTGAGCGGGACTCATCGAAACGACCTGCCTTCCTATTCCTCTCAGCGGAGGATGGATTAGGCAGAGCCCCACAAATTCCCTCTGGGGCAGGAGCTGCGTGGAAACCTGTGAGCCACTTTTTCAAGAGCAGTAATTGAGAGTAACTAGGCTGGCGGGGAGGGCTTCATCTGTTTGGGTCTGGGCAGATGTATTGCAGCTAATTAGGGGATTTTTCTGTTGATTGGAGCTGAATCATATTTCAARGTTAGAGTCAGATTTGGTCTTTAAATTACGGTTTTGTTTCAGGTAGGAATGCTGCTGTCTCTGCCCATCACTAAATGTATTTTTTCTTTAGTGTATTAGTAAGTGATACCTATTTCAGTTTTGTTTCTGCTTGTTTTTATTCTGCCTCTCATGCCCTCCACATCTTTCCAATCCCAAACAGCACTCCCCTCTGCTCTTTTTCTTCCCCTCCCCTATGATCTCCTGTTCCTGGGGGTTTCTACTTATCCAGCCCCACTTCTGGTTCTCCCTCATTCCTTTCTCCCTGGAAAACCTCTTTTTCAGCCGTGTAAGGCCAGTTCTGCTACTTCTCCAGCCTTCCTTGTGCCACCAGTCCTGACCACCACTGCCACAGTGTCCACTTCTCCAGTCCTGCTAAGCTCTGGGTGGCCATGCCAATGCCCCTGTTCAGCTTTTGTCTTCTCTCTTCTTCATGTTGTATCCTTCGCTCTGCCTGGCATTGGTGAGACCTGGGAACAGAGCTGGGCAAATAACTGATTTGTGACCTCAGTGGCCAAATGAAGGAAACAAATAATTTTGGACTGAACAACATGTTGACCTGAATTGAAAAGCTCCATTTACTGCTTTGCTTTGTGTTGCCCCTGCCCCCTTTCAATGTATAGAAGAGTAAAAAACGTGGTTTTTTTTAAATGAAAAAAAAAACCCGTTCATTTTAAAAAAAATATCAAAATAGCTAATTTTAACTGACAAAAAAACCAAAGGTCATTTTATCCCAGCTGGAAAACAAATTGAAGAATTCTACACAAACATGTTCAGTTTATAAAAACTTGTTTTCTTTTCCTGATGAATGAAATATTCAGCCAAGTGCTTTTGCTGGGAAAGAAGCTTGTGAAGGGATTATGCCTGGAGAACAAGAGGAAGAGCCACTATAGTGGTATCTCACTAGCCAAGGACAGGAAATTCAGAGAGCAAAAATCCATGTTTGGTGAAGTTTAATATATAGCTCCTCCTTGTGGTAACATCTCTGACCTGGAGGGTCAACCTCAGCCATAGTCTGTCATGTCTTTTTTAAATACTGATTATTTTTTTTTTGTTCAAAAAATTGTTCAGAACATTTTCCCCTCTCACCATCAGAAAACTGAATGTGTTTTATCTCCTAAATACCTATGTTCACATGACAGGACAAGCCATAGCAAAAAGCAAGCCCAAATCCTTTGATCTGACTGGTGGTGGTGAGGGTTCCTTTGGGATCAGAAGTATGCTGGGATAAAGGAAGCCTCCTTTGATGGCTTGCTTTAAGCAGGCATGACTTTCTCCTCTCACCTGCAAAGCTTTACTTGATTATTTCTTTTCTTCTAGTACCTGTCCCAGCTCAAAGAATTATTGTTCCCAATGTGACTAGAACCAACTCTGATGTAACATGGTCCACAGAGTTTATGCAGAGCCCTGCTTTTCAATTCTTGCTGCTTCAGAAAAAGCAGCTAATAYGGCAGACTAAAACTCAGTATAGGAGTCTGACAGTCTCAGAGCTGGAACCTGGTGCCTTATATACTGTTGAAATCAGGACATGTGTGTGTTGGGAGGAAAGCAAGCTGGTACACCAGAAAGTAAAGACTGGTAACTTGATTCAGAAACAATTTTAAACTGAATCCTTAGCCAGATGGTAGAGTTCTTGAAATCTTTGGTGAAGACTGTCCTATATTAATATAAAACATTGAAACTTTAGATCTTAGTATGCTAGGAGTGATGATCTGTTTGCAGCTGGAAGGCACTGTGAAGAAAATTGGCTGGCAATGGTCACAGTGTTGGGTGATGGCAGTCAGCTTGCCTGCCTAGCCACTAAAATGATGCTAGGGGTATGAATCATGTCTTGAGAAGCCCTTTCTCTCCTGCTTGTGATCACCTCCAGTGTCTGTAGTGACAATGCCAAAACCAGTGACAGTGAGAAATGACCTTAAACATTTCAGACTGCCTTAATGTGATTCAGCAGATACAACTTCAGGGAGGAGGTGTACACCCTGTTGGGGTTCATCGCATCTTACAATAGCTGCCTAAACGTAGATGTCTAATCTCAGGCAACAGTCTAGCCTTCCTCTGAGGTGCTGGAATGATTTACCCCCTGAAGAGACTGGTGTCACTCCGTTGCGTGTAGAGGGAGCTGGGACAGCTAGCTGAGTCTAGGAGTGCAATTCAAGTGCCTGAACATAGCCATAGGGCGACATTTCACCCTCAGTAAGTTTGCAGACGACACCAAGTTGGGCGGCAGCGTTGATCTGCCTGAGAGTAGAAAGGCTCTGCAGAGGGATCTGGACAGGCTGGATCGATGGGCTGAGGCCAACTGTATGAGGTTCAACAAGGCCAAGTGCCGGGTCCTGCACTTTGGTCACAACAACCCCAGGCAATGCTACAGGCTTGGGGAAGAGTGGCTGGAAAGCTGCCCAGCGGGAAAGGACCTGGGGGTGCTGGCTGACAGCCGGCTGAACATGAGCCGGCAGTGTGCCCAGGTGGCCAAGAAGGCCAACAGCATCCTGGCCTGTGTCAGGAATAGTGTGGCCAGCAGGAGTAGGGAGGTGATCGTGCCCCTGTACTCGGCACTGGTGAGGCCGCACCTCGAATACTGTGTTCAGTTTTGGGCCCCTCACTACAAGAAGGACATTGAGGTGCTGGAGCGTGTCCAGAGAAGGGCGATGAGGCTGGTGAAGGGTCTGGAGCACAAGTCCTGTGAGGAGCAGCTGAGGGAGCTGGGGTTGTTTAGCCTGGAGAAAAGGAGGCTGAGGGGAGACCTTATCGCTCTCTACAACTACCTGAAAGGAGGTTGTAGCGAGGTGGGGGCCGGTCTCTTCTCCCAAGTAACAAGCGATAGGACAAGAGGAAACGGCCTCAAGTTGTGCCAGGGGAGGTTTATATTGGATATTAGGAAAAATTTCTTCACCGAAAGGGTAGTCAGGCATTGGAACAGGCTGCCCAGGGAAGTGGTGGAGTCACCATCACTGGAGGCGTTCAAAAAACATGTGGATGTGGTGCTTCAGGACATGGTTTAGYGGGCATGGGTGCTGGGTTGACAGTTGGACTCGATGATCTTAAAGGTCTTTTCCAACCTTAATGATTCTATGATTCTATGATTCTATGATTTCAGATGCCCCAGAGCATCCAAGACAGAGCTGGCAGATATAAGACCTACAGGAGATCTGTGCCCTTCTTGAGAGGCATCCAGGGGCCAGAGAGGATAGACTAAGGTGCTGGATGCCTATGTTGAGGCATTTGGGGTTTTGGCTACATTTCAGAGGGCTGGCCTTCTGCTGTTATGAGTTGATGCATACCCCGTGTGGCCAGGCATGCCAGTGACTGTCACACACTTGTCCACGGACTACAGTCCATGGAACATGTATTTAAATTGTCTTTTTCTTACTTTGCAGCTGTCCAGAAACTTAGTGGCACAGTACGGATAACAAATGTGAAATACTCTCCAGACTTTAGCAATACAAGCAGTGAGGAGTACCAAACCTTTGCACAGCTCTTTGTTGATGAAGTAAGTGGCCAAGAAGGATGTGATCTGTTACTGGTCTCAATGAAACCACGTGTACGATCTTTTTCCCATGAAGGCTGTATGCCACATGTGCGTCCCTTGACACATCTGTAAGGTCTGAGTCCCCCTGGCTGTCTGAGACTGCAGGATGAGCGTGAAGCTGTGTTTTAGAGTGAGATCAGGATTTGGGGATTCTCTGGTACCTCCATTTCCTCTGCTTCTCGTACCTGGTTATACTGGCTTATTGATTTCCTCCAGGGATGTGGTGAAAAGTTAATGGGTATTTGCAAAGTGCTCTGATATCCTTGCCTTGCACAGCGGTATATTAATGAACTGTATGATGGTTATTACCCTTTGTCATAATACCTTAAGGCTGACATTTCTTATAATCATCCTTGTTTTTGTAGCCCTGTATCAGGAAAGGGAGTGGTTTCTTGGTAAGTCAYCTCTGCCCTCGCTTCTCATTAGAGCACACGATATCAAAGCACACTGCGATATCAGCCACGCCTTTAATGCTCTCATAGTTCTCAGGCATTGCCTTTGACAGTATTACTCTCCTGATTTCTTAGTGAATTTATCAGAAGTTTGTTCATGCTGGTGTTTACACAAACACACCTGTGCTTGGAAAACCACTGGTTATGCTGGGCTGCTTTATTGCCTTCCCTATCTCCCCTTAACTGCCTGTGTTTTTAGAGGCCTTGATAACTGTGATGATAAATCAATCATCTCTGACAATCATCGTATGAATTTTCAAATCCTGGAGAAGCCTCCCCAAACTCTCACTGTGTACGGAGTTACAACCTGTCACTGAAGTACAGCTCTCCGCAGCGGGTGCACTGACAACGGCGTGTGTTTGGGCAGAGGTCAGCCCAGCGTGGAGTTAGAGACGACTGCAAGGAGGGAAAAGCGTGATCTGTTTAGCTGGGCATGAGGTTTTCTTGGATATCAAATAAGTTTCCACTGGTCACTACTGGTTTGCACCTTTCTGGATGTGTTAGCAGAGCACAGCTTTCTCGGAGTTGTTTAGGGCCAAAGCTGTCACATCAGAAAAGTAGTCACAAAATGAGAGTGATGTGATTAGCAAAGTGAAAAGGGAACAATTCTCCACTGAACTCACTCTCATTCAGCATCACTTTCTGCCTGAGGCTATTTTGGAACAGCATAGTATTAAAATGGACTAAAATGAATGTATTTTCTTCATGGGCTATTCAGTCGGATACCTTAATCCAGAAAATGATCGATACAAATACATTTGGAAAATTTGTAAAATTATTACATAAAGGAACTAAAGTAAGTTTTTGTGTCATTTTTACCCAGTTCTCAAAGTTTCAGGCAGAAAATGATCACTTGTGATTATAAGGAACTAACTCCTTTTGCAAGTGCACCGGTTTTGTGGATCAGCCAGCGAGATGTGTTAGCATTGATTCCACCTACCTCTGAGCCCCTGTATGTAGGCTATAGTATCATAGCTACTGTACATGGCAAAATATGTTGCGAGTGTTTTGTTACAAAGGTTGTGCTTCTAGATGCCAAAGAAAAGGAAGTTTAGGAAAACAAAAAAGTCTGCATATTTTCTTTTYGGGTTATAAGGGCCAGAAATTAATCCTTTAAAGTAAGTGGGGAAAGTTTTGTGGACTTTAAAAGCACTATCAGGTTCCAGTTAAATAAACTTTGCAAGAGATTTTTTTTAAACCTCTTTGGAGTCACCATCTACAATTCAGAGTATTTATAAATCCTAATGTGTATAATGTTCTTTAGCGTAGAGCTGCCCCAGCACTTAAGTGCCATGTGGTTAAATTGGCAGCACAGCAAATGGAAATACCATCCTTTAAATAATGTGTAGATGTGAATGAGGTAAAAACTTGATGTGACAACTTGCACTGTCATTGTCCAGGCTAGTTTCACCATCCTCCTTGCAATGCAACTGAAAAACAACATAGCTAAGGGCCAGAGAGTAATTTAGTCGTCTTGGGTTTTCCTCAGCCTGTCTTTTGCAACAGCCAAGAAGAATATTATGGCAGCTAGGGCTTGTCCTCAAGAAAATGAAACAGGAAAACAAAAGGTTTGAATTGAAAATGCATTCACTGAGCTGCATTAAATTCCTGAGTGGAAAAGGTTGTTTTGAATTTGGGTTAACTTAACTGTTTGACAAAAAGTGTGAAACTAATAAATGATATTGCCTTATCAAGGTGACCCCCTCATTTGGAAGTGACATAGCCTTTGTTTGATGTAGCTTAATGCACTTAAAATGATTGCAGTTAAAGCTATCTGAATGTGGAATAAGTGTTGATACAGGGATTAAGGCAGTTTCATCATTCCAGTGTAATTTCATCCCTTTTGTTAATTTGAGTTTATCCCCAGTTTGAGACATCCTTAAAGCTGCTGGTGATGGTGGCTGGGCAGATATGTGCTCTAGTACCTTCTCTCTGAAGGTGCAGCCAAAGCACGGACAGAGGGGAGGGATTTTTTTTTTTTTTCTCTCTGAGTGAAAGAAGAGGCTTCATGCAGGGTTCTGTTCAAATTAATGTACCTTTTACTTAACTTATTTCCAGTTTCCAGACTGCCAGTACATTCCCTGCTCTGCTGGCCATGCAGGCTCCTGTGCAGGTACCCCCAATAGCTCCAACAAGCTGCTGACATTTTGCCTGGGACCCGTGGATGGGTGGTCCCAGAAAATCCACCAAACATGCCACAGCCACCCATGGGGTGAGCCTAGCTGCCTGAGCCTGCCACTTTCCTTTTGCTCAAAAAAACTGTTGGCCTTTGCCATCCTGTTAAACTGGTTTTAGTGTGGCTTCCATCTGGCCCTGAACTTGGACTTCATCTGTCTCCTGTTTTTCTTGCCTGAGCAAGGGACGTTCCCTTCCCTCGATGCTGGTGTTGAACATGTTGTTCATGTTCTCCATCTTTCTTGTGGCTCTTCTTCTGGCATACCAATTTCTCCTGGTCTGACATTGCTAGTGTTTCCTTTGTGTGCTACAGAAATTGTAGATAAAATGATGGATCCCAAATTAATTTATTTGTCTAGTAAGAAAACCTCATACTCAAAGGTATTATTTATTGAATATTTCCTTCTAAAAAGTTCACTCTTTCTTTTCCTTTTTTCCTAGCCCCACTTCATCAACCATTATTTTGATAGCCTAGGGTGTGGCACCTGTGGTGAAATCATGTAGCCTTCTGGATAAAGGGTTTTGTAGTGTCACCTAGTGGCTAAATACATATATAGGGAATGTCCCCCTGACACTTTTCAAGCTCTGAGTCCTGCTTTGTGAGGAAAAATATGAATAAGCACAGAAACAAAACAAACAAATAAATTAAAAAAAACAGACAAAAAATTTCCCAAGCCTTAGGTAAAAAGAAGCACTGATAAAATAAAAACTTCAGGAGATATATGAGAAGGGAATACTGGTGAAATCAGGGATGGGCTAAGAGGATGTCACAGGTGTGTGTGCATTTAATGTCCAGAAGTTCAGACAAAAACTATGAAGGATGAAGAATTAGGGCTGACCTCCAACTTCTCAGTACATGCTTGTGAAACAGCAGAAAGAGAGAGGAGAAGGGGCCCAGGAGTCCCCTGGCTTGGTGAAACGGGAGATTCTGAGGCTGACAAGGACAGCCGATGGTCTGCCCGGGCTTCCGTAGGGAAGTTAGCTCTTTCCATCCTCCTGGCTCTGCCTGCGTGCCCTGTGCAGCACTGCAAGGTTTGCTGCGTGGGACTTCCAGGTGCATGGGAGCCCTTTCCAGGGACATGCAGGGGGTTTGCTCTGTGCAGTGTTACCTTGCCACCAAGTGCGTGCAACACACATCAGCTCTGACAACTCGGAAGAGGGCTGCAGCATACCTGCAAAATCTGGGGCCGTCTGCAGGGCTGGGTAATACATAGCGAGCAAGTAAGTAGGGGCTGGATAACACACAGCAGGCAGGTAAGTCAGGCTTGGCACGTAGGTGTGCAAGAGCTGTGGTCACCTGGGAGAATCCAGCACAAAATGCATGAGCTCTGTGCGTGGGTGCAAGAGAAATGGGGCTGCTTCTCCCATCGGCTCCCACCGCGRACCCTTGCCTTGCCTCTTCCCTGGGCTCTCCCTGGTAGGAGTCACTGCCTGCACCCCTGAGCATTACACCACCGACATAAGCTCTGCCTTAAACTCATGGCTGAAATCCAGCCCTGCTGCTCCAGATATTTCCTGCAGGAGATGTGTAGAGAAAGAAGGGGTTGGAGGTGACTGCAGCATAGCCCCTGCCTGCCCCCTTAATTCTCTGGAAAGCTGAGCTAGGGAGGGAAGTGAGCGATGTACCCTAAAGAGAGGGCCTAAAGCAGAGGAAGGTGCTGGGAAAGAGGTGAGACTCTCCTGCGCAGGGCAGCGATGTGCCAGCTCTCACCTGGGCCAAGTGCTGCTCGTCTGGCCCTTACGGTGCGGTTGCTCTGCTGCTCTCTGCCTTCCTCTCTGCTGGCATCTCCTGGGAGCCCGACAGCCACGGGAGGGCCAAGGCAAACAGCAAGAGAAGTCACAAAAATTTAGGTGTTTCTGTGGTGGTTTCCATCTCTCTGTGTCCTGCATTGAAGCTAGTGGCTGCTGTGTAGAAGGAAGCTGTGTATCCCAGGCTCGGGAGGGTTGACAGGGACGGCACAGGATTTGTCCTTCATGTGCTGCTGGGAGCTGCTGTCTTACCATGGACAGTCTCCTGTTGCACTTCTGCTCATAGTTTCTAAGTGCAATTTTAATACCAATAGCTCAGAACAGCCTGTACTACCTGCCTGATGCAGGCTTGAAAGTTATGTCCTACACTTTCTGTTGCTGCACTTTTTATTTGTGTGGAAGAACTTAAAAAGACTTCCCAGGCACACGTGAAAGATACTAAGAAACGCAGAGGATCTGTGAGCATCTTCTGGAGAAAGRGAGAGAAGAAAATATACAATTGTAATGGGAAAATTCAGGACGTTGATGGATGGTATCGCACAGCCTGTGCGATAGATGCCTGGCATCTAGTCTCCAGGTATGCACTCTGCCTGCATTGTGGTTATACGCTGGGGCAAGACCTGGCATGCAAACCTCTGCGTGTGTGTGTGTGTGTGCCCTGCTTTCCCTTGGGACATGCAGGTAGGCAGGGAGTCAGCGCAGTCTTACCGGGCCCCTTGTCTGGGTGACTAAAGGAAAAGGACTGAGGGGAGCACTTGTGGATGTTTACCAGTTTCTCTTTGTGGTGAGTTTCTCAGAAATAGGTCTGTATTTCTGTGTATAATGTTTTCTCGACATGATTTTTAAAGCTGAATTAATATCAGCCTTGTGTCTTGTCTGGGGCTGGTCCTGTGAGATGATGCCATCTGACCTGTGTCTGCTCCTCCTGTGGCTGGTGCTGGGACTGGAGATGAAGGGGAACGGTGCTGGAAATGCAAAAGTTGTTGTACGTCCCTCCTGGGCTCCTGTGTATGCCCAGGTGCCCTACCCCATGGACTACCCTCCTGTGGGAGGACAAGGAGATGTTCCCACCGGCAGCTGCCCTCCAGAGGTACCACCCAGCCTTGGAGGGTGGAAAGGGAAGAGGTCGAACATGCAGCTCCAGTCTGTTTATCTCTTTGAGAGGGGTTGGTGTTTCCATCTGAGCTGGATGGCGGAGAGGATGAGCAGCCCAGCTGATGCAAAGCTTCACACAGCGTTGTGCTTTCCCATCCCACAGAAAGCAGGCCATCCTGCTCTTCAGTGTGGTAAGGAAGGCTGCTTCGGGGGCTATCATGACTAAGGCTCAGTGTGCTTTGAAAAAGGTGGCATTTTCTTTCTTAGTTCACTGTTGAATTCCAAAGTCACTGTGTACAGACGGTGAATGTTTATTTTATTGATTTCTCTAGACTGCCCCAAGTTCAGCTGTGATTTGGTGCTGCAATACTTTGAGGGTGACAGTTCCTGTTCAAAATAGTGCAGAGCCATCTCCTAGCCCTGCTCTTGGACTCTTGGGGAGGACCATGAGTAGGGGCTGTGTCCCCAGTGACAGTCAGAATTTGCAGAAATAATGTGGTATTCCTCGGGGAAGACTTTAATGAAATACTTCTGAAATCAAATTGAGGACTGACTTGATGGAAGGTTGAGTTGTGTGGCAGTGCTGATGGCATGGAACACCTTTCTGTTTTCTTTACCCTGGTCCGGGCATTGAAAAAGAGGGGAGTTTACACTCAATGATAAGCAGGAGAATTTTGCTTATTTGCTTGGCTCTGGTGAGAAATCACCTGTGAAGAAAGGCTTGAGGGTGGTCTGCTCTAAGCTGTAACATACCTGAACTAAGGGAGCCCTCCAAGATATATATGCAGGGTGGAGTGTCAGGAGGCCTCTCCACTTCCATTGGCAGCTCCCCTTTGTATTGGGTTGCCCCCTCTCCCTGGAGGCATTTTGAGAGGCAGAACAGGGGAGCTTCTCTGCAGTCTCCTCCCTCCCTTGCTGTTACGAGAGGCAAGGACCTGTGCCAAATGACAGACGAGGTATCTTAATTGCTTAGCTTGTTTAATCTGCATGGTTAAACATATACCATATCCTTCAGCTGCTGTAGAGTGGAAATGTTATGAAGCAAAAGGTCAGTTTTCTGCTGCTTTCCTCCAGAGTATGAAGCGCAACTATAATGCATAATGCTCTCTTCTGGGCAGTGTACAAAGCCTAAAATGTAATTTCTTCTATCTATCCATCTCCACATGCATTTTGTTTTTATTCCAGGTACATAAATCTCTGCCCCTTGAGGTTCTTCAGCAGATGGATGCTGGTCTGATTAAAGTGTTGATAACTGGTATTACTAATGGGAGCACAGTGGTAAGTTTCAATTTACTGGTTGCAGAAGATGTGGATATCTACTACATCATCACCACTTTTCGTGATGCCTTTGAACACAGCTCCTATTTCACAGTTGACAAGAGCAATCTCTCCATAAACGGTAAGGAGCAGCTTGTATCCCAATAGTTCTTCAGGACTAGAAAGATGATAAAGCCTATTATTAATCCATATTTTTTGAGGTGAAAGTATCTGTAAAACAGGTGGAGGAAAAGTCATTCTCTCTCCTTATATTGCTCCTGCTTATCCATCCAATAAGCTTTTTCAGAGAACATCAAAAGATGAAATAAGAAGTGAGGTACTCCTGATCCGAAAGGACAAAACCAACCGGTCTTTTTGTCTATAGCTAGCATTAGAAACAGTGGTAACAGATTGGGGGTTTTATAAGCTACCAGTGGAAACATGTCCYTGTACACAGACATAACTAGCTCTGTTTGACAAAATTACCCTCTGCTTTGCTCCTGGGCTTAGAAGCATCCCCTTGGGCTGTTAATCAGTTTAGGAGGATAGGAGCTCTGCAGCAGGGTGCCTACATTTCAGTGAGTATCTGCTGAGCATGACTGGTAGCACAGATCCTGGAGGGTTTTGTCAGTGCCTTGCAATTAGCCCTCTAGGCTGTGCTTCCAGTGTCCCACCTCTTCTAGACCCAGCAGCTGCCTGACCCATACAGTAGAGTATCACACCTAAGAGGTGTACTGCCGCCATGATATCATGATGATACAACCATGCTCCAGTTTCAGAACCATCACATTTTCCTTTATACACTCTCAACCTTTGCCTTTTGCTTAAATATGCCCAACAGATTATGATGAGTGCAAAAGCGAAGAAGATGACTGCTCCCCGGATGCATCATGCCATAACACGCTTGGGTTTTACCAGTGCAGCTGCAATGAAGGATTTGCTGATGTGCATCCAGAAAGGCCTGGAAGAAGCTGTGAAGGCAAAARATTTTTTTATTGTTTAATGGCTAACTGAAAGCTTAGTGATCTGATCTTTATTGGATCATGGTCACACTCGCCACAGGTCTTGAAATTTTGCCAGGGATGAATTTGGTTCACTGTTTTCAGCTGGATCCTAATCGGAAGAGTCTTGCAGTGGACTTTAAGTATTTCTGACTGTAATACTCCATCATGAGAGTTTACTATATTAATATTTAATGCTGTCTTTGTAAGGTTCTTTTAACAGTTCTGTTTTCTCATATTTGCCATTAAAATTAGATATGATTGTCAAGATTGTTAGTTATTTGCATCAGCAGTAGCAGAGGGGACAGCAGAGATAATAGAGAAGGTAACAGAAAGCACTAGGTACATGGTTTGACCTCTGTATAGCGGCAGGGATGAAATGGTATTATAAACTACTTTTTTGTGTGAGTCAATTCATCTAGCTTCTCTCTTTCCTTAAATCATTTGTTAGCTGACATATGACGTGTCTTTAAGCTCCTAAATTCTTTCAGGCTTCTTCAGTAATTTATATTTKTTTTTGTAACCACAGCGATAAGCTACGCTTTGGCTGAAGTCACAAGGATTTGTCAACTGATACCGACTTTTGCTCAGTTTTGTTTAACCAAGATATTAAGCATTATGATAAYGAGCTTTTGGGAAATTCAGCTTTGAAAGAGCTCAGATTTTTCTTTTTCTTCCTCTTATGTTCAAATCAGCAACTTTTTAATTTGGGGCATTTCTGAAAGCTGGGGAGTTCCATAAGGATATATATATATATATACACAGATTTTATATGTTGCTTGGGAAATAGATGCTATTTGTATAACCCATTAAAATTATTTAAGAGATTTCTTGTGCGATGAGACACATCCCTTGTGTTGTATTATCTTGGTGCTCTCCAAGTCAGTGGTGGATGAATACTTAGGTTGTTTCTACCAGCAAAGAGCCATGGGGTAACCCCAGAGCCTGTGCTGGGTGCCGGGTGTGCAACATACACATTGATCTCAACCTGTGCTTCCCCTTTTCCCCTGCTTGCTTTCTTCCTGAAACCATTAGAGATCACTACTGACACATTTGTTCAACTCCCCACTGTGTCTCCCAGGACACATATGTGCAATATGGTCCTGCTACATGAGGTTTGTCCTGCACTTCCCCCCAAAATGGGTTTTCCAAAGTGCTCAGGGTCATATCTTTTGGGTACCAACTGGCCACAAATGGGATCAGGTTTTTTAACAAACTCTGCTCCTGTTTCCACCCCACATCTGAAGTATGCAGTCTCCTACAGTACAAGGCAAAAAAACATGAACACTTGCTGAGCAACTTCCAGCTGGGGATCTCTTGCAAGCACTGATATTCCAAAAGCTATATATACGTGTTTACCATGAGCACACTGATTATTGCAGCTCTCAGGAAATAAAGGACTTCAGCTTTACTCACASACACTTTATGTACCTTTTGCATGCTTTCTTAAAAAAAAAGCCACAGCTTTGGCAGTAAGTAGAGTGGGTTAAAAAAAAAAACAAAAGAAGCTAGTTTCCTGCCAGTAACTGTGAATTTCCTCCTAAGGGTTTGCTCTTACCTTATAAAAATTACAACAGTACCTTTATTTTTGGCACTCTTCAGCATTTCCTATCAGCCAAGAGGCAACACTGATGGATGAGAAACCTGTACATAGCACAGTTTTACCTGCAACATCTTTGCAAACTTCAACTCATGTTTCCTCCCCTCCTTCGTTGGACGTCTCTACTGCTGCGCACAAAGCTCTGGAGGACACCACGTCCTCCAGCGTGGTGCTGCCTCCTCTCACCACAGATTCTGTGTCAATTCCCGACGTTTCTCCTCAAGCATCTCCTGTCCCCGTCGTTAAACCTGCCCAGGAGGTTTCCATTAAAGATGCGGTGAGAGTGTTCTGTGAAATCGAGAAGATCATCCTTGCTGTTCAGAAGAGATTTTTACAGCAGGAGTCTATCCCGGAAACCTCCCTGTACCTGGGGGAGCCTCGCTGCAACGTGAGCATCAGCAATGGCACTCATGTTGTGCTGCAGGCAGGCTGGAGTGACTGTGGCACTGAAGTTGAGACTGTAAGTCCCCTGAGCTGGTCAATGCGAAGAAGCCCGGGAGCATTTTTTTTTGGTCTTGGGGGTGGGGTGAGGAGGGGGGCAATGGCAGATCCTTAGCTAGGAGTACTGTCTACTAGTTGCTGAAATGTTGGACAAAGAAATTTCTTTGGAGAAAGAAAACCTTTTCCTGTGAGTGGAAAGTTACCTCGCTGTTTGGGGAGGAAGGCAAACAAGAAAGAGAAGGGTGATCTTTGGGGTCAGGCAGCAAAACTTAAGGCCTTCTCCAAACTGAGAGTCACTTCCCCTGTCTCTCTGGGTTCCCTCTGCAGCTGTCAGAAGCTTCTCTTTTCTTAAAAGCAATTTCATCATCATATTTAGATAAATACTCCAATTGCTACCAGTAATGGGGACAAAGAGTGATGGCTATCTCTTTGGATCCCAAACCAAACACTATGCTCAGGCCATGCCAAAATACAGAAATTCCCTTGTGGAGCAGACTGAGGAAGAGGAGGAAGGCTGGTGGATTTTCATTGTCTCACTGTACAGCAAATAAGATACTAGAGGTTTAATCTGTTTGATTTTTGCAGCCAGGAGAATGCAGAATTCCTAAGCACTTGAAGCTGGTAAGCCTGTAACTCTGTTATATCCCTAGATACACTGATGTTCACAAGTTGTGCTTTCTTCTTTCTGTGTTCCAGAACATGACTAATACCATTGTGAAAACCATCCTTCGGAATGATATTTCTGCTCAGGGAGTAATCCACCATTTAAAAGTTGCCAGTCCCATTCACTGTGTATTTCAGAATGATCTCTTGACTTCCTCTGGATACACTGCAGAAGGGTAAGTAACAACTCTCTCTGCTTTGAAATGCTGTTGTGTGGCTGAGCGCTGATGCATCAGAAAAAGCCCCAGGGACCTTAGCTGTACCCAGTGACAGTACTTGCTATGCCAAGTAGTGTGCCATCCTGCAAGTCCTGTGCTCAGGTGATCCCTGCTATGGGCTTCTCTCCTACTCCATCTAACGTGTCAATAGATCCAACAACCAACAAGATTGGCAATTGGCTGGCTAAACCATAGATGAAAATAAACCTTTGGGAGCTACTGGCTCAGGTTCAGGACCCAGGATTCCTGACTCCTCTTTGCCTTCCTGGGCAATCACGTGTAGCAGTAACAGTATTTTCCTGCTCCTGGAACATAACAATGATGTTATCTTTTAAACTGATGTAGGCATGCAGCCTACTATGTGGGTGCTGAGGATGGCAATTTTTAACCCCCACAAATCCTT
This sequence comes from Oceanodroma leucorhoa, assembly GCA_030449065.1. Classification (NCBI taxonomy): domain Eukaryota; kingdom Metazoa; phylum Chordata; class Aves; order Procellariiformes; genus Oceanodroma; species Oceanodroma leucorhoa. The sequence continues at coordinate 40,567 of JASVER010000012.1, read as the reverse complement.
ATTTGATCAACGTGGAGAAAAGAGAAGATATGTGATGCAAATATTTTTTATGGAAGGCTCCATCTGCAAGTAAGATGGAATCTAATTTACTGTTCACAGAAAATCAAACCCACACTCACAGAAAAGGTGGCAGCACAAGTTTTGCTCTGATGGTGAATGTTCTCCCTTCGTACAAGTGCACCTCCTCTCTCTTGCCTACCACCACGCTTAAGCTATCGTCACCAAATCCACTTTCTGTTTCCTAACTCTCCAGACATTGTATTTTCCTTTCTACCTCTCTGCAAAGTCTTTGTCAGGTCCCTTCTCTCTGAGCTCTATAATTTTCTCCTGTCCCTTGCTTACTGTTCAGATTTGTCCCTTCTCCTTAATTTTTCTGGCTCTTCTCTCCTTCACTAAGCTTTTACTCTCCTTATTTTGAACTTCAAGACATCTCATATTCTTGTTCTCCTTCAGCTCCACTCAAATACCTCTCTGCTCTATTTGTATTGCCAAGACATTCCATCCTTTAAATTTTCCCACTTGCAGTTCCATGGTCCCTACCTTCCCAACTAAAAACTCGATGCATCTTCACCCTTTTCTCTTGAGCAGTGTCCTAAAATCCTGGACTGCAGGTAACTCTTCACTACTTAAATGCGGAGAAACAGGCACTGATTTATAGAAACACACAGTCAAATTTGTGGTCTTTAAAGGAGATTAATTGTTGTTTCAGACTTTACACCATCTTTGAGGATTTGCATGGATCTGGACACTTCAGAACAGAAATGCAGTTGTTTATTGGAAACTCCCCTATACCAAAAAATTTCAGTGTCTCTGCCAGTGATGATGTACTGATTGAAGTGGGGATCCAGAGAGCAGACAGCAAGCTCAAGGTGGTCCTCACTGACTGCTGGGCGACTCCAACTAATAATTCAGTGGATCCCTTCTCGTTTGCTTTTATCAGCAACAGGTACAGCAATGCCACTTGCAAATAGCATGTGCCATACCTTAGATCTTCCAGTGGTGCTGACTATTAATGTGTAACATTTTAAATGCCTTTTATGTGTGTCCTCATCATTCATATACACTGTCCCTTACCATTCTGACTGGTCACACCTTCTCTGAACAAGGAAGTTACGTATGAAAAKAAAATGTTTTTAAAGGGTAATGTGGTAGTTGTTTGAGTTTAGTTGTCTTCCCCATAGTTTTGTAAAGGAATTGTACTTTTGACCTGAAGAAATAGGTGGTTTTGGCAGTCAGTAGTGAAAGAACATTGAAAAGTGTGTGCTTTATCTATTTCTCTGTGGTTCAGATATTAACAAGAGCTTATGTGACTCTCATCAATGAAGGTGCAGGTTAGTTGATTCCTATGTGTTGTGACTTACAGACAATATTAATGCAGCCTCTGGTAAAAGAGGAGGTTTGTTCCTGTCTGGATCCCTGATCTCACCCCAATGTCATATTACCTGGGCTCACCTGCCACCTAAAAATACAGGATAGTCCTTTTGCTCAGTAACAAAAGCTATTCCTTTTAATATGATGTTCTTTCACTTTGTGTTTGGTGAAGCCAAGTTTAAACCCTTCTTTCTGCCACTCTTTCCCTTCTTTTCCAACTCTGCAACCACTTCTCGAATCTCCTATTCCATTTGGATATTGTGAGAATAAAGCAGCAAATAGCCCCCTATCACCCCTGCATTGCTGGAGAGTTGCTTAGTGGCAGGTCTGGCTGTGGCTTTCTAAAGGAGCCTTACATCCTGAGTTATGTGCTATAACTGCAACATGCCTTCTATAGCCCTAGCTGCTATGTATTTTTTTTCTCTTCCTTTTCAGCTGTCCTATCCCAAATACGTACACCACACTGCTAGAGAACGGGAATTCAAACAAAGCACAATTTAAGATGAAAATTTTTTCCTTTGTCAACAATTCTGTGGTTTACCTACACTGCAAAATACGTATTTGTATGGAGAGACCAGAAAAAACCTGCAGGACGGTAAGTGTTTTGCTCTGATATGCTATTTTTCTCCGACATGCCATATGCAGTCCTGCTATGGAATTGAAGGAGTAATGTTTCCAAACAGGGTTTAGAATAGCTCTTGAAGTTTTCCTTCATTCTCTGCTGAGAGCAGAGAGGAGTGGGGAAGAACTACAACCATATGGAAGTGCCTGCCTTTCTTCCTGTTCCTCATCTTCATAGCTAAAAGCATGGAGCTTGCACAGAAATGGGGAAATCAAAGTTGGGGAACCTGAGATTCTGCATAGGGGTGGCTATAAGGCAATGAACAGAAGTCACAATGAGATAGGCTGTTCAGAAACGTGTCAGCTCAGATGGACACGTCACAAAAAAGCAAGCACCCATATTGGCAGTGTCAGCAGGAAGGTCTGAGTAAATTGATTTGGGATGTTTTTCTATCCTTTTTTTCCCCCTAGAGATTTGCTTCTCCAGGTGGAAGTTTAGGTGCCAGGAAAGGAAGCTCAGTGGCATTAAGTTTCTAGGGCTGTGACTCTAATAGAGTTTATTATGGCTTTTTAAAGCCCTATTGCTTTTTAAAGCAATAAACCAAGCAATGTTCTGATAACAACCACAGTTTCTAATTGTCTGTGCTCCAAAGCATTGCTTTGTTTCTTTTTGCTTCTAAGTAAGTGATACACACTGCTTCATCTAAAAATGTGTTGCTAACATAGAAATAAGAAAAAATAGGGTTTGCTGATGGCTTTTTTTTTCTTTATAGCAGACACACAGGAATTCTCCTCTCCCTTTGCCAACCTTCCTGGCTCTTTTTCTATCAAGGATGTTTTCATTAGCAGTTTGGTGTTCCTCCATTGTTTAACACTTTCCTCTAGTTCTAAATAACTCAGTTTAAGCCCATTATAAAGCAAACGATCTCTTCCTAAAAGATTAAAAATGGCTGGCAGAAGATACTTGTTTCCTTTCTCAAAGTATAAAGCTTCCTCCAGATTGAAAAAAAAAAAAAAAAAGGAGGAACAGGAAACACAACTGACAGATGGAAAGGTGCCTCCAGTTTTCACAGCTGAATTTGCGTGTTAAAAACCAGTGCTTCAGCAACGCCCAGCCTATGCCCTCCTTTGGAGGAGGTGGTGCCCTCTCTGAGTTCAGTGTGTCCTCCGCAGCTAAGGAGGGACATGATGGTGGGTGCAAGGCAGGGGAAAAAGAGGGATGGGCAGGACAGGGACTGTGTGTACAGGCTGCTGTAAGGAATCAAACAGTTGCTTTGCTAGGAGCTGTGGGGTTTGCTGTTAGAGCAGGCTTTAGCTGTATGGATTAGAGTTTTAGGCACACGRTTAACTAAAGGACTGGCTTTGATCTGAATTACAGGGGTCTGTGATGGGGTAATTCTGCTAGCCCAGGATGAAGTTTGATTGAGATTGACATCTGCAGTAAACAACGCGCAGCGGAGTTAATCAGTGAAGCCCTCTACTTTCATATAGTCTATGTTATTCATATATAGATGAGATATATTCTTTCTCCTATGCAAAATTTACCCCCTATGAAAAGTTGATTGAGATTAAAATGTTACGCGGAGAAGACAAGTACTAGGCACATCTACAAAGGATGACAATGGCTTTTACAAAGAAGGGAAGGGGAGCTGCAGGAGGGACAAAGATCAAGGAAAATTGGAGCAAGAACAGAGTATATTTGGAAATAATGTGAGATGGCTAGGGAAGTGCCCAGGGTCTGGGATCTGATCCTCTGATCTGTCTGCTACTCTGGAGAATACTGACTTGCTTCAGGGCAGATTTGCTTCATCTTTTTGCCCACAAAATTGAGACTTATATCTTGTATTATTTCTTATTACCTTGTCTTTTTATTCCTTGTTTTCTTGGCAGAAAAGAGTAAGGTGCTCTAAAGTTTAGAGTAGAAAGAAATAGACAGGCTGGGGAGCAATGTAGTAAGAAATGAGTAAGAAACATGACTTTGAATGGGAAGAGGAGCGATGTGCCACCATCATGCATATGTTTTGTGGAACATAGCTGCTCCATGGCCACATGGAACCAAAAAAATCATCGACATCAGGGAGTATCTATGTAACCGTATTCCCTAATGGATCCGCCTAGCTGGGAAAGCTATTCAAGGGTAAGCCAAAGTCGCAGTTACATGRGTATTTTCCTGGGGGCTGACCCAGCTAAAGACACTGTTGCTGACAGTGGATTGTAGAGGATTTCAATGTAACAGGCTGGTAACACTGGTGAGACATTCTTGTGTAGACAAGCTGGTAAGAGACCCTTGCACTTCCCCGCTTTCTTTTGCTGATTATAGTATGGTACTGCAGTTTCTCTGTTTTTATGTGCACTTCCAGAAGAGCCACAGTATCTTTTGGATAACCTCAATGGGCTACGGTTCTCATCAGAGACCTTAAGGTTGCAACTCAAAACAAAAAGGTAGCAAACAAACTGAATGGTGCTACCRAGGAAGTGTGCAGAAGATGAGTGTGCTGTGTATTCTGCAAGTGCTGCTCACACAAAGCCAAAGCAGCTAATCCCCAATGTTTCACAGGGCAGGGCTTTCAAACTCRTACTTTCCAGATTAGTAGTTCACATGTCACTGAAGAGTTGTGCGTTGCTTCAAAATGACACAGAGTTTGGCAGGGGCTGAAAGTTGCCGCTGCTTTTGCTGGTGCTGGTTGTAGTACCTGCTGTGCCTGCCGTGGGCAGTAGAAACATCCAAACAAAAATGTTTGCAAAACCCTGGCATATAGAAATAGTGAGAAGTTTATTCTCCCATAAGGTTTCTCTAAAACAAGCRGAAAGTTGATGAAAAGAAAGAGATTGTCTGTGTGGAATGTCTGTTCACAGCAGTGTYTTCCAGTGTGACTAATTACAGATTTTATACTGATGTTTCCCTAATGCTATTTCTTTTGAACTTCCATTTGGTGCTCATTTCAGTTTAACAAAGCATAACATTAAGAAACAAAAACCCCAATGAGTGAGAATAGCACTTTCACATACTCATCAGAAAGCTTTGTATTTTTAATTAGTAAGCCATATTACTCATTGGAGTTTGAATTGATTGTTGCAGAGATGCCATGCAGTTCGATCCTTGAAGACTGGTGAAACCATTGCTACGTACAGAACATCCTGGGGACCCCTATGTAAATCGGCTGGTGAGTTATGAATAGATGCTTACAAAAAGGGGACACAGAGTAACTATCATTTCAAGATTCTTTTTCACTGGCAAAGGAACCTGAAGACCTATGATACAAGGTTTTCATTCCCCTTTGCATATTTTTCTGAGGAGCAGGCGTTCTTACTGAAGCCAGGTGGCAGTGTGGAAAAGCATGGGCCCTCCTCGGTGAAGTGACTGTCAGATTGTCGAGGGACTGTAGAAAGGAAGAGGATAAAGTGCTTCATGTAGCTATTTGCACAGGGTAGCAAGTACAACAGCCACAAAATCAAACAGTTATTACAATTGTAAAGTGTGAAAGCAGCTTGAATCTTTTAGATTGCAATCARTTTTTCAAGTGTTTACTCTACACTGTTGTTAGACCGGAATTATATTGAGCTCTGAAGTCCAAAATCAGAGGAGATAAGAGATTGTGTYGTTGTGTTTCCTTGGTCTTCCTGGTATTGACTTCATTACTACCATGAGGGAAAGTGGCAGAGCTCAGCTAATGCACAGCACCTTGGTTAATCTGGTGGAGTGGTACAGTACAGGTTAATAGAGAGCAAACACCAGCACCGTGTACAAGCAAGGTCTAATTTGTAACGCATCTGCCTCTTCTGCGTTTACCCCGAGTGATGTTTTCAAGGGCACCTGTGGCCTCTAACATTTTCAGTCATTTGGCCTCCTCCAGCCATTTCTTATTAGCGTAAAACACTCATTGAGAGTATTTGTACACACAAATATCAAAGTTTTAACACATGGCTASTGTGAATAGACAGAAGTCACCCCCTTTCCTCCTGCTGGTTGCCTGTTTTGCCAGTCACTTAATGCTCTTCTGACCGTGGAGGTAAGTTAATGCTGGACTGTTAGTGGCTTCAGGGTATTTTTTGTCCTCTGCCGTGACAGTCACAATGTTCTTTTGGACCTAGAAACTGGCTCTGACTTAGCCTATTGTATTTTTTTTCCATCATATGCAAGTATTAGTCTGTTAGAATAGGCCTTCAGTGTTAATTTCTGAATTAGTTCTTTTTTTAAAACCTAGCAATTAATACAGCTTTCTTTGTACAGCACTTACATCAAGTAGATCTCAATTCCATTTTCATTGGAGACTCCAGTGCATTTCTATTATTGAAAAATGGTCATTACACAAAAGGAACTCTAGTGAGGGGAGCTTTATTTGGGTTGTACTACATCGATTCCTAAGCAAAGGTGGCACTACTAGTTGTTGTCTCCTATTTCCAATTTGGATACTCACATTGCATTTTAAGTGTGAGGCTAGACCTAGACAGCGATATGCATCTCTGTGTTGAAGGAGACAACATGAATTATGATGTCAGGTAAGCTGCTGCAGTGAAACATGAAAAAAGCTTGAACTGCTCTGCCTATACTGCTTGGCCACATGCTATAGCAAAGACCACTGATACATGTCTTCAGGCAGGCCTGTTCTGTCTGTGTCTGGCTACAGGCTGCCATTTCCACGGTGCATCTTCTTTTTTATTCCTTGTTTCATACTGAAATTCAGAAATAAGCCTAAATATATTATGCAACACTGCTTTGGCCTGTCTTGGAATGATGCCCTGGATGTTACGTAGCTTGGACACCGCTGTTGCGTACCTCTGTGGCTGCCAGCAGTGCCCTATGGCCAAAGATTTTGTCTCTAATTACAGGCATGTATGCATTAGTACTTGTCTTCTGTGCATCTCAGGTATTGCACAAGTGCTTGGCTAAATAAGTGCTGTCCTGAAAATGTATGCAGACAAATAGATGTTTTTGTAGGTACATCAAGCATTTACAAGAATGAATTAGAAGTGTGTAAGAGTACATGTACAAACATGAACAGAGAAATAATGTTAAAGGGAGAGGGGATTCTGCTTGCAGATTTGGACAAATACATGGAAGTGTTTACACGTGAACAGGGCGAACATGTTCTGTCAATGGTCAGTGGAGCCTCCTGGTCAGGGAGACAGCTGGCAACAAGGACTTGACTCTTGCCCACACATAGGCATTTAGTGCTCATGACCCATGGTGCCCTATTCTTTCCTTCCCCTTAGTGTCTGGGTGCTATTCCATAAGACTATAGGTCTCCTGCAGGTCCCATGCCATGTCTGCCAGACCTGTGCAGACATTGTAGACACCCTTGGGCTTCTCAGTTGGCACTAGATGCCTATGCTTAGGCTACAGAGTTGAGCTCACGGTGACCACTTCAGCGTGACTCACTTACCTGCCTCCACTGACTGCCCCAGCCAGATCTCTGCTGACTAGAATGGGAACTTAGAGACCCAGCACACATGGAGAATCCTTCCCTAAATACTTTGTGTTTAAAGAAGTGTTACATACAAGATAAAAGCAAATCAAGTGTTTTTTAATAATCATAGATGCATGGGGGCAGGATTAAGATGGGAGAATGCTTCACCTCTAAGGTCATTCTGAAAGTAAGGCAGCATTTCAAAAAGTCACCAGTGCTGATCCTTTAATTCTTATTTTAACAGAAAATTGTAGAGTCAAATTCCAAAGACACATCACACTCATGTCTGCAGGGACTCTATACTTCTATGTAAAAAGAGAACTCGGCCTGTGGCTCATTGACCTTTCCATCAGAATCACCCTCCCCAAAAAGCTGATTCATTTCTGTATCACAGCTCTGTGCTTCAACAGGCATGTTGGTTAATTTGTAGGCAAGGCTTGTTTCGTATCCCGGGAAAAGATTTAGGAATTTCAAAGCTTTTTTCTTTCACCTCTTGTTTTTTTTAGCATCTGATTTGAAGAGAGAGAAGGAGGATGGGATGGGAGTTGGATACATCATCCTCATTGCCTTTGTTGTGTTTGGTTTTGTGCTGGGAGCTGTGACCCTTCTCATTTTCCAGTACCAGCGAAAGACGGGAAGATACAACTTCAGAATCAAGTCTGACAACTTCAGCTACCAAGTGTTCTACGATTAGCGATCTCCAGGTTACCAGATGTGAGTACTGAATCATGATCAGTTACCTTTTTTAGCTGTTTACCTCTTCCTGAAATGGTTAAATACTTGCAGATGAGCATCCTCTGTTTAAGTGTATTTGAACCTCCTGTCCTGTTTGCTGTGGGTGAAGGTCATAGAAGTAAGAATGAAATTCCTACTATTCTCACTTGTTTTCAAATGCTGCAGACTACAGAAGAAGAMGACAGCCTTTTCTTCATCTTCCTTCATGGCTTCAGTCTCAATCAGAGTACATGACACACCACTTTAGAAGAACACCAATAACCATTTCTACAAAAAGCATATCACTTTTGGTTTTGGATCATGGATTAGTATAATAAAGGAGAGAAACTTTACCACTCTCTTTATAAATCTGCTTCAGAAGCTAATTTGCTTTAGAAGTTAGCCCTTTCTGCAAAAGCTTGGGTTTAATTTTTTTTTTGGGGGGGGTGTTCAAGAAAATAGTGGGATGTTAGACATAGAGAGCTTGAAATATTGATAATGCATAAGCAGTGCTTACAAGTGCTTGCAGAGAGTCTGAAAAGACAGCTCTGAGGAGTGTTAACCACTACCAAGCATTCTGCCTCTGCGACTTGTGAATTTAACACTTTTCCAGAATACCATAGGATTCAGCACATTTTCTGAAAAATAAGTGTGTTCTAGCTGCTCACCACCATTTGTATGTTTGTCCCTTTAAGAGGAAGAAAGAGAGGTGAGAAAGCTGGCTTGMTGAAAAAGAACACCTAACATCATTGCTTCACAACTCAAGGATGTTTACTGCAGACCTGATCAAATTGTGTTCCTGGGAGCAGGCTTATTTGACATTGTTACCAGAGTTAGTCAGTAACCCTTTCCTGATGGTGGCCTCATACATAACAATGCAGCTGCCGTCACCACGGTAAATTCACTAGACTCATCATTAGTCATCATTATTTGCAGATAATTTAGTTTGCTTCACTAAGTACAATAACGCTTAATATATATCACAGAGAAAGGACAAGGAAGACTGTATCCCAGCTATCTGTAAAGTCTTGAATAGTCACTATTAGCTCTATTTCCCCTAGTCTTACATTACAGAGACCACCCTCTGTAGTCATCTATGGGCAGCTCCTAGGAGATTGCTGTAGATGAGGGTGATGCTCTGATTGCTTCCCAAAGGCTGGACAGGGCTGCCTGTTGGGAGGCCAAAGGGAAGGTACCCGGGGCTCCCTGGTACTGCTCCAGCAGCTGTACAGTTCCATCAGTGATACCTGTGCCACTAGGGAGCCATAATCCAGCATAAAGGGCATATCTAGGTCCATTAAATTAAAAGCTATATATGATGCCTCTGAGTCTCTCCACAGAGAGAAGAAAGGCTTGTCTTCATTCATCATTCTGCTCTCATGAGTGGTCACGGGTGATTGCAATACTTGATAGTAATGGGAATTCTGGAGTTGTGCAATGAGGTTGAAGCATAAAGGGTATTGTCAGGCTCATAACATCGTGTTGGAGTCTCAGCTAATGGCTTCTTTTAGATGCTGGAACTACTCAGCTCTTCTTTCCTRTGTATTTACTTTCTTTGAAGGTAGTTGATTACCTTTCTCTATCATGATTAGTCTGTTTTCTATTTTTTCTAGTTGGATCATGTCTCATCACATGGAGAACTGAAGCTTGTCTTCACTCACCATTTGCCTTTCATTTCTCTTCACAATGGTGGTCATGGCTGGTTGCAACACTGACTCTTCCAAATTAATGTCGCATATAAAAGGCTTCTATCCCATCTCTTTTTTTTTTTTTTTTCAACAATCTGGCTCTTCCCTGGTGTCCTAAGAACAATTTGTGACTGCAGCTCCAGGTTGAAGTGAATTGTGGCAGTTTTTTCCATGGATAAAATAGAAGGGAAAAAAGAAAGACTTCATGATTCTCTATTCAAGTTCCAAGATTTGGCTCTCCCACTGTGCCACGTTGCTATGTGCCCATCTTAGCATCACTTTTGCCATTACTATTGACAAGCTGCATGTTTCTATAAATATTCCAGGAAGTAAATCAGCAAACCCTTAGAGAGTTTGTAATTCCCTATTTACTTATAAATCCCCTTTTCAGTTTGTAATTCACTATTTACTTAAGGTGAGGTTGAAACTTTGAGCTGCAGCAACATTGAAGACCTAATTGTACAACGCCTTAAGTATACAGAAGCTGGAGAGCAAGCATTGGATTTCCTTGCACCAAATAAAGAAAAGGCACCATGAATCTGGGGCTTAACCTACTCAGAGTGTTCTTCAGCATGAGTTTTGAGATTTGATTGTAAATTCTTTAATCGACAAGGACTCAGTGAAAAAAGAAAAGAAAAAAGAAACTATTTTTGCTACTGGCAGCCCATGTTTTTCCAGATAAGTCAATTGGTACCTACGTATACTGTTTAATCAGACCACAATGATTGTGCAGTCAAGCCACAGAGTGTGCTGCCCACCTAAGTGAGAGCAGTCCAATTGCAACAGAATAGTTATAAATTTGAACTTAATTTTGCCTGGCTGCAAGGCCCTACTGTTAGTGCAGCAGCAAAGGTTTAATTTACATGCTCCACTGGATACAACAACAGTCTGTTCAGCTGGGTAAACTGGAAGAAAAATCTTTTCCGCACAGTAAGCATCTCCTGCAGGACTCTTTCCTGGGGCACTCTTCTTTACTCTGCTGCCCCAAACCTCCACTTCAGTGAGGGTGTTAGAAGATGGAGAGTAAAGCAGTGTGGTAACTTGTCCCCACCACCCCTTGGTTCTGATTGCTGCGTGCACTCCTCCTATGCAGTGGTAGTCTGCTGTGTCTGGGTCACGTGTAATTCAGTAATTTACAGTGAACAAGCTAATTCCTCTTTAAGCTCAATGGACACCATTATAAATAACTCTTAGTGGAAATTGGTCATTAACTTGAACTCACAAATACTCTTAATAGCCATAGCATTTAGGTACTGATTTTTTGGTATAGCATTGGAAAGCTGCTTTTCCATCCCCCTAGTCCAGTTTCTGTTAGGTGATAAGATTACTGGGTAAAGGACTTCTACATTTTGCAAAAGGTCATATTGATTGATCTTAGAGGTTATATATACACCTTTTAAATACATCAATACATTTCAGAATAATCATTTGCATTCTGCTTTTGATTCAAGTGAATCTATAAGGAGTAAAAATCTTTGACTCGTCTTTTCCGTGCTAAAATATCAGTTACCAGATCCTGATATAAAAAAAGATCCATTTGGTTGCAATTCATTAGTGAAACTGCAAATTATCTTTGCAATCTTAGAGTCTGATGAACATAACCATTAGCTTTTTATTATGTAGGAGTCTCTTAGCTTTTGCTCAGTTTTCTCTCAAATATATAATGTGTTTGCCTTCCGCACACAGTGAAAGGATAAGCTATTTTACTATGAATATTTTTCTAGTTTTTAGTACTTACAATCCTGAACTGCTTGAAAGTGACAGGACTAGAGATTTGCCTATTGGTTTCAGTGGAGCTGTGCCATTTACAAAAGCTGAGCACCAGTCTTCAGGATGAAATGCAAAACAGTAGCTTGTATCTGATACCTTGCATGCTCAGTAGAAACTGCTATTATGACTGAGTCTGTTTAGCGGAGTTTTGGTGTCTTAATAAAAGCATTCTTATAACTTATTGTTGACTTTTGTACTGTTATATTTTCCTTTTATGATTGAGTCACAGGTATTAAGATATGCATTGTGGATGTGCATGTGGACATGCACATGTGGATGTGGCAACTTCTGAAGTTCTGTTCAAGTATCAGTATAATGTTCAAACATCACTCAAAACACAATACATGACCTTATCCAAACACCACTGGACTGCAATTACCAACAACTACGTACATACACTTACTAAGGGTCTCTTTCTTCAACATTACAAAGGGCAAATGTATTTTCAGTTTCTTGCTTTGCAGCAAAGACAACCAAAAGAGTATTCAACATTCCCAGTCCAGTAATAGTATTGCAGCAAAGTGGTGATCCAATCTGAAACTAGTGTCACACCAGCCTCCCTGGGCATTTGATTTGCACAGTTCTGAGAACTGCTCCAAAAGCAGCATAGTCAGAGCTTAGCCTCAATGAAGCTTACCCTGAGGGCATTAGTGGACTTGTCTTGACCCCAGTGTGAAAAGCAGGGAAGAGCACCAGCACTTGCTCCAAATGCTTCCTTTCTCATCCCTGTGCAAAAGTGTTGCACAGATGCCACCCATTTTCTTTATTTGTCATTTTTTTCTGTGCTATGTTTCAGTGGCTACCAGTCACTATTCTCTCAGTGCTGTGTCTCTTTGTGTCTCCTTTTCGTGCTGAGGCACAGAACAGATTGTTCAGTTGAGGTACCATAGAATYACAGAATGGTTTGGGTTGGAATGGGTCTTTGAAGACCATTTAGACCAACCCCCCTGCTATGGGCAGGGACATCTTTCACTAGATCAGGTTGCTCAAAGCCCCATTCAATCTGACCTTAAACACTTCCAATGGTGAGGTATCCACAACTTCTCTGGGCAACCTGTTCCAGTGGTTCACCACCCTCATTGTAAAAAATTTCTTCCTTATTTTGAATCTAAATTGACCCTCTTTCAGTTTAAAACCATTGTGCCTTGTCCTGTCACTACAGGCCTTGGTAAAAAGTCTCTCTCCGTCTTTCTTATAAGCCCCCTTTATATATTGAAAGGCTACAATAAGGTGTCCCTGGAGCTTTCTCTTTTCCAGGCTGAACAACCCCAACTCTCTCAGCCTTTCTTCATAGCAGATGTGTTCCAGCTCCCTGATCATTTTTGTGGCCCTCCTCTGGACCCGCTCTAACAGGTCCACGTCTTTCTTGTGCTGAGGGTTCCAGAGCTGGACGCAGTACTGCAGGTGGGGTCTCATGAGAGTCGAGTAGAGGGGCAGAATCACCTCCCTTGACCTGCTGGTCACACTTCTTTTGATGCAGCCCAGGATACAATTTGCTTCCTAGGCTGCAAGCGCACAGTGCCAGCTCATATCCAATTTTTCATCCATTAGTATCCCCAAGTCCTTCTTTGCAGGGCTGCTCTCAATCCCTTCATACCTCAGTCTGTATTGATACTAGGGATTGTCCCGACCCAGGTGCAGGACCTTGCACTTGGCCTTGTTGGGCTTCATGAAGTTCACATGGGCCCACTTCTCAAGCCTGTCAAGGTCCCTCTGGATGGCAACCCTTCCCTCTAGTGAATCAACTGCACCACTCAGCTTGGTGTCGTCTGCAACCTTGCTGAGGGTGCCCTCAATCCCCCTATGTCATTGATGAAGATATAAATAGTATTGGTCCCAGTACGGACCCTTGAGAGGCACCACTCATTACTGGTTTCCACTCATTGAGCCATTGACTGTAACTCATTGGACACAGCCATCCAGCCAATTCCTTATCCATCTAACAGTCCATCCGTCAAACCCGTATATCCYGCCAATTTAGTGGCAAAGTATTTTGGGGGACTGTATCAAAAGCCTTACGTGAGTCCAGGTAGATGACATCCGTAGCTCTTCCCTTGTCCACTGATGTAACCACTACATCATAGAAGCCCACCAGATTAGTCAGGTATGATTTGCCCTTAGTGAAGCCATGTTGGCTGTCTCTAATCACCTTGCTGTCTTCCCTATGTTTCGACACGTCTTCCAGGAGGATCTGTTCCATGATCTTACTGGGCACTGAGGTGAGGTTGACTGGTTGATAGTTCCTAGGGTCCTCTTTTTTACCCTTTTTTAAAAACGGGTGTGATGTTTTTCTTTCTCCAGTCACTGGGGACTTCACCTGATTGCCATGACTTTTCAAATATGATGGAGAGTGGCTTGGCAACTACATCAGCCAATTCCCTCAGGACCCTGCAATGCATCTTGTTGGGTCCCACGGACTTATGTATATTCAGGTTCCTCAGGCGGTCTCGAACCTGATCTTCACTTTTGAYGGGAAGGACTTCATTCCCCTAGTCCCTGTCTTGAGGTTCAGGGGCTTGAGAGATGTGGGAAGAGAGATTACCATTGAAAACTGAGGCAAAAAATTTGTTGAGTATCTCAACCTTCTCAATGACAGTTGTCACTAGTTCTCCTGTCTTATTTATCAGGGGGGACATTTTCTTTAATTTTCCTTTTCTGACCAACATACCTGTGGAAGCCCTTCTTATTATTCTTTGCATTCCTTGGCAAATTCAGCTCCAACTCTGCCTTAGCTTTCCTGATCCCATCCCTACACATCTGGGCAGCTTCCCTATATTCTTCCCAGGACACACGTCCCTGGTTCAACTGCCTGTGCATTTCCTTCTTACCCTTTAGTTTGACCAGGAGGTCCTTACTCAGCCATGCTGGTCTCCTGCCTTCGTTTCCTGGTTTCTTACATAAGGGAACTGAGAGCTCTTGCACTCTAAGAAGTATGTCCTTAAAGAGCGGCCAGCTCTGTTCAGCTGCTTTATCCCTGAGGGCAGTTGCCCAGGGGATCCCATCCACTAATTCCTTAAACAACTGGAACTTTGGTCTCCCAAAATTCAGTGTCCTGACTATACTCTTCACCTGGCCCATATACCTCAAGATTGTGAATTCCACCAGGGCATGATCACTGCAGCCCAGGCTGCTGCCAGTCTTGACATCTCTATTTAGTTCATCCATGTTGGCAAGTAACAGGTCTAGGAACACTTCTCCTCTGGTTGGTCTGTCTATCACGTAGATTAAGAAATTATCCTTGGTGCACTCCAAGAGTCTCCTGGATCGCTTACAGCTTGCTGTGCTGCTTTTCCAGCAGATGTCCGGGTGATTGAAGTCTCCCAGCAGGATCAGAGCCTGCAAGTATGAAGTAAGAACACTTTGTCAACAGACTCCCCTTGATCAGGTGGCCTGTAGTAAACATCAGCCACTAGGTTTCCTTTGTTGGCTTGGCCCCTAATTTTTACCTGTAAGCTCTCAACCTGTTCATTGCTRTTTTTCAAAGGAAGGTCTGTGCAGTCAATCAATGTGTATACACAGAGGGCAAMCCCCTCACCTCTCCTTCCTTGCCAGTCCCTTCTGAACATTTTATAGCCATCGATTGCAGTGCTCCACTCATGTGATCCGTTCCACCACGTTTCAGTGATAGCGATTAGATCATAGCTTGCTAGCGGCACATTGGCTTCCAACTCCTCCTGTTTGTTACCCATGCTGTGTGCATTGGTATAGACGCACATAAGTTGGGCTATCGACCGTGTCACCTTTTTAGAGGAACACACCCTAATTCCTTTGAGGCATTTCACAGGTGTTTTCTGTGAAGGAGGAAATGTATGAGGTGCAGTAGGATCCCTCTGTCTCTACTGTTACACCCCATCTGCTGCTCAGACAAGTTTTGATGGCTTTGAAGGGCTCGTTTTAGACTGCTGTGGTCAGTTCCCCACAGCAGTGATCAGGCAATTTCACCAAACCAGTAGTTCTGAAGCCAGGGAGAAATCTTCCAGAGGAGCAGCTCTGACCGTCTCCCCTTTCCAGTCTGGTGTTGCCCACCTTTTGTTCTGTTGACGAAGAACTGGCTCTAGATAATTATTTGAGACAATGGATGAAAAATACATAGAAATGAAGATTTAGTTTTGACTTCTTACATTGTTTCCTAAGAAGCACTTTAGACAGGTGGTATGCGTGCCTAATGTCCTTATTGTTCACTGAGAACACAACACTGCTAACACCTGATGCAAAACAATCATSGTTATTCCTCTCTCTCATAACGTTGCCAAACTCTGGTCCCAGCGGGGTTGGGAAAAAGCTGAGATAATTGGAAAATTTCCTTGCCTATTAAAATATAAAGGCGCTGACTTTTTAATGCCTGTTTGGAAAGTTTTCTTTTAGGCTGCGGAAGGAAACAAGTTAAAGGAACTGGAAATGTTTAATTGCAATTGATGTAAAAACATGATGTTGGCTAAAGTCTGGTAGAAAGCCTAGAGCACAGAGCCGCCTAATGGCTTCTTTGATTTGCTCTGTAACATCTACTCTGCCTGTGGGTCTGTCCTGCAAGGCTTGTGGCAAACCTACAACTGAGTAGTATCCTCTCTGTAGAGGTACTACTTTTCTCCAAGGCCCCTCTCTTTTTTYTTGCAGATTTCTCGTCTCTCCTTGCTATCTCCTGATCCTTGCAGGCCCACTGCGGACAGCACTTCAGCCTAGAATTTCCAGGGGATCCCTGCCTGTTTCTTCAGCTCACCTCYCTCTGGCTGTGTGGACAACTACCACCTTGTGCTAAAGACACTCTTAGATACATAGTCTGGATGTGACACTGTCTGCCAGGGGGTAACACAGGAGACTTGTCAATGCAGCACGTTTGCACATGCAGCAAATTCCCCTGGAAGTCCTCTCTGCCTCTCCTGCCCTTCTTTCCCAAAACAGAGATTTTTCCTCTGAAATCCACAGAAAGAAGAGTTTCAGAGACTTAACACAGACACAAGGAGTTGTACACTAAAACCAATCCTAACACAAGTATAAAAGAGGAATCAAGAAAAAGCCAGAACATTTGGAATTGGCAAGGAAAAGAGCAGTAAAGGACCAAAACAATGAAGTTCAAATGCCGTATGGAAGTGTCAGTAATAAATCACTGGTGTAGTGCTCGCAATGGATCCTGAAATGTCCACTCACACTATTCTCTTTAAATCAGCTGGTGCTCAGCCCTACCTATAAAGGCTATAAAAGTATTGGGACGGTTATGGTAAATGCGTGTTGCTGCCTAGAAACTGGATTTGTTAAAATAATAACTGTAAGGAATGAAAAAATATAGTAGTCTTTTCAACCTACCTTTGTGTGTGTTTGGGTGTGCGTTAGACAAAATTCAGCATGTTTAGGAATACTGCAATTATACAGTGCAGAGAGCTTGATATGATCCCACTTTTCTCCCTTTTTCTCTCCCTACCCTTTCAGAGAAAGTATTAGTAGAATGTTTTTCCTTATGTAAGTTTCTCACATATAAAAATATTTGATAACTTCTGGAAAATTGCAAGTATTTGTAGGCACAGATGAAGTAATAAACCTTTATTTAAGTAGTGATTTTCTCCTTTTCCTGCTTTACTATGGTAGTAATCAAATTCAAAAGAAAAGTGGCATTTCTCTTCCATGATCTTTCTGTTTAATCCTGTGAAGAACTTGATCTCCTGACAGTTGCTTTTCTTTGACTGTTTTGTGTCTGCTCTTGCTACAGATAACTCAGGAGAATCAGAACCTAAGGACAATGAGAAGAGAAAATATGCCCCTGTTAGTTTATTGATGGTGCAGTGACTATTTGGTACCTTGCTACATGGGACATTTCACTCTTTCCTCACCTGAATGAAGCCTTTGGGAAAATCCAAGGGAAAAGTAGGAAAGCTTCATATAAGCATTGAGGAGTGTTGGGGAACTCCAAGTATGGTGGTCTCATGGAGCTACTTTCACTGATATTTGGAACTGGATCAGGCATGGTGCAGTAGGTTATGGGGTAGCAGTATTCTCAACAGGCTGAGGCAAATCCATCCCAAAACACCAAGAAACCTAGCTAACTCCAGGACTGTGAAGGTGACTCTGAATTCCAATAAGAGACTGCCTTTCTGACAGAGACATTTGGGTAGAATTTTCATTTAGGTAAAATCTTTCTAGCAAACAATATCACTATATCCTTGGGAATGTGCTGGCAGCTAATAACACTATTGACAGTGTGGGTTCTTCACGGCTTATGTTCGGTAATACTTAAACTCTTCATATCCACTCAGGAAATGTCTGGCTTTGCCTCTTGTACTGCCTAGAGCTTTGATATGAAAAGTCGGCCACAAACAATGCTCCCATTTATTAGCTGCCTTTGGCATCTGACAGTTTGAAAGGATGAAGGAAGTGCTTCACATCAACAGGTCAAACAAATATGGCTATTACTAGTACATGGAGATAGAAGGGTCTTGTGTTTATTCTAGTGCCAACCTTGAGAGACTAATTAGTGAGTGTTATGTATGAACAGCTTTCTTAAGCTTAGTCTAACATATTTAATTGTGCACTGTATCATACCTGCTTAGTGAGAATGTAATGTTGTCCACTGAGTTACTCAGCAAAGAATGTGAAAATACAGCTGAACTGGAATTTGGAATGGGATGTTTACTGAATCCAACTTAAATTTTTATGGAACAGCTTTTGCAGAACACAGGACCAAACCAAATGCCACAGCTCTTGTCTGTGTCAGTAAGGCATAAGTCAGGAGTATAATTGAACAAGATGCTGTTGGCTTCTGGAGGTGTTTTCTTTATGTCCCAGAAATATTTTCAGCTGATAGGTTGTTTGAGGCTACATTTTGCAGTCCATTTAAAAATCAGATGATTTACTCTCAGGAGATACTAGATACTGCTGCCAATTTCATGAGTTTCTCAGCATTTATTTGACTACCTGTTCTCCTCCTTTTCACTTGTTTGGCTACAGCTGTGACATCTTATTCGTAAACAGGAGGAAGGCACCTCTGTTGTCTTACAGGTATATGAGAAGCACCACCTTGTGAAGTTTAGTTTTTCCCCTGAAATGACATCTAACTTTCACCTGAATTCTATGAAAGCCAAAGTCAGTATGCGAGGATGTCCAGGCTACAGTCCTTGCCCTATATCCTGGATGTCCTATATCCTGGAGTTCTTTTAAGAGACAGTGCTACTGAAGATAACATACTATCCCTCTTTTGGTACTGCCTAATACAGACCATCAGAGGCTACACAGCCTCCCTGGGAAGATATATGTTTTGTAACTTCCAGGTTTGTTATTTCTAGCACTTCCCCCAAAATTTGTTTCTTAAACTGATATTCGTATTTTCATGGAGTAAAGCCATACACATCAGAGAAAGGAACACCTGAGATGGCCTATGCTATTGACTTACTGCATTCCTTTGTTGTAACCACAAATGGTAGTGTCTTCCCACTGATATGAGCAACCAATATTTGAACCATGTCTTGGTATAGTGCATCTTTGCTTTTACTGCTTTCAATTCCCCAGCAAAGCAACAGTGCCATTCATATTCATTCAACTGCTGTGACTGCCTCAGCCAATTGTCACAGAGCAACATGTGACATACATATTGCCTCACAGAAGCCTTCATTCAGGCCTATGCAGGCAACTGCTCAATTATTTCATGGGGGCAAATGAAATTTAAAATTAAGAGTAAGAAATGCAGTTGAACTTAATGTGATGGTGCCTGGGCTTTTTGAAAGTGAGATGCTGAGTAAAAATACAATCTCCCTTTGTGCAAGTTCCTGATATTTGAGGTAAGGCTGCATGTCAGCTTCTTACTGGAGTTCCTGCTGCATTTGGCAGATGATGAATGAAGCARGAGATCTGATAAAGGATGGAACAAGACATTAAATTTTTTCTATGATTGTATGGCTTATTTTTCCTCTGTTAAGGAACACGTGTTTGTGTATCAGCTGAACAAAATGTATCTATGCTCCAAGCACACTTGCTAGGAGGTTGTTTTCTTACCCAGTCCCCATAAAGATACAAACAGAACTGCCTTTTATTTTAGATCTTCCTCAGGGAGTAAGATGGACCCTGCTAACCTGCTTCTGACAGAATCACTTAGCCATGCTCTACGCATTTAGTGACACAGGTTTAGTTACTTGCATGTATCTAGTTACACACAAAATCTGCAATTACAGCTGCTGTAGTTAAGAAGTGCTTCATGGTGCCCTTGAAAAACAACCTCACATTAATAATATATCTAAGAAAAATCTCATGGAAAGTTTTACTACATTTTTCCTGCAAATGCAGCCTTGACTAATATGCTCAGCACAACTGGGTCAATTAATGTTTTGCACCTGTTTCCCCTTTTTCTGTGCTCTCTCCTGGGGACACATGGTGGTACCTTTGGTCTCTGCTTTGCTAGGAGATGATTTCACGGAGTCACGAGAAGTGGCTCCTCACAGCTGTACAGTTGTATGCACCTGTTTTGAACGTAAGATACACAGAGGGATTTGAATGGGCATAGACCAGGAGTCTGGCAGCTGATACAACATCTTGCTCTGAAAACGGAGGGAGAAAACCCCAATTTGCTTTACAGAGCAGCGCCTTGCCAGACAAGCTGAGTGGTTTGGTGTCAATCACCGGGCACGTAGCAGAAGCACAAGGAGACCGGCTGACAGGAGCTTGCCTGATGTGGGCCATACCCTGGCCAGGCTGCTCCCCCTCGCTGCTGTGTCTGGATGAAAGCCAGGGACTGGCACTGGAAGATGATTCACACCACGCTCGTGTCCCTGCCTGTGGCCTCACCCTAAGCTGTTGCCCACTCTGAAGCCAACCCCGGAAGTGGCACAGCTGCCATCCTGCCTCCTCAGCCATCACTTGCCTTCCAGCCCTGCCCTAAGCACTGGTGGCTGTCGATGGCCTTGGGGCCCAGCCCTGAGCTCGGGGTGGCCCATCCTCCTCAGATGGAGCGGGAGGCACCTCACCCTGATAAGGGGCCCTCATGACAGCAGCAGGGGGTCAGCGTCCCTCCTGAGCTCTGCCCTCAGGCTGTTCCTGCAGCGACCAGCCATAGGGCCTGCTGCAGGGGCTGGGACCGTTAGTCCTTCCTAGCCCTGGACTCAGTGGCTGCTCCAGCCTCCTGGAKATTCCCTAGTTGAGGGTCAGAGGTTCAGTCCCTGACCCCTGCCCACGCTCGGCCAGCAGTGAGCAGCTCCTCCTGCTGAAGGGAGAGGGCAACCCCTCCTCTGCCTTCCCACATGGACGTTGCTTTTCATCCCGCCAGCAGTGTTGGGTTTGTTTTTTTCACCYGAGTCCTGCTATTGCTTTGCTGTGGGCTGGTGCCAGCGGTGGCAGAGCACCCAAGGCGGGCAGAGAGGGTGGGTGAGCAGCTGGGGAGGCCGAGGCCCAGCCAGGTGGCTCTGCCAGCTTGCTTGGAGGGTGTCTGCTCACTGCTTGCTGTGGTGGGGAGATGGATGGGAAGTGCCTGTGGAGGCCCRAAGTACAAGATGAGAGGGACTGCTGGCCTGGGGCAGGATGGACACAAAAGGGTCTTTTTTGTCTTCCCTYTGAGGATCTGGGAGTTGTTCTGGGGGCCCTCCCCCCTTGCAGGAGGCAGGGCCAATGGAGGAGAAGTGTAGCGAGGGTTTTGTAGCAGGAATCGCCTGTCTTGCTGAGAGGCGATGATGGTTCTAATCACCGTGAGTAATCCCACTTGCAGGATACTCTAATAAGCACGTTTAAAAGAAGTTAGCAAGGGGACATCTCTGAGGCTGCATCAACCCAAAGTTGTAGTTAAAAATTGGTGGGGCTGTTAAAGTAGTAACCTTGCATTAGCAAGATAAATCTCTTCAGCTGAGAAAGGCTGGTGTGTAAAGCATTTAAATTTCCCCTTCATATCAGCAGGAGCATAAACAAGCCCTAAAGCTCATCTCTTATGTTTAATTCTTGCCCTACTGTGTAAAACTGTGAAGTCAGTTGCCTCCTTTTCTTTTCCAGATTTCATAATTACAAAACCAGGGGGACACAACTGTACTACACATGCTAAGGTAAGCCAGCAATAAGTTACGCATGGAGAAAGTGCTTTTGTCACATTACTTCCTTGCCACGTGATTTTGCACTGATGGACTTTCGTTCCCAGCAGAAGGTGGAAACTGTTTAGTATCTGAAATGAAAGTATTGTTTCATTCTCACTATAGTATTTCATTCTGTAGTGAGAACTCTCTAGTGATTTGGCACATTATTCTTGCTTATCTGCTAAGCAGAAGACGACGTATAACTAACTGTTCAAAGTAGTTTGAACCCATGCCCCAAATATATCAGTCAATGCATGTTTTAATTTTATTTCCTGACTATACGATATGGATGGTGGATAAATGAATTAATATAAATATTGTAACATTTAATACCAAGCAAAGCAGACCTTTGTTGGAGAAGTTGATCTTCCCATTTCTAACCAAGTCACTTTTTGCATTACACTTAACAATTACCAAGGCTGGAAGAATTCTTGTACTTGTGAGAAAGCTGCACACCTATTAAAAGCCCTGTCAGCTAGATACATGTGTACTTATCAGAAAGGGACTATCTGCTCTGTCTTTGTATGGCCTAGAAAAATGGGGTACACTCTTAATGAGGTGTTTGCTAATTAATCCTAAAAGTCTTRGAAGAAGACTGTCGAAACGAGTGCCAATTGCCTCTAAAGCTCACTTGGTAATTGCTGACAGGGAAACCGTGAGTGTTCTCACCAGCTTTACATTAACTCAGATCCCAGGAAGTGCTTAGCCCCTACATACAAATTCCTGTATTGCTGAGTAGGTGCTAGATATAGATGCTAAGAATACCACAGGTTACCACATTCTTTACAGGTAAGCAAAAAATTGCCTTTTTTCTGTTGTGAACWTGTTTAATATTTCCAATACAAACTACTTAAAGTATTATATTTTCTGGCAGATTTTAAAGCTTAGTGACTTGGCATGACTTGGCAGGGTGCATTTATTACCACATAATATATATCATATTCTTTTGTACCACAGATATATGTAAATTCTCAATGTGTGGTTTTAGCTGTCAAAGGGRTTTGCAGAGCAATGCACAGGAAACTCATTATTGATAATCCGTGTGATACAGAGGTCACGCACAAAACATGTAAAGAGCTTTTTCCCTAGCTGTAACTACCTCTTAAGTCTGTGCTGGTGGTTCTGACCTCAGGAAAGAAATTTCTYACTCATTCCTCCACACCTTTCTCGACCTGTCCCTTTAAAATAGCAACAGATATCATAATTTAGTTGTTTGCAGTTTGGTGCTGCTTGCTGTGTGCTTTCATCTGATAAGTATGCAATGCCTATTATGGCTTTCTCTTTTTTTGTCCTGTGGCAAATGACACATTCTATACAATGCATACTATCCCTTCTTTACAGAACTGGATACTGAGTCACTTCTACACTTCTTCAAACGGAAATAGCTTCCGTAATACAGATCCTATTCTATAGCTTTAAGTCACTCAGATAACTCTTCTCTTACTGCAGCCAGTGGCACGATTTGAGCATTTATGGTCAGATGGACTGAAATCAAAGAGGAAATGTAGTCCTCTGTAGTACACAGTATGACCTCTGGTAGAAGTGAAGGTCCAAATTTTGGAGGGCAGGGGTAGTGTGAGCCTTCCTCCATGTAGCTTTGCCTCTGCTGTGCTCTTGAATGTATTTTCTTCCCATCTGCCCGTGGCCTCCCTGGAAAGCATCCCATGGCCTAAAGAGGGTTTGAGGCCTGATGCATGTATGCAATATTTTAGCTCTTCCAACTACTGCCACATTCACATATGTGGATGAGCATGTATTTTGCACATTCCCATATTTATATGCAATAAAACATTTATTCAYCACTGATCTTTAGAGATGACAAAATGACTCATTTTATAGTTCCACTTCTCTGTTGATAACCATCTGGCAAAGCTGTTAACTGTCTACTCACATTGTTACAGGGAATTTCCCCAGGTTAGGAGAACAAGCCAAGGAGAGATATGAGTGAGCCAGCAAAAAGAATGTGTCGTTAGTTCTGTCCTACACCTGTTCATTTCTCTCCAGCTTTGACCAGCTAGAAGGTGAGCAGGAACTTTCTTAATTAAAACTGGAATGCATTTATAGTTCTACCTTTTTGAGGTATCTTGYCATGTGACTGCATCACTATTGAAAATTGCTTTTTCATTCCTGATTCAAAGCTCTCCCCTTTCCCTTCTTCCCCCCTTTCTCTTGGGGTGGACAGACTCCTCTCCCCTTCAGCCAACAGCAGTTTGGCTGAAAACCCTTTGGAAAACTAGAATACTAAGCTTCTGGCAAGGCTGGATTGTAGCAGGGAAATTCACTACACCAGCCAAATGAACCCACCCATGGTGGCAAAAGACCACAGTTTGGGTCGTAAATCTCACTAGAACCCTCCATGGTTTTGTTCTCTTATCTGCAGAGAGAAGCTTGGAGAAGCGAAGATTTTACTTACTCGGAGAAAGGGGGAAAAGCTTTGGGACGTTAAGGGAGTTTGGGGAGCCAAYGAAAATGAGTCAAAATTCAGGCTTCATGGCGTAAGAGTGGGTCCTTTCTGGGATCTTATGAGAGGATGTCTTTGAATGAATACCTTTGCAGAGAGAAGACCAGCCTAAGAAAGAAAACATGTTTTTCCAGTCAGAAAATGAACCTCTAACCCCGTCCCTCCCTGCCCCTCCTCTATTTCTGGATTGGCAGCAATATTAATAACTATTAATTCCAAGTGACAGGAGTCAAATACGGTTTGGGTAAGTGTTGCTTCCCAGTGCTAGTATGCAGGAAACAAGCAAACCCAGAAGGCTGTCTATAGATATAGATAGATAATCATCCTGCAAAGGACAAATTTGTATGCAAACAGGAACACAAATCGGCATGGACTAAGCAGTGCCAGTGTGGGTTAAGCTATCATCTGTTTTAACATACCAAATCAAATAAACAGTTTCTGAACAAATAAAGAAGAAATAGGAGTACATATTTATAAGTTCAATTCATGCATGCACTGGCTGATCCAGAAAAACAGACAATTTTTTTGCTGGATCATACCTAATCTTTGTGCTGGTGACATCTCTTCTTGTAGGCTCTTTGTGTGACTAGGCATGACTTCAGTCACAGGCAAACATGGGGGAACAGGGAGGGAGGAAGGAAGGGTGAGTGGATTTCACAAAACATGTCCAGTTGGAGAGTAATGGTGTCTGGGGAAAGGTAGAGGCCACATAGTTGTTTCTGAACAGCAATTACCCATTTCACAGAACTTTTGACAGTCTTACTGAAGACACCCACTAAGGCTCCCCGCCTTCCCTAAAAGCAAAATTGCTCCCTTCCTATATACTAATATTGTCATCTTTCTTTGTATTGGAGTAGTGAAAGGAGAAGTCCCCTGTCCAGGATACACTCAGCCTAGAATTAGTRAGCTGAATGGGAAAGGGCAGAAGCTTTTCCAGCTTAAGGCACCTTCATGTTCATCTAACCATACTTGCACTGTGGACTATCCAAGTACATCTCTCTTGGTTAAAAAAGGGACACCTTGAGTTGACATCCTTTGTCAGTACAAGAACAAAGCACAGACCAGGCCAGTGTCTTCCAGCAGCACAGGATGACACAGTTTTCATCTCCCTTTCCCTGCCTGAAGCACCCAAACCAAAGCACTGTCTACAGATCTGTGGGGAAAGCACTTTGGGGCAGTGTGTGAACATATTATACTGAGAACTAACTTACTGGCAGACTGTTGAGAAGACTTTCTTTCGTGCCTATTGACCAAGTGTCGTGGTTTAACCCCAGCTGGCAACTAAGCATCCCACAGCAGCTCACTCACTCCCYCCCAGTGGGATGGGGGAGAGAATCGGAAGAGTAAAAGTGAGAAAACTCGTGGGTTGCGATAAAGACAGTTTAATAGGGAAAGCAAAAGCCTCACACGCAAGCAAAGCAAAACAAGGGGGCAGGCAGGTGTTCAGCCATCTCCGGGAAAGCAGGGCTCCATCACGCGTAACGGTTACTTGGGAAGACAAAATGCCATAACTCCAAACGTTCCCCTCTTCTTTCTTCTTCCCCCAGATTTATATGTTGAGCATATGACATGGGATACYCCTTTGCTCAGTTGGGRTCAGCTATCCCAGCTGTGTCCCCTCCCRACTTCTTGTGCACCCCCAGCCTACTCGCTGGTGGGGTGGTGTGAGAAGCAAAAAAGGCCTTGGCTCTGTGTAAGCACTGCTCAGCAATAACGAGAACATCCCTGAATTATCAGCACTGTTTCCAGCACAAATCCAAAACATAACCCCATACTAGCTACTAAGAAGAAAATTAACTATCCCAGCCAAAACCAACACACCAGGGACATTCTCAAGCCTCCAGATGTCATGTGCACAGACTTTTAACTGTCTTGGTAACCCTTTGCTGGACTTGCTTCAGTCTCACACTATCTTTTTTGTAGTGGGGAATTCCAAAACTGAACACAAGACTCCTACTGTGGCCCCACAACTTGCAATTAGAGGAAACAGTTGCTTGTCTTGACCCATCCAGTCCATACATTCTCAGACTGGACGCAAGGATGCTGTGGGAGAAAAGCCTTGCTAAGGCCCAGGTTAATGACATCTGCTCTTCTCTCYGTGTCCACAGAGCCAGACATTTCATCATAGAAGGCATTCAGGCTAGTCAGGTTTGTGATCAGTAAATCCATGCTGGCTGTTCCCAATCACTTTCTTTTCCTTCATATGCCTGGAAGAAAAGTTTTCCAGGGGGATTTGCTCCATAAACTTCCCAGGGACCGAAATACAGCTGACCAACCTGAAGTTCTCTGGATCCTCTTTTGTGTTGTTTTGTGAAGAGGAGCCTCACATTTGTGTTTTTAGGTCTTGGCAGTTCAAAACTGCTATCTCAGACTGCTCAAACTCCCCCTTCACCTGCCCTTTTTACATAATTAATTGGATGAGCTAGGACAGTAACAATARCACACTGCAATCCACTAGTGCCAGAGGAGTATTATATTATGGAAGATAGAGGCACAGTGTAGGCACAGAATGTCAGGTAACTCCTCCCCCAAAGAATCCACATCTAAAGGACTGGTGATGCATTAGGGCAGGGAGGTAAAATATTGATGAAGTTGGTCCAGGACACTGAAGTTGGACCTGGAAAAAGCATTCAGCAAAGGTGTGTGCAAACCTGTAGCATACTCCAGTGCAATTGTGACTCCTTCACTGTCTCCAGTGAGGTTTCTACTTACTAAGAGAAGTTGCTACACAGGTCTGAGACTTCTAAGACAAGTGCTGAAGTTTGTGTGTGAGTATGTCAGCCCAGACCACAATATGTCTAGCGTGCAGGCTTCCGTTCCAGAGAGTTGCAGACCTCATTCCTAAATGCTTGGTCCACTGAGCCTCTTTGTCAACCTGACCTTGTGGAGGCCTGCTGTGCTGCTTACTTAAGCCTAGAGATTGCTTTGCCCTGCTTACCAAGAGATCTGCTAGTCCTGGGAACTGATCTGATTACCTGTCCCCTGCAACCAGCTGTGACAGTGACCCAAAGCACAACTTCCTGCCTGCATGTGCAGCAATGAGGAGAAGGGGTTTTACAGAACAACATTTTGGAGAGGGAAAGGATGCTTTTAAGTGTCTGAACATCAGAGCACAAAACAAAGTGCTTATAATGTGACTAGAGCAAAGACAAATTTTAGCACTCAGGCATAGCTTCAGGGTTTTGTCCTAGTACAGTGCTGTGGTCTCTGGTAACACTTGGAGGGAAGAGAGAGAGAATGACTTTGTCTTGCTTGCTATCACTTTCTAGAGAACACACATCATCTGAACATGCCAGTGGGGCATGTTTTGTCCCTAGTCAGGATCTACCCTCTTGTGTTTGGAGGAGTTGGGCTGTGACTGAGCCATGGTTTCTTCCCAAACTTCCTCTCCGGTAATGTAGTCTTGGTCCTCTCCTTCCTCCCTTATGTGTACCTTGTGCCAACGAGGTGCAGTCAGCCACAACATGCCACCATAGTAATGGATGATGGGAAAAGCCTTCAACAATCCTGCTATCAAGCTGTGTCATGATGCATTTACACGTCTCAGCTCCAGGAGCAAGCAGAAAAGAATGTACTGAAGAAAAAACAAACACAGGTTTGCAATGATAAGATCAGAACTGACACCTACATTTTTTTGTCCTTAAATGAATACAGGTTCTGACCTTTGTAGGTTAATTTTATAGATTTGACATTAACTTTCAGGTAGTGTTGCTTATTTGGACAGYCCATATAGTGAAAATTGGAGTCAGGTTTATAAAAATATTTTCACTCAGCCCACAACTCCTGCAGTTAATTGAGAAACCTACAAAGAAGTATATTTCAAGGGTACTTGTATTCTTGTATTATTGTATTTCTTTAAATACCCCGGTTGTGTACTTTTCTTTTACACTTGTATATAAATCTTTCACAGAAAATTTTTTTCACATGCTGTTTGAGTCACTAACAGGATAAGCAGAGGTTAGAAGGCAGTTTTCACCTCACTATTAGCACTGCAAAAAGTGAGGTGTACACTCAGGATTATACAATGAAGGAGAGGCTCCTTCCTTGGCATGTCTCCCCATTCCTTTTCACCTCACCCACTAGTGTAATTTTCCTTACCCYTTTTACTTAGCAGAGCTGAACAGAGAGCTGTCAGCAGCTTGTTGCAAGACTAATTCAGGATCATCTGGTTTGTGCAGCCAGTTTTCACTTCCTGAGCCTGAGTTCACCGTTCCTTTTGTGTCTTCAACAGTAACTAGAAGAAAAGGTTGATAGAAATGCTAAACAAATGTTTCTACTAATTTGTGTTACAGTAGAGCAAGGAGGCCAGGTTGGCTGTGGAGTCACTGTGCTTGGTGCTGGCACTTTGTAGGACATGACTGTCCCTTCTCCAAAGAGGTTTCAGTGTAAAAAGTGACAGTGGAAGAAACAAACATTATACAAAATACCCAGTCACTGATCTAAAAAAGATTTATATTTAGTTTTAAGCCATACAGAAATATGTCTCCCATACAGTAATATGTGTCACATCATAGAAGAGGAAGTTACTTATCAACAGCTAGTGTTCTTTGTGGTTTATATTTCATATGTGCATATATTTATATATTTCCTATGTATTTGTATACTGTAAAGACACATACACCATATGCCATAAAGACCTTAGCACTGAGGCTTTTTCATTTCAGCTTATTGTTGATCCAGCTTAGTGATTTCATAGTGAGTCTATTGTCCAATTTGACAGTCTGAATATAGAGATTAGTATCAGCATGGACACAAACAGCCATGAAGGTCCTCAGGTGGGTTTCTGTTGTGTGACCAAAGGACAGTGCTCTTTTAACATCCAGGGCTGCAGTGGTGCCCTGGCTCTGGATGCACAAACCAGTGAACAGTCTGGCTCAGGTGCAACTTCTGAACTTGAAGGGGATCCTCAAGGAAACCGGGTCTTGAAAGATGACTGTTAGAGGGATCTTCCATCAATATCTGGATTTTCCCTACTTTCCTTGCTGGAGAAATAAATGCCAGAAAAGCTGCTTCATGAAGAGAAAAAAAACCAAAACCCCAACAATTCAAGAGTGGCTAAGTGCTCTCTGAAAGCTAGGAGCTCTCATTTTAATCCCATCTTGCTACTACCCTTTGGGAAGACTTTGCTGAGAGTGAACGGATGTCAGACACTTCAAGTGATCAGTCTTCCTGCACAGTGGCAGAGCCCACATACTGCTAGCTTTGTTATGGTATCTTCCATTGTAATCTGATAATGGGAGTCTAGGGGCTTGTCTCTACCCATATCTGATCAGTTAGAAATTGTGGGATCTTGAGTGAGATTTGTATGTCAGGCAATGTCCCGCAAAGAATTCCTCTGTCCACTCTTAGTACAACAGGATGTCTGTAGAGCCAAGGTTCATACCAGGACTAACAGGAATGTCAGCCTCATCTTACATAAAATGCCTGAGAGAAACAGGTTCTAGTACATATTGTAACACAATTTCTGCCTTGTCAGTCATTTAATGAAATGTCCAAAACTTGAATTCATTCAGTGCAATGGCTGGTTTCACACCATGGCTGTAATACATAAATCATAAGGAAGCATTGCGGCTTTCTTCTCAATATCAAACAGGGGATTTTCTTAATATAGCAATATAGTATTATTCCTAAAGCTTCTCTATTTTTGTTCACCTACCACATAGCAAGAATTTCCACTTACAGCTCTTCCCAACTTGCATTCCTATTGTAGAAGTAAATAAACAGGATACATATCCTCACGTTGTTTAATCACTTAAATCTATTTGGCTTTTAAGCTTTCTTCAGGGAAATAGAAAGTTTTCCAAGTGTTTGAAATTTCAACATACCAGTTCTCCACCTCTTGTAGTACCGATTCCTCTACTGCACTCATTCACTTGAAAGCTATCCTTGATAGAAGTGGACAGATTTCTAGCCTCTAAGTATTGGCATTCATAGTTTTCAGGAACCCTTTTGTGTAAGTAGTTTGAGCCAGATATCTAACTACTCAGTTTCTCTGTTAATAAAATCAGGGAAATGAAGCTTAGAGAAACCCTTGGGGCAGATGCATTATGAAATGTAGCCAAATCATATTCGTAAAACGTTCTGAAAATCTCAAATGGCAGGTGTTATAGACATGCAAACTTTAAGGCTGTGTTTCACAGTCCTTAGGCACTGAAGTCCAATGACTTTGCCAATGTCAGCACTGGCTTGGAGGGCTTGGAGTTTGCTCTGCTAACTGTTAATATTTGTAATGATTTTAATATTGTTTAATTTGCTAGTGATCATAGATACTCTTGTTATCCTGTGCACTCTACACTTGAAATGTTTTCCTGACTCAGCTCTGTGTGTGTCCTGCTTGATTGTGAACATGTGCTCATGGCCTTTCCTCCTTACTTAAACACCCCAGTGCCTTGCTAAGCTGTGATCCTYGCTATCAGCAATGTGTTGCCATGCAGCTTATCTAGATCCCTAAGTGTCTATGGCATTATCAGTAAACTGGTATGACTTTTCAAAGTCATAACGATAACAGTGAGCACAAGGCATTCAGTATTTCTGCTAAACTACCAATGTTTCAAAAAGCAGCAAAATGCTTAAATACTTGAGGGATTCGAGAAGAGGTCTATAGCCATAATTAGATTCAAAAACACAATCTGAAGAAAAGTTTCAGGTATTGTGTCTGATGTTTGGTTTGCACTTTCTCAGGCTTATTTCCTTTGCAGGGCTTATACAGGAATTTGAAGAAAATTTTTGAAAGAGTTGACACTTTAGAGAAGGGTCATTAGCTAAATTTGCTTAGAATAAGATCCATTTACTGCATCAACCATTTCTGGGAATATCCTTGCTAGATAAAGATGCCAGCTTATTATATGTGTATTTTGAAAGCTATGGACAAATAGGGCTGGTGGAGGAGAAGGTCTCCAAAGTCAGAAGTTAGGTTAGAAATTTATTAAATTAATATCCCTCTGGAGAGCAAATGAGACCAAATTAAAGAAAGTGAAGAAAGAAAAGAGCATTCTAAAGAACTGAAACACAAATAACAGCAGGGGACAAATCTTAGTCATTGATCTCCCGCTGGACTCTACAGAGGAAGGCAATAACAAGGAAACAAAGCCTTCCATTATATTCAATCCTGAAACTGAACAAAACAAGAATATGGGTCCCATCGTCCTCCCATTAATTCTGGCAGGCCCCAGAAGAGTAATTTGCATTCCAGCTAAGCCCTTGTTGTTGTCATATCTGACCTGCAAAATGGTTCCTCCCAAATAATGTTGGAATAGGCATGGATAGCTGAAGCCTAGCTGCCCTTGCCTTGCGGTTATATTAACCGAGAAAGGACCTTGATGGCTTTGAGTTGCCCCAGAGCGACATCACAGGCAAATCAAAAGTAATTCCTTAAGCTAAATCGTCCTTTACGAACTTATGCAGAGCACTAAAAAATTGGCTATCCTGGTTGGGATGGTAGCAAGCCAAGGCTGTTTAAGCTATCTGTACCCTATTCACAAATGTCACTGACTTCTTGTTCCCACAGCTGTGTTGCATAGGGTAATTTTTTGTGTAGCTCTGGAGTACAAAAAGGGATTGTGCTGCCATGCCAGGTACATTGAGCAGTCATTACAGGCAATTAATTTTTTTCAAAATCCACAAAGCTTGGGACTGTTATGTCATAGGGAGTAAAAAAGCAGCTGGAAGCATTCAATAATCTACATACTCATGGAATTAACTATGTCACTAATGATAGTAATTGGCATTGACATTCTGTTGTGATACCTAGGATATGCAGAGGGGTGGGAGAGTCATATCGTATATCTATATAGATGTTGCGCACACCTTCAGGGTAATGCATGCTATAATGCATATAATGTTTATATTTGTATAATTATATTAATAATTTATTATCTCATTTTTGCATATGCTCACTCCTTTGAATATATTCATTATGTTGTGATTTACCTGATTTATGCCTTCATTTACTTACTGTATTTAAGGAGGAAAGAGCACAGACTTTCCATGGGATGATTTCTATACAAGGGCTACCTATCTAGAAAAAAAGGCTGTAGCTGTCTTGTTGTTAGTAATAATTCTTTGTGAAAGAATAATTAAACCAGTGAAAGAAAATCTAAACTGACAGCCTATGGGTTCCTCTACAGGCTGGACTAGTGAGAAATACAGCATCAGTCACCCTACCTGAATGTTTAGCAGGGAGCAGCTCCATGCAGTTATCTGTGTGGGGGGGATCCAACCTAGACTGTAAGAATTCAGCTGAATTCCAAGGGTGTTCAAACAGGGAATATTTAGCTGCTACAAACAGTTGGTTAAGCCAAAGGTATAGAGTGTCTTCTTGGAAAGAAATTGCTTATGTAACACAGCAACTAATTAATGTTCATTATTTAATCCTCGGGCAAAAGAGATCCCCACATATCCTTAGCATGAGTATGTTACATTCATGATGGTCTCATCTTCTGATTCTGGTCCTGAAATCTTCTCGATCTAGTTCTACCCAAGTTATGTAAAAGAAAATGATCAACATAGAGGAGTCCCTGGCAAAAATACTGCTCCATTGAAAAGTCTTTAACTTTTTTTTTGCTGGCTTGAGAATAGAACTGTTGAAAAAAAAATTGTTTATGTGGGAAGAAACTCTCCCTGAGAAGTGCACTGCTTTCACTGAAATTACCAGGGAGAAGTTATCACAACACTTCTTTCCAAAATACTGTCAAATAGGTTTTATTTTGTCTTTATAATTTTGCATTTTAGATAACATTGCAATTTAATACAGTTGGGAAATGAAAGTGTTTAAACTCAGGTAAGAGTCAAAGCAAGACCATTCAGCCTTACTGCAATCAAAAGTTTCCTTAAGACCGAAATTTTTTTTTCAGAACACTTTGTACCACCAGCTCTCTGGAGAGAGGTAACATTTTGAGTGCTGACGCAAGATGAGGTAAAAGTTCAAAGTCTCGAAACAACACAGAGATTCCTGTGGCTCTCATGCCTGCTGGCACTTTTGGAAATGCTGAGCCCAAAGAATTTTTGAAACTGTGTGGTTGACTTCTGTGGACTAAGGCTGGTAAGAGGAGAAAGTGAGTTATAAAAAACCCTTCTTAAAAACGTCGTGAAACACTGTCTGTAGCAAAAAGGTGCTTATTGAAAGAGTTCTTTGTTCCAATATGCAGTAGGTGAAATAAAAGAATTGATCATGGGGGTAGATATAGAGTATCAGAGTTCTGATTTTGGACTATGTTGGTGGACCAATTAGAACTAGCTCAAAATATTTCTGCACAGTTGCTGGTTTTGCACCAGGATTTGTTTCACAGAAGACACTGAAGCTGCAACATGACATGACAGCCCTGCCAATCTAATACCTGGCAGCTGCCAAGAAGGGCTGTCCCACCCCCTTCTCTAGCCGTATGCCTTAYGTGCCCAGCAGTTGTTTCAAATTCCATGATTCTGTGGCCTCATGGAGAGTGTGTTCAGCTGGCAGATACTACTAAAATGGATCCTTCAAAGAGGTGAAAAATTGTCGAAAAGAGCTTTCTGATAGATCAACTAAATTGGTCAGCTCCCTCTTGTGGCTGCATTATTCAACCAATGCAAAACCAGACAGCACGGGAGCATACAGCCCCTTTCAGCAGCAGTTTCAGCTTTGCTATAGCACTGAACCACATGCTGAATGTAAGCAATCTCCTCTCTGTTTGCAAATCTCAACAGCATAAAACAACTGCCCCTCAATGAGCGGTAAGCCACAAGCTTAGGATGTACACATGTTCATACATGTAAGCAGTAGTCCCAGCAGCTATCTTTTCTTCAAAGAACAGCAATTTAAATAGCCCATATAAAGAAAGTAAATCTTCATTTTGCAGGTAGAAGATGAGATCGTATGTCCGGGGTCTCAAAAGATGGTTGTGGCAGACCYGGAAAATGACTTAATTTCAGAGCGGCCCATTTTGATGTTTTAATCAAGAGGTTCTTCTGAGGTTTTCCATGACAGCTATGTCTCTGCATCCGTAGGAGGTTTGACATGCTACATAGAGTTACAACTGTTATGCTACAGAATGTGGATCTTCTACACACGGGAAACGTCTCAGTGGTGCTAGGAAGACCTATTTTGGAGAAAAAAGAAAATATTTCAGAATTAGGAGAATGAAACATGAAGAGGGAAATAGAGTGATCAGAGCAATGGGTGTCAGTAGCCATGTTGACAGCGGCCTGATCTCTGACTACCACCATATTTCTGTCAATTTGTGAGAAAGGCATTAGATCCCATGCAGCAAGCCTCCAAGACAGGAGGATCTTCCTTGGGAGTCACTGTTTTGGATACCTGCTCTATGTAATGAAGTTATATTGTTATTGTTGGCAACAATCCCTGGCTGAGTGCTGCCTTTTGAATTCTGCCCTGGAACCCACAGCTAATTTCTTAATTCTCATCTGTAGTTTATGATTAACATGAATATTTGTTCCCTGGCGGTGGGCTATTTGAACGTGTTTCTGAAGCAGACGCTGTGTCAGTGATGCTGCTTGGTGGAGAACTGCACTTTCCCGTTTGGAGTAATTTTCTCTTCTTCCTTTTCCTGTGCAGACCTATGGGAACAATTTTTCTACACAGCTTTATGCAGTGCTGTGTTAGAAATTCCTTGATATAGCTATAACCAAACTGATGCATCTGCACAGCACAGAAGAAAGTCAAGAAAAGTTGCTAATGAAGTCAGAGAAGCAGCATAGTCTAATTAGTATTATAGTGCTACCTTTTTTTTCAGGACTAATTATCTGTAGTCGAACATCAACATTAGTTTGGCTTTCCTGATTCTGAGAAAATTCAGTGATAGGGCACTTCTTACACAAGTGTAGTTATAAATGATACAGAATGTCATCTGGAAATGTCACTGACCCACAGCTAGTATTAAAAAAATAATAATAATCTACCCCTCCAGCAAAAACCTCTTGAGTCACCGTAGAAGGCAGGAGGGTTTGAATGTCTGAAATCCATATTGTGGCAGCACTTTGTAACAGTGCAGGTACATCCTGCTTCTAACTAAGGCTGTTTCARTTACAGGCATTGCTGTATGGGAGCAGGTTCATTATAGAGATCCTTTTGTGTTATTCTAAGGAAATGGTGGAACAGATTTTGATTTTAACAATGATGACAGTTATGTGGCCTCACAGACATTCTTATGCATGTGGAAAGTATAGTTCCTACCTAAAAACCCCTTTTTCTTTCACTCCCAATACCCACAGAGCAATACACATCCTCACTGACAGTACTGATATGTTTTTGGACATTCTTGAATATGATAGATTGGTACTACAACATGATAAAAGAAGTTAAAAATAGTATTATCCTCTTCCCCTGAATTGTGATTTTCCCAAGAAATTCCATCTTTGACTAATAAATGGGCAAATGAGAGTCTGGAAGTGTTTGGTGATGGCTGGCAGAAAGGAGCATTAGAAAACTGAGTAACTCAAAATGGGTTGTTTATCTTTCAGCTGTGAAGTAACTAGCATTTCTCCCCAGTATTTGTTGCTTGTGATTCAAGTTGGCTGAGTGGCTTAGATGCCCACAAGGGTTTTATTTTTCTCCTCATTGTATTCTTTGACTTAATAAAAGATACTGCCTTTGCCAATTCAGCTGCCCTCTGTACTTCTTTCAGCTTCATCCTTTTTTTTGAGAAGCTAAGGCCTTGGTAAACATGGGCTTTTAATAACATGTTCTTAAGCAGATGGAAATTAATATCTTAAGGGTTTTTTTGCARTGTAAATTCCAGAGTCTTTGAGCATCCCAAAGCAATGCCAAGGTTTTAACAAGTGAACTATATGGCATTTCAGTCTTGTTATTTCCTTCTGTATCTTCACCTCCTACCTCTAGGTGTAATCTRCGTTTCCTCACAAGCTTAGAAAGATACCTGTAAGAAGTAGGTGGTCAGTCAAATCTTGAGTTTATAGGATAGTGAGATGAGTCAAAAGGCATTTAAAAAATTTGTAAAGGGTAACCAGTTTGATACTGGGAACTCTTATCTTTAAGGCATGTGGTAAAACTTGTTCTGTATTTGCCAGAAAGTAACTTTTATGATAAAATATATGGCAAGCTGAATTAGAAGTTAGATTGCTTTTGGGGCATAAATTGTCACAGGTGTAAAAAGAGAAACTGTGGAATCAAGGCTACCTAACAGAGAGGCTTACCTGGACCTCAGCTCTGGCAACAGGCTGTAATGAAACAACCAGCCACCCTACTGTATCTACTCCCCAGAAAAAAGAGAAGTCTTTTTTTTTTTTTCTTTTTAAGTTAATATGTCATTTGCTGTATGTTAGTAAAAATGGGCTTATACTACTAAATCTGAACTCGGTTTGTTCTTTTGGTTCATAAAGGACTTTTTCTTTCATACAAGTTAAATGTCATTGCACGCTAAAAAACAGTGGTGCTTCTTCTAAGGTAGTTAAAAACTTGACTTAGTAGACTTTGCAGCCAATTTTCTATGGCTGTCATTTCACAGAAGATGATCCTGGTTAAGAAGGAAAGGAGTGGCCTATTTAGCCCTTTCCTTGTTAGGGACAGAAGGCTCTGGTTTGCAAGAGCCTTGATGCTCATACGCTGTTCACAGATGAGTAGGACCTGCAGAGGTCATGGGAACGGATTAGGTCCAAACACTACCCTTGTGTGTGGAATGGTACCACCATAAGTGCCCAAGCTGAGTATGAGTTAAAGACTGGTGTTAGGCTAATGGGAGTCCAAGAAAGAGAGGAGCCTGAAGACATTGACCTCCTGAGTAAAAGGAAGATGGGATTTCCAATGATTCATGCAATAGGAAATAGCTCATATGCATTCTTTAAGCATTTCAATTAAAGCTGCGAACAAGCTAAGAAAACATCTGAGTCAGGAGTTCCAACATCAAACAAGGCACAAAACTGAAATCTGCTACCTCACACCAGAAAACAACAATACCCTTTCTTGGGTTCATTTCAAGGACTATTTGTCTTCATCTTACTTCCCTGCCAAAGTAAAACCAAAATGAAACTAATTTTAGAAAACATAACTGCTGGAGCAAAATCTAGAATTTGTGTCGTTATAGATACGCAGGTCTTGGCATATCTATAAAAAACTTGAAAGAAGTTCAGATAAATGATGGTCTTCCTTCTTCAGGCCCTACTCTGCTCCACTCCACCCCACTCCACTCCAGACAGAGAGTGCAGGAAGTTTAAGTACATTTACTGCTCTTACTATGCCAGTACTGGTAGCATCCCTCAGAGAGGCAGGTAGTAACTCCTGGTGTGCTGCAGAATAAGAGGGAGTCCTTTCCCTTTGCAAAGGACTACAAGTGCTCTGTCTGTTTAGCAGCATTCCTCCGCACACAGTGTGGCTGAAAAAAATCTCACTGAAAATGATTTAATGAAGGCTTTTATCAGCATAGACCTCAGGCAGGAAAGGGTATTAAAACTATGACATAATGTAAATGTATAAGTCATTGATCAGCCCACAGGCACACAGAGGCCTGGGGTTTCTATAATGATTTGTCACTGAAGAGAAGGAAGGCAGGTATGGTATCATTGGGGTTGTGACCCAAAGCAGGCAAACCAGTGGTGACTGTCCGTAACAACTGCCTATAGTTAGGAGGAGCTTACCTGCTAAAGAAACTGTGGGTAAACTCAGCTAGAATGAGAGGCCTGGTTATCCAGTATTTTCCACCTAGTTCAAAGAGGTGAAGTAGCAGAGATTTACAACCACTCCAGCCTCTTTACAGTATTAGAGAACCAAAGGCTGATGTCTGTTTGGTGCATTTCTAGCAATTTGCCATTCCAGTACAATAAAAATACAAGTTAGAAATGAATACTTAAACATTTACTCCTAAATAATTAAAAATACAGAAGAATGTGGAGGAAA
This sequence comes from Oceanodroma leucorhoa, assembly GCA_030449065.1. Classification (NCBI taxonomy): domain Eukaryota; kingdom Metazoa; phylum Chordata; class Aves; order Procellariiformes; genus Oceanodroma; species Oceanodroma leucorhoa. Next base: position 2,720 of record JASVER010000012.1, on the reverse strand, counting down.
AAAGTTGTATCTCCTGATTAGGGCAAGACTTTTGGACTCAAGGGTCCTCAGTTCTGTATCTTAGTCATGCATTGTCCAGGCCCAAGGTTGTTAAAATATTCTGCTTATTGAATATCCTGAACAAAAAGATGTTCAGGTGTGATGCACTGCTCACTGAATTCTGTCTGTCTTTCCTTTTAACTCACCAGCCTTTGGAGCACATTCAGAATTTGTTCCATGAAAGAAAAGCAAGCATACTTCAATAGACAACTTTGGAATTTATTATAGTACAGGTCAGGTGTGAGAATTTCATTACATTGGCTGTGATCCCACTGGGGTGAGGGATTAGCTACGCCTGAGACATAATAATGCAGCCTCACCCCTGTTTAAATTACTGAAGTCTTCAATTCAGAATGTCAGTTTCACAAATGGAAAGAGTACTGCAGGGAGGTGAAAATTCAACATGAGGACTTGGAATTACCTTTGGCATTTCATTTTCTCTTTTTTTCTGTGTAAGTTAAAATCTATTTGACTATTTACCATTGCTATATATTTAGACGATGTCCTTGAGATACATTTGAAATGATAATCGGGGAGGGTGAGGGGCTGGATGGCTAAAATAAATATAAAATGCAATAACATGCAATATTTACATTTTTTTTTTTTTTTAAATTTCTGTTGTATGTGTAGTATTTCAGCAGGTATTTTAGTAGGGACATAAAGCTGTAAGTAGATAAAAGAATGAGGGCAAAGTATTTGGAAAACTCTTATCTAAAAGATGAAACATGCAGTGTCTGGACAGTTTTTATGACTTTATTTAGCCTTAATCTTAGTTATGAGACCAATGAATGATCTATTTTACCAGTTTTTCTCCCCTGAGAGACCCTTTAGGAAAAGACTCATAAGAAAGCATGGACTAGRTTGTATTAATTATGCTGTGTTCTTACTGTACTGCAAGAGTTTTTTGAAATAATATCTAGAAATTCAGAGGGCTTCATTATTCTTACTGTCTAGTTTCATGTCATTCAATACACATGAGTATAAGCTTCTTGAGTGATCAGTACTTGCTGTTAATAACCCAAGGGATACAAGCACATGGTCTTACAATTCAAGCTGTATTGGGATGCAAAAACTGTATCAGAGGAATTTTGCAAGATATGTATTGTTACATTACAAGCTTTTATGTATACACCAAATGATATGAAAATACCACTTTGGTTTTGCAAGTAAGCAGAGTCAAAAGAAGTTAATTAATGTGGTTCTTAAGAACTTGATAGAGCTACTCCAGTACAACCTTTCTGAGAATCCTTTAAGTTTTATACAGCCAAAACCAAAGACCCAGGATAATAACTAAGTGTTGCTAAGGAGTAATATTAACATAGGACAGAAGACTACATCTGTGTTTCTAGTAGGAACAAAAACACTCCTCAAAATCAAAGTTAAATTACTCAAGCAAGTAAATGAAATGAGCCCTCATTAGCCTGTGTATTTAATCAAAATAGAAAAAGGATTTGATTTTCCATTTAAAGACATGTCAGGAGTGTTAGAAATGTTGTCATCTTCATACTTGCGAACTAAAGTAKTTACGATTTATTCATAGATAGAGATACAGGTAAACACAGGAAAGCAATGAATTTTCTCCCATGATTATTATGACTTAGGACATCAACATAAAGATATGCACAGAMAAAGCTTTCTCTCCTGCCTCACAGACAGTAAATAAGAAAGATATAATTGCCTTGCAAAATAAAGACAAAGAAATAATAAAATATACAGAAAAAGATGAGGAGAAAATCATGATGAAAAAATGCATTCCCTTCATTATTACTTTTCCTTGCTAATTCTCTAGAAATTTTAGTTTAGAGAGATCATAGAATCATAGAATCATTTAGGTTGGAAAAGACCTTTAAGATTATCAAGTCTAACTGTAAAAATAACACTGTCAAGTCCACCACTAAACCATGTCCCTAAGTGTGTAAGAAATCATATTCAGAGGAAGAAAAGAACATAAAAAATTGAAGACAATGTGCACTAGAAACAGCAAAGCACATAATAAGGTACTGTGAATTACTAAAATGACAAAGAAGAAAATCATTATCAGGAAATCAGTACGGTAAACAGCTACTCAAATCTATGCAAACAAAAAAGGAAATAGCATAGAAAACTCATGGTATGTAAGGAACAGAAAAGAAAATATGTAACTGAAGTGAGGAAGGAAAGGAAAAAAATGAAGATGAGAAAGATAAATGAAATCCTCACACAAGAACAAAATTATACTGGATAGAGTATTAAAGAACTTCACATAATTACAGGGAAACTATCCACAGTACACACAACTACAGCGGAAATCACTACTGCCACCGTTGTGGGTACAGCGAGCGGCGGTGCTGCCTCCGTGTCTCTCCGGCCCAGCTCGACAGTGACAAGCCACTCCTCCTCCTCTGCCGTGGGCTCCTCAGCTGCGACTCCCAGCCCATGGCGAAGCAGCACCGGCGTCACCACTGAGGCGGGCTGGGCCGCCACATCCCACCCTTCCACGGCACTCGCGTCCTCCGCTCCTTCCTCCACTCCTGGCGTTACGAGCGTTGCGTCGGGCGCTGTGACAGCTGAGGTCGCGACGCACAGCCCAGCTCCCAGCACKCCCAGCCCCAAGCCRTCGKCAYCCACCTCCGGCACGTCCCCCGCCTCAGGTACCACCGAGGCCAGCCCTTCCTCCACGCTGCCTGGCAGTGCGGAGACGC
>JASVER010000110.1:3035023-3046284 GCA_030449065.1 Oceanodroma leucorhoa | reverse complement strand
TCTGTTTCAGAGGAAACGATGTTTTGAAATACGTGCAGAGGTCAGAGAATGTGGCTGTTGCAGATTTACGTCTGTGAAAGGGAGACTAGAATTTGTGTGCTTGTGAGCATATCTACATGCTGGCACTGAAGTCAGTGACTCATTCTCCTGAGCTGAGCCCTTTGCTTTTGTATTCTTACTGTAATAAGCTACRCCCAAGGTATCCCATGCAGACCATTATGATGGAGTTGTACTCCAGAGGATGTATTGAAGTGTCTGCCRTTTCCCAGGAATAATCCCAAGCAATAATTGTTCTCACAGCATAATCACATTCTTTTTTGTAACAGTTTGTTTCTATGCATTCAGGTTCTCCTCTCCTGCCTCTCTTGCTTGTATTGACAGAGAGGTTTGTACTGCTGGGAATGAACCAGACTAGGGAACTGACCAGGACTGGCAAAAAAAAATATCCAAAATAATTCAAAATAAGTTTGCTTTCAGCCACCATATCATCATCTTGAATGCTGTTGGCTATGCAACTGATTGTACATAAGGGTGGGGAGGTGGAGGTGGGTATACTGGGGAAGAGCGAGGCCAGCTGATGCCATCTTAACATGTGTGCAGAACTCCTGGCGGGGGGACTCATTATATGCCACCCGTGGGACAAGGTAAGCAAGCAGGCTTGGGTCTCTATACAGTGGTGGCTTAGGGCTGGAACTTGAGCACAGCCACCAGAGGCAAAAGAGACATACCCAAAATAGTCCACGTCCTTCATGAAACATTCATGAAAAGAAGAATAGTAACTTTTATTTTTAAATGAAAGCTGACCCATTTCTGAATCTCCGAAATGTTGAGCTGGTATGCTAACCTTGGGCTTTTCTTCCTCTGTTAACCTGTGGATAGCTGAACTGAGAGAAAGAGAAAATAAATTTGTATTGTGTGCTAGGTCAGAATGTTCTGATGTTTTAAAATATCTAGGACATCCCTATTATCTTCAAAGGAATTTCAGCTGGATCCTAAACAAGTTTTCTTAACAAAAATTCATATAGGAACAGTTTGAATGAATAATATCAGGGAAGTAATGCAGGTTCTCAAAGGTCTTGACTGCATATATGCATCATATATACTAGGAGATTTTTTTTAACATGCTGTTTTTCCTTTAATAGTATGACTAAACTTTCAATATAGGTATCGACCAGTTTTAGTCAATTGGATAGAGGTTCAGGTTCAAAAGTTCACCTGATTCATGCCGAGGCTTTAAACAGTCTTTTTACTTCTTCCTTCTAAGAATGCGCTATAAAATAAGAAGTTTGTGCTTAATTGAAAATTAAACTGAAAATTGAAATTTGAGAGGTTTGTGCTTAACTGAAAAATGAGTACTGGTACTAACGCGCACTTCAGAAAACATCTAGGATTTCTTTTAGCAAGGWTTAGCCACCTGGCTTAATTTGCAGCCCTCCCACTCCTGTGTTTGTGTAGAAARTCATTCATCCTCTTCCCCGTTCCTGAAAGAGGGATAATGGAAAGGGATAATACAAAGGCAGAAGTACTGTCAATAATTTGCAGATAGACAATGAAAGAAACTGGAGTGTATCTGATGTTGGTTTTTGTGTTTCTGTCCTTCCTCTTCTYATCGTGATGCCATCCAAAAGGGAATTCAGAGCTCTAGTGATTGAGATGGTGTTGGCCACTGATATGTCCTGTCACTTCCAGCAAATCAAAGCCACGAAGAACGCTTTGTAGCAGTCAGAAGGGTGAGTCACTTCCCAACACTATGCAGTGAGGGGCTGTATTTCAGCTGGTGCTTTGCCATTGTGTTTGGCTTCAAAAGTACTTCTCCAGAGGCCCTCACTCTCTTTGATGTCCGCATCGATTCTTTTTCTGCTGTTAAATTTTGAATGAATTCACTTAGGAGTGGACTGGCACCCCCCTATAACACATCTCTACTCTGTGCTGGTGGACGAAAGCTTGCAAAGGTCACCATGTTGGGATAAGCCTCCCTGGGCGTTTCCCTTTGCATATCAGGGTAACATCAAGGACATGATCCAGCTGAGTGACCTCCACGGCTTGAGTACAACTCAAGGTTATAAGAGCTGCAGAACACAGTTTAAGCATTGCCCTCCTGCAGATGGTATCAGCTGCCACCTCTGCAAGGGGCCTGCTCCATAACCAGAGGACAGATGAAAACAAGTTGAGATTCACTGAGGGAAGGACTGGAAAATAACAGATGGAGCAGTACGGGGAAGGCCTTTTCTTCTTCCCAGTATGCCACTGGGAGCTGTAATATTTTGTCCACAGCTCTTCCCCATGAAATTACTTGTATACTGCAGAAAGCTCTGAGTGATGGTCATTTTTTCACCCTGGACACAGGTCTGCCCAGAGCCTCCCAGAACTATACTTGTATCAGCCCAGACTGTGGCTAGCCACATGGTCCTCTCAGCAGCTACAACTCTTCCAGCTATTTCAGACAGTCAAAAGCTGGAATTAAAAAAACGAGACTACTCATCCCAAGCAAACCGTATTTACTGGGTTCTTGGGCTAGCCTCTCAGGTTATGGTTTTAAGAAATTGCCAGCCTTTTTTGTTCTGTGGAACCAGATGCAAGGATCCCCTTCTGACCTCACACTAGATTTCTGGCCGTGAAACATTTATCAGTTACTGTGTAGACTCATCAATGCCCCTGAGATCAGATCCTAACTGTTTACTACAGTAAGATGGTAGGGACCAACTTCTCTTCTGAGCTGCGTAAAAAGCAGCCCAGCTGAAATGGGGAACACAGCAGCTCTTCAAGCGTGCTTGTGAAGACACGCAAGCCTGGAAAGGAACTCAGCAATGCTGAGCAAAGTTTCTTTTTGCACTTCTTAATGTCTCTGTTACAACAGGAATGGTGTATGTTAGAGAAATTAGACAATCTTTCATAGTTGTCTGATTTTATGAACACAGAAATTATTCCATTAATATCCTGGCCAAAGATTCTAATGACCTCATTTCCCTCTTAGGTGAGATGTTTGTCATTCTCCACTGCACAAGCAGACAAYTAATTTGTTTGATCCTTTGGGTTTTCAGAATTGACAAGCCGAAAGCCTTATCACTGTTGTTGCATACAGCAGATATCAGTCATCCAGCCAAGGCCTGGGATCTCCATCATCGCTGGACCATGTCTCTGCTAGAGGAGTTCTTCAGACAGGTAAAGCTAGGGAAGTTCCTCTGCATTTCTGCAGCACAGAGGGAGTGTGTAGGATTGGGCAAGGAAGTAGGAAAATATGAACACAGATCTTTTCCTTCTTCTCTGATTTTCTCAAGAACCTCCTAAATGAGATGAAGCTTTCTCATCTGGCACCAGTAGCACTGGCTATTATGCCTCTTAGGAAGCTAGTGTCTGATACACTGCCTATAGATATAGACATTATCTACACAGTAGAAATTCTAATTTGGGAAGCTAATATGTGTTTCAAATTAGGAAAATACAGAATATGTGACGTTCTACTTAGCTGTAGAAATTGTTCTTGAATTCTAAATTGTGCTATTATCTCCAGCAAGCAGCCATCAGTTCCCACAAATAAAAAACCTCTGTCCTTTGTGAAATAAAATTGTGCTCTTGGTTCTGTCAGGGACAGAGCCTAGAAATCCTGTTCTGGTGGCTCGACTTGTTTGTAGTTGCTGGTTTCCTGCTCTAAGGTCATTGCAGATGCAACAACAGTGGGCAAGCATTTTTATTAATGAAAGATTTTCMCRAATGCAGACTGAAGGTTTTGCAGTATGGACTTTTWCCATGGAAATGAAGMAATCTAACAGCAAAAAMTTCCTCAAAAGAAACAATGTCTCTCTCTCCTGTTGCTTCAGTTTGTGAGGAAATTGTTTGAGTTTAAATTCATAATTGAAAAACTCTGAATATCAAATAATGAACCTGGGTTTTAAAACCTATTAATGTTAATGCTAATGACCAATTTATTATCCTTTTTCCCCTTAAATAGAATGAGTGTGGTAAATATTTCTGTACCACAGTGAAGTACAGAAATCAGAATAGATTCATGTGCAGAAGTCAGGCTGATTATCAGAGTCAGGGAGACAAATAAACTGCAAAGAAAACCAGGCCAGGATTTGTATTTCCCAACAAGAATGTCAGGAGTTAAAGCTTCTCTGTCTGTCTCAGACTGTAGGAAGCTTGTTTGACTGGAGATCAGCCTTTGTTGTCATTGTCGTCTTTTGCAGCTGATAAACGTAGCAGCATCCTTTTTTTTTGTCCTTTGGCTGGCAAGAAAGAAAATTACAGCTTCAGAAAACATTGGATAAAGGCTGATTGAGTGCATGCTGATGAGTCTTTTTTYTTTTTTTTTTTTTTTTTGGTGGTGGGCTTTAGGGAAACTGTCCTCTAGCCAGTGTTTGCCATGGTGATGTTCTCAGGTGGAATGAATGAACGCTAATAGGTACGTGCCTGGAATCTACCCTCAGCATGCCGTGTTAATGGGTAAAATCATCTTGGTCACTGGGGTACAGAAATATCTACCACATTTATTCTACTGAAGAACAAAAAGGATGATAAAATGGTCATTAGCATTAATAGGTTTTAAAACCCAGGTTCATTATTTGATATTCAGGGTTTTTAATTAGCTAACTGAATCACCATATTTAAATCACAGTGTCTTTAGGTAAGAAGAGAGAGAACACAGGGTGGGGGAGGCACTTGGGAATATGGTGCCAATATTTAGTTACATAAATTACATAATTGTTAGTAGTCCTAAATTTTGTTTCTAGATAGCAGATTGTTTCCCAACTTTATTATAATCCCCATTTTAAGGTAACATAGTTGAATAACTTATTCATGTTATAGGGAATAGAGGAAAAAATACCACTTACCAAAGAAAAGTTCTCCTAGGTTTTTGAGTTTGTTTACCTGTGGTCCCTTGTGCTCCCTCTGCTTAGCTTTGTTGATGAGATGCAAGACTTCTCCCCGGAAAAACTTGTTTCTTAGATGCTTACAACTGGACCTTGTGTTTATATGCAAATGTTGAGTATCTCAGGAAGCAGATCCCACCACCCCACTGCTGAATTTAGTGACACAGTCATGCATCTGATATCAGAGATCTGCATGTCTCAGGGTTGTTAGTGGTGATGGGGCAAATGGCAATGGTATTACTTGCCAAGCAGATGTGACAAGGTACTATGGCTTGGGTTTTGTTGGTCATTAAGAGGTAAACATTTTTTTGAGTGAGGGGGAATAGAAGAGATATAGACAGGCAGACACCCACACATATGTAAATCAAGTTCTCATTATCCTCAGGATTCCTGTGGCACACTTAACACTGTTCTCAGTCAGTACAATTTCTGGTGTTTTAAAAAATTGYATGAAGTTTGCTGGRATTATCTGATTTGTGATYTAGCACACRATTTCCTGTYGTGGCTTTATATTGCACACATTTCTGATTAACTCCCTGGGAGGAAGGGAGTTATTTTTTTCCTAAATTTGAGTAGATAAGACTGWCTKAGTGTTATGGAGGCCCATGATTCAGATGTTCAGATAAGCCTGAATGCCTATTTTCTCCAGATTTACAGAATGTTAGTATGAGATTCTGAGAACTTGCAAGTAATGTTTTTAATTTGGCTAGGCATGAAAATACACTTAATTACCCATCCTTTCAGAAATTTAGCAAAAATCAGGGGAGGGAAACGGAACTAGAAGGATGCTCAACTGCTTTGCACTCAAGATGTGGATCAAAGCATCAGTGAATTCAGGTGCCTGGCCCATGTGTTCTCTTCTCCTTTTATTATTCTGTTATCACCTATGTTATAGTTTTACCTGTCCAGCCAAATGACAGAGACTAGCCAATTAGAAAATTTGATTTATTAAAGCAAGCGGCAAGTAAGCAAAACAGCGCTGGGCGGCCGGGGAGTCTCCTGCTCCGCCAACGGCGCGCGCCTCAACGGTTTTTCAGTCCTCTTTTTATGTCCCCTGTCTCCCCGTCGGCCCCCCCAACCACAATCCGTTTCGCTTTCGTTTTCATCCTCCAGCCGCAATCTACCCCGCTCCCGCCGGGGCTGTTCCCGCCGGGGCCGTTCCTTTGTCTTGTTGCTGGGGTTTCTCAAAGTACTCTGCACGCCGCTCCATCCTACCACACAGCCCACACCCTTCCCCATACACAATTTAACATTTAAATCATTATCAATTGCATAACGTTTAGCAGTTTTCTGACAAAAACCTTAGCTAACATTTTAAGAAAATTTCATCAGACACACATCACASAATTTGATTGTATCAACAGAGTTTGATGAACAAACAGTTCACAGTTTATCACAACCGAGAATTGCCAGGGCCTGTCACAGAAACATATCATGACCCAGTCAGAGAAATTATAATATTATGAATGTATAATTAATAGTTGATAATTACCCAATCTTTAAAAATTGTAACAGTAGGGAAAGACCTGAATCCCAATGTGCCTTAGGAGGAATTAAGGACGTAATTGTTTTCTTGGCAACCTGCAGCACTAAGAAGTTTGCTAAGTGAAGTGGTAAAATGAACATAAGAAATAGTCCTTGACCCAGGTGAGAATTTAGGGGAAGTGTAAGGTACTGTAGGCCCCTCACACATTTTTTCCATGCAACTTGGATTTTATTTCATCTCATGAGTTTGTGGCCACAGCCCTTCAGTCTGCCCTTCCCAACCTTCACATCAGAGCTATATTCATCTCTGCCAAACTGTATACTGAAGTAGAAATTATTTGACCCTTTATTTTTTTCTTTTCCTTATGTTAAAAAATGGGGGGGGGGAGCATCTAAATCTGTTTTATTATAACAAGAACAAACTGGCTGAGCACTGAGAGAATATTCACAGCAACTCACTGATATGCAGTAAGGGAGGTTTGCATGTAACCCCACACCAGCAAAGCTTACCAGTATTATTATTGTTATATTAATTTTCTGCTTTTAGAGAGTTCATCTTTGAAACTGGGTTTTATCCAAATCTGCTAGGAACTTGGCTTAAATATCACACTCCTCGTATAAAACAAGTTTTGATGCATCTATTTATGTTCTGATTTGCCACAGTTTCTTTCCAGTGTTAAGCATGCTATATTCAGGCTCTTGGGTCAGGGATTAATGTATAACTCCGTTTTCCCTTTCTAGTATTTGCCTATCACTCTTTCAAGGTATAATTTTTTTACTGTCTTTTACAGTGTGGTTGTCTGCAGTCACTGAAGCAGTGATTCCGCATAAATCCTCTTCTTGCCTGCTTGACTCTACTTGTGTTTCTGCTCAGGTTTCATTCATTTCATCCTGGAACCCACTTTTACTGTGCTGACTGACATGACCGAGAAGATTGTGACTCCTCTCATCGATGAAGCTTCCCGCTCTGGCATGTCYGGGTTCAGGCGTTCCAGGTGAATAACCATGCACCCTCTCCCTTCACTCTGCACATGCTGCCATTGTGCCCAACTCCCCCGGCTCCCCCCCTGCCCCCAGTATATGTCTTCCATGTGACTTAAAGCTCCATATCTGTATTGCGACACTGCAGCTCATCTTGTGATGTGACTTTGTTGCAGGGGAACTCCAGCCCAGGGCAGGGCAAAGAGGGAGGCTGGAATGAACCTGAGCCATGCCTCCAAAGGCAGTGAGCACAAATGGTTATAGCCATGTCATCAGGTGAACTTTAGGGCTTTCTCAGTTGCTAATGTCAAAGAGAAGGTAGAGGGAGTTGTTGGGAGGCACTCATTTCTTCATGTCTAGAAGTATAAATGGGATTGAAATACAAAAGAGGACTGGGAAGTATAAGCACATTTTAGTCACAGTGTTTAGGGTTACAGAAATGTGTGAAGTACCACCAGAATTCACCTGAAGTTCGGATGTAAGGGGTCTTAGCCCATTCAACCTGTTCTGCTGTTGTAGAGAAACTACTCTTTTAATAGTTTCATGGACAGGACATGTCTTGGGATTCAAATGCCACGTGGCTAGTGTTCCCTAGAGTAGGGCTACCAAGTCAGGATTCCCTCTTCCACGTGAATTCTTTACTCTTGGGCTGTTACACAAAGAGCAAGCACTAATATCTATGTCAGTTATCTTGCTGCTTTATTAAAATGTGCCCAATGAAGCGTCCATCCTTGAAAGACAACTGTAGGGTCTGTAACTGAAATGAGTGCCTGATTTCAGCCTCAGCTGAGGTCACCAAGCCCTGGACAAAGGTTGGCCTCCTGTCCTGTGCCTAATGGCTCCCATTGGTGAATTTTAGGAGGCATATTTGATTTCTAAAATTGTCTGACTCTGCAATGAATATTTAGGAAGTGAAGATGCACAACAAAGGTAATGGCAACACTTTGAGTGATTCTGTTTCTTAGGGACTGTGGATACCAAAAGATAAGCAGGGAAAAGCTGCCCTTTATTTCTATACTGGCTCAGGTTATGCTGTTTGCTTTAACATCAGTTGCCCTGGGGTGGGAGGGAGCGGAGAGAGGATGAGGGATTCAAGCTTAGTTTTTGTTTTTCCTGGTTGATTCTGTTATCTAGATTTACAGTCATTATTTCTTCTTGGCTGTATTTGGGTGTATGGGATACTGATTTCTTCTGCGTTTTGTGATCTTGTGTCCCAGTCTGAATAGCATTAGTCCCTCCGAAGTTAAAAGATCAAGTGCCAGGAGCATTGGGTCCGAAGGAAGTGCCTCACTCAACTGCTCCATACTCACTGTGGACTTCAAATGTTTTAAAGCCACCTGGACTGAGGTGGTGCAGCAGAACCGGGAGAAATGGAAAGAGCAAGCCACTAAAGGTGACAGCCAGGCTTCTTAGTGAAAGAATAAAAATTCTTTTGACCTCTTCTTCTTCAAGCTCTTCTTTGATCAAATTATTCTCCAAGTAAGCACTATTAGTTTGAAAGAGTCTGCTTTTCAAGGTCAACAACCTACACTGAATTCAGAAAGGTAGGAATATTGTGACTCATCTGTGCCTTATACTCTTCTTATGTGGTGTAAGTGCATGTAATGAAGAGGATGTGGACAATGGGAGGAAAAAAAAATTGTAAGGGAGGTCCCTTAAAGTCATGAATCAGACTCAGGGTGGGTGCAAAAATAGCTGAAACAGCATTTGTAGAGATAGGTTATCAATTGTTCACTGGGAATATTGAAAGAGGTATGGATGGTAGTTCAGGGGAGAAGGACAGGTTATTCTGGATTCACAGCTGGTTTCATATTTCTAGTGATAACTTGGATAATGAATTGGGAACTATGCTGCAAATGCTCACGATGTCACCAATCTGGGATGGACTGCAAATATTTCAGAAGAATATGAGGGCTRTGTTGGTTGCAAGTTGACCAGAGTTCAATATTGTCAAACCAACAAAAAACCAAACCCAAAACCAAAAAAACCCCAAAACAGACCTTGCTTCTAAGACCCCTCTGGCATTCTTCCCTTCCTTCCAGCAGTAACAAGGCCCCCACAGCAGTGTGTCCAGTTTTGGCCACTGCAGTTCRGGAAACATATGGACTAGTTGCAGACGATACAGAATACAGCCATGCAAATGATGGTGACTGTTTTTTATAGCTGAGAAGGTTTATAGCTGAAAGCAGTTTTCTGAAGACTACTGCAGAAGCAAAATAAGGGAACTATTTTTTTATTCAAATACCCTGGGCTGTTAAGAGGAGAAAAAAATGGCATGTGATTATAACCTGATAATGGGTTAGACATTGGCAGATTTCTGTGTTGGAGATTTTTGGGAACTAATGAGAGCCAACTGTTGAGAATGACTTAGGTATAACTGCCCCTTGCCTCCAGGGGCTGGATGATTGCCAAGGTCTCCTTGAGCCCTGGGGTGATTTAACCAGCTTTGGAACCAAAAAAAGAGGAATGTATCACTTATTCATTTTTTTTTTCTTCATGAAACTGTTTGTGATACAATTTCTTCTCCGAGCTGAATGCTTGTTACTCAAACTCTTATTTAATAGAGTTGTTGTATTTCATGTAAATGGAAGGAATTAGATTTTAATGTATTATGTGGCCTTGGCTTCAGGGCTGATGGAAGATTTGGCGTAGTTCTCCTATTTGCCAGAGCAGATTGTTCCTGTCCAACTGAAAGGCCTGTCTAAAGGTGCAGGAAAGTACGCATTATTATTCAAATTAAATTTTCCTTTGTGATTAAAACTTGCCATTCAGGAAAAGCCTTTCTAGGCATTCCATGAAAACAAAAATGTAATTCAAAATCTGCTTATTTGCTAGGGGCTTTTTTTAGCTTTTTGGGGTTTTTTTTAATTGGTATTTACTACTTCACGGTTCTTTGTGGACCAAATAAATTAAAGCTAACCAAACAAGCAAAGCATTTAACATGGTCAGTGTCTCACAGTATAGGAGTGTTGAGTGAATGAAGCCAATACAGTTAACTAGTTTTAAGGATTTCATTTCAACATGTACCATACATATTTGCTTGTCTACTAAGGAACTATTAGATAAAAATCCTATATGCAAGAGAGACCTGTGGGGAAATAAATAAAACATATCTTACATTTCACCTAAAACAAATACATAAAGAGTAGATCATAATAGATTCTGGCTATTTAACTTTTACATGTGCTTTGTACCTACTTGCAGTGACTGCTTTGCATAAAGACTTTTACCTAAATGCACACATGTGAATGTCAAGTTATGATTCAAGTGGATGTGCACATATTGTTTAACTAATGCTGCTATTGGTAATATGTATTGATGCAGTATTTCATATTCATTCTTCACAGAGTATCCGGACGATAAGCATTTGGTTATTAATATGTTAGCTGGAGAGGAAAACACTTTATTTTTAATTGCCTCATAAAAAAATCCTTCTAGCAGCTCCTGAGAGTAGTCTATGGAAGAATTAGTTGATCACTTGAAAGCAGAGAGCTCACCAGTCTGCATTATTAGACGTGGGAGCCCTTGAGTAGGTAATTTTATCTTTACCTYTATGACAACCTTTAGCCCTGAATAGTTGATTTACTTTATGTTTTTGCCAAACTTCATCGCCAATAACTTGGATCAGGGCCCCGGTTTATGGGTCAAAGATTCAGAAAGCAGTCTCAGCTTCTGTTCATCTGAATTCATTGACTTTCACGTAATATCTGTGTTTCTGTGTGCATTTAGCAGTACAATCGTGCATATTTTTTTATCCTGAAAGATTTATACGAATGTATGGCTCAGTGTTATAGGTTACCTGTCCAGCCAAATGACAGAGACTAGCCAATTAGAAAATTTGATTTATTAAAGCAAGCAGCAAGTAAGCAAAACAGCGCTGGGCGGCCGGGGAGTCTCCTGCTCCGCCAACGGCGCGCGCCTCAA
>JASVER010000110.1:3003630-3028939 GCA_030449065.1 Oceanodroma leucorhoa | reverse complement strand
CTCAGCATACCTTTGTATGGGCTGGGGACTAAGGAACTGTTCTTGAGACTCCAGAGCCCTCGCATCAAAACCTTTGCTCAGCTGCTGTCTTGCTCCTGACTTGCAGCAAGTCTCTGTGCCCCCCTCCGTCTGCCTTACCTGTCTTACCCATGTGCAGCAGGGCCTGCCACACAGCAGGAGTTTAAATTGCCGACCCCCATCCAACTGGTGTCTTGCAATGCATCAAGGTGCTCTGCCAATAAAAATAAGAATTAAGATAAGACAGATAAAGCATTTAACTGTTGTTTGAAAACAAATAGCAACTGGGGATCAGAAGGAAAGGAAACCCATCTACTATTATTATTATTATTATTATTATTATTATTATTATTATTATTACTGTTACTAATATTATTATTAAATGATTTGTAGAATGCTGTATTTATTCCCTTTGGTAATGGCATTGTCCCATGAAGCATCAGTGAGCTGTTTTTATCCTGAGTGTGGTATTTATAGAAAATTTCTCAGACTGTGTGGGCAAAGTAAGTGGGTTTATTACTGATCTCTTTTTGCTTAAAGGATCATCATTAAATAGCTACAAATTAAAAAATGGAATAAATGAACACCCTAATGTGCAAAGCACCACTTAGATAAAGTATTTTCTGACAGTAATTTTGATAAGAGGCACTCGTCCAACAGTGCTGTAGCAAGCCCCCGTCTCCTGAACTGAATCTCTCTCCTGTGGTTCAGGTGCAAAATGCAGCATTTTTTTTCAGATCCCCAAATGAGAGGGGATACCATGAGACTCCAGGGAAAATATCAACATGCGTAGCTGAGCTATGGAAGCTACCAAAGATTTCAGGAATGATTAATAAAGTGAGGGAGGCTCATATCTAATTTGATTACATTTTCATGTGAGCCATAATTTATTCATTTATAAATTAATTAACTTTTGTTAGCTGCTGGCAAGGAAATTCAGATTGGCATTTCTTATAAAGACAGCTTTCCCCCTTTCTCTCTTGTATCCCATCGGTACATTTTTCTCAAAACTGGTTCTGATTCACTCTTAAGAAGTATTTAGACACTTAGAAATTCTTTTGTAATTTTTACTTGCTGGCCAAGACCCTGCTCCTGTAAGGAACAAAACATCTTCCCTATGGGTGTCAAGAATGCTTCCACAGGACCAAGGCAGACTTTATTCACTGTTTTGTAGGATCTGTTCATCCGCTCATCAGCTTATACAGTCTCTCAGAAACCAGGTGATACATCTATTTGTGATTCCTTTCACAGTTACAGTGCAATTAGTTGTCCATAATGGGGTGATGGGTGGCCTGGGATACTGCCGACCCAGAAATCTTGAATACAGGTATAGGACAGTCACATCTGAATGCTTGGACTCAGTATGGATATAGATATGCTCTGAAGCTGCGTAAGCTTACAGGTTCCAAACTGAGTGTGTGTTGAGCTACTCAGCTGCTTTTGCGAATTAATTCTCTACTGATCATGGAAAAGGGRGAGAAAATTATGGAGTGTCTGCCCAGAGTCTTTGTGCATCCAGCTGGGTTTATTAGCTCAAAGACTGTGCTGAGGGACTGTGGTTGTGTCCTGCTTTCTAGTGTGACGCAGGAAGCCTGTCCTGGTTCCGGCTGGGACAGAGTTACCTTTTTTCCCAGTAGCTGGAGGGGGTGCTGTGTTTGGGGTTTGCTAATGAAAGGAACGTTGATGGCCCAGTGATGCTTTGGTTGTTGCTGGGTGGTGCTTGCACCGAGGACTTTTCAGCCTCCCATGCTCTGCCAGGTGCAGGGGGAGCATAGCCGGGGCGGTTGACCCAGCTGGCCAATGAGGTATTCTATATCGTGTGACATCATGCTCAGTATAAAACTAGGGTGTGTGTGTGGGGGGGGGGCTCTGGTGTTCGGGTCACGCCAGTTCGTTTGGGACACGTGGGGGGTGAGCAGTTGCATTGTGTATCGCCTGYTTTGTATATTCTGTTATTGTTGTTGTTATCATTGTTATTATCACTGTTCTACTTTGTTTTATTTCCATTATTAAACCGTTTTTATCTCAACCCGCGGGTTTTCCTTCGTGTGCCTTCCTGATTCTCTCACCCATCCTACCGGAGGGGGAGAGCAAGCGGCTGCATGGTGTTTAATTGCTGGCTGGGGTTAAACCACCACAAAGCCACACAGAGCCTTTGCAGCTGAGTCTGTGGGGGTGCGCTGTACCCGACCCGGGCTAGAAATGTAGCAGGCTCAACACCTGGAGCCAAAGTAATTTGCAACCTGTGTTATAAGTGTTGCATCAGGACCTGAGGTTTGGATAAGAACAAGAGCACTATCTTGAATGGGGTAAATTGACTTCTCTGTGAATTTATTTTTTTTTCTGAATGACAATATTTTGAGATGCTGCTGTTGTTCAACACTCACTTTTGAATTTATACCTTTGCATATTTGTGATTGACTGTAAAACTTTTCGGGATGGAAGGGCAAGTACTAGTAGCAATATATTAGKCTGCCAAGAAAGGATAGAGCCATAAAGAAAGGATAACAGTAAGTAGAAGGGAAGAGACTGAGAAGCTGGCATTGGAAGCAACCTGAAACAGGAGGGGAGAAAGGTAGATATCAAAGAACCAAGACTTTTTATGTACTTAGARTTACATGGTATGGTATGAGATAAACTGAATGTAGTTTGACTGATTGTTGTGTGTCAAAAATGAAACTAACCTTGTCAGCTCTATAGCCTTCAATAGCTAATATCTTATTTTAATTTGCCTTTTATGAATTTTTGAGGAACTGCATTTTCAAAGGTGGACCTTATAGGCAAATAAAGGACATGCACATAATATGCATTTAGGCCAACATGGGGTGTTTTTTTCAGAATACTTTCTTAAATGTTCTCCTGTGCTCTTTTTCCCTTGTCAAGTAAATTCCTACATTTATCTAAGTAAAAGCTGTTTCCRTGTAAAAAGCTGAGTAGATTTAGATGTGTGAGTTGTATCATTCTTGTCAAATTGACTGATAATCGTGATTTCTTTCCTTGTTTTGCTTCTCTCTTTGCTGAGGATGCAGAAGAAAAAGCTAAGAAAGAAGCAGAGGAAAATGCTCATCAGGGGACGGATGAAAAGAAAACAGATGAAAAGGATGAGAAGAAGCCGGCTGAAGATGCCACAGCAGCAAAGACAGAGAACAGCAAAGAACCAAATCCTGGGGAAAACAAAAGCGCAGATTCCAATAAGAACCATGTAAATGGGACTCGGCAAACTGGGGTGAACAAACACGAAGCCTCTCAAGGGAAAAATGCACCTAGGACAGATAAGGGAACAGAGTCTCATCATGCAGTGGGCGAAGAGAAACAGCATGTCCAGAATGGTGAGTTCTCTCCTTCCACTGAAACGTGAATCCAGCCCTAAACGCAGTATCTCACCTCAGGGATGAGGGCACCTCGTGTCCTGAAAAAGGATGTCCTGGGCCCAGAGCTTCTTTTTGGACATTGGCATAGTCACCTGCATATGGTAATTGGAATCTGTAAATTAACTCCCAAGTGGTGTTCTTCCATAAAAGGTTCATCATACCTGCTTGGGCACTTTTGGAGGAAAGGAAAAAATTACTTTTCTCATGGAAATGAAGCGGCCTGTTACGATACACACTTGAAAGCTAAAACAAATATTCTTGGTTCAATGCACAGCTTCATTGCTTGGGTAACTGACAGAGGAGAAGCCAAAGTTGGCTTATAAACTCTTTTTAAGGCCAGTTAAAGGTATCTTTGAACTGAGTCTCAGATATAAATATGTTTTKGGACAGAGGATTTTTCCCCCTCTCTGTTTTTAAGAGTTATTTTATTTATGCTTCCTTTGCTCAGTTTTTTTATTAGGACAGTCATGAGCCTTTTTTTGGAGATTTTTTTTTTTTGACAGAAGTTTTATTCCAGTGTTTTAACTTTCCATAGTGAGTTAAAATAAGAATCACATTTTGCACCCAAAAAAGGTGGAAAAATGTTTGAAAATTGCATTAAACRTTAAAAAAAACTATTAGACCCATGAGAACAGATCAGTGGTCTCTTGGCCATTGCACTGTCTTTCCCTCCCTAGGTCCTGCTCCCTGAAGCCGTTACCAAAAATGGCAGTACAGCCACACGTGACTTGTCACAAACTTGGCTAGTATCAGCCAGTTCAAAACCAGCAAAAAACTCTGACTCGGAACCATCCTCTTAGAAAAAGCCTGAGTGAGCATACAGGCTTTGAAAATCCCAGGCTCAGGCAGTGAGTTTAGATGGCAGCAGAGGCAGAAATTCTGTTTAAAACATTCCTGATGTGATTCTCATGTATTTGACTTGGCTGCTGGCCTTTCCCAGTGATCCCTTCATCATTAGGGTTTTTTTAGATTGGAAGGACTATGGGGATCCAAGCTGTCATGCTCTGTTAGGTGTGGGATTTTTCTTCAGACAGTATTAAGCCTGTGGATAGGAATGGGCCCCCCAAGGAGACAAAAAGGTTGGGGACATATGAAATCCCAGTTAGACTGCGTCAGACTTTGCTTCTGAAATCCTTTGTTTTACATGCTTCTAACAAYACAGGGGTTAAGTATGCTTTAGTGATTTTGCCAGTACCTTTTTCTGCAATGTCTCGCCGCTGCAGGTGTCAAAAATGCTTTGAAAGGAATTATAATGATTTCTGAAAATTAGTGTCTTCCTCAGGAAAAGAAATTCTGCTCCTTAATTTATGGGAAAAGGCCTTTATGAGGTACAATCACTGCAGAGTCTTTGGAGACTGATGAAATCTTAACATTCACATCTCTGGATTCACCTCATCTTCCTTTATGCCTATATGTTAATATCTCATCGTAAAGTATTTGCCTTATTATTTCTCTGCCTTTGTAATCCCTTTCAAAAAGATCGTTATGATCATCGTTCTGCTCTGGTGCTGGCAGTATGGCAGGGTAGATATTACAATATTCAAAAGTCTCCTATTCATAATAAGTTATTCAACGGAAGTTCAAAAATTGTGTTGTCAGATGAGTTTGAAGTCTCTCTCAGTCACTCGCTGCCTGTGTGCTTTCTCAGAGATCAAACTGTGAAATAACGCATGTGTGGGTGTTCATCATCTTTTCCTGCACGCACTTAGGGTCAAGCAACTTCTTTATGCAGCGGTCAAATAAAGCATTATTAGCTCATCATTACCATCAGCTGTATGATGGTGGAGGAGACACTTGTGCTTTGCTAGAAACATTTTCATTTAATTTCCTGAAGACAGTGTCCTTCTTTTAGAGGCCACCTTCATCAAGCTGACACCTCAACCCTGCTTGGAGCTGCTCATAACTCTCTGTTGAAGGAGCCCAAGTCAGTGGCAGTGTGATCAGCTGAGGAGGTTGCTGCTTGTCCTGTATCATCTTGCTTTCATTTTTCTCTCACCCACACTGTGAGCTTAGGAAGAAGAACATGAAAAGTTTCGGCTCTGAATGAGAACTGAAAAGGACATGTTTTTTCCATCTTGTTAAGTATTTTAAGATTTGAAAACCATTCTTCTTTTATACTATGATGAAATGTAATTGGAGAGAGAGATCAATCCTCTGTCATCCAAGAATAACAAATATTCTAGTGGTTGGGGCACAATGTGGAAGAGGGAGACTTTGCTTCTCTACAATTTCTCTTTTTTTGAGCTGTTCCAAAAAAAAATGTCCACTGGCCATGACTATTTTGAAGGCAGATCAGATCCTCTTTAACACATAATACCTATAGTCTTGATCCAGAGRCTATGAAATCGTTATAGTAACAAAATAGTAACAAAAATACAAATGGAATAAGCATTTCTTTGATACAGCCCTGTAACACACCTCACATTTACAAAATTCTGAAGTGAGACWTTTACAGCTTTTTGTGTTGAGGTGTGGGTCACAAATTCACTGCTACTCCTCCGRGGGGAAAGGACAAGCTGCCTGCTCCCATCTGGGCAGGCTGCTGTTGCTTCTCTGGACATCTGAAGGAAGGACASTTYCTTTGCTGCTGTTTGGACACTGCAACTGAAAGAGCCCTGTTCTGTTAGAGCTCTCCCTACAAGTTATTTTTCATTTGRTCTTGCATTTGGCATTCTCATTCAATGAAGGGATGGTCTGGGAAGGTCTGATGTGCTCTGCTGTATGACTAAGAAAGGACAGAAAATGAGAATGATTCTGGTTAATGTTCTTGGCTTCATAAAATACACCCCAGCTCAAGCTGCCATTTTCATTCTGCGTCAGCCATTGCTCTGCCAAAGGCCTTGCTTTCCTGGTTTGCTATAGAGACTCTCAGGCCAGTGATCAACGCTAGGATGATTGTTCCCTGATACTGTCATCAAAGGACCAACCCAAATGAATCTGAGGATAAAGAAAACYGGTAGGAGAAAGTAAGACAAAATTAAATAGGACTGTTTAGGATATCTAAGATGGTTCTTTAATGCAGTCTTATGATGAAGTCTTGCAGGGTCTTAGTCCTTTAAAAGCATAAAAGTTTCAGAGTCGTGACTTTGAAATGAAGCTTGTGCTTGGATTTTTAATGGCCTACATACAACCAGAGGGAGTATGAGTTTGCATGTGCACTTAAAAAGGTATTAACAATTAGARTAAKTTYAAAAGTAGATTGTAAAGCTYGATTTTCTGTAGGAGTTGGATAAATTTTGTCTGGTGCTTTATTCTATGAAAATGTGTTAATCCAGTTGCTTGTGAATTCAGACCTTTTCTCCTAAGGAACATCYCCTGTGGATGTTGCAATTTGATTGAGTTACAGGCATCAATAAACTGCAGTCTGCATTAAAATGCTTATAGTGTTTCTTATTGCTCCTTTCTAAGTGAATTAAAGGAAGACAGTAAGTTGGACAAAAATGATCAGTCTAGTGTGGGGGATGAATCAAAGAAAACAGATGGTAAGGAGAACATTTTATTACATTTTGTCACCCATATGATTGCATTTTTATATGCAATCTATTGTTTCCTAAACATCTGCAGTTTATTCTAAAACCAAAAAAATTGTGTGGTAACCAGAAACAGACTTAACAGAAACAGTCATTAAACTCAACAAAAGCCATTGGGGCATTCTGGGGGCAAATCATCCCTTTCACATAATGCCTAGCACCACTTAGTTGTTCTGTTGGTAAGCCTTATCCATCAATTTTTGTGCAGTGTCTGAAAGAAAAATCATGGATTATTAGAGTTGCTTAATAGGAAATGCAGATTTGTGAGGGTCTATCCTTCTGACTTTCTTTGGGCTTTATTCTGCTGTTAGGCCAGGCTGCATGGGAGATGCAGAAAACAAAGCTAAGAGAAAACGTGCACAAGGTGTCCCTGATTTTCATGACTGCATGTTATATTGTGCCAACACAAACACAAAGCTTGGTTGACTTAATTGTCTGAGGGGGSATTTGCCAAGCGCTGTCAAACCACAGGTGTGGGAAGCAAGCAGGAGTGAGCACATCAGCATAGAGGTCCTATTAAGGATGCTATATAAAAGGGATGTTGCTGAAATATTGTTGAACTGAAGCAATCCCAAGCCCTATGATGGTTTCTTGGGCATCTGGGAATAATTTCAAAGGAGTCTGAGCCTAGTGTAGAGGTCCACAGACATTTTAGTAGCCTCAGCAAAGTGGAAAACAGCTGTAATGTCCATGGCATGCTTACTCTTTTGCATCTCTCAGCTGTGTACCACAGGGCTCTGAGATAGTATCTGAACCCATGTTGCTCCAAAAGCGATTGCTGAAGTATTAGGTAGCAAAATAAACGGAAAGAAATGTTAGAGCTAACATTTTCTTTGTGTATGTCTCTATGAAATCCACTGAAACACAGCTATTACTAAATGTAAGTAATACAGTACTTGGTTTTGATGGTCGAGAAAGACAACCTCATAGTAAATACTGCAGTTTACAATGATACTATGTTTCCTTTTATTGCTTCCTTTTAAGAAGTTACTTAAAATTCCTATTGCTCTAGCAAAGTGATAAATAAGAAGAAAATCTGATACCTCAACTAAAAATGTAGAAAAATTAATCTAGAAGCATGTATTAATTTCAGACACATAAATATGTACTTTGTTTAAAGAGCCCCTTAGCAACAGTTGTTTAGGAAAATTCAATTATTTTGTTAAGAGGTTATATTATTTACACACTTGACTTAAGTGTCTGTCAGGAAAACAGTCTTGAACAAGTACCATTCACAACTCTTTCTGTGGTCATGCAGAAATTAAGCACAAATACTCAAATAACATGCAACTCTTCAGATGTTCATGAATATGTGCAGTGCTGTATGTAACTATCAAGGCCCCRGMAGAATTAATGGGCAGAATGGCTACTCTCCCCACTGCAGTGGGTGATGGCTGAGGAGCGGCTGTGCTGGAAGGCTGCAGCCCTGGCAGGACCAGGTGGACGCAGAAAGACTGGGGCTTCTCTAGAAGGACTCAGGAGCATCAGCCCAACCAAGAGAGTAGATCTGGGAATCCTTAACTTTGAGGACCAGGTTACATGCACTCTCAAGATCTCAGAAAGATTAGGGGCACCTATTTAGTTGGRCTGGAGGCCCAAGAAGTGAATGTTTCATGCTGACTTGAAGAGTGAGGGTGTGAATTTAGTTCCTTGCAAGTTGCTAGTCTTTGTGTGGCGTTAGTTATTTAATGTCTGTTTGTTCTCCTGTAAGAAAATGTTCTGCTCATCCCCTTAGGGGAAAGACCAATACCATGCAACCAGCTGATTACAGTGAATAAGCAACTGTAACCATGCAAGGACAATTTGTAGGCTGAACGTTTGTCATTCAGATGCTGTAGGGACAGATTATAGCTAACGATCTCATTGACAGAAATTAGAAGAAAAATTGAGAATGCTGCACCTTGGAAAGGAAAGTGCTAGGGTGGCGCCTGTGTTTTGACAGATACTGTGCAACCCGTTCTGTCCATTGCTCACTCCAGAGCAAATCTCCTTACCAGCCATGTGAGGGTGTGGAGAAAGGAACTATGGATAATACATAGCTGTTTGCAGACTACTGAAATGTTTGCCCAGACATATGCTTGCTCACATGCCAGTACATGGACTTTCACGTGGTGGAAAAAAAGATTAAGCTGGGGGAGTTCGAAAGATTGAAGTTACAGCTATAATGCACTCACCCCATGTATTTTGCTGGTGGGTGAAACTCAGCCTGGACTTTTGCAAGGTCAGGGGTCCTGACCATATTTATAGAGAAAGCTCAGACAAGCTTTAGCTGTATTAAAATAGCAGTAATGATAATGATAAAACCCTTCGTCCCTGTGATACCTATGGTGCATACTGATATAGCCCAAATTCCGAATAAGCTTAGACTGAAAGTAGTTCTGAAGGCGTGACGAAAACCGCAGGGGACTGGAGCTAGCCTGGTGCTTGGGCCATCAGGATGTGCCTCCTCCTCTTTGGGCCCTGATCCCCCAAGGGGATCTACGCTTTTCATGGCACACACAGCCATCCACTTCCATTGAATCCTAGGAACATGGCAGGAGAAAAACAGGGATTACCTGCGTCACCGAATCGCATCTCCTGCAGATGCACCTACCACGAAATGAGCACTTCTTCCAGAAGGGCTCAAAGAACATCCTCCAGCCACTGCAGAGGGTGCCTTCAGCACTAAATGGCAAATGAATGGCCTGTCATAAAAGACAAGCTCCCAAGTCTCAATTTACATTCCCCAGGCGGCAGCCGACAGGCAATCCCTTCGCAGGTGTGAAAGAAAGGTCAGTGGTAGAAGATCAAGTGGAAACAAGTGAATTCTGAAAGACTCCAGGCCGTCACGCCCCCAAAACTCGCGCACTCAGGTAACTGTTTGTCACTGTGCTGGAAATAGCAGACCCTCCACAGCCCTGCACACAGATTTGGTCCTCTCTTCTTCCTTTGAGGGGAGTTTTGGGGCTGTCCTCACAATTGTTTTGTGGTGAAAGCAAGGAAGCTCTATAGCAGGTGCTGTTCCTTGTCTCAAACTCCCCCAATAGTAGGGGCAATGCAGAGACAAGCCTTGGATCTCAAGATGCACCAAAAAGATCTTCTAGATGAAGGATGGTTTTCACATGCTGTAGCAAGTCTGCAGGTTGATGCAATGATATTGAACACCCGGACTTGGACACCCAGATGGTGGTGTCAGACGGGAAAAGGAAACAGGTGCATTGGAACAGGCAAACACATGGCAAACAGTATCTCCTTTGACGTGGTTTTGAAGGAAGAAAGGTTCTTCTTTCCATTTTACAGCCAAGGCAGTGGGCCAGAGGAGGGCAAATCCTTCTGTCTCAAGTCCCTCCGTCAGCATGGGGAAGGGACTCCAAGGCAATACCTGAGTCGGGCTATGGAGCAAGGCAGTCTCAACTCCACGCACCCTAGCTTCCATATCCCAGGACAGCATGGCAACCCTCCTACCCCTTTCTGTAAGAAATCACAGATCATWGACGGCTGGGAGTCTACGATCCTCTTTATGAGTCTGCACGATTCCTATCTGTGAAGCCCAATGTCAAATAAAATGCCCCAAGAAAAGCCAGCAGCCCATAGATGTGTATGTATATGTGTTCATAAATGGGAGTGTCCTGGTTTTGGCTGGGGTGGAATTAATTTTCTTTCTAGTAGTTGGTATAGTGCTATGTTTTGGATTTAGTGTAAGAAGAATGTTGATGACACGCTGATGTTTTTAGTTGTTGCTAGGTAGTCTACTTTCTCAAGGACTTTTCAGCTCACATGCTCTGTGAGGTGCACAAGAAGCTGGGAGGGAGCATAGCCGGGACAGCTAGGCCAGCTGGCCAATGGGGTATTCCATACCATATGATGTCATGCTCAGCATATAAGGCTGGGGGAAGAAGAAGGAAGTGGGGGACGTTCGGAGTGATGGCGTTTGTCTTCCCAAGTAACCGTTACGYGTGATGGAGCCCTGCTTTCCTGGGGATGGCTCAACACCTGCCTGCCCATGGGAAGTAGTGAAGGAATTCCTTGTTTTGCTTTGCTTGCGTGCGCGGCTTTTGCTTTACCTATTAAACTGTCTTTATCTCAACCCACGAGTTTTCTCACTTTTACCCTTCCGATTCTCTCCCCCGTCCCACCTGGGGGAGAGTGAGCGAGCGGCTGTGTGGTGCTTAGTTGCCGGCTGGGGTTAAACCACGACAGGGAGTCCCCAGGCTAGTTTTACATGTGCGTTTGTGTTTGTGTATATATATATGTATGCACACGAATTTATATACACATGTATGCATAAATATGCATATATATATATACATATGAAAGAGTGTATGTGTAACTAAAGTTACAGTTATACATACTGCTGTATGTCTTTATGAATATCAAATCTTCTTACAGAAATTTGCTATAAGGGCTGGGAGGTGAGGAAACGACTGCACCATTGCTACATAGGCTCTCAAAGGTGAATGATTAATGAAACTGCCCCAGCAACGTACCAGAACAGTTGTAGCAAGAGAAGTCCACTGGGCTACAGTAAGAGACAAGGGAGAACCTGACACAATAAATCAGTGTCCATGTCATGCCACTACACCATTCAACGGGCACTAGCTTCTGTTGGTGCCACTACTGCTGTAGGCATTGCCTTAGTAGGAAGGGATTCTTTCTACAGTAAACACGGAGTCAGTCAAATGAATTGCCGTCAAACAGATGCTCTGCTTTTCACTCACAGAATGCTGAAATTCARCTTTCCAGAACAAGTGGACATAAGGCAAGTACACAAGGAATACCATCTGTCTCTGAGATGAGCCCTTGGGGCTGTCTGCTGAACAGGTCAGTGGCATCACCTCAGGCACACCGGCTCCACAAGCTGCACATCAAGTGTGTGACAGAGTCAGCAGAGGAAACAGAGAAGGAAAGCAGACCACAGTGCTGCATTTAAGTCAGTTTGACCTGCCAATCCACACCTGMAAATCTGTGTCACTCTTCTCCGTTCTGCCAGGCACGTTTCTGAAAAAAACATGGGTATATCTCCATCCATCCTCCCACAGTTCCCATTGTTGATCTCCCTCTCACTTACCACTAGCAAACCGTAAATCTTACGTAGAAGATGAGATCTTTAGTCTTGGACCAAGTGAAGCATCTTTTTTTGATCTAAGACTTACAGCGGAAGAATTAAATTAAATCCCTGCCTGCCCTGCCCTAGCCCCTAAATCTTACAAATTACAAATGTTCCCTCTTGATTTACTTCCATGGCGTTTCTTGGAAAACAGATTATTTTATTTCTACAAGCTTAATGTCTGCCAACTTCACCCTTGGCATCTCTCCAGAGATTGTTTAGGCTGACTCACACTGAAGGGGCAGGTTGAACTCCTGACTGACGCTGGTATTATGTCAGTGAAAGACAGTAGTCGAGTGATGAAATATGAAGCAAACCCTTACCCTTGCCTGCTGTCTAGGTGAGAATATATACCGTTTCTTGCTACTCTGCAAGACTTCCGTGTCTAAGAAGTGCTGCTCTACTGAGTTTTAACATCTTGTTTTCATTTGCGTAAGGATCACTGCTATTCCACAGCCTCATAAGAATTTCAAAGGCTTTTGCAGAGTAACTGAAATGAGTGCAAATGCCTGCATTTGCCCAAAGGCATTCAAGTCCTCACTCAGGGAATCCATGCACCAGCCACACCAGGTCTGGAGCAAAGGGTTTCCTGCCTGCGTGAACTTGATACATGCCTACACTCACGCAGCAGCTACTAATGCCACATGACTCTGGCCACGAGGGAGACCTGTGGAGATAACCGGCGGCTATGTGGACATTATTCACGCTGTCAGGTTTTCCGACTCTGACAGCATGCTGCGAAGTGACTTTTGTGAAGCCTGAGGCTGGGAATAGCTCCTTCTTGAGAGTCTGTAAGTCAACATTCAGGTGCTGTGAACTCAAGTAGCTAGGGGTTTATAGGCATGGAAACTAACTTTTAGTAAGACTGAATTCAGATTTAACACACTTCAGATGGACGCATCTGGTCAGTCAAATTAAACCTCGTACAAATAAGAGAACATACAGGCTGCAGCTTTTCTTTTGAAGCAGTAGTGCTAAATGCAGATAGGTGCTGCTAACGCAGATTGATTCACAACAGAACAAAGTGTCTAGACAGGTGGATAAATCATGATAGCTTTTGAACAGGAACCAAGTTTCTAATATTTTTTTTAATCATTCCTATGCACTATAAACCACAGCCAGTTTAACCTGAATGCAAGCATTTGTGTCGAGATGAGAGTGCCAAAGCCTGCAAAGAAGACTGAGCGAGCAAACCAGGGACTGGAAGGCACTGGTGGAAACCTTCTTCCCGCAGCCACATGGGAAACCTCACTCCCAGACTTGCAGCAGCTTCTTCGAGCCCTGGTTCAGCACTCCCTCCTGACTTGGCAAAGCAATTCAGCACCAGCTAAGAAGCAACTTATTCCCACATGATTCAAAATGGAGTTAGGCAGTACAAAACTGAATTGTAGCAGAGTCCACAGTTGCTTGTGGCGCTCTGCGCGCTGCACACAGAGGATGTTAGCTTGCCCAAGCCAGATTGTTTAAYGAGACAACCTTAATTTCTGACCATCCCCAACCATCTTCTCCTAGGAAACAACTCCCTTGGGATACACAGTGAGGAAATACCCTTCTAAAGACTGGTGATACCTCTTCTCCCGTATCTTTTTTTAACTAAAAGTTGTAAAGCATCACTCTTTCAAAAGTAATAAATAACATAATAATAATTAACYTAATGAAAATAATAAGGACAATTGGAGGGGGAAGGAACAGAGATGCTATATCCTAGTTGCTAGACGATGCAGAGAGGTTAAGAAGGTTATCTAGATGAAGAATGAAAAAAAAATCTTTGAATGACACCTTTTCTACGCATTTGATATTGGAGATGGATCTCTATTACCTGGATGGATCTCTATCTCTATTCTGCTTGCAGCAGAAGTAGATGAAGTGAATATCTAGCAAAGAAAATTGTTCACGTACACATACAAAACTTGGGTTGAACTGTGAACAATCAAGTGTCAGAGCTACTCCCACCTGTGGGTGCTGGAACAGATTGCCCTTTCAGCGGAATTCAGTCACTGCTAGTCACATTTCAGTGTTGCCTAACATGCAAGACACAAAAATGCCTCGAGGATAGTTCCCCTTATCTTACCTTGGTGGCAGAAAGTGAAGTGAATACAATCAAGATTAATCAGTTGAAAAGGAAATGAATCAATCAAAGGCTGGGTCTCCTCGCCACCCAGGAGCCTGCTTGTTTCACTCTGTGTACCTGCAGGGCATGCAGAAGGCATGGACGCGCTGCAGGTGGACACTAACTCTGACCCACCACACAGTGCAACACTGAAGGAGAGCTGCCTTAACTTTGAACATTCCTTCTGTTAGAGGCAACGCCTTACTGAAATCCAGATTTGTGCCTGTATCTGTCAGAAACCAGAGAGTTCTCCCACCCAAAGTCTTCATTCTTTCTACTCCACAACTCTGGTGAAAAAAAAGGTCTATGTATCAAGCTTGGGGACACTTTAGACCTAAAATGGTGGTTTGTCCTATTTTAGTAGTTTCCTTACACTGGCTTTTCAGTCCGAAGTCTCCAGTGATTCAACAATAAATGCAGRAAGTGTTTTAAAGCTCCTGAAGCCTTCCCCTGCCTATTTTCATTTTGTAGGCTGGGACATAACTGCCTGTAAATAATGCCATGTGACATACCAAAGAATAGCTGTCAGCCCCTGCAGGGACCCCCTATTGAACTAAAACGATGAATAACGCGAAGTAATAAAAATAAAACAACTGCAGGGGGAGGCTCTAGCTAAACTGCAGAATGCAGAAGTGCAGGCCAGTTCCTGGGTGGGAGTGTCATTCTGACCATTTCAAACAATTTTAGGTTGCAAAGCCTCCTGCCTCTGCATCAGCACAAGCGCTGCTTCAGGTGGGAAGGAAACTCGTCTCTGCTGGCACTGGAGTGAAGCCTGCGGGACTGGGGAACGGGACCTCAGTTGCTCCACAGAAATAAACTGCAGTGCAGGTGCAACATAAGCTCTTTAGGTTAGAAAATACTTGCACGTGTGTCGCATATCTGTTGCGTACTGATTGTTCTATGCGTGGCATTTGTAAATAAACATGGGAAGGCATTTGCAAATGAGTGTACGTTGAAAGAAAAGGCRAAAGTGGTGGGCAAACTTCAGGCTCCTGCAGCTGAACAGCTCGGTAGCGATGACCTGAAGTCAAAGCAGAAGAAAAGCCCTAACTTTAAATATGGATCTCCAACTAGAAAAGTTGAGAGGAAGTCCTCCTTGGATTTGCATTACCAGTTCTGCAAATTCACAAGGTAGTTGTGAGATTAACAACATGCACGCAAATTTGATGGTTCTTAAAACAGCCACTGGAAAAACAGCTGAGATATTTTGTTGATTGCTGACTCTTAATACTGTTGCTATTGCAGCCGGACTCAAGAACCGCTGAAAACTATTGAGGGTTCTGACAAGCCACGGTAAGCGTTTTTTCTTTGAAGAAAATCCCACTTGCTTTATTCTAAAGAATTAATTAAGTGGAGTGGGCTTGCTGAGTGCTATGCAATTCGGCCTTTTGATTATGTGCTTGAAAAAAGGCAGGGCTTTGAAAACAGGTAGTGTAATGCTGCGGTTGGCCTTTTTTCCCTATGTGGAACATGTCTGAGTCTCACCGAAAGCACACCAAAAGAAATCTRACGGTATTGTTTGACCCAAAGCATGTGCACCTCTGATCCATTTTGTTCGCCATACCAAGAGATTCTACTACAATTTCCTCTCCACCTGTACATTTTTCATGGCAGAGAGGAGCTTTCATTTCGCAAGGAGAGCAGGGGTGTTTGCATTTCATTCTCAGCTCTGTTACTGACTCCTTAATAAGTTGTTTCCACATCAAGCACATATGTTGTAGGTGCTTAAAAGTTACTAAAATCAGTCAGTAAGCTGCTGTATTCTGAACTCCTCTGTAAAGCCCCATRCCAAGGCTGGGTTAAAAACCAGTCGAAGTTAATAATCAAGTTAAATTATTTGTTGCTAGGAGTAGAAGTTTGGGATACAAAATATGATTGTTTGATTACTATGGGAACTAGATGTTTGAATAGTTAATGAATGGTGAGGGTTAGATGCTTTAGAACAAAGTAAGTCCTCGATGTTCCTGATGAAATGGAGGACTCATATATTGCTGTATTAATTATTAAACAAAGATTGATGACCCATTGTAGGAGTTTTACTAGGGGGGCTTAGGAAACTAGTTAGAACAAGCCCACCTATGTGGATAGGAGCCAAAGAGCAACTGAGTCTGCGCAGAACAAAAAGGTCAGCCAGCGGTGACGAAGAGGAGTCATTAGCCTTCATCTCGACGACCCCTGACGACCACCACCAGACCACAGTGYGCAGATGCAAGAGGGAGGAGACCTCATTTTAATATGAAGCGAAGATGAGCTATGCATATGTATAAGTGTGTGATGTAATGTTATGTCTATTTATGATTTTACTGTATAAATGTGTGGTGAAAACTGCAGCAAKCTGAACACGCTGTGGTGGAGCGATCCCCCGTGTTCCCAGCGCTGCCAATAAAGAATGCCTGCCTTTTAACACTACATTGGTGTTACGAGGTTTCTTCCCGATTTCGGTGACACATATCTGTGTTGCAAAGGGTGAGTATCTTCCATCTTCTATAAAATGTTAAGAAATACAAAATTGGACTGAGCTGCCATCTCACTTTAAAAGTCAGCTTATTGTTGACTTGAGAGAAATGTTGGAAGTATAGAGAGTAGGTTTCATCAGAGTCTTCAGAAGATTAGGAAACAGAAATTCCTAGCTTTTACCACTAGGACTTCAAGGCATAAAGTAAGTAAGGTTCAAATTTTTGTCTGGCGAGTTTTAGAAACTGCAGGATGGCTTACTGATGACTAGTAATTTTAGCTATTGTAACTAGAGGAGCTTTCAGCTTCTTGCCATAAGAACCTATGTACTTCCAGTGTGCATTACTGTGGTTCAAGAATCCAGTTGCCCAAAGTGTGTATATTTTGCAAATCAAAACTTCAGCGAAGAATAAAAATAGCCAGCCTTCGTGAGTGGAGCTAGAACAATACAGTCATTAAAGTAACGCACTGTTATACATCATGACATTTCTGATGACTTTTTTCCAAAATCCCCAAAGAATTTACCCACCTCTACCAAAAGAAAAGAATATGAATTCTAGATATCCTCCAGAGAGCTTCCTTTATCTTCCTCAGGAGAATTCCACATCGGCTGTTAATTTTTGCCTGCAACATACACATGTTGTAGTTTTTAATAAATGGCTGCTTTAATTTATGCATTGTTTTTAGAATACTCCTCTATACTGCTCTCGTCTGTTTTACAGGCAAAACAACCCGGGGTGACGCATTATACTCTGTAGGCATGTGCGCTTCTATACTAATATTTACTCATAAAATATGCCAAATGTAATATGATTTAGACAAGAGTGGTGATCTTATACATTCCAGGTCAATTATAGTGGAGTGTCAGAAAATGGCATACAAGTCTTTTTTGTGTATAAGATCACACACGGGACTCACAGCGATGCCGTGTGAAAAGTTTGTCTAAAGAGCCCTCCTGTCATCCAAAAATAGCTCAGCACCTATCACGGAATCATAGAATCATAGCATCATTTAGGTTGGAAAAGACCTTTAGGATAATCGAGTCCAACCGTAAACCTAACACTGCTAAGTGCCACTAAACCATGTCCCTAAGTGCCGCATCTACACATCTTTTAAATACCTCCAGGGATGGTGACTCAACCACTTCCCTGGGCAGCATGTTCCAGAGCTTGACAACCCTTTCAGTGAAGAAATTTTTCCTAATATCCAGTCTAAACCTCCCCTGGTGCAACTTGAGGCCCATATACACAGCCAGTTCTTGGATCCAAGGAAAAAAATCCCCTACACACAATTGAAGAACTGCCTTTAATTTGGCATGAGGTTTAGAAATATATTTGGCAAACAAAACCTGAATGAAAATCTCGCACAGTTCTGGACATAAGTAGGCCAGCTTTAATAAAATGATAACAGTGAACACGAGGCCCTGTGCCAAAATCTTGACTTGAAAAGTCTAAAAATGTCAACTTCTTCCTCTTCATCGGGGAGTTGTAATCTCACAGCTGCACTTTCAGTTTTTAAACTACTAGAGGAGAAGCCAGATCTATCCCAGTGTGATGGATGTATGCATGAACTGTTGTACCTCACAATTTGAGTTGTGTGGTATAGAAGGTACTGTAGCAGGAACCACCCAGTCCAATGGAGGACAAGCCTTGCAAGAAACCGGGCAAGTGCAGTGGTAACCCAAGCTGAGCTGGCTTTGATGCCCAACAACTCAACACAACACGCCGCCTCTCCTGTCCTTTGCTTTCCTTGTGCACGCAGCTTTTGCTTCACCTGTTAAACTGCCTTTATCACAATGCACGAGTCTTCTTGCCTTCCTTCTGTTTTCTCCCTGTCCTGCRGGAGAGGGCTGAGTGAGTGAGCAGCACTGTGGGTGCTTAGCTCCTGGCCAGGCTCAACCCACAACATCCAGAAAATTCAGAATCCCAACCATGCATTGCCATGGCACCAGCCAGGTCCTAAGGGAATGAAGTGCAGGTGAAACACCTCAGAAAGGCTCACAATTTATTCAGTGCTCTAATAATTTTTGCTGGGCTGCCCAGTAAGGCTTTCAGATGTATGGGCACCTCCAGGAGGTCAATGGGAATTCCTCTGGATCTTTCAGGTCATGGTTTCTCTCTAACCTCTCTGGCTGCACAGATATTATTCTCAAAAGAAGGCAGTGCATGAACTTTTGATTTCCTGCATTTGAGAAGGCTGTCTAAATACATGTTTTGAAGGTTTTTAAAAATGTGTTTAGTCCTATTCAAGAAGGACAAGGTGATAGAAAATTTTCTTCCATAGCGAGCCGTAACATTCTCTGATGAAGTCTGTTAGCCAAAGGCAAGAGACTTGAACCTTCAAACGTTGTGCTTTGCCCAAAGGATCCATCTAATCAAAGACGGTTTTGCACAGGTACACTGAACTGGTAGATGTAGTTAGTCCAAAACACGTCTCATGGTAGCAGGATGCGTATGTAAGTCTTGGAGAATGCACAGACTGCTCTAATATTCAAGTTACAGGGGCTGAGAAATTGTTACGTCTTTCAACAGAAGACTAGCATCTACCTATTGATTTTCCTTTATGAATAAAAAGTTTAGTTTGTCTGTATACCTCCTAGAGGTTTTGCAAGGAGAAACATTTCGTACTTACAACTAGTCTTCCTACTACAGTATTAATGCCTATGGGCCCAAAACCATCCAAAGCAGCTCTCACTTTTTCGGAGATCAGCAGAGTGCAAGAACAATGTAACATAATTGCTAACTAAGTGACTGTGGAAATCTCACATAAAAACCACCTTGTTGCCAMTTTGTTAAATTGGCAGTCTGATGTGTCAAAACAGAAGCTGGCTGTACCTCCTCCTTGCAAGCTGAAAATTACCGATATACTCTCCCGGCACTGAAGTAATTCTGAAATATTTCACCTACATGCCAAGGAAAAAAAGAACTGTGAAAGAAAACTAATTTCTGTTTCTAAATACCGGGGCTGAGTTCAGATAATATGTGATGGGGACTATGCAAATTCTTAAAGAAACTGTTAAAACTGCATATCGTTAATTCTCACTGGAAAATGAC
Source organism: Oceanodroma leucorhoa (assembly GCA_030449065.1). Classification (NCBI taxonomy): domain Eukaryota; kingdom Metazoa; phylum Chordata; class Aves; order Procellariiformes; genus Oceanodroma; species Oceanodroma leucorhoa. The sequence goes on along the minus strand of JASVER010000110.1, from coordinate 3,009,317 downwards.
ACATTTTTCTTGTCATAATTTCGCTATCTTAAAACCACTGACAAAAGATCTGCAGTGGAACATGTGGGGATGAATTAGTTCAGTAACTGTTCGTGTTTCATTAGGATGCTTTAAGCCTTCAACAAATGTCATGGCATTAACATTTTATGCAGAGCCATGAAGAAATGGCCGCTGGAAGAATCAACAGCCTTTGATGATCAACAGCAGTTTTTGCCTGTCTTTATGCAACCACTGATCACTCTGCAATATTAAGTGACAACGTTGCTGCGAGAATTATGCCCCTGTGTGACGTTTCGCTTGGGCAGCTGGCCGTTACAGGAATGAAACTGCCAACAGATGCGACAGCAGCCTCCATCGCTGTGCTTGGGTATGGTTCAGCCATCCATTTCCATTTGGCAAATATTCCTAAGAAGTCTCCCTCAGGGCAAGTAACCTTTTAATAATGATAACCACCTTTGAATTTGCTACAGAGACACCTGATCTAACATGTTGTTTGTGCAGTAATATGTACTGACTGACGATTTGTTCTTGCTTTCCACCATGCCTCTGCTCAGTCCCTCTCTGACAAAGTGGCAAAGACAGCCTCTTCGTGCATGAAACCCATGCATCCATTATAGATAGTTGTAGTGGTTTAACCCGGCAGGCAGCCAAACGCCACACAGCCGCTCGCTCACTCGCCCCCGCCCCCGCAGCGGGATGGGGAGAGAACTGAAAAAAAAATTCATGGATTGAGATAAAGACAGTTTAATAGAACAGAAAAGAAAAGGAATAATAATAATAACAATGGTAATAATATATTAATAATACAATATATGAAATGAGTGATGCACAATGCAATTGGTCACCACCCGCCGAGACAATAGSCAAAGCGATYGCCCCTTCCGGGACCCCTTCCCCCCTCGTTCATATACTGGGCATGACGTCMCATGGTATGGAATACCCCGTTGGCCAACTGGGCTGGCTGTCCCGGCTCTGCTCCCTCCCAGCCTCTTGTGCGCTTGGCAGAGCATGGGACGATGAGAAGTCCTTGAAAAGTAGATTACCTAGCAACAACTAAAAACATCAGTGTGTTATCAACATTCTTCTTACACTAAATCCAAAACATAGCACTAGGAAGAAATTTAACTCTATCCTAGCCAAAACCAGGACAATAGTCCCACTGGCAAACACTGAAATGTGATGCTGTCTCAATAATATGATCACGCAAAGCGGGAAAAAAGAGCAGCGCTTCATTCAGCTCTGCTCTCTTTGTACGTTTATCAGGTTTGTATTTGTCAACTTTAGCACCAACAGCAAACCAGAAACTGGGTTTTAGTCCATCTTTTGCTTCTTGGGGACTCGGTAAACAATTCTGCCAGAGACGTTCTGCTGACAGCAAATAGCGTGAAAACATGCGATGCAGCTGCACGTGAAAAGAAGAACCCCAGCCCGTGCTGGAGGTGCATCCTCCAGTGACACCTCTTATTGCTACCACAGTAATGTAACTATGTCAGTAAGGTGAAGCTGAGTTTGACATCGATGGACATCAAGCTGGGTTTGGGAGGGGAAACGATCCAAAAGAACGTAATTCCTGACCAGTAAGCTTGGGATATTTAATATGCAGTGTATTCTTCAGGTGTTACCATGAAACTCTGCAGTGCTTTCAGGAAACCACACGGCCCTCCGACCCCAAGTCTCCTCCCGGAAGAGTCACTTTCCCTGTTGTAAATTGTCCATTTCAACTTGAGGCACACAAAAATTTGATGCCTGTTTTATAACAAACCTCAGAACTAGACCTCTGTTCAAAAGGAAGCCTTGTACGAAAAGAAATACCCCAACCTATTCATCTGCGCAGCTGGAATGAGAAGCATGTGCTATGTGATATGGAGACGTGTGATTGGATTTTAACGATTTTAATGAAAAAAACAGACACATTTGGTTTTGGAAGGAGTCCATGCTAATTCCCCCATTTCACTAAACGCAGTGACACAACTTAGATCTTCACTAATTCAAAGCAAAGGGCTAATTTAAAGCATTTCACAGGCTTAGTTTTACTGATTCCTGTGTAATCAGGTTCATAAACACAGTTGTTTAAATGACGCAAAGAGTTCCGAAGCATTTCTATTAGCAGTTCTACGGGTATTTAAAATAGCACTGGCTGAGCATTCTTTCCTCCCTGATCTAAAATCAAGCATACCAAAAAGACCCATCATCGCAGTAATTCTGTTTCCACTGTATTTTTTTTCTTGGGGCAGAAAGATGAAGATTCTACAAACCCCAAACCTCTCAAAATTCATCGGAATACATATTTCTTTCCAAATCTAAGTTCTGGTTGCAGGGGTTCACCAAATATCCATTATCCAATGATAAAAACTTCCTCTTTCCACCCAACTTCCAACTCTTTTTCCTGTCACACTTAGTGGGGATCGTGGTGTCAGATTTTAGCAGCCTAGAATTCAAACTTAATACTAAAGAAGAAATTCACCTGTCAGGTGCCTCCACAGCTTTGCAGTTCAAATCACTCCTGTTTCTGCTTACTTTCAAATTCAAAAGCAGCAATGGCTCAGTGAGAAGGGTGACTCCTAACCCTCACCCAATGTACTGATCCTTGTTGTACTCAGGATTCCTCGGGGAATGAGGAATTATGTTAAAGACTTTATCGACAAAGTTTACAGAAGTTCAAGAGGCAAGTTAACACCTATGTGGAGAAAAAATTCCACCGACCTTGCATTCTTTCAACACAAAGAAATATTTTTTTTGCTTAAGAAACCTTTCAACCACAAAGTATTGCAGACTTGGAAGGGTATCCCACRCTAAATATCACTTTGTCCTTCCATGCTTCCTGGAAGGTTCTACTGGTTGCTGCCAGAGATCAGGCCTTTCGTTTGAGAATAGCGTTGCCATCGTACGCTACTTTACAGTCTCTTTGGGGGAAGCGCGTTAATCTATTCTCAACAGTAAAGCAAGTTTGTACACAGACGTGACCACGCACAGACACATATATCCAGTTGTGAAATCATTTGAGAAATGACTATGTATGCCTTCCTATCAAAAAATATGAAAACTGCTGTGTCCTGGTTTTGGCTGGGATAGAGTTAAATTTCTTCCTAGTGCTATGTTTTGGATTTAGTGTAAGAAGAATGTTGATAACACACTGATGTTTTTAGTTGTTGCTAGGTAATCTATTTTTCAAGGATTTCTCATCTTCCCATGCTCTGCCAAGCGCACAAGAGGCTGGAGGGAGCAGAGCCGGGACAGCCAGCCCAGTTGGCCAACGGGGTATTCCATACCATGGGACGTCATGCCCAGTATATGAGTGAGGGGGGAGGCGGTCCAGGAAGCGGYGATCGCTTTGGCTATTGTCTCGGCGGGTGGTGACCAATTGCTTTGTGCATCACTCATTTCATGTATTGTACCATTAATATATTATTACCATYGTTATTATTATTATTCCTTTCTTTTCTGTTCTATTAAACTGTCTTTATCTCAATCCGCAAATTTTTTTTTTCAGTTCTCTCCCCGTCCCGCTGCAGGGGGGGAGAGTGAGCGAGCGGCTGTGTGGCTTTTGGCTGCCTGCCCGGTTAAACCACTACATGCTGGTAAAAGTATAAATGGATTTTGGAGAGACAACGTTAGGCCATCCCTTCAAACGCTGCCATTTGATGTGGATTCAGGGTGTGAATCCATGAACACAGCACAAACATTTTCCTCAGCACGCAAGTTAACTGGAGCAACTGTACACCTGCTCCAGAGCAGTGTTTCTCTGCAGTACCTAGGATCCACCTGGATGCATTTGACTTGAACACGGGTGCCGAGAATGGTGAGGAAACTCCCCTGCAGTACAACTGTCCCGTTACCCACAGGTCCTCTTTGAACGGCTGTGGTCTCTCTGGTGCTCGGAGTGCCGCCTTGGTTCTGTATTCTTTGCCCCATGCTCACCCAGCAAGTTATGAACATGTACTGACAGGGTAACAGAAGAGACAGCCATCCCACAGGACCACAGCAGAGCTCAGGCTGGAAGGGACCTTGGGAAGTGCCTGGTCCAACCTCCTGCCCAAAGCAGGGTCAGCACTGAGGTCAGACCAGCTGCTCAGAGCTTTGTCCAGCTGGGGCTTGAAACCCTCCAGGCATGGCAATGGCACAACTGCTCTGGGCAACCTGCCCCACTGCCAGACTGTCCTCATGGGAGAAAGGTTGCTSCTGATCTCCAGTCTGAACTCCCTACTTTCAGCTGATACTGTGTGCCTGTGAGGGTGGAAGGCTGCTGTGACATCACCGGGCGGTGGAAGCTGACGTCAGCGAGCACTGGACTGTGACATGGCGAGCGACGGACTGTGACCTCGCGTCCCTCGCTGCTTACCTCCGGGCGCCGGCAGAGCCTGGCCCAGCCTGGCTCGTGCCTGGACTCCTGCCGAGCGTGCCTGCGAGGTCTGGAGGGTCGAGCGAGGCTTCTCCTGGTGCTGGGTGGTGCTTTGGGGGCTGCCGTCAGCAGCTCTCACTGCCCGTCCCGGAGCCATCCCCTGTGTTTCCCCGGCCCTGCCTGGTTCAGGCAGCCGGGCACCGCGGGGCGCGCTTGCAGCAGCGCAGGTGAGCTGTGYGGGGAAACGTCCCCCCGGGGTGGCCGTGGGGTGGGCGACGGGGCTCGGGGAGCCGGGAGGGTGTCCTTCTYGAGGGGCCTGGGCACTTCTTCCTCCCCTCTCCTCCCCAGACAGCGAGTGACCATGGCCTCTCTCCATTTTGCAGCATGTGACGCCCTTGGACAGCTTCTCATCCTAGGCTCTCCCCAGCCCGCCCCGGAGCACAAACATGGCCGCGGAGGCAGAGTGGAGCTGCCCCATCTGCCGCGACGCTCAGAAGGGCATCGCCTTCGTGCAGCCGTGCCAACACCAGTTCTGCCTGGGCTGCATCCTGCGGTGGGCAAAAAGGACATCAAGTTGCCCACTCTGCAGAACGCAGATGGAGATCAAGTTTTCTGTGCGGGGAGGAGATGATTACCTAGAGCATGTCATCACGCCCCCCGCACAGCCAGCAGCCGCCAGCAGCCAGGCAGGCAGAGCTCCCGGCCGCCTGGCCAACAGCAGCCCCCGTCGCCCCGCGGCGTCCCCTCCGTCCTCTCCGCAGGGGATGCCCTTCCTGGAAGAGCAGGGGGCTGCGGGGACAGAGGCCAGGGCTACCGTGGGTGGCCTCCTGCCCGAGGTCTGGGCGGCACTTTTCCAGCGAAACCAGCATCTCCTCTACCCCGTGCTGCCCTGGCTGCGCCGCGAGCTGGAGGCAATCTATGAGGAACAGTGGTGGCTGGCAATGGCGGCAGAAAAGCTGATCCTGCACGCCCTGACCTGCTACGGGCTGGATGGGGAGGCCGTGGCCCAGCGGATGCAGCCTGGCCTCGGGGAATATACAGCACCGCTGGTCCATGGCCTCATCAATGTCATCGGGCACCGGTGCAGCGAGGAGGCCTGGAGGCTGCTGTGCTCCTACGCTGCCGGCGGGGAGGACGACAGCCCTGCAGACAGCCCCAGCCCCACCGCCTCCCGGGGGGGGACTCCCGACTCCCGCCGGGCCTCCTCCAGCAGCCCTGCAGGCTCCGACGGGGAGGAGGAAGCCGGCACTTCGGCGGCCGCGCTCCGCGGGGGTCCCGGCCGCCCCCCATCTGCGCCCGTCCCTGCAGAGCAGGAGCAGCCCCAGCAGGAGCCGGGGCAGGCGGCGGC
>JASVER010000110.1:2933235-2994453 GCA_030449065.1 Oceanodroma leucorhoa | reverse complement strand
GTGGGACTGCCCCCTTAACTGCACGTGGGCTAGATACACTCATGCGCCCAGTTGGTACGGGGAAAAGGATAAGGTATTCCCAGTAGGGAAATCTCCGCTCYGGAACTGTCAGGCAGAGATGGGATRTAAACACACAGRTAAGATGCCACTGTTATGGCTATATCCTCCTGCTCAGGAAGCRTTAATACAGGGCTGCCTGTGTAGCAATACCAGTTACTTACGGCCCTCTGCCCTAAATTGTAGTAAGAAAGATTATTGTYRTCCCTTTACTACCACGCCAGCTTCAKGCCAAACATCCTTTGTCTCTGCACCTCCCAACTTAGYGTGGGCATGTTCTGATGGCTGCCTGTACTCCCAATTACACCCAACCCTCCCAGGATTAGCATGCACGTTAGCTGTGCTCTCCCTCTGTCCCATTTATCGGGAAAGATCCATGCCGCATAGGTGGTGGGATTGCAGCCCAAGGGACTTGCGAGGGGAATGGCGGGAAGCCTCAACATGAGTGGTATGGTGGCTGGAATCAATTCCTGGAATGGGAGTYGCTCCAGCACGGAACCAGCAGGCTGTTYTGGAACTGGGCCTGCAGCTGTCAGCCTTGGCCAACGCCATGTCTGATAGTTTGGGTCTATTAGATAATCAGTTACAACACGCCAGTAGAATGACTACTCAAAACCAAGCTGTATTAGATCTGATGCTGTTAAAGGAGAAAGGTGTATGTGGAGTCCTGAACCTGTCGGCAGAYGAGTGCTGTGTCCATATCCCAACCGTGTCAGTACCCCTTCAAGACCAAAAACAAGATAAAAAGGTAGCAAAAGACTCAGAGGCCATTGTTGCTGCACTAGGGACTAACTGGGTGGGGAAAGTTTTTGATATGTTTGGGTTTTGTCAGGATGGCTAACCAGCCTTCTTCAATCTCCGATAATGGTTGTAGTTGTGATTGTTGTGATTTGTATTGTTATAAGTTACGTTAAGCACGCAGTAACAAAATCTGTATTAACCAYGGAGTATACKCCYTCAAAATCTGTTTGTGTAACTGATGTTCCTTTAGACCCTGTTCGTACAATTGATATTCCAATACAACCTTAAACAACTGAGAAATGATGATTCACACTGAGCACCTAACTCACCAACTTTGGAGGCAAGAGGTGGCTGTACCACCCACTCCGAGGAAACCAGYCGAATCGTGACTGTGGTCATGGGGTGGATTGTGTGACAGGTGCACCCGCCCTGAAAGGAAAGGAAACAGATATCCCAGGCCCAACCCTACAGAGTGCTATGGACTTCCAAGACGCCCACAAGTGCTTTCCTCTTCTGTTGASTGCAGTGGGTGTAGGACTTTCAGCTGCATACAGACTCAGCTTTCAACTCTGGGGGTTTTACAGTATAACTAAGGGAATGTTTCATTTTCTGATTATTAAGTGTGAGCATAGTAATCTGTAGGAAGGGGTTTTCAAAAAGGAAATCCTGGCAAGATAAAACTTCAGTTTGATATATTGTTTCAGATGTCTTGTCATGTGTTCTGTTCCAGTGTATTGTAAAGAGTAACAGTTCATAATGGAAACTAAATTGTTTATTTTGACTGACATGTCACATAGTTTCACTAAAAACTATTTTCCAGTGCTTTTCAAAGATCATGACTGTACTTTGAAATGCAAATGGATTTTTTCTAAGGTGGAATTTGCAAGCGGGCAGAAGTTCCCCTTGACGCACAACTCCACTTAATGAGGTGTAACCCACTAGGGGCTTGGCCCAGGCGTTTGTGCAAGTGATGAAACACAGCCTCATTTCCTGCCCTGTAAATTTTCAGKTTTTTTGGGCTTTTGTTTTAGAGAAGAGCAAGCATGGTGTGATACCTAGTGAGACCTTTAATGTCTTATGCATCTCTGACTGTGAGTGAAAGGGATGTGCAGAACTGGTGGGCAGCTGACCATCTTACAACAGTTTAAGATGAGCAATGACACTGAGAGCTGCAGAGTCATTCTGGGTTTGCATCAGTGGGATTACAGGCCAGTTTGATGTGAGACAGAGTATTTCACAGGTGACAGCACCTCCTGGTTGTTACCACACTCTATTCTTCACATTCCCCTTCCATAACAGCCTACTGTTCTCCCAACCTCTATCCACCCTTTGACAAATGTTTTTTCTGATTTCCCTCGGGGCAATTTTCATTGAGTTCCTCATTTCGGGTGTGTCAATATGCGTTACAGAGTGGATTCTGGTGTGAATTACAGCTGCTATCTGCAGATTGTTCTGCGGACCTGTGCTGGGGGCAGCAGCCCCCAAAGGCCGCCTGCACCCCAGGAGAGGGAGCACCTCCTGTCCATGGGGAGGAAGCTGGGCACTCCTCAAGCCTCCCAAACCCGGCACACGGGCTCCTCTCCCTGCTCTGTCCCCTCTGTCCTTTCTTTCCTTCCTTTCCCCCTTTGGTCCTTCCCTCCTTCCTTTCCTTCCTCCTTCACTTTTCCTCTTTCTCTTCCCCCTCTCTCTTCTGCCTCTCTTTCCCCCTCCTTTCTGTCCCTATTGAGATACTTCCTTGACACTCAGTGGTATTGTGCTCTCTGAACACGAGAGCAAAAGGCAGTGCCGTGCCAAAAAATCTCATCTCATATCAATACCTTAACCTTCCCAAAGCCTTTTACCTCATGTTTGATTTCTTCCAGAAAGAAAATGCTGCTCCTCAGTTCTTGATATCCTGGATATCAAAAATGTCAACATACTTTATCTGCTGTCCTTGACATCAGGAAAATCCGCATACATAAATTTAGGAAAGAATACCCAAGACACAGACAGGAACCGATCACATCCCTAGCAAGAAGGTTCTTGCTTAACTCAGGAATATTGCACCACGTGGAGACGTCTCAGATAGGCAGCTGATCACTGACCATGCCCTGTCACACATGGCTGGCAGGAGGCCGTGACAACCTTCCTGTGGGAGCACACAAAAAAACCCGCATTCAGCTACAAAACGTGTACCTGAACAATGCAGGCTGTTGAAGGGATGGCGTCCTGCTGTACTGTGTCTCATTTGCTGCACTCTGAGCTGGACAGCGTCTCACAGTGAGAGATACAAGCTACGAAAATACTTAGGAGAACCTGTTCAATGGCCTCTATTGATAACCAAACACACAATTAACAGCAGTGAAATTAAGGAACGTGGTGCTCCTATCAAGATTAGTTTCTGCACTCTGGTAAAACCACAGCACAAATGACTCATCAGCAGAAGACTGTGCATTTTGAAAACTGGAGGATGGCAACAAGTCTGCAGCATACCCCCTGCGTCACTCCTTTTCCTGCTAGCCCACCAGCAAAACAGCCTGTAATGCTAAGAAATGTAAAACACAGATGCACAAGGCAGTCGAATTGCTTAAGATCACTGTGTTGCACACCAGTGATGCTGACCAGACCACTTGCACGTGTCCAGGTTCTTGTCAGCAGGTGGGGGAGAAGGCATGAGTGGGTCAAATCAATCTGCTTAGAAGTACCACAAAGTAAAACCACCTTATGCTTATGTAAGATCTTGCCCTGAGGTTTTTAACATGGACTTTTTAATACAAATATGAACCTTTTGAGAGCTGCTACTGTTGGGTAACTGGAGTATTTCCTAAGCTGACATGAGTCGCCGCTTCCCCTCATGTCTCACAACACTTACTTGGTCAGGATCAGTAGCATCCTCAGTATGCACACACCATAACCTCGCTTTTCTGGAACTTGAGTCAACTGTGGAAGCCAAGGGGAGGAATGTGAGAGACTTTGCATCTGTCTCATTTAGGGCCAGTGTTAAACTCCTGGTTTCATCTCACCACTGGAGCTGTATAGCTCCTTCACTGAGCTATACAGAAAAAGGCGTTTAATCTGTTTATAACAATAAGAAATCAGGTGATGTGGGAAGATTTCGATCACTTCAAGGAACATGTCTATAGTCTTACTGACAAGCAGAATTAGCACTCATCAGCTGTAAATGCATAGAGACTACCTCAGTGGCTGAGGGAAATAACTCAGTAATGGTAATGAGGATTGCTAAGACTTAGTTTTAAACAATCATTGACATTAGATGATCCCCTTACTGGTGGATTTCTCCAGGAGTACGAGTATGGCTTCTTCCTGTGAAGAGCCCAATTAGGCAGAAAGCAAAGGCTTGAAACATTTGCACATCAAGAATAATGATTAGGAGACAAACTTCGATGGGACCTGGAGGCAAATCCACACAAAACCCTTTRAAGTTAATAGCAATGACTCCAGAGTTGTGTTAAACAATGAAAATCTGAGTTCTTGATAATACGCAATAAGCTTGTTTTCCTTTAGAGATGTAGAATATAACTATAAGCTGCAAAAAACCACACTACTTAGGAAACTGGATCTGTATCACATGATGAACTTCACTCACATACCAAGCACAGAACCTCTCCTACATAACATGGTGCAGTATACCAGCTTTCTGCACACTGATGTGTTACACCGTAACTCCCCGCTGAACTGCAGGGTCAGGCTTTACAGATTTCTTTCAACAAGTTGCCATTGCGTAAGTCATACAAAATCCAGGTTGCGGTGCCCCTGCTGCAGTTGTGCCCTTGGGCAGCCTGGCAGTCCGAGAAACTGTTTAAAATGGTTTGCAGCGGTCCAGAGCACATTTCTACTTCCTCCTTGATAAAAGCCTTCATCATCATACAAGTCAGCTGATCTGCTGACTCATCTTTTCACTTTGACTAATTTTTTTTTTTTGTAAGATGATCAGCTTTCAATGGAGAAGCGCTTCAGACCACAACCTATCTTAAGATACTTTCAAATCCTGGGTGCCAGGCACCTAAAAAAACCCCAGACAACTACTAGACCATAACAATAACACAGCACTGAAAGAGTAGAACTTGCCCATACTTCTGGACAAGAGCTTTTTTTTAATCCAAGTACTGTAAATATTCTTGAAAATTTTTGAATGGACAGCAACCGACATATGAGAAAACACAAATGGGAAGAAAAAGCCATTTTGGAAGGTGCCCACACAAAGCAATGATGCCTATTCCATCTGTTTTTTAAAACTTAACTGGTATGTGCTAAGATTCAGCAAGAAGCTACACAATATAAAATATCTCTAATCACACATTTAGTTACTACATAGTATTTGAAGTTTATATCCCATCATTGGACAACACTAATTGGATGCACCTGTCTAGCTCATCCCATATTAACCTTGTGTCTACAGAATTAATGTGAAAAGATGCAGTAGGTCCCAAATCATTCCTGGCATCTGTAGTCAAATACTTTGAATTCCACTCCAGTAAGAACAGATTTATGAATATTACTGCCTGCACTGCTAACGTGCTGAGCAAACCACTAACCACACTATTTTGTTGAAACTTGAGTTCTTCCAGTGACCTGAAAGCACAGCTAATTACGAACAGCAGTGAACTGATACACTTCTTGATATATAGCAATAGAAGTAATGATCAAGCGTCAGGTGTTAACACATACAGATTAACTGTAATGTGTTAAAATACAAGCTGACTACTTAAATCGCTATKCAAAGCTTTTTTTGAAGAATAATGCTCCCCACTCCCACAGGCAAACAAAACAATCAGACCACATTCATATATTAATTTTTATTTTCCCATACAATATTCACAGGGTCTGCTTTTTGTGTTATTCAAATGAAACTTTTTCCCCCCCCAAACTAAAACAAGAACTGACATTTCAGGACATGAAAAGAAGTTCTGTAAACATAAAACATCCAAGGAATAGCTGAAACCCAGGGCCTTTAGCAACTAAAAACACAGTTATATCCCCTTTAACGCAGGGCGTTTACTTGTGTATCACACCATTAACCAAACTACTCTTTTCATGTATTAAAAAGATGCAGCTTTAACCAAAAGTCACAATGCATTTCTTAACCCACTGCGTGTTAGCATGTGTTTTATTATATCCTATTCAGTCTCTTATTTTAAAAACTATATACAGCTATGTTTAAACATGTGTATTTGTGCCATGTTTTTAATAACACAAAAATAAAGGCATTTTTAAGCTATTGCTGCATATCATGCAGCAGGATACCAGAAGGTTGGTTCGGATACCTAACTTCAATGCAAAAGTCAAGTCCACTAAACCTCTGCAGTGGGAGTAATATTGAGTTGAACAGTCCCACTTCACACATTCAAACATTATGAAAGAATAGAGACATGTACATGATGGCTGACCATTATCTGTTTTATCCCATTGTTTACCAATTTTGACAGCACACAGAACAACTCAGTGGAAAACACACCAACATGTTCCAATCTTTAAAACAAATGGTTTTGTTGTGATTAAAGCTACACAAGTGATATTCAAACTCCAGAAGATAATAGCATATGCTATCAAAATTAAATCATGTTTTCATCTGACACTTGCACCCAAAGTGTACCACTTGCGTTATGATTATGTGCAATGGAGCACAGAACGTACTGAATATCAGTTGCTGAAACACGAGAATAAAGCATACAGGTACAATCAAGAATATTGTGTGCAGGCACAGACTTGTATCGTAAGAAGAAAGCGCTAGTTTTTTGTTTTCTGATCTTTGTGACTCTAACTATTTCTGGGAAACCTGCATCCCAGAAGAGGACTGCAGTATTTAAAATTCAGTACGGGATAGAAAAACATTCATATAATCCTGCATTTTACATACCTTAAGCTTTTTAATACCCCAGCAACCTTTTAAATAATTTTTGAGCTGTTTGATGTTTTTCTTCAGTTTCCAAAAGAGCAGTCGTTCAGTTCACAACAGAGTAGGTGCACTTTTGTTTATTTTTTTCAGCCATCACAAGATTTTAAAATCAAGTCATCTTAGATCAATTCTTCAGACTGCCCAAGTGCCACTTGTACATGTAATTTCAAATTTTTGGTAGAAGTAATATAGGCAATTAATAAGGGTTTAGCATTCTTTCTCTGCTTGCTGAGAACTTGTTTAAAAAGTATCTTTTGAATTAGCCAGTAATATATGACGATTTTTTTCACCTTAGTTTAGTTTGTGTGCACTTAAGAATTGGTCAGTCTACTTATTCCTCCAGAGCCATTGGAAGGAGTTTAGCCTTATTATGGCCAGCTCAATTCAAACTACTTGTAGCTACATATATTTACTACCTTCCACATCCAAAGAAAACAGGACTTTACAGTACATAAGCTACTAAAGACATGAGCAGTGGAAACAATGTAATTATAACTCTACCAAAAAGATAACCTGAAATATTTAAAACATTTCCTGACCACTAGCAAAAAAGAGTGGCAATTAGATGCACAAGGCCATCAAGTATCAGTGCACCACACACAGGAAAGTAAAATTTACAGCACTCGTGCAATGCAGTATCAATATCAGATTGGCCTATTAATAGGAAAACAATTTAGTACAAAGCTTTATATATGCCTAACACATAATATAACCTCATCCAGTGCTGGTGGTGTGCTGCTTAACAAACCAAGCTACTTCTGGTCTTAACTCCAAAAAGCAGCAGCAGCATATATGAGTACAGAAACCGTACAGTTTCAGTGACAAAGTTACAAGATTCCCTATTTTATTGCATGGTTTCTAAATAAACTTGGAGGTTTGGATTTTTGAATACAGAAAGTGGATTTCCTGAGTAGTCTCAGCTTACAATTTGTTCAGTGAAACAAACAGTGTAAAAGAGGAAATGCATTTATTTTAATATAGAAGAACGTATGTTTAAGCAAACATACTCAAGTATAAAATTTCGCAAGTTTTGAAGGTGGAGACTTACCGGGCCGATGGAGAATTTGCACCGTGATGTAGTGTCAAGCTTGCAACAATTTTACAAATAAGCAAGGGGTATCACTGGATTATTTTTTTAACAGCAAATCAAAACAGTGCGCTACAGTTAATCACATTTGCCTTTTTGCAACCCAATACATTCAGCCTGAAAATTAAAATCAAATCAAATTTTCATATATATTGGCTCTCATATCAGACACTAGACTGTTGGGTTATCTTTAAGTGTTACACTGCAGATGGCTAATCTTACTGGTAAAAAAAAATAAAACTCAGTTTGGATTAAAATCAGTAGAAATGAAGAGAGGCTGGTCACTGCCAGATATTTWATACAGGAATCAGAAAAAAATTGTTTCAAAGTATTTTTAAAGTATTTCAAATCATCTGTCCCTTTCATAACATTTTGGGTCTGTTTTGTGATTTTTAAGGGATGAGGGGTAGACACATTTGAATGTTGCATGTATTCAGATCCTTTGTACCTGCAACTAATTGGACAACAGTAATTTTTACAGGTGAGTAGCACACAATGACCTGAAGCATTACCCCTACCAGTTATGATCCAACACGGGTTGTTGTGGTTCTTTTATCTGAGAAGAAGCTTTTGAGGAGAAATACCTGCCCGATACTAACGACAAGAAGAATGATCGCTTCCCCTATTGACCAGTAGGCCACCCTCGTGTTTAAATCCTCTGCTCTGCTGCGGCCCTGTGCTTCCCTCAAGCGGAAGTGAGTCTGATAATCGATGACAGACTTCAAAGCTTCATGAATTGAAACACACGCAGACTCCATCTAGAGAAGCAAACAAACACACACCACTGAATTAAGAACCCTTCTAGTGCTTTTTCTTTTGTGGTTTGATATTTAAGATTAGGATTCATGCAACTTTGCAAGCTAAGGATTAACTCAGTCCGTTGTCAGACTGAAATACCATAAATGCAAATAACTTACATTGACCAAACTCTATATACAGGAATGCAACAGACTATTAAATACAGAAGCATGTAAAACTGCAGATCTAATAAAATGCAATGGGTTCTGAGAATGATTAAACAAATCTTAAACTCATGTATATTTGGGTTTAAAATGAACACTAGAAATACTTCTGAAATGTCAGTGATCTCCCAGTTGTTAATTCCACACATACCAGGAAAACAAACAGTTGCTTGTAACATTAAGATGCACATAGTATATATTAAATGTTTCTGTGTTTCACAGACATTCTTCATCCCGTAATTCTCACTCAGGTTGCACAATATCCTAAAAATTACATTACTGAACTCAACATGTTCTTTTGGCAAGAGACCTTTCTCTTAGTCATGTACACAAAAAGTGGTTAGAGAAAGGACAATTCTGTTACCTTTCAGTGTTCCTGTATGCTATATAACCATATAACAAATACTTAACAAATTGACCAACTTCATTGTCATTTTTCATTAAAAAAAAAAAAGTATTACCAGTTTTCCAAGCCCTAGATAATTTTTCACATAAACTTCTTCCACTTTCAGTTTATCTTCTGTAAGTAAAAGTCAGTACCCCTCACTGTGTGCTGGTCACCAAGAGATTAATCAATAGATCTTCAAAATATTTAATTTCTAGTCACAGGTTTCCATCTGTTTTCTGGCTTAAAATTAGTATTTCCTGAAGATCAAACAGCACAACCTATTATAAAAGGAAACGTTTAACACCCTGATAGGACTGCTCTCAGTTACTTACATCTGTGTCTAACCATCTTCTCAAGTTGATGACCTTCCAGACAGGTGTCTGAACAAGTCTAAGATACTCTTCTCAACAAAATTCAGGAAGAGGTTTTCCAAACTAAGTTCTGTCATTGGTCTCACTGATAAACTATAGAGCTCTCCTAGTCTGCACAAGGGATTCAAACACAAAGTCGCTCTAGTTTTAGGGATTTACCTTTTACTGTCCCTGTGAAAGGCTGCCCAAATTTGGTCATGCTACAAGTTTCAAGAAAACTGCAGCAAGAACCTTCTTACCGAAGATATGTTGTACTCTGAAGATTAACTTTCCCCTTCCCAAATACCTTATTTGCATTGTGTATGCTACATGAACTATTTTTTTAATATATCTTCTCCCATAGACTGCAAGGGGCTGCAGAGATGCTAGACCCAGGAATCACACGTTCTGTGTTCTCAAAATCCCTCTGCTGATGCCAAGAGAGCAAAAGAAAAAACAGATGTAACAGAACACACAGACTGAACAGAATGAAGACTAAGTAAAAGATATGTAAAGATCAAGGACCAAGAATCAGAATACAAAATAAAGTAGAGCAGAAGAGTGACAAGAAGAGAGACACAAGAGCTGTAGTTGAATTCACAGCAAGTCATTTACTCATTACAGATCTCACCTACTGCAGACTTATGTGAGGTAAATTCAACTGAGATTGGCATTTGGGAAGTAGTATTTATACCGTTGAGTCTAGACTAGCAAAATAGTGACCATGTCCACCATTCCTTAATGGTTGTTTAAAGTGAGGTTTGGTGACAGTTATAATGTAAGAACATTAGTGGGAATTCATGAAGCAAGTGTTCAAGAGAAGTTTTGATGGATTTAGATTGGGTAGAGGTGGTACAAAACCGTAAAATCCTGAGAACATAATAATAATATTCTGACACTTTGTAGTATCTTACAAAGGACAAATATCCAGAAGCCAGCTAAATATGGCTGATTCTGTTCACTGTTTATCTTGCTAGAATTTTCTTCTCCATTTTAAAAATGGCAATTACATAGAGGTCAACTTAAGTCCTCCCCCCCAAAAAAAGATACTACCATTTTAAATACAAAAACAACTCTCAAAGTTTCTCCAAAGTTTTGCAATTTTGGAAACCTGATCCACTGATATTTACGGTTTGTGAAATCCACACTTCAAGAGGCACAGAACCATTAAAAGGAAGGCATTAAAAGGAAGTTCCCTTAACAAAAAAAAAAAAAAGACAAACAAAAGAAGATAGTGACCTAGAGTTTAAGGTTTAAGTTACTACCCTAATTTTCTATTAAGCACTTGGTGATTCCTTCTCAGGTCTGCTCTGTGTTCTATAAATCCTATCTTCAGAAAGAAAGCTTATTTGTAGTAATCCAGATTATTTTAAAAGCTCCAATCCATTGATTTTCAAAAGAGATACAGATGTCTAATGCAGCTGAACTTGAAAAAACCCATTGCCTCCACCTAACAGCTGATGTCAAACACAACAGCATTTTACCTGGGTAAGTGCAGTTACTCTGTTCTCACTAGGAAACAGCGGCGGATCTTCTCCAACCTGGAAATCGAAGTACACAGTTTTGTGTGTGAAAGTAGAGAATTCGTTGCTGAAGCAGAATTTGTATGTTCCGTTCCTGGATGCAGTAAAGGTGAAGCTATCATATTGTTTCTTCATCTCTTTGTACAATACAATGCCGTCGGGATCTTCCAACCGACAGTCAACATCATAATGACCTCCAGTGATCACCTGAGAACAAAAACCAAGAAATTGTCTTTTTAACAAACCAGACATTTATACATTTCTCCTAAGGAGTATGATTTGTCAAGTGGCACTGCAAAATTTTTTGCTTTAACAAATGTTTTAAAATATAATGCATTAATCTGAAAATCTTTCAAAGCAAGGCAAAGCAAAATTATTTTCTTACGGAAGACATTCAAAACACCTCAGCTTCAGGATATGTAATGTCAACTTCAGTTTCAAACTGTTTATGAGAGCAATTTTAGTTACTTTGTTATAAWTAATTGTACAACAGCAAAGGCCACAGTAGATGAACCTTCATGGGGCAGCAAAGACATTACTGTAACAAACCAACCATTTGCTCTGTCCACAAGTCCTCCATGGACTTGATTCAGCTGGAGGAGATTGCTAACACGCAGTAAGATGGCTCCTTTCTGTAGAGCGTAACTACCCTACTAGCTCAATTCCTGCTTTAGGCTGCAGGAATGGCATTTGATCTGTAGAACAGGTATTTCAACCTGGCTCRTCTTCACACGTGCCTGTGAACAGAGCAATGTTCTGGGGGCTCTGCTGCCTCCCTCCTGCACAGTTAGCCACAGCATTTCTTCCCAAAACCAGCACATCCGGATAATGCCTACAAGTGACTCAAAACTTCACATGATTGTCTCAAGGCTTTTTTCAGGCTTTGATTATTGTTGGTCTACAGCATATTGCTCTGTAGACTAGCTATCCCACCTCTACAGAAAGACTAATCAGTAGCTTACGTATTCATAACTTGGGTGTTCTGATGACTCTTAGGCTAGTAGTTTTACACTTAATCCTTGCTCCAAACTTTTTATTTTTAAGATAAAACATGCTAAAGGAAGAAGAGGCTTATATCTAAAGGCATGCCCCTTTTATGAATGTGCAGAAATCACTGAAATACTTTAGTATCTGAGTATCTGCACTTCAGTTCACATAATATTATTTAAACTCACATTAGTTTATTTAGGTAACAAGTTATTAAAACAGTAATGATAACAGTATAACTGAAATAACAAGAGATCTGAGCAGTAGCTGCTCCGTAAACAGGAAGTTTTAAAAATATTCAGTTGGCAAGCAGTATCTTCACAGTTTTTCCAAAAGTGTGATGACAGGATACAAAAGGAAAAAAAAATTTTGGATGTCTGGATCTCTGGCTGTCTCTCCCTGGATGCCTGCATCTACTTGGGATTTTCATACAGAAATGCTTACCTGGTTGGAAGGAAATACAAAAAAAAGATTTGCTATAATGAAGCGATGGCTCATTTTTGAAGTATGAGCTCAGATTTGACGGGGATGTGCTTTTTACCAATTACACGAAAGTCATTCACATTCAGTTACATAACAGACCCTGAAAGGGCCAGTTTACATATACATGGTAAAGATTTGACAGAGCTTTAAAATTCCCCTAGGATTCCTTCCCACGGAGCTCGCTTGAGCCTCCTCTCAGCTCTTGAGACATACTGCCAAAGGACACAGACACAGCACTTCAGTCTACTGACGCTTGGTCAAATCCAGACTTCACTTCTAACAATGCTACTCCTGTTCTGATCACCAACAAAAGTGACACCAGCAGGCTTATCTGTCCAGCAACCTCCAATGATCTCCACTTCAAAACAAGGGGTAAAGTACTGCACAGAAAAGACTTTATGAAAATAACAGGCAGGGCCAAGAAACATTTGGGTAGGGAAAAAGATGTATCTAAGAAAGAACTAAAACATGTAAGGCAGAATAACAAGGACCGATATTCAACAGCAACACTCCCCAAAATACAAAAGGCGGGCCAGCAACCAGGAAAGAAAAAAACCACAGGACTTCAACAAGAAAAGTCGGACCACAAAAGTACATAGCCCCTTCAAAAGCCCCCAAAGGTAACTGTGATTCCCATCGCGAGGGATGATTTCTCTATCATGCTGCTGCTGTACCGTCAGTGAGTTCACCAGCTGAAGTGACAAACTGAAAGGTTCCAACTCTGCTGATACACTCAAAAGCACCAAAACTGTCCGGGGTGTTTGCTCGATACATCTCAGAGCTGCACAGCGTGCTCTATTGTGACGGCTGCATGTTCAAACTGTTAGAAACCGAGGAAAGTAAGAAATACTGTGCAGCCTCACTTAATACGTGCATGTTAACCACAGTCTTCAATAAGATGTCAGTTGCCTGCATGTTTTATTTTCTGGATGACTCCTGTCTTGCTATATGCCCGGGACCCTTGCTAGCACTGCACACTTATTCCATCACTTTCTTACCGTCTGCTATGCGACCCCCATCTGAACCGTAGTCCGAAATAAGAAGCATTAGCTCCTTAAGTCGCATCGCGCTCATCACGCAAAAGCTTCACAAACCGCAAGAAAATTGCTTTCGCGGCACCTCGTTGGGCGGGGGCGCTTTGGGCGCTCTCCGCGGTGTTCGGATGGGACACGGGGCGGCAGCGACCGGGGTAAAGGACGCTGCCGGCTTTCAGGGCCGGCTTGATACGACTSGCTTGGCTCTGAACGGAACTCACGCCTCCCCGCCGCTCCCGCACAGCGTCCGGCAGCACGCAGCCCTTCCTCGCCCGGCCGGGAAACCCTGCCTTGGCTCCCACTGCTGCTGCCGTGCCGGGCGCCTCGCCTGACCGCCCAGCCCAGCCCAGCCCAACCCAGCCCGGCCCGGCCCGGCCCCGCGCAGCAAACGAAGGGAGCGGCGCGGCTCCTCCGCCGGCGCGAGCCCCTCGGCCACCGCTCCCCGCCGCCGGCCGGGCTGCGGGCTGCCGACCGGCTCCGCCAGCGCGGCGCGGCCGGGCCCGCGGCGGCGCTTCCCCGAGAGGCCGCCCCCGGGAAGTGGAACCCTTTCTACCTGGAACTCGAGGGTGCACTTGGTGCCCTGGGCGATCTCCTCGTAGAAGCACTGCTTGGCGTTGTCGGGCAGCTCGAAGGTGATCTCGGAGGCCCGCGCGGCGCAGGCCGCCAGCGCCACCAGAAGCAACGGCGGCAGCCGCCCCCGCGGCCCCGCGGCCCGGGAGGCCCGCAGCGGCATGGCCCGGCGCGGGGAGAGGCGAGGGGGGACGCAGAGCGAGCCGCGGCCGGGGGGAGCGGGCGGGGGAGCGGGCAGCCCGGCGGGAGGCGGCGGCGCCGGCGTGGCGGAGGGGCCGAGCGGGGAAGCGCGCTGCTACCCGGAAGTACCCGCGCTGGGCGGCACGGCCCTCCGGGAGCGCTTCCGGGTGAGCGCCCCCCCTCCCGCGGGCGGTTTTGCAGACGTGGTGTGCGGCGTGGAAGGGGGCGGGGCTGCGGGGCGGGGGAAAGGGGCGGGGCCGCAGGGGGCGGGCGGGGGAAGAGGCGGGGCCGAGGCGGGGCCTCCCKCCCCTCCGGCGTGGCGGGAGTGCGCGCGCCGCGCGGGGGCGCGGTTGGGGGGCGGGGCCGCGGCGGGGCCGGCATGCCTGCGGGCGGAGCCCAGGYTCCCCGTCCTAGCGAGGCTTTTGGCTCTATGTCCATTGACTGCGGGCAGCCGGGGGTTAAATTGTCTCCGAGGCGGCGTGAGGCGTGGCCTGGAGCTGGAAGAGCGGGAAGAGGGAGCACCGGTGAGAAGCACCCTCGGTACTCGCCATCTTCGAGAAACTGAATACGCAGGAATGAATCTGAAGAGTTCTGCTCACAGGTCATTAAGCATTCTTTGCTCCAGAGAGAGAAAAATACCGATTAAAGTACTCACACTGGCTGCAGGAGTGTCGGCTTTAAGTCCTACCCCAGTAAATACTCAGTTATTTTTAAAATGTARAACAGATTCAAAAGAAGAAATCAAAGATAACCTCATCCTTATATTCATTTTAAGTTCTGTGGTTAAATCAGGCAGAGTAGGAAAAAGAAAACTCGGGTCCAATCTCCCAGACAGGAGAATGAGCTTCTAATGCCTGACCTGACCTCCCATTTTGCTCCTCTGAAAAAGGGGCTAACCTGCATGAAGTACCTAATGCCAAAAGAGGCACCACACTGGGATGCTACTTCGTAATCCTCTAGCCTCAACGCGGTGACTCCCGAGTTACCTTGTGGAGCCCGTGAATTTCATTCTCAGCACTGGATGAGAAGCCTGGGCATCTGTTCGAGGACAGTGGATTTCACAGGACAGAGGTACCCAAAATGCATATGCTGAAGGCTCTGATAGGTTTGCAAGTGTGGATTGAAGTGAGATGGCAGATGCTTTACCAAGTATCCACCCCACCTCTGAGGCAGACATTATCCACCTACRATTAACCCTCAGATCTCTGCTGTTTTCATTTAAACACACTGGTTTTATTTCAGATTGCACTTAGGTGTTGGCTGATAGTTGAGATAGATAGCTCAAAATCAGATTATATATCTGTGCCATAGGAGGCAGCTTCAGCCGTTTTACTTAAATGGGCTTGTAGGACCTGTATGCCTGTGCAGAGTGCTCCCAATCACCTGCTCCTTCATGTGGCAAGAAATACATTTCAGGAAGACTCACTCTGATTTTTCACAGCAACTGAAGTGGTCCTGTACAGCTTACAGTTTCCTAGTTCACTCTTTCCAGCTGTTTTCTTAAAGCATCACTAAATAGACAAGATCAAGCTTACCTAAGCAATGACAATTGGAAACCTGTCACTAACCAAACAACAAAGCAGGAGGGGAAAGATGCCTGGTAAAACCAAGATAATCCTGCAGAGCAGGCAAGAAAGGTGTCTGGTGGCACCTGCAGAATAAGCAAAACCCAGAACATGTCCCGATTCCTAAAATAAGTCCTCAAGAACAGATGAGATCTCTTCCTTTTATTTTGGATTGGGGACAGAGAGTATAAAACATCAACAGATGGCAAAATGCCTGCAAGGAGCTCTCAAGCCTGATCACCTTGGCCTGGGTGACTAA
The DNA here is from genome assembly GCA_030449065.1 of Oceanodroma leucorhoa. Taxonomy (NCBI): domain Eukaryota; kingdom Metazoa; phylum Chordata; class Aves; order Procellariiformes; genus Oceanodroma; species Oceanodroma leucorhoa. Next base: position 2,978,371 of record JASVER010000110.1, on the reverse strand, counting down.
GGACCACGAAGGAGCATAGCCATCAGCACTAACCAGCTAGCATCAGCTCTTCTGTGTTTTGTGCTCACAGCTCATCTGGGATATATTTGTCAAGGACTAATTGTTTTGTATATATAGCGATAATGATTGATAGTAGTTAAGAACTGTTAGCAACATGAACTACTTATGAACATCAGTACTTCTTCTGAAGCTTGAAACTGGCTTGATTTGTCCATTTCCTAAACACCCCAGTCACTGTGATATCCAATTCCCTAAATGATATATGGAACTACATATTATTTTGAAACAGTAAGGATCTGTGCTTTCCTCTTTTAGAAGAACATTACATAKGCTTTTGTAGTTGTTGATTTCAATATACTTTCCCTTGAGTTAGCCAGTTAATAATTGGTAATCCTTACAAGGAATAAAAAAATTAACCAGGTTGCTGGTTTTCCAGGTTGCTGGTGCTGCTGTTGCTGTTACCAGATTCTTCCCAGTATCCATTGTTCTATCTCCATGTGTAACCATTCTGTTTGTGAAATAATATTTCACATGTTGTCTTTATTATCTCACTGCGCAAATAATATATGAATGTTAAACCCAAAATAATTTCAATATATATATTTTGGAGGGAATCATATGAAGAGTTTTTCTTTCCTACTGGACAATCTATTTAATTAGGGTGAAACCCAGTTTCAGATGCTCTTCAGCATAGTTCTTGCTTGAGAAAAATCTTTATCACTTTTTCTCTATCACGACAGAATATTTGCAAGCAGAATTCTGAATCACGACCTTCCCCAAACATACATGCATAGCTAGGTAATTTTATTAATGTGCTTTTTTACCTTATGTGTAAAATTAGAACATAGTTCTCAGTCAAAGACTAGAAAAAACAAGGATTCGTTTTAGTGTTAGATTAGTTTGACTTCAAGTTTGTAAATATATGGTGTCACTTTCTGTCTGTGGGAAATTAAAATTGTCAAATGGCAAGCATTTCTTGCGCGGGCATTAATTAAAACATTCGCTCCTGAAAAGTGCTAATGAACCATAGTGGTACAAGCAGTTCATTTCTTCAGAAACGCACATGGAAGCAGCTGCAAAAAGACTGCAAAGTAGAGGAAACTCAGGTGTCTGTATTTCTTCTTCTCTGCTTAGTATCTGAGACAAGTTTCAGATCTTTTCTCCTGAAGTAGTAAGAGATCTGTTGCCCGTGTTAGAGGCTGTACATATGGATGTAATTTCAGGCAGATAAAATGAGATGACTGAAATAAGATTTCCTGTTATTTGAGTAGTAAAACAGAAAAAGCTGTTCTTCACCTCTACGGTCCTTCAATATACAATCCTCCCCACTGGAGGTTTTGAAAGGTTTTTTCGTAAAATTCCTTAGTCTGTGTGGCCATCATACCTTTCTAGAAATCCAGTTGCACGTAACAGTTAAAAAAATCCACTTTACTTTTGTCATTTAATTCTTACTTAAAGTACATTCCATGGTGTGCTTTATCTTGCTGCTCAAACTCACCTAACATGGTAAAGCTTCATCATTTTAAGTACCTCAGCTTTAAAAATCTCTGCTTTGGGCTTGCTTTGACATATTTTACATAAATAGTAGACACTATATTATCAATATAAATAGTGATACCCAGATATTAATTCCTGCTTATTTGCCAGTACAGTGCTCAGTTTTTGATAGATTCAAATGACTAAAATAAGCTGGTCGGGTTATAATACARATTAATCTTCATTTTCACTGACCTTCATACTTGAAGAACCAGCCCTGAAGAACTTTGGCACCTGCAAAACACTTGAAGGGCAGTCAAGTATACTAACTACCAATACAGTTTCAGCACACAGTTCCAGTGATTTGTGCAAAGTCATGCTGTGGAGGAAAAAATTACCAGACCTTAAAACTGCTTGAATTTATCCTTTCTTTTAAGGTTCAGTGCATTTTCTAACCTCTGTTCTCATGTTTTCAAAACTGCAGTGAACAAGAAATGAGCTTGTTTGTGTCTAAAAGGTCAGTGCATTACTGTCTATGCTCGTGATAGTTGATTACATAAAGCCAAATCACATCYGGACAGGACACCCCAAGAAAATAACACATTTAAATAAAATGTTTTGGATGAAAAACAAATTTAGCTGCACCCAAAATTAAGCATTTACTGTATTTCCACATGTATAGCTTCACAGAGGAAGAGGTTGAGAGCTGCCGCAGTACAAGAAGTTGGCCATCATGGAATCAGAAGAAGGGAGATGATTGGAAAGTGGTGACCCTTGTTACCTTCTGAAATACCCCACGCGCACTCTTGCAGAGTCTCACGTCTTATTGACAAGAAGAATTTGTGAACCTGTATTCATGAAAACATACTTCTTTGATTTTCAACATTTTTTCAAACATATTTGTAAGTAATAAGTTCAACTGGATAAGAATTTGTTTCAAAATGTCAGTTCCGTGGGGGTTTTCCTTGCCCCTTTTTTTTTTTTTTTAAGACGAATTAGTGAAATAAACATGATTGCAAATGTTGCAGAAAGCTTTTGCATTACCGAATTGTACTCCCACGCTGCCATGACAAAGCTCGGGACATAACCCGGAGCAGAGCTAAGCCGTGAGCTGGGGCAGCCGCGGCCGGGGGCTCCTCCGCGCCCCGGCTCCGCGCGGGCCCCCCGCAGGCTGCCCTTGCTCCGGGGGGCTGCCCGCGGCGCACGGCCCCGGGGGGGACCGGGGCCGGCGGGGACCGTCCCTCTTCCCTAATACACGAGAGGGAGCTCTTGGTCGCAAAAACTTCCCTTCGCGCGTCTCAGGTTTTGCTGAACGTATATTCCGTGCCGAAGCTTTTCTTGCTTTCAGATTGGCTCTTTCAATTCAGTGATAAATGGATATCGGAAAGCTAAAAAAAAAAATAAATAGTGACAATCTCGGCCATACATAACGTAGGCATCGCTCTAAGGAATGGGTTACAACACCCAAGGCTTAGGCATCGGTCAGGCTTCCAGTTCAGCAGCAAAAGCGACACGTCACTTTAGGTACCAGGACTCCCTATATATACCATACAGAGATCTCCAGCAGTGAGGCTCACCCACACCCTGAGCAGGGAGCTGCAAAAGCTGCTCCACGGGCAATGAAGAAATGTTGCCCCATGGGAAATGTCAGTGCGTTCAGACATCCGTGGCAAACGTGGCCTGCTCTTGGCAACAGGCAGGAATTCATCTCTGATTAACACGCACAGCTCCCAGTCCCCTCTGGGGACAGGTGCCTGCACCAGCCCTGTTACACAGCTGGGGTGAGGCAGTAGGGACCATCTCCATTAATTCTATTTCTTTAGGACTTGGAGGGCTCAGGATGTGTGAAAGGCTGGGTTCCATCTGTTCTCCGTCTGAACCTGGACTTCAGTGGACTGTGTGAAGGGGAGAGATCTCAGGAAGGGCTGGAAGACCTCAAAAAGAGACAGGCAATGAAAGGTTGGCTGCACTGAAGTAGATAGGACCCCCAAATGATGCCCTGGCCAGATTTTAAGTGAAGAATTTTTCTGAAGAATCCAGGCATCCTTCCGACAGCACTCCTCCCAGTGGCTCACCTTTTGCTTTGTTTTGTTTTGTTTTCCAGTCACGGCTGAATTTTGATAATGCCGTTCCGCTCACCTGATGAAAGAAAGACTTGTTCTTTCATATGTGCACTTTTATCCACTCAGATTTAAGGTACTTAAAATATGCTATGAAACACTTAATAAAAATAGTCCACTCTTTACAACTATCATCTGTAGTCGGTCTAATAAAAGATATTATTCTCTCTACAGAAACTGTTTCAATTAAAGCATTTTAAGYAATATTGTGGCTTCAAAAGTAATGGACAGGTTTTAAAAGACCAAGAAAGCCTTTATGCAAAAATAATTCTATATATTTTTCTTTTCCGTTATATATCTAAACGGTTCTTCCCCACTCACAGTAATCCCAGCTATTCATGCTCAGGCTGTAGTTACACACTGAAAAATGAATATCTTGGTCTGTTACCTTCTGTCATGCTGTAATTATTGCTTATAGGCAACAGTCAATTCAACAAATAAAGCCTTTAGCGTGACTGGCTCTCTAATAAATACGCTACTCTTAATATTTCTGGAGGGAAGAAATACAGAATTTCATGTAAGTGAATAAGGATACCCATCTGGTACACTACCTGGCTACCCAAGTGTAGTCTGTTGAGTCAAAAACCATCTGTCTTAATCTTGGGTAAAAGAACACAAGATATTGCATATTTAAAAAATACCAGATAAGCATTAGTATCTTAAGTATCATCAGTATTCTAAGCCAAAGGGAGTTTTCACATTTTGCCTTAGATATAGCCAACACAGCAACAGAGTTGTTAATATCTTGGAAAGCAAAATAATCAGGTATGCTGTGAACCAGCTGGCGTTTTGTTTTGTGGCTTTTCTCATTTGTCCTGTATGCTTTGTTGCTTTTCAGATATTTGACATATTGGTGCCTTCAGATATTCATTCAGAAAATAGAAACATCTGGAAAAGCAATATATTATCAAGGTGTTTAAAAACAGGAGTCCAAGCCTGGATGTGGCAATTTGTAACAGATGAAGTCTAGGCAAAGATCATCCATTAAATAAATCCAGGAAAAAAACATGTCACGTGTAGATAACAGAGAAGAGAGAATCAAATGTGTTGCTTGAGGTGGAATAAGAATGGGGAAAACAAGATTAAGGGGAAAAGCAAGCATCTTAGGTGGGACTGAAAACAAGAACAACAAAGCTGCTACCCAGGAGCTCATAGCTGTTGTAAGATTGCCATGCCATTCTGCAGAACAGGATACAGGCATGTGAATGTGCATTTTGGGACTTAGAGTTAGATGAAGAAACGTGGAAAATCTTTGTAGTTGTCGTGGTTTAACCCTAGCCAGAAACTAAACACCACACAGCCGCTCACTCACCCCCCTACCCTCCGGTTAGATGGGGAAGAGAATCGTGAGGGCAAAAATGGGAAAACTCATGGGTTGAGATAAAAACAGTTTAATAATTGAAATGAAACAAAGTGGAACAGTAGTAATAATAATAATAATAACAACAACGACAATAGAATATACAAAGCAGGCGATGCACAATGCAACTGCTCACTACCCACCAAGCAATGCCCATCCCGTCCCTGAGCCATGAATTCCCTTTCCTGGACCATGCCTCCTAGTTTATATACTGAGCATGATGTCATATGGTATGGAATACCCCCTTGGCCAGTTGGGTTAGCTGTCATGGCTATGCTCCCTCCCAGCTTCTCATGCACCCGGCAGAGCACGGGAAGCCGAAAAGTCCTTGATCAGTGTAAGGACTACTTATCAACAACTAAAGCATCAATGTGCCATCAACATTTCTCTCATACCAAACCCAAACCACAGCACCACACCAGCTAATAGAAGGAGGATTAACTCTATCCCAGCTGAAACCAGGACAATAGTCCTCATTCTTCTCTTTTTAGCTCAAAAGAAGAGAAGGGTCTGTAAATTGCACATTGCAGTGAAAGTCACACTTACACAATTTTTATATGATTCACCAAAGCATTCAATTAAAATAGCTGGCAGGTGAAGACTGGCTAGAAATGCTCAGAAGTTGGGTGACAGGTGATGACAACTTCTAACTGATAGACAGGGGGGCCTGTCTACCATCACCACTAAGAAAATAAGAGAGGGACGCTCTTTGGACAGTTACACAAAATGCTTCACAAACATTACACTTGTATGAGTGTGTCCAAAAAATCTTGGTTCTAAAAAGTGCCTCAGTTTGTAGACTTGTGCAAAGACATTACAGACACCATCTTCTGGAATTGGTAACAAGAGGRGAAGTGGAAAACAAGCAGGAAAACCCACAAAATTATTTGGCCTCTTGCATGTCCACAAAAAGATGAGTAACGTGCTGACTATTTTAGAGCACAGAGCAACCTAGGATTTCATGTGATGAAATCGGGATTGTGACAGAAAATACGCTGTTGAATCATGTGTTCCTTTTGCAGGAAGAAAAATTTATGTGCCCACCATTTCTTTCACCCATTTATATCAAAAAATCAAAGGATTAATTAATTAATAGGAAAGAGGTACAAGAAAGACGTAGAAACCTAAGAATGATCTTATCTGCACCTAAATCCAAAGCCTAATTTGATGGACATCTCAGAGAATATGCTAGTACAAGACTGATAATGAAGATCCTCTGCCCAGAGCACAGTCTTTCAGAAAATGGTTCTCTTTACTACAAGTTGGCTCAGACTAGAAGCCTCTAAAAAAGAGCCATACCACAGACACACAGAGCTTTCTCAGTGCAGATTGCTCAAGACTTTGGGCTGGGAGCCTGGAGTCAAAACTGAGCAAAAGCCTGTCTGCCTAAGAAGAATTTATTTCCAGCAACCTCTGTTCCAAAATGGCAAAGCTCTGCCAGCCACATGAGGCACAGCAGGAGGAGGAAGACAATCCAAGAGGAAGCTTGGCTTTGTACCTATCGCAGCCATAGTCATCCTTTTTGAACAGAATTCAGCTGTCAGCCACATGGAAGACAAACACCTGCAAGGAAGTACAGAAACAGCTGGTATTAGAGGTGATACTGCAACCAGCATCTGCTGCACTCTTTACCAAGTCCTGCTGTTCTGCTAGATGAAAACAGTAATGCAAGTCCTGTCATAAAAACTAATGCATTGGGGTGAATGAGGGTACCCAACAGGCAACAGGGGGAAAATTTTACTTGAAAGAAAGAAAGGACAAGGGTGCCATATTTTTATGGATTGGTCGTTGTTGTTGCAGTTCTTTACTGTACCTTGGGCACAGGGAAATAGTAGCATTGATGGACAAGAAAACCTGCTCGCTTTGTTCCTTTTAAGGCTTCTACTCCAGACTCATAGTTTCTGTTTTAACATCCTCTAATTTATCTGGTAATTATCTCATCTGGCCCTTGAAAAAATATTTTCAAAGTATTTGCTTAGATAATCCACCTAAACTTCAACTGGTTATTGTTTGTCTTTATGAGGGGTACTATAAAGTCCACGGGACCTATCACCATAATGTAAAACAGGTAGCTATCACCAGGTTAATAGATAACCAGGGTTTATACCAGTACTGACTATGAAACCAGAGAGATCTCCATGCTTGTGTTTTGAATTACATATTGAAAGCTTTGATGGTGGCTGGTACTTAATCAGACTTGGAAAGATGATATGCTTGTGTCAAYCAGCAAAATTGAATGTATACCCATGGTTGCCTTCAAAAGATCCTTCCAGTGACTTCTGTTGGCAGTTTTGCGATATGCTTTGTGTCCCAGGAGCTCACAGGTTCTTTCAGTGCAAAGAGTTAATCTCTTTTGTTAGAGAAAGTGGCAAAAAGAGAATCTGACAAACCTGGTCTGGTGTGATACGGGCGTTTTAAAGCAAATAGAGGAGAATTTTAAAGTGGCTGTGGGAGGGAAGCAAGACCAAGAACAAAAGGGTTTGCTTCAACAGTTAGGTTTGCTTATGGGCAGAAGAAGAAAGGTTAAGACACTACTGAAGATGAGTGAGAGGATGTAGCAAAAGTCAGTCTGTTAAGACAGGTATTTATTCTAGATTCCTGAGTGCTTGTAGATCTTCTTGATGCCAAGAACTGCAGTTGTTCATTTTTCATCTTCTTTCTACCACTTATGATACTGTTACACATTTTCAGTACAAAAATAAGATAGACTGAAAGCTGACTATGGTGTAAAAATATGTAATAATTAAAATTGTCTATAGAAATAAAAAAACAATATTCTGTCTTAATGTTATAATATGTTTTTAATTTGCTTAATAACTTACCAAGGTACAGATGGGAATTTGACAAGGCCTTTTTCTACACTAGATGAAACAAAAAGCTGACGTGAAGAAACACTGYAGAGAAAATAAAATATTTCAAGGGATTCAGGGGCTTAATTTAGAATACTGATTCTATTTTTGATAGTGACATGAGCTTGCAGTTTAATTCCAGAGGACTTTAAAAATTGTACCTATTATKACATTGCAAAATATTGCTGTTGGTATTAATGAACTTTGTAAAATGAGGCTGTAGGGAGGTTGCAATGAGTTCATGATATTTTTTTGGAATTTAGATGCTCAGACTATACATTCTGCTCATTTGTCTAAGTTAGAATTTATGTCTCTGGGTTGACATTATTACTAGCTAGTGAGGACTTTAAATTGTAGGGCTGCATCTGCAAAAATTATAGTAATCATCATTACTGCAGTCTGAAAGTCTGGACACCAATACATGTGGTTCTGGTGACAAAGAGAATAGGTAGTTTCTTTCATTCACAGATACACTTTGCGTTGTACATTTTTAATATACTAGAGGTTGCAAAAAGTTGGAGAACACGAGAAAATAAAAATACTCTGTTTCCTTCCTTGAATAGTAGGCATATCACGTATTTSCATTCTTGAAGCAACTTTGGGCTTGGACAAGTGATAAAAATAAAACTGAGATTATGAGTAATACTTCTCATAACAGTAAGTTTACAAATTGGAGAGGGAACCTTTATAAAATTACTGGATTTTTTCCCCAATATATATGTCCTTTTCCTTTTTAAACATATTGCTATGTCTCTGCAGATCATAACTAGTTGTTGATCATTCTTAACTTTCTGTGTGTGTCAAAGGACATATATGCATTTCTTCCTTGTGTTCGTCGGTTCAGAATAYTAGCTGTAACTTAAGGAGAGGAGGAATCCAGCATGGCTGTCTTCAACAAGACTTTTCTATTTTACCAGTGTTACATAGAGAGCAGAGGACACTCTTCAGTCCTGAACTCGTCTATCCAAGAAAATAAAGGAATACAAGGAGGGAAAGTAAACATATTCTTTTTTCTTTCTCTAGAAATAGCTAATTCTTTCACTGTGGGATCAGTTCTTCCCAGTCCAAAAGGATCACCTATTTGAGTGCGAAGATACCCAAAGTTTACCATGGATCAATACATAATACCTCTAACGCAGCTGCCTGATCGTCTGTGCACCTGTACCTACAGGTCCCCCGGCTGAGGGCACCACGTTCTGTCCTCTGTCACTTTTACAGTRGGACACAAATGTTACAGCTCAGCACATCAGAGAGTAAAAAGGTGCAGCAGCTAACTGGGTAGGCTGTCATTATAGACAAGAATTGTAGCCCTGAACATGATATATTCAGCGGCAGGGTAGCAGCGTCTCAAAAATAAAGGTGTTCTCTATCTTGTTTTCATATTARTAGGTTTTTAAGTTGCACGTTTATCCAATTAGTCATTTGCCACACTGATTGAAATAGGAAATATATGCAGTTATATAAAGGGACATATGTGGTTGCAATTGCTAAATCATTTGCACCTGTGCAAAGGGAATGCAAAATGGAGCAGGTTTATGCTTGCCTGGAAATATTAGTAAAAGATYGGGAAATAGATGTAATCAGAAATGGTGAGTTTGGGCAAAGGAGGATCCTGCATTGCTCTTTTCTTTTAAAACTAAGTAGCTGGGAGCAGTGATTTTATAGACTGGTGTGCCTAAAGGAGGTTTCTCTCTTAATTTGTGTTATAACATACTAATATGTATGCTTCTAATGTTAAGAAAGTATTCCCTCCCACCTTCTCCCCCACAAAGAGAAAGAAAGAACCACTGTCTTTTTGGACAACAGAAATCATTAGTACAGCTGGAAAAGAGGATGATTATTTACTTTAGTGGAAAAACACAGAAGATCACTTGTACCGAGACTCACTTAAGCAAATCAGTTTCCCCTGTGAAGAGATGCATTTCAAAGGAAGATATATTCAAATATCTAAGGTATATTCATACATTACGTTCAGATATATACCTATTCATATATAATATTTACCTTCCTGAAAGTCCTCTACAGCTTGGCTATATAATTCGGCTAGTTGTCCAATGTATCAGATATAAGGCCTCTGAGGGTTAGTTGCTCATCTTCCTGAAATGATGCTCTTCCATCCTGTTGATACAATTTTTGCAATTGTTGCTCCATACCTAGAAAAGACATACAAAGCTTTCTTCAGAACTTTAAAAACCTTGTTCTCCCCCACTTTTTTAGGCCCATTTAGGCAGATCAACAGAGATGTTTGATTCAAAAAAAGCAATAGTGCTGAAAATAGAATATGAAGGTTATCTGGTACCATATAGTTTGAAAAGCTCGGTTAAAAAACCSCAGTGATTCAACAAGTTGTGGGTGAAATCCAGGCTGTAAATTAAGTCAGTGGCAAAATTCCCATTGACACCCTTAGGCCAGATTTTCTCCCTAAATACCCAGTAGGTAACTTGAGACATAATGCCTTTAGGTATTCATTGCAGTAACAAAGCAATAGTTACAGCATTGCAGGAACAGATTGGAGCACAGCACTGAGGCTCACGTTAGTTAAGAGCCTTAACTCAAACTTTGATATTATCTGCTTGTCAAACAAAGGATCACCTGTACTATAGCTGCACCTCTGCCAGCCAATTAAGGTCAAAGAAAAGGTTTTTGTAGTGCTTTAGATAAGATTGCTTACCTTCTATTTAAGGAAATATACAAGTAATGCGTATGTAAAATTAAAGAGAGTTTTTCCTTTCTTCTCGTTCCTTGATCCTGTAAATGAAGAAGAACACTAAGTTGTTGTATCCTACAGCACCACGCTTGAGAGAAGCCACAAAGTTTGTTTGTAAATTAGCCTATCGTCTGTATTATTTCACTTCAGAAATTAAGATCATCTTTATCTTGTGAGTCCTGACCATGAAGAACAAAGGAAATAGTGACTCCACAATGGAGAAAAGCAAAAATTGATTTAGGAAGAGAAACATAACCTTTGTTAGGTTATTCATAATGTTGTTGTTTTTGTTGTTTTTTTTTTTTTTGTGTGAGTGGTTTTGTTTTGTTTTGTTTTGTTTTTTACTAATTACTATTTGTCTTCAATAACAAATTATTGTAATCAAAATTTCAGGGGGGGACTTATCAACATTGTGTCTTTTTTCTTCTGAGTAATTGTTGAGCAAGCTCCCTAGTCCAGTGTTTATATCTTACACTTCTCAGGGTGGAATAACAAACATCCTTCCATTGCCATTTAAAAACTCTCCAACGATTAATTTTCTGACCTCCTCTGCAGACATATGGATGGATGCAATATCATCCAACAGTCATTACCTTCTAGTGCTCCATGTATCTAGTGCTCCATGTGTACCTAATGCGTCTCCACAGAAAAACAACCTTCCAAATTGCTGGTGATCTGGACAACAGTCATTTTACCCGGCTAAAACTCTCCAATCTGTTTCCAATGAAACACTGTGCTCTTGCACACAAAGCATGCATTTGTGCTGATTAAGCACCGTTTTTTATCAGCAGGCTGTGCACAATCAAGCATATTTGACTCAAATACAGAAGCATAGATTGGTTTACTCAGTTAAAAGCTTTGACCTGGCAACTACAGATATTAGGTAGAGCTAGAGGAATCCATAGTGCTTATGGATCCTGGTGTATTTTTTGGTCTTTAAAGTAGTATACTAAGGGTAGGCAGGAATTTCTTCATTGACACTAACAGAGCATTTAGTTCCTGAGAGCGAGAGGTGTGTTCTTCCTCTTAATAACTTTGCGTCTTCATATGACCTTCCCTTGCTAGTCTGACAAAAATACTCTTCTAAATTATCATTATGCTACATGTAACTACAAAATTGACAGGCATCTCTGTCCGCCTCRACTCAAGATTAAACACTAGCTGCAAGCTGTAGGAGCTTCAGTGAGACATACTCAGAAAAGGAATCCTGCCCTTATTCAAGGGYATAACATTTACTTTCAGATTTCATTCATTTCATTGGGTGGATGAAGCCAAAAGAGGTAGTCATCAAAAAGGGTACATATATTTTTAAAATATTCCTTTAAGATGCACCTGCCATCCTAAGAATTGGAAATAGCCAAAATACTGTGCTCTGTCCAAAAAACTGCTACAAAGGTAATATGAAATTTTTATAATCATTACCTTGAAACCAGTGCAATGATTTAGCTATAATCCTCAAAATCACTGGTCAACATTTTTCACCTAGTCAGCTATTCGCTGTGATATGAAATGAGAAATATGGATGAGATAAACAAGCAACTTCTTGTAATTGCCAAATTGAAGTGTGCAACTGCAGAAGCAAAATAGTTTTTACATTCTGTTTTTAGCAGTCACCTCTTGTTGTCTTATTGTTAAACTCTGTCTTACCATTTCTGTACTCCTGCTCTGTGTTACCTTAAAACACCAAAACAATTATACTTCCTGCCCACTTTTTTTTTTTTTTAAAGCATTTGCCACATTCCCAGCTGTTACAAGAAATTTAAGCATACAGATTGGTTTACTCAGGTGTTTTGGCTAACAAGGCAAAGAGGATTGGGTTATAACTGTGTAAATCATTAATTGTAGTGTGTGTTCCTTTTACTGTGTTGCTGAGAATTGCAGAGGAGAACAGAGATTAAATATCTGTTTTCCCTCCATGCCGGCRTAAACCCTGCCCTGGTGCAAGAAGGCGTCCGCTCAGTTGTATTTGTTCCTTCTGCCAGCCACTTGAACGTCCACAAACAAACAACGTTACATAGAGTTTTCTGTGATTGGAGTCCTTGCTTTTCCCAGAGAACAGAGCCTTGGTTTAAAGTGCTATAATAACAAATATTGTAAGAGTGTCAACCTGCCATTTTGTCAGATGCTTCAATATACATATGTGTTTATAACAGCAAAGGACTTTAAGCAGATCTGTGAGCTCATARCCTCAGGTGACTGATCCCAGAGCATTTAACATGTGAATATTCCCACTGAGTTCAGTGGGAACATTTCTGAGCTTGAAGTTTGTGATATATTAGTTGCATATTGGTGTCTACCTGATTACGTGGTAAATAAAAGCCTATGTCCCAAAAATATGCTTGCAAGTTCTGGGTCAAACCTACTGCTGTTCCGGTGTGGTACCCTCTGAGGGTAGACATTAGTTGTGGTGTAAAGACCAGGGATCTAGGGCAGATCCCAGCTGGTGCAGCGTGTGACTTTCCAAATTGTGGTGGTCAGTCACTGTGATAATGAGTGTCAGGCTTGGRATATCACTGACAGGGCAGTACTGCACTCAAACTTAACATGCTCCATTTCTGAGTGGAAGTTTGGACATATTTTGGGGCTCTAAAAAAGGGCAGGCTGTCCCTCTCCGAACACGTCTGTGGAGCTCGGGCTGAGGCAGCCTCTCAGTGGGGCTTTGGGGGTTGCAGTGTGGCTGACTGGCAAATCCAGAACAAAGAGCAGCTTGAACTGCACTGARCTGATACTGCAGACATATCCAGGGCATGCAACACTTGGTGCATGTGCTTCCCATTGCAGAAGAGGCACCTCCATCAACAGCTACCACTGAAGAGGGAACTTAGTATGCAAGATGCTTTCTTACCAGCAGCAAGATTAGCACTCAAGGAAAACTTGGAAAAGCAAGCAATGGAAGCTTATAGAAGAGGCAAAAATTGCAAAGTATCTAGCTTTGAAAAAGGATGTGTAAGAGCCAGTAGGAAGAGCCGTGCTAATGCTTTGGCATCCAAATGCAACTAGCAACCTTTGACTTTGTGCCAGTTCAGCACTGGGTGTGAAACTCTTGGCAGTTTGCCTCGACTTCACAGCATTTTTAGGTCTCAGACAGAGAGAGAGAGCAGAGAGAGAGAGAGGGCAGAGACCCGAGTATTCAAGAGATTTTATAAGTCTTGTTTCTGTTTCTCTTTTCTACTTAGAAGAAACTATTCATGCCTTTTCGGACTATGGAGGATCTAACTCGCAAGKATCAGGTTAGGGAAGCAAACCACATCCCCCATTTCTTTAAAAGTGGTATTTAGAAGTATTAAACTGTATTTTGTGCTCCCTTCACACAAAAAATATTTCTTGTCAAGGAAAGATATTATCAGATGTGATTTTCAGGAAGTGAGCTATCTTTCCAGCTTGAAACACCAAAATTCCTTGTTAAGAGACAGGAGTTTTAACACCTTCCCCATTCCCAGAAATATCAGAACTGCTTAGAGTAACTGGAAACAAATGGTCACAGCTCCTGAAAAATTAGAGAAAAAAACAATATAAGAATATTTATTTAATTATTTAATTTGTGTTTGCACAACAAATACACTATATTATGGTGCTTAACCTGGTGCTTCAACCAAAGTAATTTTAGATTCAAGGGGTGCTTTTCCAATTCAGTGGAATAATTTTCCTTGTGCTTGCAGGTGTGAGTTTACCCAAGTCAGATGAAAATATTATATATATATATATATATATATAGTGTATGGTATAAAATTAGAAGTCCTCTCACTAATCAAATAACCTTGTTTCTGAAAGTTTAAGTTAACAGGAGCAAAAGTACCTTTGAGATTCTAAGAATTACGGATTTTGCTCAGAGGTCTTTTGTCCATCTGCTGTTTAAGGCAGCAGCCCTCCTCTCACTCAGAACTGTGTGTGGAAGGAGAGGGAGGGCAGGCTGTGCTTCCCAGCGTTGCTGCCGCAGACCTTTGCTGCAGGAAGCCCTGTTGGGCAGAGGGGGTGACTTARAAGCAGCAGAGTTAGCAGAGGCAAAGCCTGCTAACCTCGGGTCACCGGCACGTGAAAGGATTCCACCAGCCCTTTCCTTCTTTGCTTGTACTACCATACAGTCATGTACACTGATTTTGGTGCCTGTAGTACCAGTTTTACTGCCATTATCTTCTCCTATGGGCAGCACAACCCACAAATTTGCTGCTTTGGTTATTCCAGCATCACTTTGGGAACCTCAATGCCAAGCATGACCGTGCTACTTCAAAGCAGTGATCGTGCAGGAAGATATTGTGGCAACTCTTACAGGCATTACTGAGAGCAGCAGTGTATCCCACAGCCTGCCAATACACATGCCTGTTTTTTCCCACGCTGGCTTGGAGAAGGAGGCAGAGCAGCAGGGACGTTCATTCCTCCATGTTGGCAAATCCTATATACCCTGTTTTGTACTATTCACACTGTTTTGTTCCCCTGCATGTCTTGAAAAGGATTAACAAATAGAGTTTTTCCTTTAAGCTCCGGTGAACTTTACTAAGATACTCAGAAATTGCAWCAGAAGTTTTAAATAGTCTTTCTCACTCGTTGTTCTCTTGGCACCATAATTCCTTGTCTTAATAGAGGCACTGACACTTTGTCTTGTGTCAGTTCTTGTTCTATATCACCACCAGAGTGTGTGACATATTAACTTTCAAGCAACCTAGAGGTTTTATTTGCTGTCACAGATCTCTTTAAATATTGACCTCTTTAAACATTAAACATTATGTACAAACACCCCAGAAATGATGATGCAGAGATTGCAAAATAAATTACTGTTTAAACTGTGGAATGTGCAACATGACAATTCAGAGCAGCTGTCAGGGCCACYTCCGGCTACCCTCTGGAAAGTGCTCTTTGCAGCTGCAATATTGGTGCTAACAATGGTTTCAGATTTATTTCAGGAAGCATTATCGTCAAATAAGCATACTGATGAATTGCTTTAATGACTCCAAATCAATCTCATATTGTCTGTCCTCTGATCTGTGGAGTTATTACTTTGTGAAAAATAAAGTGTCATTGGTCATTTGGGCACACCAAAAATGAAAGTATATGATTCAAGAGGTTTATAATTTCAGTAGTGAGGCTTATATCTTGGTAATTTCCGCTCCAGGCAAAAATCTATTGGTCAGATCTTTGGCTGTTGAAAACACTTTGGCATTTGTGTCTATATTGCCTCGGGGAGCTTGCCCAGGTCCAGTTTCAAGTTCTTTGAGTCAGACACCTTGCCTGAACAAGGGAGCGCAAATTCTAAGCCATTACCAGCCCCTGTCTGAGTTTTCCTGCCAGATCTGTCTTCTTTTTGCTACACTTGAAAATAAGAAACAGCTGTTCTCTGGCAAGCCTCAGAAGAGTGTAAACAATGCCGTAGTTATATGCTATACACCAGATATGTTTTACTTCAGTTCAGAAATAATCCTTTTGCAAGCAAGCTTATCCCTAATCCAGTAGGAAGGCTTTTAACAAGGGAAGAACTCACAAGACCATATCCAGACTGTGCACTTACTGCAGGATATACAACTGATGACCTGTCTTCGGGACAGAGTGAAAAAACATGCTTCTATGTTGCATTTTAGGTGAGACCAAGAGTGAAACTTTGAAGCAAACCTCCTGATTTTTTCCACATACCTCGCTGCAGAGAGGTCTTGAAGGATAATTTCTGGATTATCTGCAGATAATAGTAACCCAGAAGATGTGCGCCTGGAGTGCTCCAACCACTAATGAGTTTTCCATTCACAGGTCAGACCAGAACCAGTCTGAAGTAAAACCTACTGAAATTAATATATTGTGGATAAGCCAGTCCTCAGCACCAATTGTTTTACTCTACAGATCTACTCCTACTGTGTTAACCTACTTGTCAATATATGCATAGCCCAAATGATCTTCTGATATTCATTTACCATCCATTAGGTTTTCAACTGGAGTATCAGCTTTGGCAGGTGTTAACTAATCCATAAATAAACTAACAAATGAAAAAAAAAAACCAAAGCAAAACAAAAGAAATGGTTTCTGGTTCAAAACAGAAATGTCACTTCTCTCTAGTGCTTTTTCTTCTGCTACTGCAAAGCATGCGAGGGAAACACCAAGAGCCAGGGCTTCCAGCCACAGGCAAGGCTCACATGGTGTAGGTCACTGTTACTACAGTGACTTCAGTGGACAAAATAACTACACATCCCAGATGAAGATCTAAACAAAAAGTATTTTGCTATAAACACTGACTGCAAATTCAAAACTCAAGGATAGACTTTAATGACTACAATATGGACACTACGCCAGGACAAATAACAAGGTCCACCCAGCTATTTTCTGCTCTTCATTCCAAGCCTCCAGTTTTACTACGTTAGCAAGGACTGGCTGGAAGAATCCCTGGTGCCAAGGTGAGAGCCATGGGAAACAACAGCTCCATCCCACACAGCTCCACAGAATGTGACCCAAAACCCTACACTTTAGGCTTCCTTTTGGCTGCTAGATGTTTCTGCACATATCCCTCCATCTGTCCACATGCATATATTCTCAGTTCAGGCAGTATTTAGAAATTATTTCTGCCTCAGAAATTTACATTTGTTTCCTCCTGTTTGAGCAATCTGGCATTGATCTGCTTTAAATTAAGAACATGGGTTATACCTCATAATTTTAAGGACATTTATCCCACCCTGCATTCTAGCTATGGGCATTCCCCTCAGCAGAAGCTGCAGGCTAGTTCTCCTCCTAAAGATTCACATTTGTTTCTTAAGTTTCCAGATTCTATTTCTAACTGAAGATTGTTATGCTGAAAAAGAATCTACTTGGAAGAATCTCTTTCTATTTGGGAAAGAGATCCCTCCTTGGCACCTGCAGTTACTTAGATGCCTTCCCCATTCACCATTTTTCAAAGTTAGTGGGGTTCCATCCATCTCCTGCATTTCCAGTGCTGCTAAGTGTTGGCATTTCAGAGAATTTCTTTCTCTTCCCAGTGACCAAAGAATTGCAGCCCTTCCTACCAAGTGCACCTGGAGGTAGGCAACATGACTGCTATATAAAGGGAATCTTGTTGAGTGTACCTAAACTGGAATTTTACTGGGGCTAGTTGAATTTTAAAATCTAAGTGGAAGGTTACAGTCAGCTAAACTGACCTTAGAGGACCTACAGATAAAAGACACAGGTTAATTCAGCTGCAAATCTGTGCAGAATGGCATAGCATTCTGTCCAGCATGCTGTGGACATGACAGTATGACTGTCCAAAGGGGAACTGTTTGGTCTAACTTTAGGTAATTGCTGAAAATTATTTTCCTGAAAACATACCAATTCTAGAATAGACTTATGCCCTTTGAAAGGTGATTAACTGGTATGCAAAAGATGCCAGATAACTAAAAAGAAAAACCCAAAATTGTTGTATATGAGCATGAAGCGGTTCATCCTGTAAAAAACCCCAACTTTCCCACAAATGCAAGGCCTAGGACACAAAGTCTTGGGTTTAATTTTCATGAGAGAATTCAGACTCCCAGACACCTCTGAGCAGAATGACAGCAGTGGTGCTGCTCTTGAGTCTGCTAGATATTGGATGAGGTACTAACAATTCTCCCGCCATCTCCGGTGGAAGTTAAAATCCAAGACAAGTTACAATAAAAGCAGCAGATAAATTGGCAGCTTTAGCCAATGCGCCCTTTAATCCAAACAAGTCTGAATATTCAGTTTTGCAAGTGTGATTGTGCAACTCAAGATAAGTGCTCCACTTCTGTCCCACAGCTCTTTAGTTAGTCAGCACCTGCAATGTTTTCTGCAATACACGTCATTGAGACTATCCTATTCAGTTGACTATAAACATATATGTATGAAAAATATTTTCTCTGTGTATGTGTGGCTCTTCTTTTCCTACTGCCTCTTAAAAAAACCTGCTTCTCTTTCTTTTCCTCCATCACTGCTACCTGCACTTCATGTTCAGAAAGGCTTTACTGCAGGAGTAACAGCCTCAGCGGAGCCACTCGTGGACAAGCAAAACATCTCAGAAACTGGCCAGCAGTTCAGCAATTTGTTTTTCTCTCTTTAAACCTACGAATAGTTCCAATCATTCCTGTATTTAAAGTCAGGGATATGCTTACATGCCTTAAYTGAACGGGACATTACACAAAAAAAGACTATCTAAGCCTGACTCACCTACTGCTTTCTGCTGGTGCTACCAAAGAGTCAGTCTAAGCCTGTGACACCAAGTGCAATCAGCATTTAGAAAAGGAAACAACAGAAGCTCAAATCCTGATTTTCCCAGGTAAGGAAATCACTCAACCTGGGGATTTATTTGGCAGAATTTACAATATATCAGATCTGACTGAAGATCTTGAAACTGCTCAGTGTCTTGCTAACGCCTTTAAAAGGGAAACTCACTCAAGATGAATACAATGACGACTGCAAATGCTTCATGAATGTGAATAAAAATGCAACCAACCGACTCACACAGCTAAGAAACACTTTTCTAAGGCACACAGCTGCAGTGTTGGGCTGTCTGATGGTCAAATCTCAGAACACAAGCTTTCCTCTGCCTGACAAAGAGCATTCAATTTTAAAGAGTTTATATGGCCAGCTTTCTAGCTGCGAAAGGCTGTTGAAGCATTTCAGT
Source organism: Oceanodroma leucorhoa (assembly GCA_030449065.1). Taxonomy (NCBI): domain Eukaryota; kingdom Metazoa; phylum Chordata; class Aves; order Procellariiformes; genus Oceanodroma; species Oceanodroma leucorhoa. The sequence continues at coordinate 2,959,275 of JASVER010000110.1, read as the reverse complement.
TTTGTTTTTCACACACTGTCAAAAGATTTTTTGTTTTGGCTTGTGTTCTTTCAAAGGCACAACAGAAATATTTACAAAAGCACTATTCATGTCACTATTTCACTGTTGATTGACAACTCTTCTTCTGCGTGCTGGTGAAAGCTTGCTGAATTGTAGCTTTGGCTGGAAGGAGCTGACAGTGAAATTGAACACCTCTTCCTCAATCCCAAATATCTGCAAATCTAAAGGGCTTTTTGTGAAAGAATACGGAGTTTCAGAAAGCCAGACAAGAAAGGAAAATACTTCTTTTTTTCAGTTCTTTCCTTGTGCTTATTGCTACAGAGTCCAACTCTGACCCCTGAACTCAGGGTAGATATTTCTACATTCTCATCAGCATGCCATCTGACAAGAGGTTGTTAGCTTCTGTCAGGTGTTTTGTTTCCTCCCACATCAGCTCAATGAAAGAAGGACAAAGTTAAAAATACTGGCTGTTCTTATGTTTAAAATATCTATGGTAGAAAAAAAGAAAAGTTGAAGAAATAGACCTTGTTAAGTAATGAGACCTTGTTTTCTGTACATGTCACTGGAAATTTTGCCTTTTCAAGGCATGAGTTAAAAACTGAAGAGGTAGGCATGTATTTTTGGTTTCACATATTTTAACAAAAAGTGATTTCAATGTTTTTAAGCAGTATTTATACACAAATGTCTACTAAAAGAAATTCAGCAAAGTTTCCATAAAACAGCTGCCACTTTTACCTTTTTTCTAATATTTTGAGCTTTCATTTTTAAATCTCCCCTTTTAAAACACTCAGCTGAGTATTGCAAGACAAACATGTTGGACTTTGTCTTTCAAATACATGGAAACAACTTGGCATTTGCATGGGCCAAGATACTGAGAAGAGTTTCCATTTCAGAGGTGGACTTTTTGAATGCTCATACAGCAAGTGAGACAGAATCAGCCTTAATATTCTACAGTATAAGAATATACCAGCAGTAAGGGCTAAGCATTTGAATTGTCTGTCTGGCATGAGGAAGATTTATGTAATTTAATGTTTCAGAATATTCTGACACGTCAAACAAATGTGAAACAATTGAATCAACAGAAATACTAAGATGATTTTTTAAAAAGAGAGAAAGACAGTAAAAGRAGGACAGCAAAAGGAGAACAGAAAGCTATTTGTAAATGCACATTTCCTATCCAGCATTTTGACAAAATTTTTTGTGAGATTTTGTTCTCTGGGTGCCCAATAATTTTGCCACACTCCTAAGTGTGTAAACTCTGAAAGAGAGCCAGCTTTGTCTCAAGAATTTTCACCTATTCAGGTCTTCCTCCATTACTTGACACAGAACAGGCTTTCTTGCTCCTCACATTCTCTTAAACTTCAAAACATATTAGAGAGAAGACGACTGTGGCAATCAGGCAGAGGAGCCTTACGTCAGCTTTTCACACAGCCTATCCTAATAACGGAGGTGTTTTCTCCCATCACTTTAGTAAAGCTGCTTGTGTCATCAACCTCTCAACAGTCAGCCTGTCTATGGATCTCTTTGCAACCTTCCCCTCAAACTTTCATTTGAAACTGCTATTTTATATCGTTCTATCAGCCTTTTATCATGACCTTAGAGGCTACATTTCTCCAATTATTGATTTCACTCTTGAAAAAAAATCAATGACCCTTTGCAGATATCTTATGGACAAGATTTTGGGAGCACAATGGTAGAAGAGAACTTTGAGTAGAATGAATGGATTTAAATAKCAATTTTGTCTTCCACTTTTACACTTTTTCTTACATAAACTTAAACTAGCAAATCTTATAAAGGAAAACTATTTTAAATGTTTTCAGAGGAATATCAGGAAAATGATCCTGCCAAAATAAAATGAGAACTTTACCTGAAGCTATGCAGCCATCACTTTGGTAGGGCCTGTATACATGAAGTACCCAAAACGCGACTGCAAAAAAAAAAAAAAAAAAAAAGCAACTCCACAAAACTTCTTAAGAATTCAGAGGGGAAATTCTTTCCCTGTATATGAAAGGAAGCCTCTTCCAGACCTACGTCCTTAAAGGAATRTTGCCTTACAATCCTTTCTTTCTACTTTATATGCATCTAAGTCTTGTACATACATATCTAAATACTTGAATGTGTGTATAGGCATCAACATTCTTTCAAATTCAATTTTCCCTAAGGTTTTTTGAAATTCAACATATTCCAAAACTTGACTCCCAAGTTGCTGCAGGAAAGGACTATTCTAACATCAGAAGCACACTGCCAAATTCAGTACAAAAGCTTTAAAAATTCTTAGTAAACTGCACAAAATGGCTTCTGAAATGCATACCTGTTTTATCAGCATAACGTGGGGTCTGTCACAAGCATCAAGGTATTTCAAATAGACCTATTCTGTGTGCTTTCACCCCAGCAGTAGCTGTAGTCAGGTGATCAAGACTGTCTTAGAGCTTCACCTAAAATTGATTCCCCTCTTCCCTGTGTGTGTCCCAGTTCTGCTTCTAGAACTACCTAAAAGTTTGATCCACGTTAATCTTCTGGACAGCTTTTTTCACCTGCATTATTGGAGACATAGACACACTATGCATAGACAGAAACCACTAGCTGATCTGAACTACTTTGCTTTGTTATTATGTGTATTTATACTCTGCCATGCACAATGTTAAATATTACCCCAAGGAGCAAAACAGAGTGCAAAAATACTCCGGTGCCTCGTCCAGGAGCAGTGAGTGCAGTTCCTCAGAACACCACAATCTCTGGTAGCTTTGAGCAAATCATTCTTCTTTCTTTGCCTAAGATTTTTGTCTCAGAAACTGTGTATTAATACTTCCTTTCCCCCCAAACTTTTCCTATTTTCATCTTCAGACACTGTAAGCTCCTTGTGCAGGAAACTTCTTGCTGTGTCTTTGACTGGAACCAGAATGAGAAAACTCTGTCTCACCTTCAACTTTTTGTGCACTGTGTTGGAATGACACTAACATAAGTGCTAAAAATATTTGGCCAGTTCTGTTGAGGCCATTCGAACTAACATTACTTTCAGCTGTTTTCAGCTTTTTCTCATTGTGCACGATGGTAGTTTTAAATACGTTATTGCTAAATTAGTTAAACAGTTCCTGTATAAACATAACTAGTTACCATCGAAACAGCTAAACCACTGTTTTTCACRAAGTGCCTGGCTCGGGGGAATTTCCAGTAAGAACTGACGTAATACTTCTGCTTGTGAAACAGACAGGCAGGGTCACCTGTGTCATCCCTGGGCTGTGCTGCAAAGGCATATCTTTGTGTCAACAGGTCGATATGACCTGTCCTCATCACTGATGCAAAAGTACTGGCAAGTTTGGAGAACTACAGTTGGCAAAGTTAAAAGTCAGCTTTGTGACTTTCACTTGAGGTCGGATGACAGGAACAGACACCTCACTTCAGACAAGCAGAAGAAAAGRAAAACAAGTTTAAAATGGACAATGTTTTTGACATATCCTCTACATCTAGAGAAAAGCAAAAACTAATACATACTCCGACCAAAGGCCAAATGCTGAGCCTTGGGTACATACGCTTGGTTCTCATTGTAATCAGCAGGAACTCTATATGAGTATATCGAAGGTCAGAACAGAACCCTGATTTGAGCTCAGATCAATAYAACTATGTGATTTCACCAGCTCCACCTAAGTGTAATAAAGTAGAACTTAAGCCATCATATCACTGATTAATGCATTTCGTGTTTAAGTAAAGATACAGAACTTTATTTAAATAAACAGCAGTCCAAGGAAATGAAGTTGGTGTAAACCAAAAGAATGCCTTTCTGTACAAAATGTAAAGACCCCAGCCATTTATCGGAATTCTTCTGAGTGCAAAACAGTAAATCTGAAGGAATAAAAGACGTGCTAAGAAACCAGACATTAAAGCTGCAGAAGGAGAAGCAACTGATGGGTGGACTTAAGTTAAAAATGTCACTTCAACTACAGCACACAAGTTTAAAGTCCAGCAAGCAATCTTTATCCTTAAGTGCTGATGAGAACTGGACACTTCCAGTTGGATCCGAGAAAAAGTACACAAACTGTTCTCCTGTCCTTCTGCCACCGAAGAGAGGAGTATTTTCCCTTTTGAGACTCCTGCTGCCTTGAATTAGCTTTGTATTGTCTGTTTCGCCTGTGCCTGCCGTGGCATCAGACTACAATGAACCTTCTCCTTCCAGAACATCACAGTTTTCATTCCACCCTCCGTCTTGGCTGCYCCTTAGGAAGATGACTGTATGAAGCATAGGGTCTGACGTACACCATGAGTTAAACCCCCRGGCTGTCTGCTCTTCGCAATGCAGGTCTGAAGTACAGGGCAGTTCTGACTCCATTCCAGCAGAAGCAATGCAGAACACCTGCTGTAGCTCTGGTCACACTTCTGTGCATCCTATGAAGGCAGCCAGGCAGGAACTGCTATTTAAATTTAATTCTTGAATAAATAATTCCAATTTCCTTGTTTATAAACAGGCATAAATACAAACCGTACATACAGATGTAGATACAGGTGTTTAGAGTTGGCTGGTTCTATACACATAGGTACAGTTGGTYGTGTATAACAACCTGTACTAAACTGGCACATCTCTCATTGTAATTATTTTTATTAAAAAAAACTTTTAGCAAAGAATCTTCCTCATCCATTTGGGATGCACTATTCAATTTACATTCTTAGAATAGGAAAAATTACCCCCCCGAACCCTCCCAATTTGCTTTTCTGTGAATATTCAGTTTAGCTGAGTTTATATATTTAGAAAGTAGATTATATTTAGAAAGTAGAAAATTATACAGCCAAGGAAAGTATAAAATGTTAAATAAATCTGAAGTGTTTGCATGTTATGAAACAGTGTTTAAGTTACAGTCTTCCRAAATGAAATTGGAGACTGTGTATTATGGTGTGACATAATACGTGATCTTTTTTAAACTGTATTGTGATTTAAAATATTTTACTACTAAAGGAGAACCACTCAGATCTTAAACAAGCCAGGCTTAGACTAAGAGCCAGAAGTAATAAAACTGTCTTCCAGCTGCTACTGTGCAACATACCAGCAGAGTCTTTCCTGTTGGCAGCTAGGGTTTATGTTACGTTTAACCTTGAGCTGTTCTGGTAATGTGGGGCGTGGTTCCACCTCCCTACTCCATCAGGTCACACTAATGGGGTGATACATCATCAACAGGGCACAGTAATGAAGATGTCTACCAGGGCTCCCCCAGAGRGTACTAAGCATTTTGTTTGCACAGACAGCAGATCTGGCTCTTGAATTCTCTCTTCTTGCTTCCCTTGGCCATATACAACCTTTGAGAGTTTGGTCTGAAGCATTAAAAGGACTCCCAAGAAAAGGTCTTGCAGATTATGGTGACTCTTCATTCTGAAACAACAATTTCTTTGTTATTTCAATATCATCCTCCTTCAATGCCCCAGTTGTAACCGCAGCATCCGATCTATTTGACTTAAAGCAGGAAGCCTCAATGCTAGCAAATATGAGGTCCCTAAGGAAATAGATACTGCTAATGTGCAGGGCCTGTTAGCCTTGCTATAACCACCACGGACTAGATGGGAAAGAGGCAAGACAGAGAATCCTGTCAATTTTGTACATTTATTTAGCAGGTTCAAGCCCTGAAATAAGATATAGTTTGAAGATGTTTGAAAAGAATATGGTAGAAGAGTGGAGGAAAAATCTATACAAGTTCCACACTAGATGTGTTGCTTTGCCTGTCCATTTAAACCATCCACTCTGCTTTGTCAGAGCTTCTCCACGTAATCAAATTCCCTACCCCAGCTGTAGCCCATGATGCATACAAAATAAGATTGGGTGGGGGGGCTAGGGGGCAGGCAGGGGAGAAATAAACTAGGGTAGAAAGTCAGGAGGAAAAAGGAGAGAAAACAAGATGGAAAGAGGAAAAAGGGAGGAAATAAAAACAGACTGTGAGCTAATACTACATTCCTACAGACCCAAGCTAGAGAAAAATAAGGTACAAACAACATCAAGACTGTGCTTTAAAATGCCTGGCTTATTTTCACTGCTTTTACTCCAGTGAGATATTACTGGTCAGCATCCAGCAAAGAAGACACCCTCTCAACTTGAGAAAACCTTCATCCATACTGAAATATACAGCTGCAGACCAACCAATGTTCTTCAGTGAGTAGTAATGCTACTTACCAGAGTAAGGCAAAAAGTGGAAAAAAGAAACTATCTAATCGGAACTGTAGGGGAAAAAATATGTCTGTGTGGAAAAGGTAATTTCTGAGTTGAAAACTAACCAGGAAAGAGGCTTGAAATAGTGGAAAACAGTAAACAAATTCCTGTGAGATGAACTAACATTGTGCCCTGCAATGAAAAGTAATTGGAAAGAAAACAAGGGCTTTCATGCCAGAACATGACAAAAACTGTCACGGAGTCTCATATCCCAGCTAGCCCAGGCACTTCTGGTGCGAGGCACCTCTTGGAAGAACAGTCTGTCTCCTGTTCGACCCAGGAGAGTTCACAGGAATTTACAAATGATAGCTGCCTCTGCTGGAGGGGACCTAACAGGTATAAAGAACATTACTGCGTTGGTGCTGCCCTTTCCAACACCACAACTGCAAAAACTCACTGTTAMATCATTAGGACAGAGATCAACACCACTGAATCCAGTTCGACTTCTGTGGGAGTCAATGGTAAAACTCAAGATTTATTACAAAAGCACTTGTCTGAAAAKCTTTTCTGAACTTAGCCATTGTCTTATTTTGCAAATCACTTTTTTTTKGGGGGGGTGTGGGGGCGGGAAGGGGCTTATAGTTCCCTTCTATAAAAGAATTCCAACTCCTGTAAACCATCAGATTGCAATCTTAGACATAAATTTATTCTGAGATGAAATCATATGTGCTCATTGTCTCCATGCAAGTAAAGGTTGTATGTGCCTGAAACTTGTCCATCTTTCCTAATTGTGCTGACTGGTCTAATGACGCTTGTGGAAAGAAGTAATATTTTATTTTGTATAGGTCTCTGGAGCATTATTCTTACTAATTTATGAATTATAAAAATTAGTTACAAAGCCCTCCCTATCACAAAGACACCCCCCATCATGATCATCTGTAAGTCAGTTATCTTCCTTGTGTCTCATCTGGAAAAGTGATGCCAAAGGATGAGTGCATGGAAACTAGTGACAAATCTGTGGTAACCTGACAGCCAGTGGTAACCTGAGAAGTTACCTGAGAAGGAACCTGAGAAGGCAGCTGGCCTGTGAGGTCCTGTGTCAACACACAAGTAGCTAGTAAAGAATCTGTGCTTAGGAGAAATGCCAACAGAGCTGCAGCATCTCAAAAGCATTTAAGACCCCAGTGTGTAGCCCAGAATAGTGGTCCAKTGAGTGTGCTGCAGCAGATCTCTATCAATCAGCAAAAAAGAACAAGTCCAGATATACCTGTGATTCATTCAAATGAGATAGCGATACTGGCTCCTATAACCCATGATGTCCACATCCTTGTAGACAAGGCCGTGTACTTTGGCCCCTAATAGGAACTTCGTGTACTTATTAAACAAAAATAAATCTCTTCTCAGCACTCTTCATGTTTGGTATAAGCTATTTGCATCGCAATAACGTGGGTAGCAATAACATTGAAAAATCAGCATTGCTTTTAACTGCTAAGTCATTGCCCTTTCACCAATCAATAATTTCAGATCTTTTCTAAGGGAACATTTTCCCTGGAGTCRTCAAGGGAATCTTACATAGGGAGATCTTATGTGATCTTAGGAAGCAAAGACTGTGAGTTGACTGAAGACCTCCATAAAAAATTCATGTGAGATCTAGTTTGTGTAGGCAACTCTGGTCTTAGAACCTCATGATTACTGCCAGTAGGACTGCTTGGTCCAAGGTCATCATCTTTCCTTCTTTGCTGCATGGTTCCTCATGCATGGCTATTTAAATTCTGTTTATTTGAACATGGGATAACTTCCATGAACCCAGAGCGAGGGGTAGTATGTAGGTGTATCTGTGTGCTAATTTAATGCGCTCCTGCTTTTCATTAGTGCCATGAGAAAGAGCGAGCTGAAGCTGCTTCAGGCCACTGTATTTCTTTAACAACAAGGTTAGAGCATCTGTGTAGAGGGTTAAAGCAACCACTAGTAGTTCCAGGTTGTCATGTCAGTGAGTAGACCTGGTACAATACCAAAGTGTTTTCTTTCTTCCCATCCTAAATCTGAAGAAGGTAGCTGACAGTTGAAGCGGTTGCTGCTTCACTCTTAATTGAATGTGACCTGACCGCCACACTTTCCTTTCCACCTTGCACCAAGGACAGACGAAAGTATGTGTAGCTCCTCATGAACTCTGGTGATTTACTGCTCCGYGTCTGACAAATCTGGCACCAATTTCAGTGTGTCTTAATATGCAAAGCTGCAGACTGTGGTGGCTCAGAAGCAGCTTCAGCCTGCTATGAGACGCCAGCCTTTGGAAAATAGATGGGCAGATAGATAGCTGGAGGTAGCTGCTGCTTGGCCTGTCCATTTTAAATTACCGGTGAGTCTCGGTCCTTAGTGTTCCTCACTGAACTGTACAAATGTCTTCACACAGTTAATCCCAGGGAGCCTGCAGCCCATGGCATAAGCCTGAGCTTTGGAATCTCTCTGTCATACGGTATAGCTGGCTCTCAACAGGGGTTGCAAGCCCAAGCTAGTGGCACTGTGAACATGCAGTCATTTGCAATCACTTCATTTTTCTCAAGTGACAGTGAGATATCCCTTACAGCTATTCAAATAATAGAGAGAAGCAACTGTTTCAAAGAAATGGCTTATAATTAAGGTAAGCATTTAATGTTGCAGTGACTCCGTGATTCACTCATTTACTTGGGATCCTCTTACTAGCTTCTACACAGGTGCAAATAAGGGAATTCCAAAGGCAAGTCAATATTTGGGTCTTGTTTTGTTTAGAACTAACTGGTTTCCAAAACCCCACCTTTATTTTAGTATGAGTCTATGGAAAGAATTTTCCATTTGTTTTAAATCATTTTCAKCTCTGTGGAAAAGACCTGCACAAGTGTTTGGGACTTTTTGATTACGAAAGATGCTTTTATTGAATGTTATGATTGTGACTTCAGAGTCAAAGGCTACTACAAAATATCTAGTGTTATTTCCTTTGTGAGTGGGCTTTCCCTGTAAAGGAGCATTTGATATTTCTAGATCTTAGTTCAACTTTTTAGTCTTACAATAGAAGTGCAGAGTAACTGAATTATAGATGTTCTATAAGAACATTCACTCTTCTTATATTTTAGCTCTCCATGGAAGATGATGTTTTTTTAGGCAGCAACAGAAATACAGACTAGCTAAATGGATTGGAAACTAGCATGGGGTTTGCAGCAATTCTGTAGAGCTATCTGCCCTGTCTGACAGAAGGTCACCAATTTCACTGTGCCTCAATTCCCTTGTTATTAAAGAACTTAATATTACTCACCTGCCACAGGCTTGATACAGTAATAATAAATAATTTTAGGAGCTCAGATGCTGCAGCAGTTGAGGCTATACAAGTTACTTAGGCATMATTTAGCTCATTTGGTGTATCAGAGTCTAATTCTCTAACACCTATAACATACTTCCATGATCCATGGAGGAATGGCACTAGTGACATCACATTGCATGTAAGAAGGCAACAATCATTTACATTCTGTGTTTTGTTTTCATTGAGAACCTTGAGTACTTTTCCTGCCTGGTTTAAGAAAGTTTACAATTGGAATATTGCAGTGCTCTGCAAAGTGCCCTAACCACTGTGTTAAAAAAAATTCTAAGTTTGGGGAGTCTGCAGATGACTTAAGCTGTTTTTTCAAGTGCTTTGTGCCAACAGAGCAGGGGCCAGAATTCAGAACATAAACCTTAACCCAAGGGTTTTATTTTTCCAAGATATCAGAACCCCAAAGTAGGTACTACAAATGAAAGGACCTCCTTAATCTGATTTCATGTTGCAATGAAGCAATGAAGTGAAGTGCAAAAGCAGAGAGGTGTGCTATTTGTTTTAACTGATGCAATGATGTGGGAAGAGGCTTTTCCTCTCACAGTTGCCTTTTGTCCAGAGACTCTAATTCTGAATAGTCCTGGCCAACGCTGGATGTTAAAGCTTTTCTCGAGCAGCGAACTCATAAGTAACCATGTTTAGGGAGGGCCACAGTTTGAAGTCTCAGGTACATAACCAAAATTAAGCATTCAGTCCCAGTAAAKGTTTAAAATAAGAACCACTGTTTCAATCAATGCAAAACATTGTAAGTCAGTTGATGACAGCATTGCTATTCCAACCTATGCTGAATAAAGATCTRGCCCAAAAAGGTGACAAGGCTTCCTCCAGCCTCTGAGTTTAAACAGGGCTATTTTGCACATTTCCTTTGAAGCAAGCTTTTACAAATGCTGTTTTCTTCCCTGTAAATATGCTTGGTAAATATTCTCRTATCAGCAATCCCAGGCCCATTCAGAGCCCTAGTTACCACAAAGGAATAGCTATATGCCACAGGTCCAACTGCCTCCCAGCAGGTTTTTCAATAYTTCAGTGTAAGGTTCAAACCAGGGCTTCTATAACCGTATGTGACCAGACCTCAGATGAACTTGGTCTTTGCAGTAGCAGCAGACCCTCAACATTTACAAAGTAGTTCTCTAATCTCCAGAGCTACTCCTGCTCCTTAGGATTGCCTGTTCTCATGTTTAGGACACGCACTTTGAGGGCCATCCTCTGACTGAGTGATCGACAGGACGTCTCTGCACCTAGTGCCAAGCACTCACACAGCTGTTCTGCAGTTCTCTTAAGGGCAAAGCCTTGTGCCTGCCTGCAGATAGAAACAACAGAAGAAACATTTTCTGGCATGCTTATTTGATGAGAGTGCTGATTGCAAACAGGTGATATGTTGCAGGGGCATCTTTTTCAGCTAGGGAGGGAAGAAGAGGTTTATTTTTCTGGCTGCTGCTCTCAGAGCTTCTTGAGACAGTGACTTACAAAGAAAATCAAACACTTTGCATTCACAATGTGATTTAAAAAACAAACAAAAATGAAAAAACAGAGATACTGAGCGTCTGAATCTGAATACTGAGCGGGAGCAGAGAACAGGATGTAGCTGCCTTTTGGAGATGAAGTTTTACTTTCTGGTCAGGGAACATGCTTTGCTCATGGTAGCTTTGTAATTCRTGTGGATCTCAGGGACACTGGCCAGATCAGAGTAGCATGTGCCACACAATCCTCTTATGTAGTTTCTCTAATTATTATGAATTAAGGAAGCAGGCTAATGAAGTTTCATCCCCTAAGAAATACATAATTCACATTTAATCATCATGTTTTAAAATGTTGTTCACCACTGTTGGCCATAGGTCAGCCAGCTAGCTAAACTAAACCTGGGAGAGCACAGGGTCCTGAAAGAATATAAATCTAAAACCAAGAGCAGGATGGGCATGAAAAAGTAACCAAAGCATGAGCCAGTGAACAGCGTATACACTTTTTCTTTGTYATTCAGGAAAGGATTTTTTTTCCTACTTGGAAATGAAGTGCAAATAGAGTTGATTTTGACTTTATGTGTTCCTCTGAACCTACAATGAGGCAGGAAGGAGGCACACCTCAGATGGCAAGAAGTTAGGCTTCAAGAGAAAATAATGTACTCATCAAAGGTTTTTAGTTAATTGGAGAGTAAAAGCAAAGAGGAAACAGGTCTGGGAAAAACACAAGATGTTTCATTATTTATTAAAAAACCGCCATACATTTCTTGTGTAGCATGCAGGAATGATCAATTAGGTTAAAAGATTTTGTCTACCCCTATTTTAACGGTCATTCATCCCTGAAGAAATACGATATAGTGTAAGATACCCACAGGATTCAAAGTTTTGATATCTAATTATTGGATAAAGCTTCATATGAGCTCCAAGGGTCAGAACTAGTCTTGAAGGCCTGCACAATTAGTCCATGGTGGTTTTGCTTCCTTTACCAGCCAGAGAGGCTGGAGCTACTGTCCATGCCTGGAACATGAGACCCTCTGACATTTAAGGACAGCAAAGCCTTTCATGAGCTAAACTGGCAGAAGCAGAATATATAGTATAGTTGAAAAGTACTGAGCTTCACATCATTTCGCTTGTCTCTGCAAACAGAGTCACTGTAGGCAGGTCACCTCTTTTAACCTTGGGAAGGCTATATTCTTGCAACACAGCTTTCTCTTGGCCATGAGACGAGTGTGAAAAAACAACTGTGAGGATTAGCTAGCGAATAGCACATCTTGTATCTTTGTGGTTTAGGGGAAAAACTTTGTAATGGAAGCAGGGTTATATATAGGGTGGATTTTGATTCTGCTGTGTTCCTCTATACATCAACAAAGGAAGAAGATTAATAATGATCAAACATCAAAAGTCTTAACTAATTCGTGAATGCTGAGATTTTGTAGTGAGTTAGACAGAAACTAACTCTAGGCTTAATTATCCACAAGAACATTAAGAAACTGTGTTTACACAGCAAGGGACCCTCTCCCAGCAACAATTCCTGTTAGAGGCTTCAGAGCTCCCACACCTCAGCATGGGAAGAAGAAGAGCTGCTCACCTGCTGGTTACACATAGGTGAAAACCTGCAGAACACATGTCCTGAGCTTTTGTGAATCTAGTCCTCATCAGCCACAGCCACACAGACAGGGATAGCATTCCCATTCCTGGAAGAATCCCTGTTGCCAGCTTTTCCCTTGCATATGGTATACGCCTTCCCAAGCACTCTTTGCTACAGAGCCTTCCCATGTGAAACGTGTTTGATAAACAACTTCTCTTCTAGCAAAATTTCTAGTAATGACTCTCCAAAACAACAACAAAACCGCCAAAGCCTTGCAATTTGCTGAATTCATGTAAATATTGCACTTCACTCCACTCCTGGCATTACTTTGCCTCCCTATGTCTTTCTGTTGAAGCTGCTTCACTGAAATCTTAGCTAATGCACCAAACCATAGTTAGACTGAGTTCCTCCTGCTGTTGCCAGCCTGAATGATTTAGTAGTATTAATGGTTTAGGGCAATATCTCTTACCACTCAAGAATCTCAGCTGTAATCCAGCTGTTAAACTCTTTTCAATTTACAGTGACACTGCTCAACAGCACCTTCCCAGATGAAAGCATATGAAACGCTAAACATCTTTTCATTGCCCAATGAAAGCTAATTGTCAGCCTACACCATATTGCTACCCCATCAACTAGCCAGTTATCACTACTCCAAAGCTGAAGTACTTTCATATGCTAGAAGGTTTAATACCTTGGCTGTTCAGCCATAATAATGTGCAAATACTATTTTGTTGTTACTGGTTTCTATGTTTTAAGCCAGCACAGGTTATGTCAACATATTTGTGTAAGTTAAAAGGTGACTCTGTTTCTCATTATATTGCTTGATACTTACTGATGACATATTGCTTTCGGTAGGTATTAGCTTTTTGCTTGTGCCATACAGAGCACAAGATGCGTAGCTAGTTCTTAGAAAGTAGCAAAGGTGGTGGCTGTGGTATGTGTTCTAAGGATTCTGGACCCAATTAATAATTTCTGTTGAGGTTTCCTGCATTAGTGCCCTTTATGTTGGATAGGCTACCCCCTTATGTTTCTGGTATGGTGGGCATAAGTACCTGGTAAGTACCTTGTTCTGAAACACTGAATTTCCTGTATTATTCTATGCAATGTTTGATACCATGTTTACTGTGGCTAAACAGTGTTTGAGACAACTTGGGTACATAGTTGTTATCTTTTCTGCTTATATTTCCTCTCCCTTACTTGCTAGACATCTTGGTACAGCTAGCTGCTGTCATCGCTGCTGTGCTTCTTGGCTGCCTGGTCTTTCCAGTTCCCCTGACCTGACTGAACCTGTGATCTACAAGCTGTTGGGTTTGTCCTTTAGTTYTATCTAAGTAAGCAAAAACATGATGAATATGCTATATTTGAAGTTAGTTAAGTGAAACTGCTCATGTCTTGTGAGAAGGGGGAGGAGGACAAGAGGCAGTGAGTGCAAACTGAAATACAAGACATTTTGTCTAAACGTAAGGCTTTTTTACTGTGAGGGTGGTCAAACACTGGAAGAGTTACCCAGAGGGGCTGTGGTGCCTCCATCCTTGGAGATACCCAAAACCCAACTGGACGTAGTCCTGAGCGACCTGCTCTAGGTGACCCGGCATGAGCAGGTTGGMTGGACTGCCAGCCTCAGCTCATCATCTCTTGTGCTCTGACACTCTTACAACAACCTGAGCCATGCCAAATTAAGATATTCAAGCCCAACATCTGGCTTGACAAGATTTTTCAGGAATTGGTTCATAGCGAATGAGAAAGAAACATGCTAAACTCTGGGGTACACTGGAGCCCAGGAAAAGCACAGGGGATTCTTTACACCTGCAGTGTCATTGCTCCTAATGTTTCTTCCAGTTTTGGGCTGCACGTTCCCTTGACCCCTCTTTGGCACAACCTCCAGGTCCACCTCAGGCAGACAGTCACCACTTACTGCTGATTCTTATCCCTGTTCTTTTGCCTTTAGGTCTGCTTTATCTTTTCATTTTTTTTCTTCTCCTCCCATGCCCCCTTTCTTCCTCCCCCCTGCTCCTGCCCCCCAAAAAAAAGAATATTGCAAAGCAGTATTCTTGCTACTGCTTTCCCACTGGCCTTCAAGGAGTAATTGCAGGCCAAGGGCATAGATAGGTTCATTTAAAAACTGTTACACTGCTCAAACTTTTTTTTTTAAAATTTGACACACCCTCCTGGGAAACAGGGTCTCATAAAGTAAATATTTTCTGGGCTTGTCAATGTGGAAGGAAATAAAAAGGATATTGTTAGAACTTAAACTGATGCCTGAATAACCAGCAGTCACCTACAGATTAGGAGACTTGCTACACATTCTCTACTTGTCTTATGTACTAGCTGCATTAAACGAATGGGATAGCCTCAGTGTGGGCAGTTTTGCTGATTTTGGTATGTTTAATTAGACCTAACTTTTTTCAAGATGGTTCTTTCCTTGTAACTAAAACTGGAGGATAAAACTAAGCATCAGTGAACTCAATGGCAACTTAACTGGGATCAGGTTTTTTCACGTTTGAAATACTTTCATACAATCATAGAATAGTTTGGATTGGAAGGGACCTCTGAAGGTCATCTAGTCCAACCCCCCTGCCATGGGCTGGGACATCTTCAAGTAGATCAGGTTGCTCAGAGCTCCGTCCAGCCTGACCTTGAATGTTTCCAGGGATGGGGCATCTACCACCTCTCTGGGCAACCTGTGCCAGTGTTTCACCACCCTCATTGTAAAAAATTTCTTCCTTATATCTAGCCTAAATCTACCCTCTTTTAGTTTAAAACCATTACCCCTTGTCCTGTCACAACAGGCCCTGCTAAAAAGTTTGTCCCCATCTTTCTTACAAGCCCCCTTCAAGTACTGAAAGGCAGCAATAAGGTCTCCCTGGAGCCTTCTCTTCTCCAGGCTGAACAACCCCAACCCTCTCAGGCTTTCTTCATAGGAGAGGTGTTCCATCCCCCTGATCATTTTCGTGGCTCTCTTCTGGACCCGCTCCAACAGGTCCATGTCCGTCTTGTGCTGAGGACTCCAGAGCTGGACGCAGTACTCCAGGTGGGGTCTCACCAGAGCAGAGCAGAGGGGCAGAATCACCTCCCTCGACCTGCTGGCCATGCTGCTTTTGATGCAGCCCAGGATACAGTTGGCTGCCTGGGCTGTGAGCGCACATTGTCAGCTCATGTCCAGCTTTTCATTCACCAGTCCCCCCAAGTCCTTCTTGGAGGGCTGCTCTCAATCCCTTCATCCCCCAGCCTGTATGGACACTGGGGGTTGCTCCGACCCAGGTGCAGGACCTTGCACTTGGCCTTGTTGAACTTCATGAGGTTCACACGGGCCCACTTCTCGGGTTTGTCCAGGTCCCTCTGGATGGCATCCCATCTCTCAAGCATGTCAACACCACCACTCAGCTTGGTGTCATCTGGAAACTTGCTGAGGGTGCACTCGATCCCACTATGTCATTGATGAAGATACTAAACAGTACCGGTCCCAGTACAGACCCCTGCGGGACACCACTCGTCACCGATCTCCATCTGGACACTGAGCCATTGACCGCTACCCTCTGGATGTGACCATCCAACCAATTCCTCACTGGACAGTCCACCCATCAAATCCATACCTCTCCAATTTAGAGAGAAGGATATTGTGGGGGACTGTGTCAAAGGCCTTACAGAAGTCCAGATAGATGACATCTGTAGCTCTTCCCATGTCCACTGAGGTAGTCACTCCATCACTTTCAACTTTTTAAAGCCTTTTCGAATAGTGTATGGCTTGGAAAAGACTTAGAGGTTCATGAGGAATGTAGGTTTTGGTAAAGTGTGATGAATATTTTAGTTACCAGGAGAAAGAGGCTGAAAACCTTGAAATCTGTGCACAAATCTAGTTTTATTTCAGTTACCTTCTTCAGTAGCTATACAGAATACTTTGTAAACTGGACATTAGCTGAATTAAGTATGATTAGTCTTATTAAAAACCCAAATCTCTCCCTAATCAGTTTTGAAAATCATTGTGCATGAAGAATTTCACTGCTCCTATTTAAAACAAGATCTGACAAATGAAATTGTAAAAAATAAAAAGTAAAAAATGCACAAAACTACCAAAATGGCCTAGAGCATTAAAACCTGAAAGATTTAATTAAAAAAAAAAAAAAAAGCTGCTGTTAGTTGTATCTAGTATACTACCCATAGGTACAAGTGACTGGAAGCTTAGAAGTTTATATAGTTATTAATTACGTTGAGAGCATACATACACATAGGCCTATTAAGTAGTGTCAGATGATGTTTAAAAAGGCTATTTCTGATATTCTCAGTGTGGTATCAGAAGTGAAATTAAAAGGGGGCTAGAATCAGAAAACAAACTACTTAATTCTGAGAGGAGCCTAAGAAAAGGCATCTAACCTCTGAAGTAGTTTATGGCACTAGTTAGCTTAGTGTCCCATAACTGACATTCACTCGGGGGAACTGCGGGTGGCCTGGAAGCTGCCCTAGTATACTTCTATGTACAAGGTATAGAAATATAGCTGGCTGTCGGCCTTAGCCATGCAAGTCTTCTGTCCCTGGTTAAACATTCAGCAGGTCTTATGCAAACGCGTGCTGGTGCTTCTCAGTTGTTCTCCTGCGGCACTGCTGTTGCCTAAAAGGAAAGAGGAGAGGTTGCTGTTTTAAGGAAAGGGGCAGTCATCACCTACTTCATGTTGTCAGCATGGGCCTTTATTCCCGAAGCAGCTCAGCACCTTAAAGTACTTAGTGTATTTATTTTCAGTACTCTTTGCCAGAATTTTATAGAGGGCACTGTGCACCTGGCAAAATCACCCTATCCATTGGCTCTCTGTGGCCACGAGCAAGCCCACAGCAGAAGGGACAGCTGAGGAGCGCTTCCTCCTTCAGGCTGTCTTTTCTCCGTGATACTCTGCTCTCCTTCATTTTGACAGAAACCACTTGAAAGTCCAGCTTGGAAGACAGGCTGCAAAGACAAACCACCTCCCCCACCAAAATTCCTGGCAGCAGCAACGGATGTGCTGTGATGCCCAAGACAAAATCAGTTTTCCCTCAGTGAACTTTCGCATCAGTATTCTCATGGTTTGTATGTGAGCCATGTAAATGGTTACTTCCACAGGCAAGTCCTTGGACATACTACATAGTATTTTAATTACTTAGACCTTTATAACTTATCATGTATTTACTGGAGATTTAGTTAATTAAGACTTCGTCATGGCCAGAAGCCACTAGGGATTTACATGTGTGTTTTAGCTGCAGAAAAATTTAAGACAAAGAGGAAGCACTAAATGTGCTTTAGCTAGGCAGACCTTCTCACTCATAAATGATATACAAGTATACTTTACATTATTCTCTTTTAACTTTTAACTTACAGCTCTCTGTCTTCCTACATCTTTTTGAGATCTGGTAAGCAGAAGAAAGTTTGATTTTCCAGCCAGCTTTCCAGAAGGAAAGACTGAGACCAGAAGGTTTTTGTAGCGTGAAGTCATTTCAGGCAGCTGGGTGGCCCAAAGTCGCTACCACTTTCACCCTTACTGGAATTCCGTTTACAGGAATTCGTGAAAAAGATCCAATGATTAACATCTACCTCTCTCCTGTAAGCCAGATCCAGTTTCCCACAAAAGGTACAAACACTGCCAGATGGTTACAGACCAAGGGAAGGAAAATAGTCCAAGTCAAAACATCTAGTCTTTCTTGTTATCTTACGTACTCCATATTCAATGAAGACTTAAAATAAAAAGAAAGCAAGCAAACACTGAATTCTTGCATGAATTTTGTTCAACATTTTCCCATGTTTATTTCCCTTTAAAATCTGAATTATAAATTTGAGTTTACTTTCTCAAGGACCTTCCAAACTTGGGAAGGTCAAAGTTTGTGTTTCAGCTGTTTGTTAAATTTGTAGTCACGTAATGTGACAAGATTCAAAGAAATAATTTACATGGTACTTGTCGATTATATAAAACTTTAACTGGATCTTACTAAGGGCTCGCTCCAGGAGACTCCTGAGCACTGAATTTCTGGCTTCAGTGAAAGGTGAAAGTGTTCTGCATCTAACAAAACCAAACAGTCTTTGAACCTCTGTGGCTGAACTACTTTTCTCCCCGTATAAGTAGTTATGTTTCCCAATGCATGGAGGAGCACTGAAAGGAAACCTATTAAACTCTCCCAGATGTCCTAGCTTGGTGCTCCAAAGCTGATCTTGAGATTTCTTTTCTATCCAAATAAAATCTCATACCATTGCTCAAGAATGCAGACAAGAGCCAGCCAGCCTACTCTCACTCTCAGAGCAAGTCTTTCTGTGTCAAAGTTTTGATTTTAAAGAATTAAATTAACTATATTAAAGAATTCTTTAAGTAAGCTACAAGGTTTAAAAAAACTGACTTGAAATGTGATGCTTTTTGGCAGAACAGTTTAGGCAGGAAGTGTTACACATGACTTAAGTTGGCCAAAACAACGTAGCTGCTTCACGGTTTTCCATTGACTAGGTTGCATTTACCATCATGTGCTGCCTGAAGACGCTTAGCTAGTAGCAAAATTCTCATTAATCCTCCTCTCTGCTCAGAACTGATCTGCTGATGAAGAGCAGGCAAGCTACGAAGCAGGGAACTCCATACGCGGGAAGTGCAAATTGACAAACCGAGTAGTATTTGGAAGCAGGTTTTATGCTGGTCCTAGACAGGGATGCCCCGGGAAAGGCAGGGCTGCTGGACCTCCTGCCTGTCCCGGGGCACCGGCGCTCTGCCCTGCGCAGGCAAGAGGGCAGCCCCTCGCGCCCGTCCCGGCGGGGGCTGAGGGCTCAGAGCCGGGGGCCAGGCGGGGAACGTGTTATCTCGTACTTACGCAGAGAGTCCTTTCCCCAAACTGGCTGTAGAAGGTCATCTTGACTTTGTGCTTGTGTCCAGTCCTCTGATCAAAGGTGTTACAGCTGTCAAAGGGGGGGCTGTACAAATGCAGGCTAACGGCAGACTCTGTGTGGCTTATGTTCTCCACACGGTGCAGGCCAATGGAGTCTACACCAGCGAGGGCATGAAATGAGAGATTGTGTTAGCAGGAAGATTTAACAAGATCTCAGATGCCTGGAAAAATGCTTTCTAAACCAAAACTCACGAGCAAGCCAGTTAGGCATGCCCACACTTCTATGGGCAACAAGTAACTTGGTACAGGGAATTCGACTGCTGTTCTCTAGCACAGATTCCTGAATACATTGGTAATTCAAAATACGTTATTGCCTTCCACACTTCATGCAACTTCTGGATTATCTGCTACAGGATAAAGGCCAATAGAAATCCAGAGAAACTTAAGGAAGGCCATGCTGTCAGTAATTTTCTATCTATCAATCATTGCCAAAGGACTTTAAGGTTATTTCTTTCCTGGGAGATGCTGTTGTTATAGATGCTCCAGAACCAGGAAGGTTTGTGTTTCTAAAAATTAGCAAGACATTTTACAGGGAAAAAGTTTTTGCATTGCTAATTCTCAGCCAGGTAACAAGGATATCAGTCACAATAAAGGTCAGCTACATGTATTTGGGGCATGGACTTAGGGACAGAGATACAGTTGTCTTCTACTGCAGGCATCTGTTTCCTAATTAATCCTTCCAATTTATTGGTTTGAAGAACAGGATTTTCATTTGTCTGCTCTTTTGACTAAGGTGACAAATTAGTAGTGACTGGCATACTTCCAACCTTAGCTGAATAGCAAGCATAATTGAACACGTAATAAAACAAGGCACTGTCTGTTGTGTGGTTACTAATGAAGTAATGGCACATTCTGTGACGATGGAGTAGAAATCAAGCTATTACATAAAAATGTAAAGTATGAAGAATCACATTCATGGAACAAACCATTTTCATTCTACGCTAAAGTGGAGTTCTTGAGTTACTTAAAAGAGACCTTGAATTTAAATTTATGACCTTGCTGTAAAAACAACTCAGGCCTTTGTACTTGAATTAATATGTTATATAATACCTAGGCCCGTATTACGCAACATAGGCATGATACCCTGAGAATCATGAGTACACTCTTAACTCTGATACATTTGAAGTGTAAGCCCTAAGCGTTGTTAACATAGTTTATGTAAATAGAGGACGTAGAGGAAAAAAGTCCTAAATCTGTGCTTATCTAATGGGAAACTTGAATAAATGCTGTTTAGTGGGTTCTAACCTTAAAAATACAGTACGAGAGCAACGAAGAAGCATCAATAGAAACATGAAGGTCACTCACTATTGAAGTAGTTAGGGCAATCAACACACTATCAGTGTTTACCTTCTACTTGTTTTACCTGTTTCTTTTAAATCAAAACATCTGTTATGAAACGTGGCAGAGATCCAAACTTCCTCAGAGAAYTGGATACCAAATTTGTTTAAAACAACCAAGGAAGCTTTGGATCAGATCCACACAGGGTGCAATTGCTTTCATCRGAAAGAACTGCATAGGTAGGAAAACCTGAGTCTGAGAACCCACATCCTTGGCATGGGAGCATCAGCAAATGTGTCAAGCTCCTCCTTGCATTTCCTGTCCTATGGATTTTGTATTTTCACTTAATATGTGGCATACCTTCAACAGAGGGCTGCAGAGCACTCGTCTTTCTTCCCCAATGCCCTCACCCTGGCTTAGTCCATAACCCAACATGAAGCTCCCTCCAGCTGGGGAGTTCCCAAGCTCAGCCCCACAAGGTGTGTGCTCCAGTTTTCAACTCATCACATAAAAGGCAGACGGCCCCCTTCTCTGGAGCTTTGCCTTTGTTCTGCTGAACTCATTGCTGTTCAGCATAATGTGCAATGTCTTTCATAGCATCAGAATACGTTACACCCAGCTGGCCACTTCAGGATGGCCTCCAGCATAGCACAAGATGGTGATAGTTACAGATACGTGTAATGGCATGGATTTAGGTACCTAGGGAGCCTTACTGGTGGAGACTTAGTCGTCTCTCAGCATCTGTGCAGTCAGGCAATTTTTTTTGTAGATTGGGTAGACATGAGCATTTCAATTCTGCTGATGCTGCACTTCAGCACTACAGCCTTTTGTTGATTTGGACAAGAAGTAGCACTGAGGACTGGGGCATTTGCTCCGTGCTGATCAATTTATTCCATAGACAGCTTTTACGTTTTTGACCTAGGATTTCCATGATTGACCAAAAGGATTATTTCTTTGAAAAAAATCAAGGTGAATAAGATACCTAAACTTTGGTTCCCTTATTTCTCACAAAATACTATTTAAGGTCTATGTTTACAAGCAATTTCAGATATTCATTAGGGACACAGTGCTGAAGGCTGCTTGGTCCATTTAAGTATGCTTGGCATATTTAAGTATCAAGCAATTGCTGCAATGTCCAAAGACTGAGTTAAAAGGACATTTTTTTGCTGTTCGTTTTACTGAATCTAAATACAGGTTTGTGCAGAATCTAGAGAGCCACATTCTTAAACTGTGCATAAAGCCATTAGTACTATACTGTTAAAGGTAGGAGACTAGAGAGCAGATGAACTCTTCTGTTAGGAATAAGACTCATGGATGGGTAGTTATCAAAGCAAACTTAATAGCTTACCATTAATGTAGGCACATTGATTTTCCCTCAAAACTCGTTCTGATTTCTTAGCCATTTCACCATTCCCTTTTTTCTCAGGCCATTCAAACAGAGTTTCCTTCAGATTTCCCTGGAGGATCTTCATAAAGCAGTGTGAGTCAGTGTGATCATGGATGCTGCTATATATGTAAAAAGAATAACCAAACTCAGTGTGATATATGTATTTAATTTCAGTACAGTTCAGACAGATGGCATAGCATATTGTATCTGGACATAGCCCTAGAATGAAATGCTATTGCACAAAATTCTTAGGAAAAAAAGATTCATAGGCATAAGGCATGCCTACTTAAAAGTGCTACTTTAGAAATGAATTAGGATAAGCTTACACAGAGGACTTGGAGAAGAGTCAGATATTGATCAGTCTATGACTTTGCCACAAAGAAGTACAAAGGATGTCTGGAGGAGGGAGGAGGACAGAAGAATTCTTCAGAATGCAAAAACTCTTGTGGACCAAGAAACAAAACAACGCTTTCCACAGTGACCCCAGGCAGAGGCTGGTATAAACTTGCAAGTATACCTGATATTTGCATGCTCGCCCCCAAAACACCGGAGAAATGAGCTACTTCTGCTTAATTTCTATGGTCTCTTTACTGCTGGGGTGCACGGGCATTTGTTGAAGGAAAAAATGCTGTACCTCTTACTCTGATACTACTAAGTACAACCAGCTACAGTAAGCTGTTAATTTCACTAGTTTCGCAAAATGTGAACAAAACAGCAGGATCTGGTATGATTTGTTTGCTTGCTCTGAAGTATGTTTTAATTGCTACATTTGGAGACATACGGGCTTGATATGTAGTTTAGTTTTTGTTTTATTTTTTTTAAATAGAGGACTAACTGTTACAGAAGTCAATGAGATTAGGACAAAGGGAGAGTTCTCCACTCATCTGGGRCGAGAAGGGGGAATTTGACCCTCCCAAATGGACACTGCTAATGAGTTTCAATCACAAACTTGGTACTTGTACGTTACTGTTTTCAGTAAACAAATGTCAGGTTTTCTTACTAACAGAGATGCCAAGAGAGCAGAGCTTGCTTCAGGCACAGAACAGTTCACAAATGCCACGTTGTCACGCTCGTTCCACAAGCCATGAGAACAATCTGATCCTCCTCATGTACGAAGCAAAAACAACTTGTGGTCTCAGTCTAGCTCTAGGAAATGCTCGTCCAGCTCAAACAGTTTGACATAAATTACAGGCTTTGTGGGAATAGCCTGGAAGGAGTAGAGGTGGTGGGCTTGGTTCCTATATCCCTCTGAGTATAAGGTCATGGCATCCCCTAGGGAATACTGTAAATGTTCAATTGCGCGCTCAGTTAAAACAAACAAAAAACCAGCTCTGACATCTCCTTAGGTTTTCTATTTATATGCGAGAATAATCAGTCAAAACCTGCAAGTTTTGTTATTCCATATTTTGTTTTAGCCAACATTTTATGAAAGACTCTCCAAGGGACAGATCCTGCCCTCACGTTTGTAGGACTACACAATCGAGTGTACAGTCTGTGTACAGAACTCCGGAGGCCACATCAGCAGTGTGGTCCATTTTAAGGGAGGAGATGGGATGCGTGAACCTAAAGAAAGCCAAGTACTCCTGGAAAGGGGCTCCCTCCTCAGAGCCCGCAGTCCTAACCCAAACCTACTTTTCTCATCTTGTCACAGAGGGATTTAAGCACCGTGAGAGAACAAAGACTAAACTGCACCAAGTCCTGCTTCTGCAACGAAGTGTTGTATGGGCCTGTTACATGGGACAGGTTGAACAGGGTCTGTTAAACCTGTCCTGCCCACTGTATCTCTGGGACTAAAAACTTCCTCTGACAGAAAGAAAGCTTAGATTTGGTAGAAAAACAGAGCGTTTTTAAGAGTGTGCTCTGAAAATGTCCATGAGGTACAAACTTGCAAAAGATACAGCAAATATTCAGGACTGCTATACCAACAGGAGCTCTGCACTGCTTAGTTTCCAGACACTTTCTGATAGCTCACATAGGGCTGATTATTTGTGTCTTTTTGTACGGCAGTGAAAGATACAGCGGCTTTATATCTGTTTGCTAAAACCATAGTCTTTGGATACGAACCTGCCATGCCCTTCACCCCAGCACAAGATCATCAAGTTGAACTTTCCATTTCCATTGTCCACAAGATTTCTCGTATACCTGAAATACAAAGGGTTTGCTTTTTACTGTACTGATGTGCCTATAAAAGACAAAATTATACAAACATGTTTATGAAGGAAGCTTGTGACATATAAAAATGCTTTTTCTTCTTTTTCTTGCAAGCCAAGTTTTACTTGGAAAAAAATGAAATTGTATTTTTTAGCTTTTTTTTTGGTAAGAGTTCTTTTTCTGGGAAGAAAAAAAATTGACATATTAAGTATTTTATAATCATATTGCTTTTGAATTACATAGATGATTGGAGTTTGGGAACTGTGAGTCCGAGACTAACGTGGTAGACAGGATCAAATCAAAATAGTTACTGAATGAAGTCACTTCAGCAGCTGGCTTATAATTAGAAACAGAGGACTGCAATGAAACAAGAAAAATACATGGTTACATTCTTCTGCAGCTCCTTTTCAGATATTCTTGGCTTTCCTTCTGTTACGCAGCAGTCATTTGTACAAAGCCAAAAAACCAAAGAAATAAGATGTCAGGCTTTCCGTACATGGTCCTCCTACTCTGTTCCTGAAAGTTCTACGTCTTGTACTGTAGCATTCATGTGTGAATAAAACACCTGTGGGGTAATTTCTGCCAGCATGTACTTCTAAACAATGTTTATCAGAGCAAGATTTCTTAAAAAGATTTTTCATGTGCTAACTTACAGGTGGCACAGAATAAACTTGCTCCTAAAGGCTTTTTATCGATGTGTGTGTTCTAGACTGTGATTTGCTCTCAGGGCTGGAAAATATCTTTAATAGCAACACCTTATGTTTGTTTCCTTCTACTCTCCTGCAAGCCTCCTGCGAGCTGCCACTTGTCTCGTCCTATTGAAAAGTTCACTAGAGAAGGGACTGGGATTTTGCTCTATACATTACTTTCCATAGTGGGGTTCTTCTGATCTGCGGCTGGTGCTTCTATCTGTTATGGTGCAAATAACCCAGTGGTTTCATTTTAGCTTTAGTCATGACTATTCATACTTTGCCAAGGAAAGCAAATATTTATGCTGATGACAGGATGCGTCACTCTCACCTAAAAGATGCAAGCAGGGGCACACAGAAAGGGCACTGATGTCAACTGAATGTTTTTTAATTAGCATCCCCATAAGACCACTCTATTTTAATCGAGATAGGATGGTCATAACAGATTACTTTCAAAGCATAACGTGTATCTATCTGCTGCCTCCCACTGCATCCACAATTTGCGCGTATATTAAGTAGACATATTTTTCCTACGATGTCAGAACATAAGCAATCAATGCTTGCATTTGACTGAACTTTTCAAGTGCTATTATTTCTGGCTTGCCAAAAAAAAAAAAAGGCTGCCATGCATACTTCTATTGTTAGCACACTTTGTTTTTCCGAGTCTTAGTTTCCTATGTTCTGTTACAAATTTTGTGATTTGTTCTGAACGGAGGATAGTCAATGCGAGGTGAGAGCAGGCTAAAAAAAAGTGAAGCCGGAGTGATGCTTTCATGATAGCAAGGTTAAAAGGAAAAGTTTTGGGGGGTTGGGAGAGGTGGTGTTTGTTTTTTAAAGGAATTGCTCAAATAAAATGTATTTGTATTGACATCTGAGACAGGGAAGCCACCAACGGCAGGAAAAAGTCAGTTGTTAGCAACGTAGGAGCGACTCAAAACCCCTAACGGGTATTTTCCTTCCTCCTGGCACGCAGCAAATACCCTCGACCTGCACGACCCCGGGGGAGGAAGGGACCGAATACGGGGAGCAGACGGCCCCCGACCCACCGGCAAGGCCGGGAACACGCGCGCCGGCTCCCCGAGGGCACCCGGGCGCCCACCCGGGAGCGCCCCGCGCCCCCAGCCCCGCACGCCGCCCA